>JAWWLV010000144.1:54380635-54392991 GCA_035041135.1 Platyrinchus mystaceus
TTCTCTTAGATGGATGGCCTTAGGGGCTGACGAGCTCCATCTACCCGGGGGATTATCCCTGAAGCAGGACCGGGAATAGAACCTGCGACCACGGCGATGAGAGCGCCGCATCTTAACCACTAGACCACCAGGGGTCCCCTGCATATACTTAACAGATAGCTATAAAATGCAGCAAAAAGCAAATAACTGGAAAAAATCAGGGAACAGCAATAGTTCTTTTGTTTCAATGAAAAATGTGGTGGATATTTTCTGTATTTTTTCTCTTGTTGAAATACATACTAAATCATTAATGGTACATTCTTGTTTTTTTATGGCAAATTACCCAATGGTGTAACAGACTGCAAATTGCACTATGTATTTGCAACACATACCAAGTGTTACTAAATTGAGACTTAGTCTGAGAACAATAAACTGAGATGTAAGTCATTGCAAAGAGATAAACTGTGAGATCAAACTCAATTTATGATTTTCATTTACCCTAGAAATTAATGTTTAAAATTTTGCTGAAAATATATATATATATATAAAAATATATATATATATATATATATATGAATCAAAAATTCCAAAGTGTGTAAGAAAGAGAGTGGGGGAAAGATTAACATTACTGTATATTGTGAATATTAGCCTTTAAGTTTGATATTAAGGTAATATTTGATAATAAGCTGGTTTTGGCCTGACCTTTCGGAGATCCTCCCATTCATGATGGATGTCTTGGTTTTCATTTGCTGTTTATTAAGTTCATAACCAGTTGCATTGATGAATCATATTTTGGTTCACTGCAATAGCTTTCAAAATCTAACAAGAAATTTCCAGTCATATGTTTTCAGTGGTTAATGGCATGTTTTATGGTTGGGGTTCTTTCGTTTAATCTCAGGTAGAAACAGAGTAATAATTATCTGAACACATTAACCATTTGATAGTAAACAGAGTTAAGAATACCTTTGTTGCACTGATAGTCCTCAAATGAGTAAATACAATGAAAAAAAAGGGGTTTTGCAATTAGGTTTCATATTAGATATATTTGAATATACTGATCGTTAACTAATGTTATGTTTCACCATTGTACTTTTGTAGGACTTGAGTGATCTATTATAATTCTAAATGGTTCCTTGTGCTATAGGCACTGTTCTATCAGGTGGTTATAATTTTTTTTTTTTCTAAAACCTTTGCAACACTTAGTTAGTTCTAGGCATCTGGAGAGGAAACAGGAAAAAAAAAATAGTGCAGAAATCAGCAGAAATAATTGAGTAAATTCTGCATACCACTGCAGAATAATTTCCCAAAAAGAGGAACCCTCATAAGAATTCTCTTGTCAAGGTACTTTTTTCTTTCCTGCTTTCACTCATACACCTGAAAACTCGGTTGCTTGGCATCCTGAAAATCTTGAAGCACAGTTTAATATTATCTGTTCTTCACCTCTCTTTACTCATTCCTTTCCAACTACTCTGAAGTGTATGACCTGGCTTGCAGTGCCCTCACTACCATTTATGCTAAATTCTAAAATTTACATATCTGTTCATAGGTATTCACTGAGGTATTTTTCTCCTATTCATCTGTCTATCCATGTGTCTATCCCATATGTGATTGTATATTTTTTATACACAGTATTTATGAATTAATATTGTGAAGAATGATAATTCAGAGATTTCATATTGGATGTGTAGGATTAACAAATTAAGTTATTATAATCTGGATATACTCAGGAGAGAAAAGAATTAAGAGGTCTTTAGATTCACCATTAGTCTCTTCCCCATTTCCTTACTATTCTGCTTGTACTATTTGAGGAATGGAAGTGAAAGTGTGTCTTCAGCTCTGCTCAACAGCCATGCCGCTTCTATGCTTCAGCAGTCCTCCAGTTCACCTAAGTCTGGTTTTGCCATGCAGTACAGACAGTAATCCCTACACTGAGAAGGCTGCCCTCTTCTAAATCACACTTGGGCTGTGCCTCGCCTCAAAGACATTTTTCTTAGCACAGGTGTTTCCAAAAATGTTTTAGTCTTAAAAGTTGCCCCTTTTAAACAATTAAAACTAGATTGATGAGCAGTTTGCCTGAAAGAACTCTCAAGCTAAGGTTATAAAATAATCCAGAAAAGAAATCTTCAAGCAAAATAGAAAGAAATCCATTACTGATATCCACTGTCAGCAAATGGTAGAAAGGAAAATGTTTCAGTCTTAAAACTCACAGATCACTTAGTGCTGCCTATGTCAAAACCAATTATTTGAACTTCATCCTGTAGTAAATACTCAGCTGGCACAAATGGCTTTATAACAATATAATGTACTAATGTGTGCCAAGCAAAAAGTCCACTTATAAGGCATGAGGCAGATGGTGTAGCAAGTATAATTGCAGTTACCTGATGGATGCCCTGGTGTACATATGCTTTCTATCCAAAATTTGTGTGATGATACTGCTAATGGCACCACCACTAGCATACAAAAACTCATTGTATAGTATCAAAATCAAAAAGAAAAGAAATGCCTGTGTAGTTGAAATACTGTGATGAAGAACAGATGTAGAATGTTCTATTCATTAGAGATCTTTGCCACCACAATGAATTTGTCAAGGGATGTGTGTTTTCTTGATCTATCAACACATTTTCAGATTTAATTGTAATCAATAAAAATCAGTAAAATAATTTACCCAGCAAATAAATAAAGCTAAAATTATAAATTTTCTCTCAGGTAATAAGAAGATTACCAGTGTCTCTCTGAGATCATTTCACATGTCTTGATTGTACTGTCCTCTCATTCTGAACTTTATTGGTAGTGTATTGTACAAAGTGATCCTCCAAAGACACATATGACCAGCAAGAAGTACAGAACTGAGCTGATAAATATTAGATAAATATACTGAATGGCAAAGATATACTTATCATTTATTGAGATATATTTTTTCCTGTATTTCCAGAGCTTGCTATTCTTCTTCTCCCTGTAGTTTCTTTGCTCTTACTGTTTGTGAGTGCAAAATAACTAATGTTAAAACCATAAAAGTGTCTAGTAATTCAAATAAGGACTTAAATGAGAGGTGGTTTTAAAGCCTCTCTGAGGTAAAAAAAAAAATTTTGTTACTATTAAGCATCTTTCAGAAAAAAATAACTTAGACATATCATATCTTTCATGCTGAACTTAAATTACATAAAAGCATTATTTAGTACATTGATTTAAGCACCTAATTCAATTATAGCTCAGGGTATATGATACAGCAGAAGACAATAAGAAGTTTGAAGGTCAATGAATAGCATAGGGAAGAGATTTTAAAAGATATTATTTTAAAAGAACTGAAAAGGTATAGTTTATGCATTTTTAAAGTGATTCATGAATAGAGGAAGTAGAAAGGTAGACACTAGTTTAAATTTGATTGTATGATAAGACAGAAGCTAGCAATTTCCAGTGAATGTTTCTGCTGCAGGAATGTAGCATGGATAAAATTGCAAGCAAGTGGAACAAGAGACATCAATAGCACTTAACAGAAGAGAAGCTAGGGGCACTCCAACATCAGACTGAGATGGATATTCTGTGGTAGGTAACACTATAAGCAGAGCATTCAAAATGTGGATATAGGGTCTTCAGAATTCTTTTTTTCAGGAAAGAAAATAAATCACAAAATTGCAGATGTTTACTTTTTGTTTTAATCAAAGTCCTTCATTTTTTTTCTCCTTCTCTGTCCCTCACTTTTTGTATGAGCATCAACATGAGAAATTCATTTTAGTGCTCTTAGTCCCACTGTGTCATGTTATTCTTTCATGGAACTTTTTACAACAGAAAGATTTGCATGACTATTCAAAAAGAATTAATTTGAATCACCAGCAAACTGATCTCATTTAAACAAGTGATGAAACCAAACTATATATTGTTTTTCATCTATCTGTATTCCAGTAACAGTGTTCAGCTTTTATTTTTTCCTAATACATTTAGGTTCATTTCAATTAATCAGTTAAACATCATCCAAAATAATTTGAAATGCTTCCAGCTAAGCTGAACAAATTCCTGTTTAATCAAGGATGCTTGAAGTGCTTTCTCCTTTGTTCCCTAATGGGGACTTAGCAAATACATATTCTGTTTAATCCACCAGTATGTTATGTTACAAATACATAGATTGTTAGTATTTTAAAATCTAATTTTCTTTAACCTTTTTAATTTATTTTATATATATATTATCTAGATGTATATCACTGCCAGGTGTAACATCCCAAGCTCTTAGGATTCAGCACTGCTGGCCACATATATTTTAAGATGATATATATAATGCACAGCATGTGTAGTTCATTCTGGAATAAAGTAGAACAATTACAAACAGATTTTACTGTCATTAAACAAAAATATAGGACTGGATTTGTGACAGAGATATTCTGATAGATCCTTCTTTGAAGGAAGGATGTGGCCATTCCTATTAAGGTATCTTGGGTTAGATACGCAGCACAGTGTGAACAGAGATGGCAGTCTCAAATAAGATGCACATGAGCCCTTAGCAGCATCACACAAAATCATAAAGACAGTAGATGATACAGCTAACATTGTGTTTTACCAGTTTTATGTCTCTCTAGGTGAAACAACTGCCAAGACAGAAAACCCATCAGGTGTGAGAAGCCACGGTGGAACAGGGTTGTGAGGGAGAGGGAAATCGAATATTTCTGCACAAGAATTGACAGCATAAAACAGTGTGTTTGTGAGGCCTCCATGTTCTTCAGATGTGGAGGTTTAGTTCATTACTTGATTTGACTTAAGCATAGATGATAACAGAACATCTTGATCTTTGTAACGTGCCATAACATTTTAATTGTGCACGCTTGAATAGACAGGTATAATAGAGCCATTTGAAATACTCTTGTGACACACATGGATAAATTAGAATTGCAGTAGCTCTCCTAATCAATATACCTGATGATAAAAGACATTGCTTATGATGCAAAACTTTGTATTTAAAATGTGATCAAGTAAAAATGAGCAAGAAATGTATACAAGGACTGTTTCTTATAAACGTACATTACAGAAACCTGTGGGAAAAGAGGTTGTGATCTCAGTGCTGCCTGCTGAGGACATATAGTACAGGTGAAAAAACCTTGCAACATCACTGGGAAACGTCTGTGAGGAAAAACTCTTGAATAGATCATATCACCTTTTATGATTTTCCAATACAGTGTAAAGGTACACGTGACTATCAGCAGCAAAGTGAAGTAAAGGAACTTTTATTTTTAAATACTTGCATCTGAAAACTTGTTTATAGAAATAAGTCAGCTCAGCAAAATCACATGATCTTGGTCTTTCTAATTATATGGCATCTTTTCATTCAGTCTGTGCTCAGCTATAACCTTTAGTGATTTTAAGTAAACAGTATAATGAAAGAATATAGATAAGATACTTTATTTAAGACTGCTGAAAATATATACTTGAAGATATTTTCACTAACCTGCCTCAATATGTTTTACCAAAAAAAATTATATAAAAATGGACTTTCTATTATTTGTTTTCCTCTAATTTTAGTCTCTTTGTTTATCTTTAATTTCTACATAATTCATACATAACTTTCTGATGTTATTCTTCCACTGGTAGTTTGGATAATTTGTTGTAGGTAGAAATAGATTCAAACTTAAATTCTTGACTGGAAAACCCCAGTTCAATAGGAAATATTGATTCTCTTACTTAAAAAAACAACCAAACAAAAAACCCAACTCTACAAAACATAACCAGAGCTGTGTTAAATTTCTCTAAGGGTGAATTAAAATTTCAGTTTTATTTACTCAGAAAATTTGGGAAAAGTGGCTGCAGATATAAACACAGCTAGTTAAAATAGGCAAAGGCAGTGAGTGAACCCTCAGCAAGTTTGCAGACAACTCCAGGCTGAGTGATGAGGTTGCCCCAACCAAAGGATGGCGTGCCATTCAGGGGGACTTGAACAAGCTCATGAAGTAAACCCATGGGAATCTCATGAGGTTTAACGAGACCAAGTGCAAGGTGCTCCACCTGAGTCAGGTCAAAGCCAGGTATTAATACAGACTGGGGGATGAGCAGATTTAGAGCACCCTTGCTGAGAAGGATGTGGGGGTGCTGGTGGATGAGAGGCTGGACGTGAGATGGCAATGTGCACTTGCAGCCCAGAAGGCCAATTGTAATCTGGGCTGCATCCAAAGAAATGTGGCCAGCAGGTTGAGGAGGGTGATTCTGTCCCTCTGGTCCACACTCATGAGACCCCCACTGGAGTGCTACATCCAGCTCTGGGATCCTCAGCACAAGAAAAACATTGACCTGTTGAAGTCCAGAGGAAGGCCACCAAGATGATTAGAGAGATGGAGAACCTCACCTATGAAGACAGACTAAGAAGGTTGGGTTGCTCAGGCTGGAGAAGGCTCTGGTGATACCTTATAGCAGTCTTTCAGCACCTAAAGGGGGCCTGCAAGAAAGATGGGGAGGGTTTTGGACCAGGGCATGTAGTGTTAGGACATGGAGTAGTGGCTTTGAACTGAAAGAGAATAGTTTTAGAGTAGTTATAAGGAATTTCTTTACTGTGATGGGTGTGAGGCACTGAAACAGGTTGCCCAGAGAGGCCGCAGATTTCCTATCCCTGGAAGTGTTCAAGGTCAGGGAGGGTGGAACTTTGAGCAACTTGGTCTAGAGAAAGATGTCCCTGCCCTTGGCAGAGGGGTTGGAACTAGAAGACCTTCAAGGTCCCTTCCAACTCAAACCATTCCATGAAATAGATACACACACAGCTCACCTATATACGGCATCTACATTTATGTAATTTATACTAATACATGTTCTTATAAATTAAAAGGCCTTTAAGGTATCAATAACAACCTTAATAATATTCTGACTTTGCACATTTTTGTTAAATATCCAAAATTCTACAGGTGGGCACAGTGTAGAAAAAAGGAATTGTTTTACAGTGACAACTGACCTGTAGTAATAAAAATAAAGGTTCTGTTCTGCCACTGCAACTCATGTTGAGTGGCACTAATTTTCCAAGAGTGAGTAGTTGACATTAGAAAAAATAGAAATGTTAGTTTAATATTTACTGCATAAAGACACACCTATCTATAATTTTTGTTAAGGGCAAAAACTATAATGACAAACAAAAAATGAAAATTTATATTTTATTGACCTATACAGTGACTATTTAACTCACAATGTGTTTTAATGGCATAGAAGGTGTGGTTTACCAGTTATAGGTCTGAATAAAAAATAAGATGGTTTATTTTTATTTTATTTAGATAATATTAATTATCTTTTGTGTTTAAGTGGCCCCAGCAGAAAATTTCTCCTTTTTATACAATGCAGAAAGAAAAGAAATTATAATGATCGTTTGATATTATTATGGATGAATCTGTATAAGTACAGGGTTGAATCTGTCAGTCCTCCACTAATGAGACAAAAGATTGTTTTCAATGAAGATGCTGTTAAAAGCAAAATGAGTGCTGTGATGGTCTTTTAGCTCTAATTGTATTGTGCTGACATTTGGTGTAATTATCTGCAGTTGAGTGTAATTTTTTCTTTCATGCCACTCAAAGAAATTCTAGAGTAAATTAAGGTAGCTATCTGTTTTCAGATGAATTTGATCACTTCATTTTACCCCACTCTCGAATTTAGTTGGAGAGGTCTGAAGCCCAGTATTTATCATAATCTGCTTCGTTTGTTCAGTCCCCATGCGGCAATTCCAATTAGAATTTTATCAAAGTCATCCTTACAGCAATAATGATAATCCTTTAGCATCTATCTGGATTAGGTCTCTGTTTTATTCTACTAATGAATACTCCAGAGGGGTCCGGGCAATTTTACAGAACAAATTAACCTTAGAGCATAGCCATTTAAAGTGTTCATTATACTGGACACCTGCAAAGTGTTCTGGGCTTAAATGCAATTTAATAGACCCTTCTAGACCTGTTTTAAAGTATCCTGAAGAGATTATGAATAAGATGATATTTAAATTATGATGGTTAGAATGTCTTTTTTTCCCTAACATTTTCAATAAATATGAGATGTGCTATGTATCAAATATCATATTTGGAGTACATCAAATATCATCATGCAATTGCAGCTTTTTGAAACTTAAAATGAAAAGTTTCAAAACATTGAAATCTCAAATTAATGTCTCTTCAACTACACCTTTGTGTATAACATGTTCAAAATTAATGTCCTACATGTGATACATTTTTTTTCTTATTCAAGTACTCTTATTATTGCAAAAATATGTGAACTGTAATTCTTAAATAGGCTGTAATGGCCGGGGACTGGGAAGAGAGGGCAAAAGAGCAGAGGGAAATAGAAAAGCTAATTGATATTCTGTTTTCAACAGTTCGTATCCCCAAGCCTCTCTAAATTAGAAAGAAAAAAAAAAAGAAGGCGGAATATCTTCATAATCTCATTATGTTACAATTATACTCCAGTGCCAAGGACCAAGAGTGATTCATTTACATTGTTCATCAATCTAAACTTTGTCACTAGAACTGAATGCAAACTCAGTCTGAACAAATCAGACACTGCTTGCATGACTATTATCATACCAATTCAATTTGATCTTTGACAGTTATAAAAGTTAAATAAAAATACTTTGTTTTAATATTGTAAGCCAGCTTCTAAAAACATGAACAGCTTTTTTCAGACATGGCCAAATTTTTGTAATTCCATATTATAAATTTTGCTGGCAACACTACATTACAGGAAGACTTTCTGCATCCTTGGATAAAATGAGACAGAAAATGCAAGCAAAACTCAAAAGCTATCAGCTTTGCATAGTTTCTTAGTTTATTTCAGAGAACTAAAACTTAAGCAAAAATGTAGGTATATACTTAGTGTGTGGAAGCATATGTGTAACATCAAGCCAGTAAGTGTTTTCCTCATTGAAATCCCAAATAAGCTGCTGTGGTAGAAAACAGTGACAAAATGGAAAGCACAGAGGAGGCTAGGCTTTCTAAATTCAGAAAGCGCTGGTGAGCAAACAGCGGAGTTCCTGGACTGAGAACTTCTGAAAAAAAGCTGTACAGTTATTCTAAAAACTCTGCTGGCAATTTTGGTTAGGCCTGAAAAAACCTACTGTGATCTCAAAAATGTTTTCTTCACTCTTAACAAATTCTCAAACTTTGGTTTATATAAACAATATGTATTTTTTCTCTATGTTGTCTTTTACCTTTTTTAAAATATACTACATATTTGTAAGTATATTTTAGCTATGAATTGATATCTATTACTCTGTGTCTAACATTTAACAGCATTTTGGGGGGGTTTCAGTGCTTTCTAAAACATTTTTGCATTCTGTGCTGCTGCTGAAATAATGAAACTGTTCGTACTACTTTGATCCACCCGGCTCACAGTGATGCCACTATTCTGCAAAGCCAAAATGTACTGCAATCTGTTGCTAAGAAGATCTGGAGTTTCAGTCAAGATTATAGTTATCTGTAAGTCTTTTTTTTGTGACTAATGTGATATACATGTAAAGTCCTAATACAGACACAGCTGAGTTAGCTCAGGTACTGTGACATGTAAATTAGACTATCATGAAGATGAGACAGCTGTGAGTGCTCTGTAGATATGTCACGGGGGTGGAGGGGGACTTACAGTGGGGTTAAAGCAAGAAAAGAACCACATCACTCAGTGACATAATCTGAAATTGATTTACTAAGCAGGATGGGTTTAGCAGGTGGATAGCAATGTCTGTTATAAAGTTTCTAGTATAAGATTTTTTTTCTATGGCACTCACACACAGCTTGACAAGGATCATGTCTCTCCAGCCCAGTTTAGACAGCCAGTATAGACCCAGGGAAACAGCTCTAACTGATCAATATGCTTGACTTCTAATTAGTATTCTGGCCCTACCTATTGCCCGTACTGGGGCTGGATGTCCATGCAAAGAGCACTTTTCTCCCCACCCCCAGAGGGCTATCGTCTTAACAGTATACTTCTTTTAAAACTAGATAGTTCAAAAATATTATCACCTTCTGGTTTCCTATCTCAGATGTGCTACAAAGTTGTTAAGTCCTGATTTCGATGCTTTCTCAGCTCATACCAGAGGACAGCCGGGCGGGTTATATCTTAGCCTTATTTTATTACATTAAGCTTTCAGGAAGGTTTTAGTTTACAATAATCCATAACAAAGATATAACCGAAAGTGGAAAACAACCAAACCAATCTTTATACTGCAGTTGATCTGTATATTTTTTGCAATAGAGATGATCTCATAGACAGAGAGAGGAATTTGTGAAGTTAGCATTGTTATAAGTTTCTTTCTCTTTCTGGGAAAATTGCTAAGACTTTGTCCTACTTAAGCATATGGGCTGCTGTTGCAGGACCATATCATCACACCACAACTGCATAAAGAAGAAAATTTTACCTAAGGTCTGACACAATATTTGAATTTGTCCATGCTAGGGTTATCCTGCTGTTGGCTGTTTTTCTTTTCACATCAATTAAAAGTACCATCATTTCCGTATTATTTAACCAAGTCATCTTTCCTGGTTTTTTCAGTTCAAACACATTATTTAAAAAAAAGAACAAACCAACACCACCAAAAAAAACCCTCACATGCTTTCCCAGCTGCAGATAATGCCTTAAGATGATTTCTTACTAATTGGGTTCTATGAAGGTGTTGTATAAATCTGACTAATAGCATTCTAAAGCTATTGAATATCCAGGTTCTGATTTTCTGATGAGTACACAATTAGTGAGAAGACAGCTACCATCCCTTCCTTGGTTCTGATCTTAATACCTTCTAGAAATACATTTGACCTACTCAAGAAATTAGTATAATATCTACAACAACACTACAAAATTAGGCGTATGTCACTTTTCTTACAGATCAGGGAATGGATTGTTAGCCTTATGAATTTTCCTGAGCTTGAACACATTCCACTACATATACGATAGTTTCTTGGTGACACTTTTATGGAACACGGTGGCTTTAGCTGACAGTAGAACTTGCTCAATTCCCACTGTTTCTCTAGGTGGCAAATAAGTTCTATTTATTTCTCCTCATTTCAAACAGCTTACTCATTGTCCCTGGGCTGTGCTTTGAGAGTAAATCTCTGTTTCACAGTGCAACAAGGGGGGGAAAGAAATTTTATAAGGATTTATTCTGATATTTTGTGTCCTGTTTTTAGCAAAAGAGTCTAAGCGAGATGCTCCAGGGTATCTGAAATGAGGCTGCTAGGTATGATACAGGACCTACGGGATAACCATACTTTAGTAAGGTAACAGATGAAGGCCTAATGGATCTGAAACAGCTGAAGTTGCATTAGTTACCCATGCTTAGGCAGCTGTCTGCCTCACTCAGATGGTCCTTGACAACTGTCCTGAGCTAAATTAAAATAAGTACTAGAAAATCATGAATAATAAGTTCTAAGTATTCAGACCAGAGGGTTTTTTTAGTTTTTATTTTTCTGTAAATAAGGAAATAATATTAAACATAAATGTACCTTTGTTATGAGTATACTGGAACAGTATTTATGTCAAGTTTCTTCACTTACAACTCGAGTTCTCTCAGACACTCTTCCAGGTACAGCGCTAAGATCCTCTGTCACTGCATTTCATCAGTGACTTATTAAATAATCCCATCTGCCTGGAGCAATAACTACCACAGGAATAAAGTGATTATCTATTGTTGCCTGATTTGCACTTCCTCTAAATCTAATGAATTTAAACACACTTTACTTGGTGTAAAATATCACCATAACATTAAATAACTGTCATCTAAATACGTTCACATAGTATCTACAATTCAAACTTACATGTTCTATGATATCAAATCTGGTCACTTGATGTGGCATGGAAAAGCAATTTGAACAAAAATGAGGAAAAAAATTAAAATGTGTTGATTTTAAACTGACTTGAAGGTACAGATGATAGGTAATGAATGAGAACATACTCTCTGCTGATCTAAAAGTTATTTCACATTGTGCATACATAGTGATTGTGAGCCTAAAGCACACACAAAATCACAATTAAAATCCTACAGCAAAAATACATAATTAGATTGTAACTTGAAGCCTACAATACTGAGAAGTCTAGATTCTCAGGAACAGCACAAATGTCATTTCAGTTACCTAACTTGCACTTGCATGAGAGTTTTAAGTGAGTTTATTCAGTCATTAGATTGTATGTTCATTCCAGAGGCCAATTTGAAAACCAGAGATTTTTTTTTACTCTTACCTTGTGGTAGAAAAAAATAATTAATCTTCCTAGAGTATAGAGTGCTTGGTTAGGTTCACATTTCTTGATTTACACATCAGATGGGCCCAGTTTCAGCCCTGTACTCCTAAGTGCTTCTACACACACATTTTGTGATCCAGCAAGCATCACTACATATCTGCCCAAAGATGAATTTTAGGAGAAACAATGAAAGTACATGTCTAGATTCCTAAGCTGTG
>JAWWLV010000144.1:54406225-54424173 GCA_035041135.1 Platyrinchus mystaceus
GTCGGGTTTAAGGCCTCCATTTTCTGTCACTTTCTCGTTCCATCTCAGGGTCTCGGTCCAGCCAAGATTCCCCACAATTTCCCAATAACTCTTTTGGGGGCCAATGAAGTATTTCTTACATACACTACTATGCAAAGCCCTAAGTCAGAGAATGAGATGTATGCTAACCTCCCCTTTTATGGGACATAGACAAATCACCGTATCTGAAACTTATTCTGTAAATTCCACATCTCCCCATTTCCACCCTAATATTTTCCGTATTATCTGAAAGAATAAGGGGACAGAAAGAGGACAATTCATACAAAATGCTGAATACAGTGGCAACCTTAATAATTTTATGGCACTAGTATGTACTAGATATACACAAAATTTATGTGTTTTCCACCATTCACTGTGCATTTAGCACAGTGGATTTCATTCTCACCATTTTGATACAATATGCACTCTATAGTTATCAAAAATTGTGAAAAATAATATTCTACTCATGCTATTAGTATACCTTTAAAATCACAAGTAGATGAGATAATTAACTTGACTGCCACGTCTACAACTTTTTAAATTCAGTTTATTCAAGATAGCGTCTTTTTAATTAGTTCTTGGCAGATACTGCAACTTTCATAGTAATTCTAAGCCATATTCCCTTGAAGTGTTTCAGAAAGATTCTATATCTTAAAGCTACAATATAAACTTGCAGTAAAATCCATTGTCCTGGTTCTGCAAAACTATCTCTGGCAGTTAATCCACAAAGATGAAGATCATGAGTATGTGAAGAGTTATGCAGGATCATGCTTATAATTGTAGATATTAATGGCAGGTATTGAGATGCTTTGTTACATTATTACTTAATTTTTAGCCACAACCCAGAGCTCTAATAAGTAGAACACAAAAAGAAGTGGAATTCTCCGTGTGCCTAGTGTGGCTTGAAGGAAGCAAGTGTACTACTAGCATCTTACCCTGGCAATTGCTCTGTTCTTCCTCACCAGAGAAGATCAAATCAGCTCTAGCATAAGAGCTGAATCTGGCCTGTCAGGAGCATAGATCTGTATTTTTAACAGTATTTCTTTTGTATGAAACAATAAGTGGTGGATGTTGAGAGGAAGCATAGATTTCTATACCTAACCCAGCTGAGAGATATGGACTGCATAGATAGGAACTTACAGATAGGAATCTAAAATAGATTTTGTGCGCAGAGCACAATGAAGCGTCATTCTGCATGAATTCCTGTGTTCCTCTTCAGGCAGTGATGAAACACCATTGTCACAGCTGGGATTTGATTATGACTTGGCTTAAACCTATTTCTATACTGAATTAGAGAACCTCAAATAGGCTTTCTCATTGTGCAGACAGTCTGTACATTACTGGGCAAATTCACTAGTGCATGAGATACTGAGAATATTGATTGGTTTTGCTCATGTTTTAGCTTCTACTAGTGGTATCTCCTGCCTCTCCAACAAGAAAAAGATGAAGTCAACATTTCATAATTTCATTAATTTAAATTCCCTTCCATCAGCAGCCAAGAAAATAAGATAGCAAACATAGACTTTCACCCATGTGATTATACATAGTCTGAAAAACCTAAAGAGAAGACTTGAGATACACCTGGATAAAAATGTTCTTGTCTTTTAGGAGCATGTATGCATGCAATTTTTGCACTTTTCTGGAATACATAAATACTTTCCTGTATGCTCCAAACCATATATTAATGAAAGTATACTAATTTGCTAGTAAACATAACTCAAAATATCTAACAGTCATTTTGCACTTCTACTGCAATCAAAATGGATTGCTTTTATTCCTTTTTCTACTCATATGATTTGATTACCTTTCACAATAGAAACACAACAATACAAAGAGTTATTGTCAGATTTAGCATAGATCTCAGCAGAGAATATTTATATCAATGAACCTTGCCAAGTTTCATCAGTTTGTTTCAATGTTTTTATTTTATTTGTATGACCCAATTTTACCTCATTGATGATAACACATTTTGATTTAAACTCACTTTGATGTCAAGTCAGTTTGATTCAAAAATCCTGTTGCATTCAACTCATTTCAGTTTTCCTGATGTGACGTTCTTGTACGTTAGTAAGTAAAGTTTACTTTAAATTTTTCTGAACTAGCAGAGAATGGTTAGTTATAAAATTGTAAACCATCATAAAATTCTTATCTGATCTTTTTCTTCTTACTGACGAATGATCAGCTTAAACTCTCCCTTGGGATTTCCAAAGAATTTTAATCTCATTCTTAATTTACCAAACATATTCTTTAGTTCTCACTTTCATTTTAATATGTTCCAATATTATCTCTTGACAAGATGCCATATTATTTAGACCAATTTCTTAACAAACAGAAGGAGAATATGCAAATATTATGTGCCAAGAATGTGTGTTAATGCCTTGAAAACTGCCAAGTCTCATAGATGATGATTTGCCTTGTTGATTATTTTGACAAGACTATCCATCGTAATAATCTTACCACTATTTTCCCCTTTCTTAGATATCCTTAAAACTCACACCTAGTATTTGCAGATAAATTTCAAGCTCTCTTCTGTCTTCTACTGGCAGAAATATGTGAAAACTGGGGCTCCAGGATTGGCAGTGAATTAGATAAATAGAATTTAATTGCTGCAAGTTTCAGCTTTAACCTTTGCAATTTTCTCTGAAAATGATTAAAACAATATCTCAGGAACAAAATGTTCTGCATTAAAAATCCTGTTAGACCCAGGCAATAGTAATTTTTTTTTTAATTTTTCAATGTATATAACATGTTTAAGGTTCTAATTTAATAGAAAATAAAACTTAAGGTTTTACAAAGAACATAGAATATTTAGAAGACACAAAAACTTCTTTAAAATTAATATAGTATAGAAAAATCAATAATACACAATCTTGATTTTATATCAGAGTCAGTGTAGGGTTTTTCAGCATCACAATCTTATTAATCTTATTTTCTGAGCAGATCAGAATTTCATACCTGGTTTGGGACAATATAGTCTACCCTTTAGATCAAATATTTGCTATCTATTATTATGGAGCCAGTTCACTTAAAGCCTAAGTTCATTGGCATTTTAGGAAATCACAGTCCTTATTGGACTAATCATCCGATTTTATATTCAAAAGTGACTACTGTGATATAATCTAAAGGTCTCTATTCTGAAATCATGGGACTGCTTTAAATCCAATTGCTGGGGTTCAACTAAAATGATATATTTTATAAAGTCTGCCTTATTAAAACTCTTATGACAAAATTAACCCACAACTCCTAAGTTATCTCTGAATATTTTTCCCTGTTCCTATTTTTTCTACCTACTGAATCTCACTGTTGTAAGTGATTCTGAACAATCTGTTATTCCAGTTTCTTTTCCTACATGGTAAGTAAATTATTGAGTTGCCTAGATACAGCCTTCTACTTACCTTCAAGATGTTTAATATACTCCCTACGGAATACAGTCCAAGACAGTGTTGTTTCAGAGGGCACAGTCTTTCACAGGCCCTCTGACATGACTGTCAGTGCTGTGTGGATCTCTTGGACATCCTCACTTATTTCAAGGAAAGAGTTGAGACCTTGTATATAGTGATAAAAGAATGCCTTAAGCTCCAAGGTCATGGTATTTTCTGGCAAGCTTAATATTTTGAGGTTTTGAAGTATACATTATATGGAATATTTTTCAATATTCTAATCATTCTTGGTGACCTTTAATAAGTCAAGTCCCAGTTGCTACATTTCCTCAAGTTCCAGTCTATACCGTCTACTTTTCTAATGTAAACAGTGTATCTTTACTCATTTTGTTTGTACCTTTAAATCAATAAAGACGGCTTGTAACAGTTAAGAGTGTAGAATAACCAGTAGAGTTTATCTGGGTTTAAAACTTTTGTTTCAGATGCATGTTGAAGTTGTTTTCATCATGTATTCTTTGCTTCATACTGATTTAGCTTTTTGATGGTGATTTCTTCAGGTTTAAATAATGATGTTAAGGCACAGATTTGAACTGGTTTAACTTTTGAGCCTCGAACTACGATTCCTTGTTTCTCAAAATGTAGCCGCAACCTTGCTCCTAGATAAATATGTTGCTTGTTCTCCCTCCAAAGGTGAAATGATTCTCAAGGCATAACACAGATAACACATTCTCAAGGCATAACACATAAGACAAAATCTTTAATCCAAACTCAGTAACCAGAATAATGTTTGCTTCTAGACTTAGTTGTGTAATGCATTAGTTGTGCTGGTCTTCCTTTAAAGATTTCAATGGATGCATTAACATGCAATGATTCAGATTGTGTGATTTCCATTTAAATAAGTCTCAATATCAGTTTGTAGGGGGAAAAAAATCAATGTGGTAGTATTTCATTCATCATTTTAAGTATGAAATTCTAGAACTAAACTCGTCTGCATGAACAT
Source organism: Platyrinchus mystaceus (assembly GCA_035041135.1). NCBI lineage: Eukaryota > Metazoa > Chordata > Aves > Passeriformes > Tyrannidae > Platyrinchus > Platyrinchus mystaceus. Next base: position 54,410,624 of record JAWWLV010000144.1, read on the forward strand.
TAGTATATCTTTAAGCAGAGATCCAGATCACACCACCCTGTGTTTTATAAATGACATGCTTATAATATACTGCATGAAAATATATTTAGGTTATTTTTATTCAATGTGTACAAAATCCTTTTGCTTAACAGGTATTGCTACAAAAGCATCTTTTTCTAGGATTCAAGCTTAAAAGGCACATATCCTGAAAAAAAAGTCCTATGACCTGCTTCTAAAGACTCCAGAACTTCTGAAACCAGTAATTAAATTCACCTTCCACTTTAGTTAATAACAAAACAGTGATGCAGCAAAGCATTGAGAAATTATCTAACCTAAAGGAGGATATTGGTACAGATACTCCAATTCCCGTCCGTCCTCCTTCAATACAGGATAATACAGTATATTGAGGATTCCACTATCCTTAGCATAACTCCACTAGCATTAGTGGATTTCGAACAGTGGAGTAGTATTCTTCAGTAAGTCTGTGCAACTGGGGAATTAGTTACAGTTACTAATCTTTTGTTTCTGCTGCTCTTTCAGCTACTAATCATTAGTTGTATGAGTAGTCCAAATACTGTTTTGCACTGTTAACTCTGACTTTCTTATTTGATAGATTGTTTTTGATCAGTAGGATTTAGGATATGTTGTGTATTGACCAATTACCATGCTTATTAAAAAACTGTTGTAGTGTTACCTGATGTGTCTGTCAAGTGAATTGATTTCCCTTTATTGCTTTTCTTCCTGAGTTGCCAGCTTCACTGTGAACACACCAAGTCAATTTTTACAGTTCTTTTAAATCTTTGACAATATGATTTTACTTTTTTCTCAAGTTTTCCACACTGTAACACTGGGTTTTGGGAGTTTCTAAAGTTGGAGGAACTGAGTTCCCCTAAACATCACCAGAAGACACACAACCATATGCAAATAGGGAGCCTGAAAAAATCTACAAATCAAAGCTGAAACTAAAAGGGACTAAAATCAAAGATTACTTGCTGTAATTCTGAAATTTTCTAGAAGAAAAAAATCAGAGATGATCATACAAACCTTTAACAGATGGTCAACTAATGGGAAACATCTTGTTTACATTATGTATAGGATATAGGGACATCCAGATGAAAACAAAGAAAGTTAGCTTTTCAGAATCTTGCAGTCAAATTCTCTGAATTCTGTAAAAGCAAATATTGGTGGTGAAACATTATTATACAAAAACATTATAAAATAATTTCTCCAAGGGTGAAAATTAGGACATGTACTTTTGACCCTATCAGTGTGGGGCTGTTCCTTAATAGCCTTCCATAACAATTTTGCTGCAAGCAGGAAACATAATGGTTGTCACTTTGACAGAAACTATTGCCACTTAGGTTTAAGACATAAAAAGCTATGGCAGAGATTTCAGACATATAAGATTACTTACACTTCAGGAGAACCCCACCTTATAATATTAGCAGTAAAAGTTTTTAAAGCCTTACAATTGAATCAGGCTCTTTCACTAAGGGCAACAGTTCACTTGCCTATTAGAAGCTAATCACGTTATTCTTGAGAACTTTTTTGACCTAAAATCTATAACCAGAATGACGAGAATTATTTAGATATTGCATGTCTCACTATAATCAAGTTATGTTCCTTAAAGAAAGCAAAGGAAGTGAGATCATTCAGTTTAAAAATATTTCTTAAATATATGGCAAATGAAAACCTAAAATATTGCAGTGAAACTGCAAGAAGTTTATAATTCTGCACCTCTAAGCTTGGACTGTATTTCAAACCTATTTCTTTTCACAAGCCCAGCTTTCAGTGTGCATAACTACTTCATCTGTGTCAGTTCAACTAACTCTTGCAGCTTGGATGTAGAAAAGTGTGTAATTTGGGTAACAAACACCAACGTTTCTTCTCCCCAGTTCTTGAAGGAAACAAACAGAAACAAAAGTAGCATAAATTAGTAAGGCAAGGGAGTTATTAAGCTAATGGATAAAGAATGGGGAGTTCATGTGCTGCAGTTTAAATCTCTAGGGTAAGGCTCTTTGCAGCCCTAATTTACCAATTTGTTGAATTTCAAATACAACTAAGAAACATTAGAGCAAATTAGTTCCAGTAAGACTATAAGGCTATATATTTAAATACCCCACTTGTACTGCTGTCCTGATAAACTGAAATATCTCTCATCTCTTTCCAGGCTGTTGCACTGTAGTAGCTGTCTGTAAAATTCTCATTTGGGACAAAAGTTAAAAGTCCTTGAAAATTAAATTCAATTCAGTCAATTAGGCTAAAGAAATATTTAACTATCAGAAGAATTTTATTTAGTTTATTTCTGTTAAATTGGATCTTTAAAGGAACTTCAAACTATCAAAACTGCTTCCATGCAAGCTTCAATGGCAACTCTAATTTAACTTTCCTTTATTTATTTATTTTATGTTCAGGAATGCAGAAATGCACATTTCATGTGAATTTGGAAAAGGAATTCAAAAAATAACAATACAGGATTGCTTAAAGAATGCCAAGATACCAAGTACATTGTCACTGTCCACCCAGTGATGCTGTTACTCATAAAAATGCTGTGTATGTTCTTCTGTCTCATATTGCTAATATTTTCTGCAACTTTAAATTTTAAAAGCAACTATCCTGTCCTTTTTGGAAGTTTCTAAGATGTGTCTATTTCTTTGCCTCTCTAAAATATATCTTACTGGTTTGTTCTTGAAGAACTTTACATTTCAAATAAAAGCATGACATAGACACGTTTAACATGCCAAATTAAATCAAAACAGAGAGACATGGCAGAATGTGCACCCGACTTCTTCTACCAAGCACAGAAAAAGAAGATGGTAAAGGCATGCTAAAATAGATAAATAAATATGTTTTTAAAACACTGACCCCACAGATTACTTGTAGTCACATCCTTGAGTTCATTTCCTCTTTCTTATTTCAGGCAAAGGTATTATATTCTGATTCAAGCCAAACATGAATTGTATCATTTACCATAAAACATAGGTTACATATTGCATATACTTATAAAATATGTATACATATATTTTTACCAAAAATGTATGTTATATATATTCATAGATACACATACTTATGTGCAAATACACACAGATATACACACACAGATATATATATATATATTTTATATATATATATTTATATATATATATATACACACACACATGTATGTATCTATTGGGCAACTCAATGAGCTACCTTACTGGATAGTAGGGTTAGAGAATTTAAAGATTAAAACCTGCACCTTTAGGAACATTTAGAACACTGACTACTCAAGCTGAAATCTTCAAAAATTTTCTTCCTAAACTGCTTGATAGATTTGAGAGGTTATTTTGTACAAGATGATTATTTTTTAAGTTGACTCCCAGGGACCTTCTTTCATATAAAAAGCAAGGAATTTTTAAAAATCCATGCTGACAATTGCATCTTGCCATAGTTCCTTAACCATAGACCACAGCTTTTTAACAGATTCCAGTGTCATGCCTTCTCACAAGACAAAAAAAAACGCTAGAGGGAGGTAATTCATATGTGTTTTCTGTTACCAGAGATTCCTTAGTCATACTGTTTCCTTAGGTCCAAACTGAGAGGGAGACAATAAGGAAATGTTAGGAAGAAAGAGAAGTCTACTGTCATGAAATGTCATCAGAATCCTCGAAGAGAGAATAAAATGGACATCCAAGAACAGATCTCAAATTTGTGTATCTGACAAACACGTTCAGTGCAACAACTGCCTTTCACATCTAACACACCAGAATTGAGATAGATTAATTTAGTTTTGCTTTTACTTTGTTGGTCATTCCACACTCTGGATCTATTGTTCTCATGAGAACTGTGTTAATTGATATCTTCTCCACACCTCACGGTGCAGCAGGGGACTGCAGTTTCTTGGGGCAGGGAGCTGGAGGTATCGGGCAGTCCCTGGGGGTGGTAAGGCAGGGCATCACCAGCCAGGCCCATGCCACTCCAGGCCATGGAGCAGGGCAGGCAGAGGGACAGCCAGGGACAGCCCCAGCCCTGGGAAGCAGGGGATGGGGATGAGGGTTGCTGGAGATCGGGTTGGTGTGTTGGCCTGCAGGTGGGGGTCAGGATCAGGTCTGGTGGGGGAAACCACAGCCAGGCACAGCCCAAGGTGGCCAGGCAGTGCTGTGGGGACAGGGATGGATCCATGCCAGGTTGGTATCTCAGCCTGAGCCTGGATAAGAACCATGGCTCAGCACATGGTCTGTTGCTTCAGCAGAGCCAAGCACTGCTGCTACAGCCAAAGTCAGACTCCATGGGCAGAGGATTGCCAGTTTGGTTCTGAGCTTTGGGGTGTGCTGCATGCATCAGCTGCAGTAATTTCTTTTCTACAGACAGTAACTTAATCTGAAGCATTGTGTGGTGCAAGTGGTATACGGATTGTTACCCAGAGTCTATAAATACTTTTATGACCTGAAAGCTTATTCACCTTAAATATAAAAAGACCCTAACTAGACTTTTTTCTCAAGATGACATACTTATTATGAGAAACAATAACTGATAATCATGATACAATTTTCCAATACTCAATTTTTTAATTTTGAGAAATTTGGTACATAGTTTATTTTAAGTTTTACAAAATTATCTTTGGTTCTTTCGATCTTCTCCAACTACGCATGAAGCCAGTGTTTTGCTCCAAATCAAAGAACAAAGTATGCAGTAGCATCTGCTTCTGTAATCGCTGATTCCTACCTTTGGAAGAGAGGAAACAGCTTCCTCTGACAGAGCTTGTTTGCAACTCAGCCTCAGATAGGCTGGGGAATATGCCTGCCTGATGCAATTGCATGCCAGCTGACAGTAGTTACATGCATATCTTGTAAATGAAAAAAAGGAGCATATGAGAAAAATTATTTTTCTCCCTTCTCATCTTTTATCCTTCTTATTTCTTCATTGACATGAGAAATTTTACTTGATGGTCAAAACCACTGTAGGTAAGGTAACTGGTGAATGATGGAAAAATTAAGGAATGGAGATGAGTTTTCATTAAAGAGGAAAGGATTTTGATAATAGGCGTTGGTCTTCTGGAAAGCAGCTCTTGCAGATGCCCTGGTGAGACAGATGCCTCTGCCCTGATGAGGTGGCATCTGGAGTACCATGTCCAGTTTTAGGTTCCCCAGTTCAAGACAAGGAATTACTGGAAAGGGTTCAGTGGAAGGGTATGAAATAATTAGGAGACTGGAACAGCTCTCTTAGGAGGAAAGACTGAGGGAGCTGGGCCTGTTTAGCCTGGAGGAGAGATGACTGAGAGAACATCTTATCAGTACTTACAAATATCTTAAGGACAAGTTAAAAGCAGATGAGGCCAGACTCTTTTCAGTGGTGTGCAGTGACTGGACAAAAGGCAACAGGCACAAATGAAAACACAGGAAGTTCCACCTGAATATGAGGAAAAGCTTCTTTACTTTGAGAGTGACCCATGCAACATGCTTCAGGTGCACATGCTTTAGAAGTGGACTACATGATCTCCAAAGGTGCCCTCCAACCCCAACTATTTTGTGATTCTGTAGTAAAGAGAGGTCAAATATTCTCTAAAATCTATCCCGATTTTTGTTTTCCTTACAATCCTGAGGTTATCAAATTTTTTAGAAAAAATATAACTGTGAGAAATATTACATGCCTTAGCTGAAAAAAACTCCTCAATAAATGGTTCAATTATTCAAGAGAAACCATTGCAACAAATCTTTCTAGAACATTTTTAAGTTAATAAAAGGAGAGGGCTTGTTTCGGGTGTAACTAGCAAAAGAATTTTGGAGAACAAATGATGACAGTTGAAATAGATCATGAGACACACTAAACAGCATTCTGTAAAACACAACATATCCTAAACGTTCCAAGCAGTTTGATTTTTTTACATTTGAAAATCAATTCAAATACTACTGAGCATTCACTACTCTTGGGTTTTGGTTTTGGTTTTTCTTTGTTTGGTTTTTTTGGACTTGTATCTTTAGCATAGTATTAAATGGTTTATTTGTAGAACATCTCATAATATCCTCAGAGTCTTTTTTGGTTTTTAGCTTTTCAGCCTTCTAACCTGGATGTTATCAACATGATAAATAGTTAGATTAACAAACTGTGCATGAATGAGCAACTGACAAAATGTTACAGTAATTAGATGCTTGGCAATATATATGGCATTTTTTGTTTAAATTTTATTGGCCTTTATAGTGGATATTAAATGTGTGCTCAAAGAGGAAATAAATGCTTTGTGTTTATGTACAGGCATAATGTAAAGTAACCATTACAAAAATCCATAGCTACAAACAAAGAATTATAGGAAACCATTAGCAAAAACCGCTGGTCTCTAATGGAGTTGTAGCTTACACATAAATTGAACTTAGTGGTGTCGTATTGTCCTGGTGTTCCTTTATCTCCATGACAGATGTATTGGGAATTCTCCTTTTCAGTTTTCCTTTCTCCATACTAAGAAAACCTTGTTCTTACAATTTTTTTGGCTAGGTCCATTCCTGTTACTGTGCTTTGTCTTCTGTCTAGTTTGTCTTAGCACTTCTGTAGTGTACTGGTCAAAACTAAACACACTATTCCCACTGTTATCATAGTACCACATGGTAGGACTTAACAATAAATCTTTGTATTTTACATGATGGTGGTATTTAAAGTATCACAGAATTACATTTTTCCTTTCTACAAGAGCATCATCAATTTGTAATTGTTTAAAAAAAAATCTTTCCATTTGAATATTAGGGAAATATTCCTTATATAAAAATATTCCTTATTTTATATTTGTATGTGCAATGTTTGTAAGCAGAGTGGAACTGTTTAATTTGTCTTTATTGCATTTCATAGTCTTATTTCATACTGTTCTCTGATTTAGGAAGATCATTCTGTCCTCTCAAATGTTCTGAAAATCTCATGTTTTGTATCATCTATGTACCTTATTCTCAGTGCCATAACCTAAATCTAAGTAATGCTAGATCAGATTTCTGTGTTCTATAGCATTTATAATGAAATTTGTCAAGATAGTAGTAATTACTAGTCTTTGTGTAGGTTAGCAGGTTTTGTAGGGTTTTTGTCTCATTTTGTTTGAAATATGGTAAATAAAATATAACATTAATTTAAAGAAAGCACAGATTGCTCTGGAGAGAATTTCATTCTCTGAGGAAAAATTCTTTTACACACACTAGGAAATATCTTAGCCATATATTAATGCTAGTGTCTCAGAATGATCCCTTGGCAATAATGGATTATGCAGTAGTGAAAAGGAAATATTTTTCACATACTATAAGAATTAAGTATTCCATATAATGTGCTCAAAAGATTTATCTTGAATTTATGCTTCCAGAACTCATCATAATGCTACAGATTATAAATTTACACTGAGAAAAGGGAGCAACTGGTAATGGAATACATTCAGAATGTGATAGGTAGAAAATTAACCTTATTCTACTATTAAGTTGGTCATAATCAATAGCTTTCACAAATACCATGAAATGCCCCTAATTTTCAATCTAAGTTTCCTTAAAATTAACATCTAGAATAAATTGCTTTTTTTATTACTCTTATTGTGGGGCACCTTCTCCTTGAAATTACTGCTAAGGTCACATACAATAAAAATACACCTTTAAAGGACAAAATTATTTTGATAAGGAATGCAGAAGCCAGAAGATAATGGATTCAGATAAGCACACATTTAAAACATATTTGACATATCAGTAAATTGTCTGGTCAGTTCAGAAACTGCAAGTGCTGGGGAAGTATTTCATACTGCAAATTCATGGCCTTTTTGCTTGTTGAAATAGAATTAATGACAGTCTTATAGATCAGATATACATTGTTAAATTTTACAAAGAGGCTAATAGTTTCTTCATTTATGAAAATAGGTTGCTTTAAAATGCACAGCCTGAGCCTCATTTTACATCTACAGGTTCTCAGGCTCCCTTCTTTTTCACACAATTTTAAGCATTTTTTCAATGAAAGACACCAGAACTGCATCACTTAAAGAGTAATTTAAATACATATGCACACAATAGAGAGACAAAAGGAGAGAAGAATCAACTGTGAACAGAATGGAGTCTCTTCATCAGTAAAATACAATACATTTTGTACAGTAAAAAATTCACTTTACCCTGAAAGTCCAACAAATCATTATGTGAGAGAAAATGTGTGAATGGGATTAAAAGATAAAAGACACTTCTCAAAGTAAGCTAGGGTTGAGGGCTGTAGCAGAACTTCCTTGTGATGACTATATCAACTAATCCAACAGAAGAATTAGGGCATCGTTCATACTATGGCATTTAGAGAGCTTGTTGCACTTCCCCAGGTTTTGTTGCATGGCTTTTAAGCAGATCTGCTCAGACCACCTAGGCTGCTTTTCTTCACAGTTTAGGCATGATACATCATAACATATCCCTTCTGCTCTGGGCTCTGTACTACTTCTTTGTGCCATGATTACAACACCATAATACAAAGGTTTCCCATTTTTGTAAGCTGTGTTTCTCTCTACCCAGTTATAAAACTAGCAGTTCATCTCAGGCTGGATTTTGAGAGTCCTGAAGCTATTTCCAAACAATTGGGAGTCTCTCCATTTGCAAAATTTGATTGTGATCAGTGATATATGTATGGTCTCTATGCTTCATACAGGAAGATGACATAGGTAAACATTCCAATTTACAAGCCAGATTTTGCCTCAGAATTACGAAAGAAAAGTCTAATTTTCTCATGTCTCATTTGGGCATAACGTTGTTACACAGATGGAAATATCTCTTACAGTTATTCAGTCAAATGCAGTTTTCATGTTTCACCTATTAATTCCCATTAATAAATATAAAGTATCAATAATAATGGAATTTGGTCCATTAGGATAAATCAGGGGCTCATTAGATTAATAGGGTACATAATAGATGTTTGTGAAGAATCAGTGTGTGCTAAATTTGAAAGTTCATCCACTCACTACTCCATTCCTTATTTTCTCATTAACTTTTTTTCCTTCCTTAAATATGCAATTGTGAAGAAATCTGTAGTACACAGCTATAAGACATCATCTAGGCAATGCAGCTCAATGCTTTCTATCAAAGTGCTGTTGATCCTTAGAGCATTTGATATGTATCTGCTACTGTGTAATTCTCACAAATACATTTAGAAGTAAAGTATAGTTTCTCTCTCATAATCTCAGGAAAGACTTTTGAGCAATGTTTAGATGTAGGCTACCTGTGATCAAAAACAATACAAAAGAAAATGGAGTTTTAAGAAAGGTAAGTGACTGATGCTTTCTTTTTGTGTTTAGAAAAATTTATTTGGTTTTGATTCAGAGGACTTCTTTCTCCATATTTCCAAAGCCATGCATGCTGAAAAAAAAAGGATTTTGAGCTGTGTGAATCACACCATAATTTTTTGTAGACATTGATTGACCAGTGAGTAACTATATGTTCCATCCCTGTATGCTTACTTGATTTCTTGTTCTAGTACAAATGAGAGCCATTACTAAGTCATAGTAATGTTTTTTTCTAAAATAAATTGATACTGACTGAGCAGGTTGAATTGGTTTTCAAGTCTTATTCTCAAAAGAACACAAACTGCTGTGAATTGACTATAACAGACTTGGCAAATATCTGGCAGGAGATATGACAGGACTAAGAACACAAAGTCAGTCAGGAACTGGAATATGAAGTTGCATATGTTATCGGAATAGGCATTTCTTTATTAAGCAACCAAAGATCATACATTAGACAGAATCTCTGACATAAGACTCAGATCTAACATGTCTGTTGTTTCTCACCTAAAAGCATCCTAGAAACACAGATGCAGTGGATGACAGTGGTAGCCCTCTACCAGTTATTATGTTGAGAAACATTGTTGCAGGAGTGCTGTCCATGACTTTGAGGCAGCAAGGCAGGACTTCAGTATTTCTGAACCTCCTATCTCCGAAATCATTCTGTAGTGGAAGGCACTGAGTCTTTGGAAGGTACTTCCTGCAAAACCTACTGCACTTCAAAAGGCACCTGATGTGAAACCGATGTGAGGAGCTATACTGCTATTTTCTGCTGCATCCATATTTATTTCAGCTGTTAGCACTTTGAGATTCTAACCCATGATTTCTTGTACTTTAATATAACATATCCTGTCTTGCTAGGCATAAGATCTAATATACAGGTTTGCTGATTGGTTGATCTGTATGTTTTTGGGGTTTTTTTACTTGCTTGTTTGTTATTGATGGCATTCAAAAGATCTATAGGATAAGCTGTTTCTACAAAATGCTTCCAAATATGCATGAAATAATTTTCTCTCAGTGATCTACACTTTGAAAATGCTAATGGAGTTAGATTTGATATACAGAACTAAAAAGAACAGTTGAAATTTGACCTTAATCGTTCAGGACAGTAGCTGATATAGAGAAGAGTAATTCAGAGGTTTAGACAAACTCCCTCTGAGAATTCAATGCAGGAAATTTTCTCATCTGATAGCCCTCAATGGACTTTTTTTCATTACCTTTGTACAGACAGCTATAAAACACCTAAAAGATATCTGACAGTCTAATTTGGAGGCATAAATACTGCTATCATGTGACTAATTTTCTTCAACTAGTGATTATGTCTGACATATATCACTTCAAAAAGTCACAGTGCATGAAAATAACATGACAGAATAACAGTACTTACAGTATTGCACTTACCTTCACTAATTATGCTGTAACTTACTGGTAATAAATCATCAGCAAAGGCAGCAAAAGGACGTTTAGAGAATTTAAACTGAATCAGCAAACAAGATAAATTACTATTGTTTTTATTACACAAAAAAATACTTGCTTTTAGTTGAACTATATAAAAAGCTTTGGCATTTGCTTGTATTTGTTTTCATTAACATTCATTAGGATTTTATCCTTTTCTTTGATGAAAGATCAACTCTAGATGCATACTGAAAGAAAGAAAAAATATTAGCTATAGTGCTTACAATTTGTTTTACTAACTGTAGATAATTGCTGAATAGTTTTTGGCTCCTGTGATTTCTGCAGTTTCTTCATTATTCAGGGGACAAACCTCAGGGATTGTTGGAATAAAATAGGAGCAATACCACTGAGCACTCACAGCATTATATACAGCAAATCCACTGATATGACACTCAGAAAAATGCATTTCCATATTTATTATGTAACTGAATAATTATACAAATAATAACATCCAAGAATGTCTTAATTTATGCCATTACTGAAAAAATGTGTATCATATGTATCATACACATTATGAGTATCACACCATTTCTCTTAATATTGGTCGTGGTTTAGGAATAGTACTACCCACTTTAGTGCTCCCACTGAGACTCTCCAAACAATGCACCACTGATCAGTCCCTGCTCCTCCTCTCCCTGCTTCGGGTTTGAGAGGAGAATTGGAGACACAAAAAGTAAAGATCGTGAGTTGAGGTAAGAATAAGTTACTGGAAACAGCAGTGAGATAAGAAAGCAAAATGACTTACATGGAAACCCCCTGGACAATAGAAAAAACCCGACCACTCCCTCTACCCCTCTAAGCTGACCTGAAAGGGACCCCTTCTCACCAGAAGACACTCCCTTTCTCTGCCCCAAGCAATGGCATGAGATGGTATGGAATAACCTCGGGGTCCTAGCCATGCTCCCTCCTGGCTACTGAAAAATTAACCCTGTCCTGGCCAGAACCAGGACAATATTATACTTACTACTCAAGTGCTTTCCAACTTATTCTACAGTTTTTAGCATACACGCAAGAGGCACAAGAACAGGAAGAAATAAAAGAAACTAAGAATGGCATGTGTATCAGAAAGTATTATGTAGGTAAATTTATATCTGGATATTTAATAATATCAGTCAAACTTGGTTCAATTTCTTTCTTTCAAAATGTCAATTGCTGCTGAACAGAAATGCTGAAAAATCTCAATGAATAGCAAAAAAACCTAGTTAATTAAAAATAACTACATAAGTTAATTTGTATACACATTTTGGATTTGTCATTAATATCAGCTATACTGTGAGGATTTGTTGTGGGGTTTTTTTTCCTTTTTTTTTTTTTTTTAAACCATGTAATTCTTTTTAGAAGAGAGAATGATAGAATGTGCTCTCATTTAAAGAATTAGTTCTGTGGGTGTTTCTTTACAATGCTTGTAAGGGTATTTATTGTTCTGCTATTTAAGACTGAGAAGGAACTTGCAGTTTGGAAGCCAAAAAAGTGCTTTACAGCAGTCATAATAAGCCTGGGGTTCAGGTGCTGGTCTCCCTGAACATGATTTTACAGGAAAAAAATATTTTACTGCCCCAGGACAATAGTTCTAAATATTTTATGATTTGAACTAAACTTACATTCAGTTGAAAGTAATAATTTTCCTATGGTATTATACACACATAATTACTTCAATGGTAAACGTAATCTTTATTCCAAAATTGATAATTTGAAATACATTTTGATATGAGTGAAAAGTTCCAGACAGCAAATTCATACAAAGTAAACTTCAGCATTGTAATTACAAAAAAAAAAATGTTTTTAACTCTTCTCAAATTCCCTGCTGATTTTATTACCATCTCTTGAAGAAGGAATGATACTTCATGGTGGCTGGAGTGGCAGATTGTACTGTTTTGTGACAGATTTGAAGCTTACGAAAATAGTTTTTTCTAAAGTTCTAAAAGTTCATCCCACACTAAAATCTAGCTATTTCAATAGCTGTAACAATATTTCTTGCAGCTATCCTTGTATTGTTACATAAGTTCTTTAATGCAATAACTGTACAAGGACTCTCAGATTTTCTCAGTGAACAGCCATCTCCTGAGAACAATATTGTTTTCTGAAAAAGCATAACATCTGCTCCAACCTTTTACTTTGAAGAGTAATAGATAGACATTTCTTACTCAAGAAATAAAATATTTTTTTCAGACTTCATTTTTCTTCTTCCAGATTTTTTTCCTTAAACCCCTTATTTTCAATCCATCAGTTTACAGAATCACAGAATATTCTGTGTTAGACAGGACCCACATGAACATTGAGTCCAACTCTTAAGTGAACGGCCTGTATGAGGATCAAACACGTGACCTTGCTGTTATCAGCACCATCCCCTAACCAGCTCTGCTAATCAAAGGTAGGTATCACACTGCTGATGTGAAGAATTTCCAGGGCTTGGTCTTCTGATGGGGAGGGTTCTGTATGTACTTCTGAAAAAAACATTTTGACATTTTCACTTGCTTTAATTATACTGTGGAATATGAAATGACAAACAATATCCTTTGTAATTAATTTCTAAGATTTGGGGAAGGATGTAATTCCTGGAACTGTGAAAATATAGTTTTCTATAGTCTTTAGAAAGTGTTGATATTTCCTCCGAAATTCTGGCTTTACATTGTAGCTACCTATAGCTTTATCAGATCCACAATTTTCCTTTTCACAGGAGATAAACAGTAGTTGCTTCAGTAATGCACCTAAAAACTCACTTCTGACAGAAATCTGAGTAACCCATCTTTTTGGCAGTATCACAGTCTGACCTGCTGCTGTTGGAGTGCTGGAACCGTGCTGTGCCCTTCCTGAGACAGAAACAGTAACATCCACCAGAAAAAAATGCAGTTCAGGGGGATCCTGTGTCCTCTCTCCA
>JAWWLV010000144.1:54426580-54461389 GCA_035041135.1 Platyrinchus mystaceus
TTGGTGCTTCTGTGATTCTGGGAATAAAGCACATGGAAAATATCCAGTATCAATAAAATCCAATAAAATAAATATCCAGTATCTTGTCAGCATGACAAGAGGAAAAATCCCTCTTTTAACTCCAAATCTGGAGATCACTTTAACTATGTGTATACTAACACTGTTACAATACACTAACAGGTTACATTGGCATATTTTATTATGATTTATACATCAGCTGTCTCCTTTCTGTACACTATATCTAGCAGAGGCTTATTGTCAGGACATCACAGGACAGTAAATTAGGGATTCCTCTATGCTTTTTGCTGACCTTGCATACATAAAGCTCACATTTCTCATAATCAGAAACACTAAAGTATGGATAAACTTTTATTTTTCTTTTCAAGGAATGAAAAATTGTAGTTGGCTTTTAGAAATCTGTATAGCAACTGCACATGTGTGGGGTAATGATTCTCTTTTGCTGACTAGTTCAGATCCCTCTAATAACTATTTATGTGTGTTGCTACCTTAGAAGGATTAGATATCTGAGTGCAGAATTGACTCATATGTGCCAGCTGACCTCAGAAATACTAAAGATTGCAGTGGCCCTGGCTTCTGACACAGAAGTTTCTTAGGACCCTAAAATTCCCCTCCTGTATATACTTTCTGGTTTTTAGAATCTAATTTGCCCTGAAGACCATCAGAAGTCATAAAAACCACATTTTTCTCCCCGTCTTCTATTAACATGTTCTGATCTGATAAAAAATACTCTGAGAATATTTCAATTTAGGGCTTCTAAAAATATAGCACCTTCTTTAAACAGTTTCTACTCAGTATTTTAGCTTCAGAAGAGTTCCACAGAGCCTAAACAATGTCATTTCTGTCTCAGTGTCTGAGTTTCAAAAAAATATGTCCAGTTGTTCAATATGCCCAATATTAAATCCTAAGATAAAATAAATTCAAGAGCAAGCATGACTCAAATTTATAGCTTAGAGAATTCTTTTGGGAGATGAAGGTTCAGTCTTTTCAGAAAACACACAAGATTCAAGAGGTGGAAGAGGTGTAAGAATTTAAGCAATGCTCTGTCTTTTTTGGGGGGCTATGTACTTTTTTTAGTGTGTCCCTATTAATTTTATCAGTTTTAAGCACCTAACTTCTACAAGTGTGATCAATCTGGGTGAGTGCTGGATCTGCATGTTGATTAACCAGTTTGAAGCACTATGACCTTAAAAACCATTAAAATATAGGAGACTTTTGACAATAATCTTTTGGGAATAATCAAAAAGGTTTGAATGAATGTTAGAGTTGAAATAGGGTTTTTTCCATTCTAGATATCATAATCATTAATATTTCTAGGGTTCCTTACTATATGAGAACCTTGATAAATAATTACATTTTAATAATTTATTATATGGGGAATGTGGTGTAATAAATTTTAAAATAAAATACAATCATACTGTGCTATGTTGAACAATAAACTGCCCCTTTACAAATAATGGAAGATGAAGAGTGACATTGCATAGGTTTGTATCCAGAGGGTTCTTGAATATCTCCAGTGAAGGAGACTCCATAGCCTCTCTGGGCAGTCTGTTCCAGTGCACGGTCACCTGCACAGTAAAGAAGTTCTTCCTCATTTTCAGGCAGAACTTCCTGTGCATCAGTTTCTGCCCATTGTCTCTTGTCCTATTGCTTGGTGCCATTGAGAAGAGTCTGGCTCCACCATCTTGACACCTCTTCAGACACTTATAGACATTGATGAGGTCCTCTCTCAATTGTCTCTTCTTCAAACTGAACAGGCCCAGATTCCTCAGCCTTTCCTTGTAGAAGAGATGCTCCAGTCCCTCAGTCATTTTTGTTGCCCTCTACTGGTCCCATCCCCAGAGCTCCATGTCTCTCTTGTACTGAGGAGCCCAGAACTGGACACAGCACTTTAATTTCAGACAGTTCTTCTCTGCCCACCCCTCCAACCTCTCAACATCTTTCTGGGGTATCGACCACTCCTTTCCATTTTGTGTTTTCAGCAAACTTGCTGAGGAGGCATCTATTCCTTCATCCAAGTCATTGATGAATAAGTTAAAGAATACTGGACCAAGTATTCAACCTTGGGGGACACCACCAGTGACAGGTTTTGTACTAGGTCCTGTGCCACTGGGATCTGCCATTTAGACAGATGGGAATATGAGCGGAAACCAGAGTGGATATTCAAAAGCAAAGAAAAATATATATCTGTAGTAAAAATCATTTGTGACCTTGAGAATTGACTGAATTAATTATTGTTATTTTCTTGGAGGGACTGAAAGAGATTTTTCCCCAAATACAAGAACTATTTAAAAACAAACAAACAAGCAAACTGTAATTTAGAAAATCATTAATGAGCTTTTCTTATCCTGGATTATTTTTATCAAGTATGATATTGAAATCTTGTACTAATCAAATCTTAAATGAAAGACATTTTTAACCCAGCTTACTGGATATTCTAAAATAAGCAGTACAGAGTCCTTTTTGGTTGCTATAAAGTGGATATTGATGCAAAATGTGCATAATTTATACTGTTACCTTTTTACTCTATATAAGCTTCTTGAGTTTTATGAATCACATGGTACTTTTTTTGTTTTTTTCAGGAAATCTTAAATACCCAACATACAGGCACTTCATATACAGGACCTCTGTCTTGTTCGCTTCAGGTCTTATAAATAGCAGTTAGATGTTCAAACAGTCACACAAAAGAAACAACACAGTTGTTTCAGATTAATATCAGCAGTAAGATTTGTATTTGATATAGAATTTTAGTTGCTTCTTCTTCACTGATTTTCATATACTCACTGCAAACGATTCACTCTACTAAAAGCAGAGAAGGGAGGAGGGGAGAGAAGAGACAAAGTATCTATTACTGCCCTGTATAATACCTCAAAATTGCATACTGAATTAGTAAGATTGGTTCAAATCAGATTTCAGAAACTGAAGTTATGTCTGAACTGTCTGACATCCCTTATTCATATAGCATTTATGCAACACTTGCAAGGTTACTACCATTGCATATTTGAACAAAATCCCATTTTGTACTGACAGATTTCTGTTCGACAGATAATAAAAGATGGCAGTGTGCCCTCCTAGCCAGTTCTGTAAGCTTAATTACTGTCTGCCTGGTCTCATTTTACACAATCAGTACGACCACATTTATTCTGAGAAATGATTGGCTATTCCTTTTGTTTTTACCTAGAATTTGGTCCATGAAACAAGCACAGCTTCTTGTATCCCGTGCCACCTTCAGAGATTATGAATACATCTTCTTGGCCATTCCAGAGTCTACCCAAAATTCTCACAGAAATTAGAACTAGTGAGTTTACTCCACTCCAGATAAGAAGGCAGTTTATTTTCCTACTTTTTGATTATCTGTACCTCATAAAGATATTTTCAGTAAATGATATGACCCTCCAACTGTGTGCAGCTTTGGAGGCATTTTGTGGTGGGTCCAGATTCTGCTGGTATGCACTGTTTTTTTCTTCCAATAAGCTATTTATGTAGAAAAAAAAAGCAATTTGTATTTTTATCAAGACGAGATAATGAGCTAAACAGACTAAAGCAGTTCTAGATCTGCAGAGGAGAAGTGCTGTAAAAAACAACAGCTCTTTAAAAAGAAAGACTGAAGTTCCTAATGTGTCTATTCAGCAGCTAAGAGAATGATGAGGGATACTGAATCATTTCTTCAGATTCAATTGTCACTGCAGATATATAGAATTCTTTCAGTTATCTAATTTTTCTGTTGAAGTCCCCTCCTATAATAGCAAGTTTATTACTGTGCAGAGCAATATGAGTCTTTATTTTTAATGATTAAAGATAATTTCTGGCTCTAAGTAATAATGTGTTCCATTTCTGTATGGTAAGTTACCTTCTAAAAAGTTCTTGGGTCTGTTTGGGGGATTAAATATTAATTTTGAAACTGCTGAAATTGAGGCTTAAATCATTTAGCCACACATTTTTTAAGATACTCTAGGGTAAACAAGGTATCTGCATGGGGCGACAGATACTACAATGTCGGTAGGAAACTTATGCATTTCTAAGTTTGGATCTGGGTTTTAGAGCGTTTTTGTGTTGTCAAATGGTATTAGACATCTATATATGACCAACTGACTCAAGTCCTAAGTGTTAAATAATATTTTAATGCTCTTTTATCCTATGCAAAACAGTCAGTTACAGATCCTGTTATACCAAAGAACTAATTGAGAATAAATCTTTGCTTTAAGGAGGAATGTAGTTCTTGATGAACAGCTGTTATTTTTTCTAACATGAATAAATTATTCCATGTATAATTCCATGTATAAGATATATTATGTTCTTATATTTTATATTATATACTATATGCTTATTAAAATTATATCTTCACATTGGGTGAAGACCACAGGGAGAGAAGAGTTCTCCATAAAGCTCTCCAAAGACCTCTGTCCAGCTAACTCAATCACTAGCATTGACACTAACATGGAATACTACCTATTGCAGATTTTTCAGACAAGCCTAACCATACAAGAGTTTCAAAAGCATTTTGTCAGGGACCAAAGTTATAATTAGACAGAGTTACTGTCATTCCTTTGACTGATTTATGCTGAATATAAAAAGGAGGAAATTCAGTGCTTTGAAGGGCTATGTAGCATTTACTATTTCTTATGATTATGAATATGTGCTTTTACCATTATTTGATCAACTGATATCCTGTAGATATCTTTAGCGTGGGATATGAAACACCCTTAAACAGAAAGGTCCCATATTTTCAGTGAACCTCTATATAGAATTCATTCCACAGACTCAGAAGTAAAATACCAGAGGTGTCTCTTTATAGTATAAGCCTGAGTAAATACCACATTTCCAAAATGATGACAAGTGCTTAACTGTAATTACATACATTTCTAATGCATTTTTTTATCTGCTGAAAACCCTGGTGCAAGGTTTTTATTTTTTTTACTTACTGTAAGTCTTGGGCTGAACTTTTCTCCTTTCTACAGTGTGATAACTTCAAACTTATCCTCAATACCTTGCTGATATCAATTCTGAGCAACTGCATCCTGCTGAATTGCATGAGGCCCGGCAAAGTAGCTTTTATGTTTTAAGGTGCAACTACCGTAATCTCCTAAACTATCTGATAAAATTTTAATCTCTCTGCCCTTCTTCTTCAGAAGTCAGCCAAGTAAAGATGCCTTGACAGCATCTTATTTTATTTACTTTTCCCAAATCGCTATCTCTGTCATGTTTAATCGTTTATCTTCTTCCTCCAGTTTTCCTTCCCTCCCCCTAACTTCAACTTTTTTTTTCCATTCAGCTTCCTGTGGCTGAAGTCCAGCTTTGCCTTTTTCTAATTATTGTGAAAACTATATTCCATTATCTAAAGACCCTCTTTGTCTCAAAATGCTCCTGTACTTTGTCATTAGATTCTCTCAATGTCATCAGTACTTGTGCTTTTCCTGTCTTGATTATTTGATCATTGACGACAGAAAGGATGAGCCGCAGTTTATTAGATTTACTCTGTGGGCCATGTTGTTGCTAGGTGATACCCCTTAGCCACTGCTATAAATACTTCATAATCTTAAGATTAAATTTCCTTGTTACTTTTCATTTAAATAGTGTAAAGTACCTGAACTTTGATGATTTAAAGTGCATTATAAAACTATTTGGATTAAGGGAGAATTCTGATTGGCTGTTAGATTATCGCTACAAAATGGATTAATTTGTATGAAACACACTGTTCTGCACTGCTGTTCGGTATTTCAAAGTGCTAAACTCATCTTTTTCCCACAGTTTGACATACGTTTTTTCAGATCAGAACTGTTGGGGGAGAAAAATCACAGCTAGGCAAGCTATTTAGTAATCATGAGGTAACACCTGGGAAGGACTGAAAGTATGAGGCTGTGCTTTGTTGTATGATTGTCCTGTGTTAATCACATTCCTTATCTTATCTTGCTGCTTAATATTCACTCAACTAAAATTGACTTTGTGGCACTGTTTAACTAGAACATGCTCTTACAAAAGTTCCTATGTGAAATACAGTACAATGAGTACACTATGGTAGTTGTTATAAGAGTGTCTGCACAAAGTCCCAGTCATTTCAGCATATGGATACATTTCTAATTAGGAAGAGAGTTATCTGGTTTCAAACAAAATTTTAACCAGAAACTGGAATCACGATGGAAAATTTGAATGTGGTTATCTAAGCTAAATGAAAATTGAGGGACTAATGATTTTTTTCTATCCCTTCAATATTGGGAGAGTTCGACTCTAACCTTCAACCATTCAATTGTGAATGCTATATAAATTTTTTAATGTCTATTAGTCTTAGCTCATTCCAACCTTTGTAATTAACAATTTTATCTCTTGATTCCTTGCAACTGATTTAATTAGTAAAACCTAAAACAACAGTATCATTTCATGTGGGTTTTTTCCTTTGTATTAGGTGTTTGACTTTCCTTTTCATTTCTGTCATCATCAGGAACTCTTTGGCTGTTTCTTCCCTGAATTTGTTTGTCATTTGCTCTTTGTCACTTCTTTCCTGATGCTTACCTGCTCTTCAGGGCAGAAAATACATCTTGTCTATCACACAGAAAGCAGATTATTAATATGCAATGTAATTGGATGTAAATAATGCTTCTAGCATCAGAAAAAAAATATTTTAAAGGCAAAAAAAGGTCAGAAGACTAAAATTTGCAGAAAGTTGTCTTATGCATTTTCTAGCATATTTTCCACTGCCAAAGGTTGCCTGAAGGTTTTCTGCTACCGAAGTAGTGCCTATAATTGCCAGAACTACTTAATAAAATTGATTAAGTCTTCCATTTCCTATCTCAAACATTCATAAGTAGAGCTATACTTATAGAACAACTGTTTCCACAGCAGTCAGTCACAGGCTGGGACCACGACTTACAAACCCATGATTAAAAAAGTTTCATCTATTTTTATTTTAATTGGGGCAGCTTAACTGAAACCACTTTTTTTTTTTTGTCTCACAGAAATGACATGGCCAAGAGAATGAGACTCAGGTGGACTGAGAAACCTCAAACTCACAATTAGATTCTAAAATACATTTAGAAATATTTGAATCCAAGGTATGCAAACTGTCAGTGTAGGTTTTGTGAAGTAGTTAGTCTGAAAAGACTAATACTTATCTGATTTTTATGACATTCTTAAATGAAAATCTTTCTCAAAAGTTTCATTGCTGCTATTAAAATATTATTTACTTCCAGCTGAATTCACTTCTAATTTAGAATATATCCTACTTAATTTCTAAAATATCCAAAGGGAGTTTGCATTTCATTTTGCTTCCCATGAATTAATTGCAGTTGGTTGGAAAAAATGAAAATAAACAATGCGAAGGTGTAATGGTGTCACAGTTATTTCTTTATGCAGATATTCAGCTCTGATTCTAGAAGGTACAGTTCTGCGAATAAAGTATTATTTCAAATATCCCTATCCCAGTACATAAAAGTGAAGAAACTTAGTCGCATCATCCATCTTGGAATTTTTCAGTTGTTTTTTATTTCATAATGTTTTGATTTTGGTGAAATTCTAGATAACATTCAAAATGTGAATGTTTGTCAGAACGCAGTTCTCAGAACAAATTTTCAGAAACACAAAAATAATTGTAG
This sequence comes from Platyrinchus mystaceus, assembly GCA_035041135.1. NCBI lineage: Eukaryota > Metazoa > Chordata > Aves > Passeriformes > Tyrannidae > Platyrinchus > Platyrinchus mystaceus. Next base: position 54,434,185 of record JAWWLV010000144.1, read on the forward strand.
AATTTTTTAAATTATAACAATGAAACTGTCATGGGCAGCTATTCGGTGTCATTTGCTTGACTGAAAGTAACTTCAAAGATGTTTTTCTTCCAAAGAAGAGTATGTAATTAGACTGTTTCCAGTGGGGCATTTTCTGTGTGCTACTAAAATAAAGCTGAGTCAACTCTCTATAAGCTCCACTGAGTGAAAAATACCAAAACTATGCTCAGCATTTTGACTCATCAGCCATTTTGATTTCTCACAGTTCTTCTACAGAAAAACTGTCTCTTGCAGAAGTAGTCTTCTCGAAACCCCATATATCAGCTGAATGATTTATCTCAAGATAATGATGAACATCAACAAAATATACAAAATATACATTTCCAAAGTCTTTAAATAATTAAATAAAAATATTATTATGTACTCTTATATTCAAATTTTAGTTCTGCTTTATTTAAAAATAAAGTCTTCAATTTTTTTAAATAGCCTTTTTACTATGCACTTTTTAGTTTTTTTTTATTTACAAAGAATATAAAGCACTTTTTTTAAAAGAATTACATTTGACTCTGACTTTTGTGCCAAAATAACAATAAAAGCAAATTAAAAGAATATCTTGATCTTAGTTTGATATATTCCTCATTTTTCTCATTGAGGAGAAGTTCAAACATATTTTTGTTAGGTCTGTACTTTCATTTAGGTTAAATCCTTGTTTCATAACCCTGTATAGGAACCATAAAGTAAACACATTGTAAGAAAAATTGTGTTGCTACAAGAAAATAATGTAGTCTTGTCATCCAAATTATAAGTGGGCCTAATGACTCTTGTTTCATCACGACCCTTCACTTCAAAGATACCTACTTTTCCCTCTATGTCTTCTGTTCTTGCTTAGTCCACTTAAAGGCATTTGAAATATTACTGAAATATACTGTTTACTGAGTACATTGCTTAAAATACTACTATTAAATGCTACTAGAATATGTCCAGAAAACAGAGAAAATTCTTGGGCAATAAATATTGCAGATATTTGAGGGATCATAGAGAAGACTGAGACTGAAATTAGCACGAAGCAGAGACAAAATCAAGTCTGGCCAATTTTTATTGACTACACTAGGGTAAGAAGGTAGCACATTCTAACATAAACAATCAATATATTAGTATTTTCAGAATAACAAACAATACTATTCTCAGTCTACAAAAACAAGTGTAAAAAAGACAATAGAGAGGGTAAAACCATTTTTTAAAAAGATGCTCAAATTCACAAAATAAATGGAATTATTGTGGCATTTTCTCTGAGGTCACATGGCCCTGAGTTAAGAGACATAAAACACTGAAAGAAATATTCAAAAACCTAAAATGTCTTCAGGGGTGAGGCACAAATGAATTAGGTAGACATCCCACCAAACAAGTAATTTAGATAGGATGTATAGCTTTACACAAGTCACTTAATCCTCTTTAAAGATGTAAATGTAGATAAAGTTACAGGAAAAAACCTCAGACATACACTTGAAAAAATAGAAAGAAATTAAACTGGAAATAAGTGTGTAAATTACATTAGTATAGCTCAGCAATACAATGAACCAAAGTATATGGAAAAGCATGCAAGATGAAGGAAAAGATCTCCCAAAAATTAAATATATAATATTTTATAAGAAAATAATATATAAGCAAATATAGCATAATATCAAAATATCTCCATATTTTTATTTTGGTTTATTAAAGAGAAAGCTGGGAATTCATTTTATTATGGTTCATAAGTATTTCCACATGGGAAAAATTGCTATTAAGATACTCTTAAACAAAGAGATCAATACATTCAGTCTAAAAGCCAGAAACACTCAAAAAGGAAACCTAGCAGAATTCTTTAACATTGACAGCACTTTATCTCTGGAAAATTTTACTAAAAGAGGTGTTGTATGTTCTGTCACTTGAAGTTTCTTTATCTTTGTGTATCATGTTGCCTGAAGTTCAACACAATTAGTCTCAATACAGTGTAACTGAGTAATATTCAGGGGTCTATCTTAATTTAAAAGTAAGACAAAATGATCCAGTCATCACAGACACACATATACTTAGATATATATAGATATAGATATATAGTCAGGAGACAGCTTAAAAAAATTCTCCATCACAGTGAAGAAAGTTATTAGATAAATACCAGCCCAACCCCCCAAAACTTTAAATAACTAAAACAAAACAACAAAAATCAGATGGGATAAGGTGAAAACACAGCAAAAATTATATTTATTGCTCAGTGCTTAATATTTTCTGACAAGGATCAGAATCCCACTGTACTGAATATAGTAAAAAAGAAATAAGATTCTCCCAGATGGCTTATATTCTAAACTGGCAAAACACAACAACTGAACAAACAGGGTCTGCAAGGGAAGATAAGGTTACTGTCCAGGCAGACATGTGTGAATAAATTAGATGTGACAGTGGCTCAGCCATGACATGTGGTCATCGATGTCCACATGGCTACATAGCAAATATTTAAAGGGATATATTGGTATGTATTTTCCCTTACATTTGAAGCAGTCAGTTTAATTAATTGTATTTGTCTATATCCTATTACATGCAAAAATAAAATGTCATGGTGATGTCTGTTTATTATTTTCAGACTTACTAATGTAAATTAAAACTCACTAATCAAAGGACAATCTTCATTTCCATCAATATATCATCCCCCGTCATTGCTTTAATGTTTCAGGTAAAAAAATATGCTGATCACCAACACTTCCCTAGATTTGCTGACCATAGGTTAACATTACAAACCCTTACCCTGAAGGACCAATTCAAAAACTAGCCCCTGCATTTACTGTTCATATTTTCACTACAGATATGATTGTGTTGTCTTCAAAGCCATCTCTGTATTATGTCAAAATATTTCACCTAAAATATGTAATGTAATTTAATAATAGTGGGACCTGCTTGTGGTGAGATAAAATTTTCACCAAGGCACATGAAAGAAGAGAGACAAAACTTCTGAACAACATTGTCATAAAATAACCCTAATGGTAGTGCTAATCTGAATAGGTTTATAGCAGCTAAGCAGAGTGAAGGATGAGAAACTATAAAATTGTAAAAATAAGTATAATAATATTCATTAATGATTCAAGAGCTGATGTTCTATTTCTCAACAATAATTATACTATAAGTTGATAAACCTCCTGGAATTTTGCTTCAGGTTTTGCTTAGCAAAGAATACAGTTATAACCCCATAAACAGGTAGGAAAAATTCTTAGCCCATTGCCAAACTAATTATATGCCTAAGGGGAAATTTAAGATGGAAAACAGAAACCTGAAATTTTCAGCATTTACCTACTTCATAAATCGTTATATCCACTCAATAAATTATTATTTTTCTCAAAATTTTTACTAATGAAATTGTAAAACATTGTCTAGAATTCCTGCCATTTGTGGTATGACATCAATGTAAGATTGAAGATTGTATTTGTTCATTTCAGTAGAAAGTGTGTGAGACTGTAGAAAACAATCTCTTTCTTTTCTCTCTTTTTCTCATAATTATTGTGATTTATGAGTATGCATCCATACGCTATGTATGAAACCAGTGAAGATAGAAGTAATTCACAAGGCCTTAGACTTATCATTAGTGAAACCATACACAGAGACTCTGAAGGACACAGTGGTGACTTGACTACATTTTTTTATTTTAAATAATGATAATTATAATCTAAACCTGCTGCAGTTATTTCAGACATCATGGTTATTGATGTATTGTTTCTGAAAAATAGTGAGTACTTTTTGATATATAAGGCTTTAGTTTTTGATAAATAAGGTTTTCAGGCACCATAAAATATTATATAAATACAAGATTAAAATATATTCTTTAAGACCCATTTATTCCTGTAAGAAAAAAAATGAAAAACTAATTTTTTTCCCAGATGAATTGTATACACTAATCAAAAAATACTGCAATATACTGGGCAGTATATTCAACATTCAATTTAATAAAAAAATCCTGTTATATAATTAAAATATTTATTTTTTTTTTCAGAGCCAGGGACATTGGTATTAATATTTTCAGATTAGATTAACATGCTCTGTTTCATCATAGTGTATTTGTAGAAAATAATCACAGTTCTATTAAATTTTTATTCCTCTGTGTACAAGATCACCATTAGCCGCCTTGTATTGGGGGGTTTAACATGTTTTACTGGTTTTATGTTAAAATAATATCAAGGCATTAGCACCAAGGAATATATTTAGAGTAACATAACCTAACATAGAGGAGTAATCTATGTACCTGTTTATGAATTCTTGACTGAATCTTTGTAAGTGATAGTTCTAGAATTGACAGACAAGATAGATGTTACTGGAAAGCTTCTTGAACTCTGAGGTAACATTTCTTATTTTAGTTCCCAGAATTCCTGAAAATCTTGGGAGTTAATTTTTCACCCACTGAAATGACATCTTAAGAAAATCTATATCACATTATCTCTGTAGAAACCAGGAAAGGATGTGTATGGTGAAGTAAGCTCATTCCTAATCCTTGCATTTCAGGTGGAAAGAGTCTGCTCTTGGTTTACTTTCCCCCCTCTCTTTGCAAGGGCAAATAGTCGCCATGAAACAAGGTATTTACCTTTCATTCTTAACATTTATACATTCACATCCACTAAGAGATCAGTCAAATATCAAAAGCACAAAAAAGCATTGAAGTGCTGAGGAAATAGTGATAAACATTTGGAAACTCTTATTCCCTCCCACATTTTTCTCTCTGAAAACCTCTTTGGAAAATTACATTCTAGGTCACCTCTTCAACATGGACTATGAAATATAAAAATGACACACAGACTATTACAGAAATTACTATACAGCGATATATTTTATTGTGACCTTGTTAAAAAATTATTTCTTTAATAGATTGAAAGTATTTTGTGTGTTGCTGACTACAAATGTAATATAATAAAATTTATATTCATTTATTTTTTATGTTAAGTAGTGTCATTAACATCTGTAGGACAACCTAAATGGGTAAGGTAAGCTAGATTCGTTCGCAATTTATTTTCTACTCTGACTTATTTGAATGCAAACATCTTTGAAGATTTTGTATAACAACTTCAAAAATTTAAACAGAACCTCTAGAGAGGTTGTGTAATTTTCAGTTCACTGAACCAGAGAATAGTCTCTCAAAGCTGTTTCAGTGTTGTCATTACTTTCACCTACAAAAGAAACAGTGATGACTCAAAGTCAGAAACAAGAATAAACAAGCAAGTACCATCATAAAGGAGAGCTTTCAGAAACTGCCAATTCAACAATTTTCTTGGAAGTTTTACCAATGGTAGATAACTGGAACTTTAATTTTAGTATCTGAAATACCCTGAGTGTATTTCAATATATTTCATCACTTTGATAAAGTAATAATCAGAAAACCTGACTTCAGGCCTAAACTTTTCTATTAAAGAACCAATCAGAATAAACACTTTGCTGAATACCATAAACTTAAATCAGGACCAAAGTGCAATTTCCAAGCCTACATAAATTAATGATGTATCTAAAGGAAATTAGGTTTGATGACTGCTTGTGTGCAAGGTTTCAAATAAGAATACGAACAGACATTTTTTCCTTAGAGAATAAGGTCTTTTGAAATCTCTTACTGACCTGAAGGCTGCACACATCCTGAAGGACCATTTCATGAAAATTACATTAAGGAGGAACTTATGTTTCATGAAAATTATCCTCTGACCACTAATCCAATTTGATGCATCTTATTTTATGTAAACAAGAAATCCTTGGCAATGCTCTTCATGAAAGAAAAAAAAAGATTAACCCTTTGAATTATGAATCCCATGAAAGTTTCAAAATATTCTACTTTTTATATTCACATGCACATTGTGTGAATGAGGGTGATTTCATACTCTGACTCAAAGCAATTACTCAACCTGTCATGTCTGTATATCAAACAGTGACGTATTATGTATAAACATAAATATACACGTGCGTGTACGCTCATGTAACAAATGCTGCCCATGTTATGTGGAAAATACTTTAAAGGTGCTAGACTCATTCCTGTTAGTAAATTCAGTGGAAATTCATTACATTCATTAACAAATGCAGAAAGAATTAATTTAAGAAGACTTATGACAGTTCTTATATTATCTTTAAGGAAGAGTTTCCTAGAAATTTGTTTCCTTTTGTTAGAAATTGTTATTAATAATCACAGTATCTCTGAAATGCTTTACTAACATTTCTATGAGCCACATAGAGCTTTATTATATAAATCTTAGATCCATGATAACAGTTATTAGATGGCCAAACTAAAATATGTGAGTTAAATTTTGATACGATGAAGAAAATTGACAGCTTGATAAACTTGACCCAGTTCAGCAGGGAGCCACCAACCAGCCAGGGGCTGGACCACTTCCCCCATGAGAATAGGCTGAAGGAGACAGGATTGTTCAGCATGTAGAAGAGCAAACTTTAGAAGGACCTAAGAGCAGCCTTACAATGCCTATGAGGATGTAGTTGAGAATATAAAGAAAAGCTTTTCACATTAGTGCATGACAGGAGAACAAGAGACAACATGTGTAAGTTAAATTAAGAGTGATTATGATGGGATATAAGAAAAAAATTCTGATATTTAATATTGAATCTGATTACCAGCCAATCTAGGCATATCTTTTTTTTAGATTTTTAAAGGCACAGACAAAGCAATGGGAAACCTGGACTGATCTTATTTGAAGCTGCTTTGAGCGGGGAATTGGGTTATTGATCCCTCAAGGAACCTTTTGAAAATATGTATACTGTAACTTTTCTGCTCCACAATTCATGCGCCTGTCAGTGCAATTCAAAATGCAATTTTTTTATCAAACTCAGAGTATATAAGTGGTGGATCATTCTTTTCTCTTTAAGGTAATTCTTGTCAGCAAATATTACTTCTCTCATTGCATACATTTTAGGTTGCCTTTTTCCTCATGTGTTAAGTCTTTTATTATTGAGGTTTAATTTAATTTTATTATGTCATACTAATATTTAAAATATTTATTCACCTCTTTTCATTATTTTGTCCATTGTTATATAAAAGATGTTTAAATAAAGTTTCTCTTAAAATAATGAGTTGAGGCAAGAAGTTTTCAACATAGGTTACCAAGGAATGTACATAATGTTTTTTAGAAGTTTGCCATGCAAACATTCATACTGGAATGAGAGTAAATGGTGAAATGGAAAACTTTGCTAGTAAGTCAAAACAAAATTAAAAAATAAACTTTGGCTGCAAATAGTTGTACAAATTTGTTTTGTAGTAATGGTTACTCAGTAAGGCAGCAAGTGAGTAGTTTCAACAGAGAAAACGATGCACATAGGCAAAAAGATAACTGCTACATCTACCCTGTGAGGTAAATTATTTGGTTCTCCTCAGTAAAGACATTTACATTATTATGAGCTGCTATATAAAAATATCAGATTAATGTCAATAGCAATGAAAATGAGAGGGAGAATGTAAAATATCATTAGCAAAAGAATTTAGAAACCCATGATATCTGATTACATTGTTGTATAAACCCGTGGTACATAAATATTTTGAGTGCTTCATGCTGTTCTAATCATTCTATCTTAGAAAGATACAGCCTTTGAAAGTACAAAGAAAGATGACTAGAATGATCAAAGAAATGGAATAGTTTTCATATGAAGAAAGACTTAATAAACTAGGACTCTTCAGCCTGCAAAACAGGCAGAAGGAGATAGATGTGGTAGAGGAGCACAGCATTGTGTAGGGTACGAAAAAATTGATTAAGGAAAAATTATGCACTCTTTTTCAGCGTCCAGGAAATAGGAAACTTCCAGTGAAATTATCAGGCCAAAGGAACTACATTTCCACACAGATTAAAATCAAGTTGTGGACCATATTATTATCAAGAGCTGTGGAGACCAAAAGTGTAAGGAGGTTCAATATGTGATTAAGAAATTTAGTGAAAAGTCTATCAAGCTCTGTCAAATACAAGGAAGCAGATACTACTTGTCAATGTTTCTTTTCAAATACAACACTCAATAACACTAATTTAGCACTGGAAAATGCAGTATTATTGCTCTTGTTGTGTGGGCTTTAAATCACTTTGATGATTTATAGTAGTTTAAATGACTTGAATATAGATTTTAGATACTGGTTATAGGTTTCTGATTGCATTCAGCTCTTTCTCATTTCAGTACTCAAGGCTTCAAAGTTTACGAATTGTGAAGGCAAAAGATAACCTTAATGACTAATCCAATAGGGCAAAAGCTAAAGAACACTTAATGAAACAAGAAGGAAGGTGATTTAAAACAGATATGAGTAGGTACTTCTTCCTTTCTCAAAATTTTATCCACAGACATTTTTGTAAACAGAACCTTCAGATTCAGTAAGAGATTAGACAAATTGGTGAACAAGACAAATAAACAGTTACTAGTTTTGAATGCACACTGCAGCATCCCTCATAAATGAGTTACAGACACTGAGAGAATGCAAGGGAAATGAAAGCTGTGGACAGTCTCCTATTGCTCTGTTGGTAACAGAAAACTAAGCCGAAAGTACTCATGATTTCACTCGGCAAGATATTTCTTATGTTGTTACTACAAGTGGAACAGTTCATGCTACAATGGCATACTAAAGCATTATGATATTGAAGAGCATTTTACAATAAATGACTGGTATAAAGCCTTCCAGAGTTAGGGAAACCCCAGAAAACAGCTTAAGTATCCCAGTACTGAAAGGGATTTTGGCCTGGAATACAGTGGTTTTTCAGCAACGGTCCAGAAAATGCATTTAAAATATTCTACTATAGTTTTTATTCTGCCAGAGTGGCTATAAAAATATAAGTAAGATAGTTTATTATAAAGGCTGAATTTGTGTTATTTGAGGGCAGGATCTGTTCAATATGCTCTTTTCCTTCTCTTCACCTCTCTCTATTTCCTGCATGCCAGATTTTTCCTTGGAAGAGTAGAATCTAACATGGAAGAAAATATCCATAGCAACAGAAAAAAATTTGGCCAGAGAACAGCCCCTGTGAAGCATCTATAAAACATGTCTTATGAGGAACATCTGAGCAAGCTGGGTTTGTTTAGTCTGGAGAGGATAAGGCTCATGGGGGACCCCATTGCTGTCTAAAGCCACCAAAAAGGAGGCTGTAGTGAGGTGAGGCCAGTTTTTTTTTATTTTGCCTAAATAATGATGATGTGAATGGACAACCCATGTTTTTTATAACAGGGACAACTAAAGTCTACTCAAAGCATCATGTGAATTGCTACTAGGCCAGGTTTTATCTGAATAAAGGGGAACTAATTCCATCCTCTTTGATCTTTGATATTATAAGCATAGATTATGTTATGCTGTGTTCTTTGGTCTGACTCTTCAGATTCATACTGGATTGTTTTTCAAAGTTGCTTTTTTTCCTTTCAGTTAAAAAAGAAAGAAAGATTTAAAGGTTTGTGTTAGGTGCTTTGGGGACGTGTGTGCTTTAAAAATGTTCCAGGATCAGAATAATTCTTGAGAAATTTGTCACTTTCTTCTATTCAACAACAGTCAGCCTAACATCTTTTGGTGATATATATGTGTAAATACACATGTACATATTTAATAAAATACATTAATCCCATGTAAAGACGGAAGTATTTTTTAATGGAAGAATGATGCCTTCTGTACTTTTTCCAAGTCTGAGTCTCCTAGTTGCTGCTAGAAGCCATTGGAGAAAAAGGGTTTATAAGCCTAAAATGAAAAAGTGAAAAAGCAGAAAAAGTGTAAGATCCCAAATGCACTGGTTCCCACTTTTAAAATTATCCTTTCTTGCATTAATTTCTAAAATAACATTTCCAGGTATTTACAATGTAGAGAAATTAAAAAGTTTGGACTTGCTTGGAATCTTGTCTTGAACTTCACTCTAAGGTTTTGTTCTGAGGCTTTATGATTTGGCTTTAGTAATTGATACTAATGATGTAGGTGCTGCCCTCTTAGCAGACTGATGTCTCATTTTGTAAAGCTGTACTATCACCCTGCACAAGACATAGGCAGGCCAGGGGCACCACCTTCACCTAGTGATATGGTACTGTCCTGAAATTTTTTTTTCAAATGTGGACAGGTATAGAAGACTGTCATCTGTCTGATAGTTGCTCGAGAATGACTCTGTAGTAAACATGAGGTTTTATCATTAATCCCTCTTCTTACTGAATGTTACTGGCAGTACAGAAAGAGGGTTAGGACTGAGCCGCTCTCTAAACTGGAACACCATTGAAGTCTTTAAACCCTGCATGCATACACTGAGGAGGGATATACCAGCAGTGAACACTGAATTTCAGAGATCTGAATTTCGTGTCTTCTTTTCTGTGGATTTCTTCTGCATTTTTGGGAAGTTGCAGAAGCTCTTTGTACCTGTGTTCCCCATCTGGTATTGGGAAATAATAAGTAGTTATCTCAGAGGGAAAACAACTCTACTAATATCTGAGGGACAAAAGGGTGAGTGGGAACTGAGAGCTTCCTCTGTAAGCAACAACCCAGAAGAATTGAACAGCATAGACACAGTAGAGTGCACCAGGGAAAGCATACATCAGTCCAGTGTGGCCTGTCCTCTTCAGTCTTGAGCTCATTGGTTTGGCAGAAATATTGAGAAGTTGAGACTAGAAAGAAAAAAGAAGACTAACAGTTCATATATTGCAGTGCTAAATTACTTAATGGCTTTTTTTAGCCCAATAAAAGCAATGCCTGTAAATAACATTAATTTTGTTTATTAACAAAAAAAAACCCATAAATACAGGTGTGTGAGGATTTTGTCAAACCTTCAATTCTGAGGTCCTTTCAGACTTGAATTATTCTATCAACTGCCAGATGTTAAAAAAACACCAGGTTTGAATTTTTCATCCTGTATTGTTCTGAATGGGGCAAAAGGGGAAAATAAAGCATAGGCATGTCCTTCCTCTACTTTCAGGTCAAAAAACTTTGAAGGGAATCACAAATATTTCTACTTCAGCAAAACACTGTGAAGAATGAAGCAATTAAAAACATAATGCTTACCTTGTACTGGTTTATCACTGTCTATTAAACCTGAGGTTGAGGGTATTTTTCAAAATTTTCAGAAAACAAAAAATGGGGGAAATTTAAGTTACTGTGACTGTATCCAAAGCCTTGATCTGTTTCTTCAAATGTAAGATCAATGTTTCAGTGCTTTGATGATTGAATAGAAGAATACTGAGATTTAAATTCTTTACTTCAAAATCATAGTTGCAACATCACAAGGTAGTGAACTATGTAATCAAAATCACAGGGGAGGTTGCTCATAAGCCCAAAGGTGGGAAAAAACCAGAAAAAGACATTGCCTTCTTGTGTTTTTGCTGAGGAATTTTCTAAAGATGGCCTTTCTTTCTCAACTCACATTTTCCTACTTGAGACCTTCTAACTATCAGGAGATAAAAGTAGTTATTTCTAAGATATAAAGTTTCAGCCTTTTTGTTTCTATAAACCATATTTTGTAACATTTTTTTAGCCTGGACAGAGTGCCTGTTGAGAGTGATGTGGTAGATAGGAGAGAGACACAGGGAAGGAGGGTGGAAGAGAGGGAGGGAAGGCAGAAGACACAGAGATGAAGAGTCAAATCATAGTAATGTTGCAGGTCGGAGGCAAAAAGCTTGGAAGATTTGAAGAGCAGAGAAGCTTTTCCAGGAGCATGTTATGGGAGATGTGTCAAAGGCTTTTTGTCTAGGTAGACTACATCCACAGCCTTCCTCTCATACACCAGGTGGGTCACCTGATCATAAAAGATCAGGTTGGTCAGGCAGGACCTGCTCCTCCTAAATCCATGTTGGCTGGGTCTGATCCTCTGGCTGTCCTAACTGTGCTGTGTGATTGCACACAAGATAACCTTGCTGGGCACCAAGGTCAGGTAACAGGTCTGCAGTTTCCTGGATCTTCCTTCCGACCCTTCTTATGGATGAGCATTATATTAGCAAACTTCCAGTCATCTGGGACCTCCCCTGTTAGCCAGGACTGATGATAAATGAAGGAGAGTGGCTTGGCAAGCTCTTCCACCAGTTCCCTCATCACTCTAGGAAGGATCCCATCTGGTCCCATAGACTTGTGAGGATCTAAATCATCAGGTCATGAGGTCATCAGGTAACTAACTGCTTCCACCTGGATTACAGGGGGGCTATTTGGCTCTCTGTCCCTGTCTACCAGCTCAGGACAGTTGTCCTGAGGATGATTTGTCTTATTATTGAAAACTGAGGCAAAGAAGGTGTTAACTCCCTCAGCCTTTTCCTCATCTTTGGTGACTATATTCCCCTCTGCATCCAATAAAGAATGGAGGTTGTCTTTACCTTTCCTTTTGCTACTGATGTGTTATATCAACAGTTTTTATTATACTTTATAGAAGTGGCCAGTTTAAGTTCAAATTGTGTTTTCACCTTTCTGATTTCCTTTCTGCATGACCTAATGATATCCTTAAACACTGCCTGAGTTGCCTGCCCCTTAGGGCAAAGGTGATAAATCCTCTTTTTTTTTCCTGAGTACACCCAAGTACAAATCTTTCAGATTTGCAAGGATTTACAGCTAAACAAATCTCTTCTTTGGAGGAGAAATTGAAGTAGTGATGCTGGATACCAATGAAAAGGGATGATGTGTTTTCAGTAATCAAAATGTTTATGGTAGACTAAACCTCCATTTATGAAATATAATAGTAGCATTGCAGCAGTTACTCTCTGTCTTCAGTTTTAAGGCAGTTGTTTTGAGATTCTAGATGACTGAAGTTAGTAGGTCACAGGTGTTATTAGAGTTCCTTCTTGTTTTCTCTCCCTTCTCTCCCTTAATCAATAATGTCCATTTCCCCAGAGAGACAAATTTTGTTGTTTTATTGTTCTATGGTGGACTAAATTAAAATGCTGTGCTTTACTTGGGACTGTCAAGGAATCCTACCTTCTTCACGTGTATAAGATGCCTGAAGCACAAAAGGCTGGTGTACTATCAAGGGGATTGATGGTTTCCCGATCTGCCATTCGCAAGCTATGTGCAGGACTTACTAGCCAGTCTTGGACTGGTTTCTTGCCCCTTTGATGGTTTTGCAGTAACTTGATAAGAGGTTAGAGGAAACATTTTCCTTGTATTCATGTGACTTGTTTAAAGAGAAGGGCCTGCATTTGCTATAAGAGCAGGTTTCACTGGGATGCATGTGAGTGCACCAGCATTTGTTTATTTTTAGCTACACAGCTATATTTGTTATCTTAGAAGCCTGCATTAACTGAAATATCTAGGCGCTGGCAAAGACATTCAAGTGATTAGATATAATACTGTGTAGCAGTTTTCTTCAGCCTGAATACTTTGGAAAGCAATACAAAGTAGGATGTTTAAAGGACTTGTTTTAATGAGATGTACATCCTTCTGTAAACTAGTTGTTTTATCCTTGTGTACACTAGTAATCTTATGTACGCATGTCAAGTTGGACACCCAATTGAGAAATGCTGTGTCAAATAAGTTTTTTTTAAAATCTTGGCTGCAAGGTGGGTGAAAGTTTAGTTACTCAGTTTCTAAAAGCAGGTGGGTTTGTAGAGTAGAAGGTAGGTAGGAATTACGGCTTCCAGTGTAAAGTTGCCAAGTACTCTCTCAGAAACCTGCTGATGTTGTGTCTTCTTAGAACAAAGAAACTGAATTTGGAAAATACCAGTGCATGCATGTGTAGAAAACAGCTCTGCTTCCCTGCAAATGGCTGTTGTAATAATTATTCCTTCCTTCTGCCTTGACAGCATGATGCTAACTAGCAGCTTGCAGCAAAGATAAGGTGCTGGGGCAGGTACATACATGAAAATGTCAGTAACCATAGTTTTGTAAGGCTGGAATGCTTCCAAAATGTGATTTTCTGGTTTTACCTGATCTACCACAATAGTCTCTCAGATAGTGCTTTGACAGTGGCATTTATTAAATGCGAAAATAGAGACATTGGATGTCATAAATTTACAGGACTAGCAGTCTTTGATCAGAGTGATTGTTTTGGCAGAGTACAAAAATAGCATGTATATATAACATGGAAAATGCACATTTGTACTGTTACAGACAAGTTTTTGCACTCCAGCAGTACCAGCATGCTTCAAGTTGCCAAGTGATCTTCCCAGAGTGGATTTAGGTCTTGGATATTTGAGACTGTTTATGGGTGAACCTGGAAGCAGCAGTATCCATTTGTGTATCCATTTGTCCCTCTTTCACCAGGTTTAAAATGCTTACATCCAGTGGGATCAAGGTTGCCTCTGTTAAATGGGGGTGGTTACACCTGCACTAAAGCCCCAAAGTTATGTCAGGTATGAAACAGAGAAGTTGCCTGCATTACTTTTTGATATGAAAGGCATAACTAGGTGATTCCTCTGGTGTTACCCTAATCAATAAATCAAATCTTTGGAAGCAACATTTCAGTTTCTTGTGGAATTGCACATGATTTTGAAAAAGGTTTGGATGCAGCGTCTGGGAAACTGAACTACCACATGCTATGAGAGGCTGAAGTACAGCAAAGTAGCTAATGACTATTGGATGAGAATGTATTTATTATTTCTGTGCACTGAAGATCAGTAGCAGAGAACTGTATCCTGTCAGTTGTGTTGACCCTTGTTATGATTAGATATTTAAGTAAACTGGCAGATGCCTGTAAGATGTTGTCTTGTTTTGGTGTTTCATACTGACATATGATATTTGATTATTTATTTCTAAATTTATACCTAGGATTGCTATGTCTTGGAAAATATTTCTTATATTATTTACAGTTTTATTAGAATTCCACTATTTCAAAGTGGATATCTGTAGATGGTGCACAGTAGTTTAAGCTTTTAAATTCTGTGGGTTTTGATTCAATGTTAAAAGTTAACTAAAGTCATGGTTTCCAGAGTGTATGTAGTAAAAGAAGACCTACAGGAAGAGTTATGAACTTTAGGTATATGTTTTACTGCTTTTTTCCAGAGGAGATTGTGTTTGTGTTCTCAGCCATGATGATATGCATCAGTTTTATGCAGAGGGAGAAAAACAACTGCAAATGCAAATGGAGAAATGTAACAAATATGGATGAAAGTAAGGTCTCTCCAATCTTCCAGTTCTAACACAGAAACCATCCCAAGGAAAAGAAAGGAGAAAATTGCAGTGCCAAAAGTCCAGCCACTGAGACTTCTTGACACTTTTGAGTGAGCAAACAGTTTTTTCCCCCATCATTCTCATTAAATGCATTAAATGAAGTAACAAATAAGCAAGATTTTTTTTTTCCTCCAGGATTTGGGGAATCAGTGGATTGAAATTTGAGGAAGTTCTAAAAGTCCAGCCAAAATCTGTGGTTAGTGTTCAAAATCAGGCATGTTCAGTCATTTTCTGTCGCTTTTAGTGGTCTTTCAAAATACTGCACAAAGTTTTGTATGTCCATTTTGGCAGACAATATCAAAAGCATTACAGCACTGTACTATATAGTACAGCATGGCTGTCACATAAAAATAAGCATTCAGTTTTAAAGTTTGTGTTGCTAAGTACAGGTATTTATATTCTTAGAATATACTTTAGCAAGAGTTGGGGTATCAGACGAGTTATTCTCTTCACATGACTTAAACAAAAATGTTTTGAGAAATTGGACTTAAATAATACATGAATTCATGCTAGACCTCCACAAGGTCATTCTGTGCTCCTCTCAGTGAGAGAAAACAAAGTGAAAACAAATATGATAAAGGCGATCAAAGTGGCAGATGATATGTGAAGTTTAGAAAGCAGAAATCAAAGTATTCAGAAACTAAAGTTTTCTGAGGCGACCAGAAGTAGTTTAGAACGTAGTTGAAGATATAGATAATATATGTCATTGCTATTTAGAATGGTGAGATGAGCACTAGAGAGAAAAACTTATTTGGCAAGAGAAAAAACTAACCTTAACCCAAACCAAACCAAACCAGACCACACCACCTCCCCCCGGCCAAAAAAAAAAAAAAAAAAAAAAAAAAGCTGCAAGGCAATACTTGAATAAATCTAGTATTTGAACTATGGTGTCCTTTCTCTCACAAGGTATCACCTCTATATTGGAGTTGTTCTACTGCTTTATAGCTGTTTTCCATATAAGGAGGTGCTTGATTTGACCCAGAAAAAGCAATTTGGTGCATAACAAATTTTTTTGTTGTTTTTGTTGTTATGTGTTGTTCTTCTTTCATTGTACATCACCGATGAGCCTAAAGCCACACTCAGGATAACTTCTGTGAATCACTTCTCTCTTGGGTGAAATTCAATAAAACAGAAAATAGTGGAAAAGATTAGTTGAATTCAGAAGCAGCTGAGAAATCTGTTGTGATGGTTGGTTGCTCTTCAGTTTCAGGCGTGATCCTGAAGTGGGTAGAACTGTTTCCATTGTTGGTGCAGTGGGCTTTTATAAATTTAATCTTGAAAACTAGAACATACTAAATATTGAGCTTACCTGTGTAATGTATTGTTGATAAAGAGGCATTCAAACTGATTAGCTCTGGGTTTAATTGTCTTAATGCGAAGCTGTTCAATTTCATACTGTTTCTATTTCAAATGTTGCTTGTGAATTCTCTATTATATCCTCTTCTAGACCTCTGCCTATGCAAGAGTACATTTGAAATCTTGATTGTTGTTCCTGGCAGGGCATGAGATTAGGTTCTTATTTTTAGTCATGTTAGAGCTCTGCAATGAGAAGATTTGAAGAACAGAGAAGAGGAAATGATTTTGTGGAAAGGTACATACATAGCCCAAAACTGATTGCTTTAGAAACTCTGCCACTGGGTTTAGCTGATTTAAAAACATTGTGTTCACAGAGCAAGTTGGCATTACCTGTTTCTAGAGCTGAAATATTTCCATAATAATTCACCTGTTCTATGCAGTCAAAAGAAGTCAGGCATTAAAAGTTATGACAAAAGGGATAGAAATCCGTGTTTTTCCACAAAAAGTTTCCAGGGAATGTGCTCACCTTTAATGCTATAGACTTGAAAAAGTTCAAAAACAAGCAGTAGAGGTGTTATGGGGAAGGCTTCTGTACAGGGAATGCTTAACTGGTTGGGTAAGACTTCTCAATCTGGAAAGAGGATGCCTGTATGTGATAGATGCTTATAAAGTGGGTGGCAGGAATACAGTGTATAGGCAGTAATTGCTCAATGTGTTTTCCTGTGAGTAAAGCCATTGTACAAATTTGGTACATTTAGCATTTTTTGGCAAAGTAACAGCATTGTTCCACACCTGAGCTCTGTGGAGGCAAACCACAGTGGACCACTGAGACTGCAGTGTAGGGATCACTTTAAGTCATGAATATATTTAAGTGCAACCCATATGATCTTCAGGCTGGCCCAGGAGAGTAATTTTGATTCTCTTTAAATTAGTTTAATCTGGAATTACAAAATGCACAATACATGCATGAACAGGAAGGCATATGGCAGCACCTACATGTGCTTGTATGCTTGGTTTTTTCTTAACAATTAATACCACATTAATCTCCTCATCAGGCTGGTTTCCAAGTCCCAGGATATGTTTTATCCTTTTGCAAAGTATAGAACTGCTCTTTATGATGACCATGAAGAAGAAGGAAAAGTATGGATATGTCAAATATCAGACAAAATAAGGAATTTTTTCAGCAGTGAAAGGATGGTTTTGTCTGCCTTTACCAAGGCTTCTTTTACATTTGTCACTTGCCACTTGACTGTCACTGAAGAATCCTCAGAAATGCTTAACAAAAGTGTCTTTAAGTACTCAAACTCAGCCTGGAAACGTACATTAATTAAAAGCACTTAAAAAATTGCCCTGTACAACAAAAGCATTTCCTTTGACATGTTATAGTCCTTGATACTGAGAAACACACACAGAAATGACACAGACACTTCAATTAGCTCTGAAAGCTTTCTTAATCTGTTAGAATAAGGATATTGGTTTATAGCTTTGTACCACATATTTAAATGTCAGAAGCATAGCTCTGAACTCAAAAAAATGACAAACAATTTTACCTTAATGTGTAAACTGTGTAAGTGACACAGGATTTAAATACTCGGGGGGTTTATTTTTTATTTTTTTCTTAGCAACCATTTTCTGTTTCCTTTTCTAACATTAAGTGGGGTTTAGTTTGCTGTTGTGGTCATAAAAGATATGGCTGCTGCAATCTTATTTATATATGCAAATTTTATGTATATTTATACTACAAGTGAAGGATCTCAATCAATACGAATTCAGATTTAAATAATTTTATTTCTTCATCAAAGTACTGCTATAAGAAAAACAAGCATGATACAAGCTAACTGAATTACTAAATTAAAATGCCTTTTCATTTTAAAGTAGTAAAAGTAGCACTTTTTTCTTTCTTCTTTTATTCTCACTTTGAGTGCTGTGAGAAGAGTGATTTTCATACAGTGAGATGGAATAATTTTTGAGCAAATAAGTTTTCTCTCACATACACTCAGTGTCTAAAGGGTTGACTAGTATTTGAGCAGACTTGGTTAGGCTGGAGGCAGCATTAGCTACACTGCTTCTTCTTCTGGAAGTCTGAAACCGATAAGTTAGAGAACTTCTCCCAAGATTAAAAAGTTTGCAAACCACAGAGCAGACACCTGCCAGGAAACACTGTTTCCCTTTTCCCTCAAGCAGGAGATGTTAGGCTAGCATGTCATGAGAATCTGCTGTGATACAGCAAGGTTATCTGGAAATGTAAGGATAAGTGCAATTGAGCAAGAATTTGTAAAGGGAAGCTAGAACTTGTTTCACTTAGTAAGACTGCAAAATGCCTTCTCAAACGAGTTAGATGTTTTTCTTCCTTTTGCATTTCAGAGAAAGTTGCAGGGAGAAGCTGTGAGCAAACTGTCTCTCTTCCTGGTATGCAGAGAGATAACATGTTTGGAGACATGTACAAGGCCTCCTCAGGCCAGAGAGGGTGTGGGAGGAGAGAGAGAAGATACAAAAAGCTTCAGAGGAGGTGGGGCATTGCCTTTTTGTCCTGGGGACCCACTGTGTGCAGCATCCTTATAAAGTTGTCCTTCCATCTGAAATAAACCAGTTTTTTAATCCTTCCACTGTCTTGGCATTCTTGGGAAGAATACATGTATAGGTTTTACCTTACAGGAAAAAAAATGGTTTCCCCAAAGTAATCCACTTGTTTGAAGGGTAAATAACATCTACATCACTCCTCCCCCATGAACTTTCATATTGAGGGCAGCTATACAATGCCTAAATTACAAATTTGTTGTCTACAGTCAAGTGAATCTTTAGGCCATGACTGGAGTTCATGAGGACCAGCTACATTACTAAACTGAAATATATTAAAATGTTTTTTTTTTAACACAAATAATGCAAAATTCTTAGTTTAGGACCATGGAATAGAGCCCACAACCACAAAGTTGAAGTCTGGACTTCAAAGAATATTTGCATAAAGAAATGCCTCATAATCACTCCTACAATGTGGCGGCAAAAGAACTAATGAGGATCATAAATGTGAAAAATTAAATAGTGCTTATTAAGAGTCTCCATCTCTTCAATATCTGTTACAGAAACTGATATTGGTCTAGTCCGTTCATTTCCACTATGCACATATTTAAAGGATATGGGAGAGAGAGAAAATAAAGCAGAGAAGTGTCCTAAAAAATAATAGAGAGGTTGAAAGAAAAAGAATCTATCAAAAGGAAACTGAGAACTTATTTGAGATAAATAATTTCACAAGGAAAAAAACAGCAACTTATTAGTTAAATTATTGTTCTCTTCGTTAAGAAAGACCTATCTATAACCTAAGGCTGTAAACTAGAGTCTGATAAACTGTGATTAAAAACAAAGCATAGACATAAGACATAGTGGTTTAAGTGACCTTTAAGCAATTTGCCATTGGAACAAAATATCAAGAGAAGGTATGGATAGTCTTTAAGTTACAGGAGGACACCTGCTGGGAAGCATTTTCAGAGAAGTACAGGTCACTGGTCTTGCTATGGAGCAAATGAGTGGATCAATAACCTGTGGTATACAGGGGATCAGGCTAGACACTTCTGGCCTTGAATCCATGAAAAATCACAGTACAATGTAAAATCTTACTTCAGAGGTGCCTGTCTAATCATTTAAAGAGAAACAAAAAGCTTTGATACCAATAGGTATATTAAAGATGGTGATAAAGAGTCAATATAAAAGCAAAATGTCCTTAATACATGGACTACAGTTTTCTGGTTATAAAGGAGGGCTTGCTGTAAGAACAAAGCCTTTTTAACACTCTAGAATGATTCAAAATATTCGCTGGTTCATTATGGCAATATACTTTGCTAATGATAATCTAGATAAAGGTGATGAAAGGATATAGTTTCTTTGAATATGGTATCAAAACATGGATTTCTGGTTAATACAGCTCATCTTTCCAGATGATCTACTGTGCTACAGAGAACATTCAATCAGTAAGTAGGCTTTTTTTTTCCAGAACATGAAGACACCAAATTACTATAAACATTGAAGGTTAGCATAGGAAACAAAGAAAAACCTGGAAATAGCAGCTTTAGTTTTATATGTATGTTTTCCAGAGTATCCTGCATTTTAGATTCCACAAATTTTTGTCTAGATAAATGAAAATTAATGCTTTCTCAGTAGGCCAAAGCTAACAGAGTCCATGATGTCCTATGCAAATCACACTATTTGTTAAACTGGCATTCAGTCCGGGAGATTGGTTCCTTCCAACCCAAACCATTCTATGATACTATGACTGCTTGTATCCAAAAGTCTAAAATGGTCTATTTTTTCTTTAGTGTACTGTGTAAGAAATACTTTTAAAAATGGGAGCTCATATTTTCTTGTTTATGGAAGATAATTAGATACCTGAGTTGTCTAAAATTATACCCTAATCTAGATAGAACTCTAGGAGTCCTTGAAGAAATGTGACAAAATCCAAAACCTCATTGAGCAGAGTCTATTTCAGGGCTTATACTGATGTCTGGGAAACTTAAAAAACCCCAAACCCTGAGACTCATGAATATTCAGCCTAATCTTTTTTTTTTCTAGTTAATATTTTGTTTATAACTTATAGGTAAAAACATGAAAACAGCAAAAATAAGTATGTTTTTTCTTCAAATAATTTCAAAATTTTAAGCATAGTCCACCCCTTCCAGTTGGAAAGTCACTACCAGAGATCCTCAAACTAAGAGGTGAAAAAAATAGTAAATAGTTTTAGTTGATTTCTTTTTTTACTTCAGTTTTTTGACTGGTTTATTACCTTACTGGGCCAATGGGCTCAGCAGGTATTGCTACATGTCGTTTCTGAGGAGGCTTCCTGCTGGCAAATTGGTTTGAAATCAAGAATTGCATTTATAATCTTGACAATAGTACCTATGAGAAACATGCTAGTGAAGGCTGGATGAAAGGCAGATCATCTTTTCTTCCAAAGCTTAGGCATAAGAGTTTTCAAACTATGTTCTCTGTTATTTTTAGCAAAGAACTTTTGATAAACAATACACCAGCCAGAAAAATTAAGCCGTAGATACATTTTTGATCTATTGAATTTTTACATGTATTTGATAAATCAGATAGGTTCACAATTTTAAGGCCCAAGTAAACACTATGAACCTAGATTATGTACATCAATATAGCAGAGAAGGATTGATATACGAATAGTTCTATGGATATTGAAATTAACTTGTTTATTTTAATTTCTTATTTTTATATAAATATTACACTTTTTTTTTTTTTTTTTTTTTTACTATATCTGTATATTTCTGTTTCTCTAACTACATACTTCTCTAGTCAATCTCTGTCACCAGCGTACATTCAAGCAAAATTCCTTCTGAAATAAAATAGAACTGTGCAGGAAGTTTGCATAGTTACTGAAAAAAAAAAAAAAAAAAAAAAAAAAAGTGAAGATTGGGGAAAAAAATAAACTAAGTTTACCCTGGAACAGGAATTTCAGTTCACTTCAGTTCACAACTCCTCTTTAAAGCCTTGAGTTTCTTGGAACATGTAATGCCTGTAAAACCCAGACAAGGAATTTACCATTAGTAAGGAGGAAGTAAAAGCTGTGTAGTTTGCCCTGCCCTCTGATCACATCCAGGCAGTCATACTAATCTTTTAGGGAGGATTCATTTTCCCTAACTTTGAATGTGTACAAGTTACTTATAGGATATACCTTATAGGATGGCATCCTGTTGACTAAACATGCACTTGAGAATATGGTCAGTAGCTCAGAGGAAGAAAATTGCATTTAGTGTAAGAATTCCACCTTTAGGGACACTTTGTAGCTTATGCAGATTATGTTAATCTACGGCATTGTAAGGCAGTAACCAGATTTCTTGCTACTTCCTTTCTTTTCTATTGCTAATGACACAAGTAACAGGGTGGAATAGGTACATTTATCCTTTAGCTTGATACCATTTGATTCAATACCTTTTTGTCCCTGTATGGACAGATAGCCCAAAGTGAAGGTTTCATATCAACAAATGCAAAGATAAACAGAGTTTCAAAAGCAGTTTCCTTCTCCCACTGCCTTGAACAACAGTGCTTCTGTTGTTTTTAAAAAAGGTAACCTATGTATGTACCAAATCTTCCTTTTCAACTGGAGCCATTATGATAATGGTCTACCAGGAGTCAACAACGGCTTGACTGAAATGATGCATAAATATTTTAAGAGAAGTATTGTCAATCTCATAGGTACTGATTGATATAATAAACCTTGCTTAGTATTGAGAGGAAATGAGATGACAACCTTGCCATGAAGGATGGAAAAGTACAAAGAAACAGATACTGGAGGAAAAAAAAATAATTCCTCTGATATGCTGGTGAGAACATGATGGGTTTCGAACTAATCAATCAATATACAGTTATAGTGAAAGAGGCTGAGAATGTGGAAGTAAATAAGCAGTGCAAGAAAAGAGACAAAATTTTGAGTAAATTTTGTTCTGACTCTCTTAAAATTTGGTTTATGCACAGTAATTTAAAAGATGAACCTCTCTAAAAGACAAACGCTCTGCAGGAGAAGTACAAATTTGCAATATGAAGTCCCATTGATTATCCAGGCATTATATTTCACATACCTCATTACTATGCTGCTCTAAAACAGTTCTCAAACTGTCAGACAAGTTAAAGTGCTCAACAGCATCCATTGCAAAATGCTAAAATTGTATACATGAATTGGCAGGAATTCAAATAGATCTATATCAGTTCTTACCAGCTTTCCAGACACTGCATTTAGTAATTGAAATACTAAAACCAAGAGATCAATGTGTTTTAAACTCCTCTCAAATGTACTGTTTAAAACTAAATCCAAAAAATGAGGTCAGATCTGTTTAGACATTCTGACTGTGACTCTGCAGAACTAGAATGTCTCCACACATTTCTTTGTGAATGAGATTTGCCTAAAAGAGACAAACTAGATTCTAGAGGAGGAAGCTGGCTGTTGACTCTACCTATTGGACAGGGATAAGGGTGACACCCTGATGCAGGAACTACAGAACTCTACAAGAGGGAAAGATTAGACCCCTGACTGTACCAGTATCACCCTATTCAGTCTCACCTGGGGCCTCCACCCCCACATCCTCTTCCCTTTGGGCGCATAGCTGCATTTGAGCTCAGGTTCTGGCATATGGCCCTTGTCAAACTACACTGTATGAATGCTGTGTCCAAGCTTGACTTTGTCTTGATAATTTCACTTCCTGACTCAGCACTACTGACTCATTTTGTAATCCTTGACTTTTGGCTGACTCAGAGTACTGCCACCACACTTGTTCTGCTCTTCATGGCTGGGACTGTGCCCCTGCCTTGCTGTCTCCCTTGGGTCTCATCTTGCCTTCACTTGTGAAGACTCCACTTGTTCCCTGAATTAAATGCCACTACTTCTTGATTTATAAAGAATACACTGAAATAAAAAATACAGATTATCCAGATTTTAGCTGTATTTTATTGACATGCTGGTCAGCATGTTCTGAATAATATAGAGCTAAATCTTCAGTTTCAGATAAATAGTCACAATTTGCTTTCTCAGTATAGAATTGCAATGAATACCTATCCCACAAGCCCAAAGACATCCAAAGCGGGATGGCATCTTCCAGAGTCAAAATGGGGTCAGCCATGGGGAGAAAAAAGGACCAAGAAGTAGTTCTGAGCTCTTTGGGAACCTGGGCTGGTTTCCTAATCGAATACCCATATTTCACTCTGGAGCAGGCAGGCAGCCCTGAGGTTTTTCTTCTGAGTTACTTCTGCAAACAGCATAGCTGGGGTTCTGGAGAGAGCTTCACTTAAGGCAACTCTAAAGAAACAGCTTTTTACGTGCAATAGTCCAGAGATCCTACTCTTTTTTGCTAATGACAGCCAGAGTGCAAAAATTTTAGCACATCATGACAACTAAATGTAAGAAAAAGTGTCCAACATTATCTGGTCATCAGCTTACTTGTTCACTTATAGCCATGAGGGAAAGACTAAATTAAGTGGGAAAACACTCAGACATGATAGGTAGTAAGAGTTTTATCTAAAGGTTGAAAATCTGTTTTTTTTCTAAGTGTTCATGCATTATTCTTCCCCACCACCAATTAAAATTGGGATATTTTTGAACGCTGGAGTCAGAATATATGAATAAAATAAGTGTTTCTTTTTTTAAAAAAAGGTTATTTTCCTCCCATCTTTCCAAAATCTGCTAGGTATTAGATCAGTAGGACTATTCAAGATTGTGAAATAACAACCTCCCCTCCCCCAAACAATTAAATTAGAGACTTTGTATAGTCCAATAACTTGGCAAAAGAAAGGTGTTTCAAGAGAACTGAATATTTTCCTTTACTGTTGGTTTAAGACTGCTAGTCGAACAACTGAAATTCTTTCTATTTTCTTTTTAACAGATATCAAAATACAAGGAACAAGAAGTTCACTCTTAGCAGCAGAGAGTTTTCATACTGGCCAAGCTATTTTACCTGTGTTTACTGGGAGTACTTTGCTAGACATTAGCAAACAGGAAGTTCTATTTCATGTGACAAGTTGTACACCTTGCAGAAATCCTTGTAACCTGTCCTCTGACCCCCAGGCCCACATGTCAGATTTGTGCATGGCATATGAATTCTCCTTAAGCGAACTCCTCATAGTCATGCAATCAGTGTTTCACACAATACTCCAAGGGAGACACTGAAGAACTGGCTTCAGGAAAAAAGCTGGCACAAGAAGACCTGTGCAATCAGCTCACTTATATGCCTGTTTTGACAGATCAAGCCTGGCATGAACACTGGCTTTTCTAGCTAAATTGGCTCTTAGCCAAATGCAGTGATGGCTGGAAAAGAAAAAGTATAGGAGGTGAAAGTACTGGCAAGGTACCAAACAGTCTTCACTGTCCTTTGACCACCAGAACCTTTGGAAAATGTGACCTCCAAATTAGGGATAAGAAGAAGGAAAAATCGATATTTTTTGTCATATTCCAGTGCAAACAATAACATGAACAAAACCCCCCAATGCTTAAATTTACCTGCCTCTTTTTGGAAAAGCTTTATGTTTATTCTAATAACATTTAACTTAATTGCAGCAATTAGAACATTTTTTATTATTATTTGTCTTTTTCCTAGGAACAGCATGATTTAATTTGCATTAATGTTTGGCTTGCAAATGGTAAATATTTGAATTTCATTTGACTTCACTCTGTACCAAGTTGTCAGTCTTTGTCTGTTCTACAGTTTCGTTACAAAGAGGTCACACTAAAATCTGGAAACTAGAGTAACTAGATGGGTTCAAAGTTTCCTTTGAACAGAATCTGAGTTCAAATGAGAACATTTCCTCTGTCAGTTACATTAAAATTCTGGATAAGGTAATTAACAAATCCTTTGCAATATTTTTTACTCATATGTTGTCCACTTAATCACAATGAATTTGATCCCAAACCTACCAAGCCTATACTCATGCTTAAGCATGGGGAATAGTGATTTTCAGCTTTGGCAGTGACTCAGCATTCCTTTGATATTTTGCAATTTTTTTTTTTTTTTTACTTCTTACAAACAGAAATAGAATCACATACTGTCCTAATGAGGTTTTATTGCCAATGAAGATTAAGGTGACAACTGCATCTCATTTCAGCTACTCCTCAAAATCTTCTGAGGACTTCCTCAAATTTATCCCATAGTGAACTACATCAACAGATTCAAAGGGATTTTTGTTTTCAAGACTCAAAGACATCACTGAGTTAATGTGGTTTAATGAGTTACACTTCCTTAGCTAATCCATGTCACAAACAGTTAATGAAAAAAGCTAAAATCAGTGCATTTTACCTCCTCATTGCAACAGCTTGACAGAGCACGCACAGATCTGTTACTGATGCCTAACTAGTATGTGGCAATGTCTTTATTACACTGTGGTAAACCATGAGAGTTGATTGAATTTAAATAAGTATTGGAGACAGCAATATAGGAACCTTGTGGATCCAAAGTATCTCTGTTGGGTCTTAGGGGCAAAAGGTCATATTAAAACTGTTCTTTAGTTCTTCAGAATGTACTCAAAGAATGTAATCAGTGTATTTTGTGTTAGGAGTTATGTTTGGGTGAGCTGGTAATGATATAGAAGCAATGTGCAGTTTCTTTTTCTTCAAGATGTTATTCCCCTGCTCAGAAGTTGCAGACGGGGAACTGATATACAAACTGTTACGCTCTGGATTAAGCTATAAACTGCCCAGAGTGCTTACATTTTTATTTAAGACTTTTTAAAAGCCTTTTGGTTCATTATAACCTTTAATTAACATCCAGAGAAAGAGTCACATACTCTTCTCTAAGAGAAATTCTTTTTAATTGAGTGAGAAAAATAAGATATTTTGGCAAAAGGTTTTTACAGGAGTAAAATATAACCAAGAAAAAAGCATTTCACTCAAACATTCAGCAAAAAGACCCATTCCACAGAAAACACCCAATAAAAACAATCAATATATTAGCTTTAGTAAAAAACAATTGATTGGTTTTAAGTTAGCCACAAGAGAAGGAAAAGAGTAACGGAAAAACACAGATTAAAAGGGCAAAGAAAGAGAGAAGGAGAGAGAGAAAGGAGAGGAGAATAGTTTCTGAAAAGATTCAATGATTCACATGATGCTGACTGGAGAGGCAGAAAAGAAAGACCACATGAAGTCTTGTGTGTTTATAGAGTTCAGTTTTCCCTCCAAGCAGGATATCCAGTCAGTGCCTTCCAGGCCAGAGTTGTGCTGTAGCCACTCACAGGCTGCAGGGGCATGGTGTGGGTGGGCTACCAGGCAGGTCTGCCTTGGGTGACAGCCCAGCTACAGACCTTCAGCTCTGCCATGTGCTCTGCGTGGGCAGCAAGCCTTGCCTTCAGCTCTGCCCTGTGCCCTCAGCACAG
>JAWWLV010000144.1:54465051-54476864 GCA_035041135.1 Platyrinchus mystaceus
AGAAAGAAAGAAAGAAAGAAAGAAAGAAAGAAAGAAAGAAAGAAAGAAAGAAAGAAAGAAAGAAAGAAAGAAAGATCATTTCAGCCCATAGTCAGAATTCCAGAAACAGAAGAAAACTATGCACTTACACTGACAAATACTTCCTTTCCATTGACAAATAACTGGTTCCCCATGTTACCTATTTGGAAAGTCAATGAACTCGTGTGAGACTGACTGCAAGCTGCTCACAGACACCTTTTTTTTCCCCTCCTTCCCAAAGTTATTTTGAGGTAATTATTTTTCTTGTACCTGAACTGATTTCTGAAATGCATTTTCTCTCACTGCTCCACCCTCAGTCACTTTTTTTGTTAATCCCCTGCAGGTATTTAGAATTAGCTTTCATGTTGTGCCTTAGTCCTACTTTCCTCAGGCTTTGCAAATTCTCTTTTTTTAATAAACTTTTTTTATCATTCTTGTTATCCTTTTTTGGAGTCTTTCCAATTCAGCAAAATCTTTTTTGTATTGTGGAGTCCAAAACAGTGTAAAGCACTCAAATACAGTCTCACCAATTCTGCACTGAGATAAAAAATTAATTACCTGCCCCCCTTCTCCTGACCTAATTTCTCTCATTATACTGTACATGCTCAATACAGTATTTGCCATTCTGCAGCATATCACTCTGTATTCTTCTGCAGAGTTTATGGTTTGCTCTGAGACTGATCTTGTCCTGTAGCCATGGAAATTTCTAAGTTAGTCTTTCTCCATGTTACACATTAAGCTCTTTCACGCTTCAAATTTAACATGTTAAAAGGTCACTTTTGTTGTATTTAGACCCTGATTATAGTAGGGCACATTAGAGTCTTCCCTATAGTCTAAGGTTAGAATAGACAGAAAAATGGTGTAGTAGGATGCAGCAAATTTTTCCAACTCTACAGTTATACTGAAAATGCAAATCTCTCTTTTCTGTAGGAACTCACTACTGGAGCTACTTTGAAGAATTACCTGTGCTTTCCTAAGAAGTGGGATGATAATTTTTTTTAATTTCAATATCTATACTGGGCTATGCTTGCCTCCTAAGCTTTATACATCATGCCATCAGATCATGACCTGTTTTCCTGTGTTCTGGTAATTCTTCTTACTTCTTCAACTACATTTTTATTCTATTTTTTCTTAATTAAAACAAGAAAATTTGTTACAGAAATTCTCTTTAATCACATGGATTATGTCACCTTGGGCAAAAAACCTGAAAGATTGGCACTGTACTCAGGGAACCTCAGTATCCTTCTTCCTTAACCAATTAGACAGACAGACCTTAAGCAGCAGAGTAAATGTTTTCTATTCTCATGCTCTTACTTATACAGCCTCCAGGACCTTAACTAATATACAGAGATCTTATGCACAGCATTGTGCAGCAGAGAAAACCCTTTGTCTGCACAGTTAAAAGTCAAATGTTTGGCTTAATAACAATTATGAACTGGACCCAATGACTTGACACAATTATGAGGAAACATGATTAAAATATTCTTACATAGATCTGTAGTAGGTTCATCACTCTTTACTATCTCTATATTCTCTTTGGATGTGTTAGCAGCATAAGAGTGTCCAAATAGGTACATTGGTTTAACTTGGGATAGGAAAATAAAGCCAAACAACAACACAGTCGTTCCAATAGCAGAGAACTTGTCATACAACTTTGTAGCGATTCCAACGCAAACTGCAAAGTGTGCCTGATGAATAGCTGTTGCAGGAATAGCACAAACATGAGCAATCTATTCTGCATTTCTGTAGGCCTTGTTCTCTCAAGGCCAGGCACAAAACAATGTAAACAACCTAGAAGCTCTGAGGCTGAAGCAAGAAGAAATCCATGCCGAGATTGAGGCGCAGTTCCAAAGGCTAAACAGTGTGGTCATTTCACATGGACACGTGCAAGAAGCCAATTAGAGGTGTGTTACCGAAGCGTGTTTAGATCGTGAACAATGCTTTGTAACCAATGGCATGAAAGTGATCATGAGCTGGGGTGCAAGAAGTGTATAAAAAGGGCAGTCCGTGTAAATAAAATGGACATTTTGAAGATCATATTGGTCCTATTCAATTTGTACCCGAGCCCCTCAGCCAATAAATAGCATTGTGCCAGAAGTGACGGGATGTTTAACCTGTAAAATGTGCATAAGTCACACTATTGCATAAGACCTGACAGCGATCCAGACAGGATGAGAGCCTACCAATTTTATTAGTTCAGTTTTACATTGATGGTGTTGGTCTTACCTTAGAGTCACATCCAAGTAACACAGGCTTCTAATAGGTTGGTGAATAGCCTCAGCTCTAACTTATCTAGGCTTTCTTCCTCTTTAGTCAACAGAGAGAACCATCTCCCAAGGAGCAACTCTTTTTTTCATAGATTCTTCCATTATTGTTGTAGAAATATTTCTGAGAAGCAATTCTTTATCTGATGATTCAAGGGGAAGCTGGGATAGGCTAATTTGAATGAGATTCCTAACTTCAAGAGAGGGAAGGGGACGTGCGATGAGTGACACCACGAGTCACTTCAGGGAGCAGTGGGAACTGTTGCTGTGACACTGACATTTTGCTGGCTCTCTTACATCTGCTAAAGCCGTGCAAACTATTGCATGATTTACCTTTGTTTGGGTGTTGGCTAAGCTGTGTTAACAATGTGATTGCTACCAATTACAGAAATGAATCTGAGCAGTTGATGACCCTGACAGAACTGCCAATGACCTCTACTGAGTACTGATTAGTCAGGAGACACCAGTATGTAAGCTTATGGCTGAAGATCAGTTCAGTATGCAAGCATCAGCCTCTCCAGATACAGTTAATGAGTGTGTCACTAATGAAGCCAGAGACGCTGAAACTCATCTTCAGTTTTCTGATCAGTAGAGTGTTCTTGTTCACATCAGTTTTCTTCTGATGTGGTACTTTGTTGCTTTGAAAGCTTAGCACCAGTGGACAGTGATATTACTTCTTGGCTGTAATGAAGCACCAGGTCAGGATGATGTTTCTGTGAGTGTATTCTCAATACAGAATGAAATATTTGCATAGATTAGCCTGGTAGCTGATGGTCCTTGACTGCTTTAATTTCAAACACACTACTTTCCACTGAAATGCCATACAGGCATACTTTGCATCACTAGAAGTAGATGCACAAATTCTTAGAACAGATTCCTGAGGCAATTAATTTCTTTACAGAAGAAAAAATCTGTCTCTTTTTGTTAGGAGGTGAGCATAAGTGAAGTATATAGAGTTATCTGAAAGCCATGGAAATTATGAAGCTAAGAAAAAACACTATTTTTTGACATTGCTGTTCACTGACCTTGTGATACTGTTACTAGTGTTTTAGGTTTTCAACTCATCTCTGATAAAGTTCTCTGATAAGGATACCTGCAAGATATGAAGTATAACCTATTCCTCATAAGACATCTGGTAAAATGATGAATGACTGATACATAGAGACATAAGGTTGACCCCTTGACTTCTGCTGTTCAGTAAGATAAACTGGAATAGGAAAGAGTTTAGCATTCCAGTCTTAAAATTTCAAAGCTTTTGTAGGTGAAACAGAGGCATAGAGCTCCAATCTCCAAAAATTATTTGGAATCTGGCAATCATAGATGAAGTTAAAAAACCTTCCAGATTCCAGTTTGGGTGCATCTTTCTGGTTATGGAGACTACAGATACAAGTAGTGAAGTATGCAGGATTAATAACACATATATATGTAAATATATATATATATATATATATTAAATAAATTTTATGAGCCGGACTCATTACTAATCATTGTTTAGTCTTTTCACTGTGAATAGTTATACCAATAGCAGTAAGTTTTTCAGACTCTTTGAAGACTTTCCGGTACTCCCACTTTAATTATTCAAATAGTCTCAGGTGAAAGATATTTCACCCAATTTTTTCTAGGCTATTCTAAAATTGTGAAAGATATACTGTGTCATTAGTCAAACTCTCTGCCAGCACAAAATATATCTCCATATTACATTTAGAATCTTATCTCCACACTTGGACTTTGTTTGACAAACTTATACAATTAAATTATTATTTTATTAATTTGATAGGTAATCTTCAATAAGCGTTCTCTTTCTCTTTTTTATATGACCTTGCTTGGAATTGCTCCCTCAAATATTCAGAGACCTGTCATTATAACCCCTTCTAACCTTTATTTGGTGAAGATGATGTATATTTAACTCTTTTAATTATTAATTTTTTTTTCAGAACATAGTACTTGGAGTTCTCCAGTCAATGACCATATCCCTCCTTCCTTTTGGTCAGACAAGAAATTTAGTCAGAAGAAACCACCTGTAGTGAAAATGTAATTTCATACCTTTCCATGCTCAAATCTGGTATTATGGAGAGCAGAATCTGTCCCCTGCAGTGTGACAGGAACAAATAAAAAATGTTCTATACAACATCTGGATGATGATATTTAAAGTTATATTCTTCAAAAGGAAAGATACTCCACCTTACATAATTTACTCAGCTCTACTTTTGTTGACTTCTTCTGGTGTGTTCCTGAAGATGTTTAATGAGATTTGAACAGCATTGGGATTTGTAGATCATTAGTAAAACTACTGTCCAAAGTAAAAAAAAATTAATCAGAGATAATTATAACCAAAGATAATGCTTTTATTTATTTTTTTCAAGCTCTCATTTTACACACTGCTATATATAACATATTTGTTATAATTTATTGAAAATTATTTCAAATTCATCCTTGTTTTAATAGGTTAAATCATTACTGAAATTAGAGGAATTGAGCAGTGTCTATTATGTCCACTGCTACCTTCTGTAGGAAATTGTTGAATTTTCTCTGATAGCAAGTTAATTTAATATGGTTTCTTGCCTATGAACCCTTTTTGCCTACAATTTTCCTCACGGTGCTAAAGGATTTATTGAAGTATTTCTCTGATCTCATATATAGTACTTATGTAAGAGACTTGTAAAAACAACTTCTATGAATTATCCAATCTAATCCCTGAATTCTCAAAGGTGACAGTTGATAGTTCTCATTCTGATGTTACGTCTATTTATATAATTTGCCATGTTGACTACTTGATGTATATAACATTAAAAAGATATAGTCTTTGCAATGATTTCACTTTTTACAATTTTTTCTGTATGATGTGAATTTATGATCAACCATTAAAATTTTTACCCTCCTTCCAAAAAAAAAAAAAAAAGAAGAATATTGAAATACATTAAATAAATTCAAAAAACAAAGTTTTACACTCAAAACTACAGCTAGTGACAGTCTATCTGCCTGAAGCACAGTTAGAGACTGTGGAATACATAGTGTAGAAGTCCAGTGTCAGAGGCTATACATTAAACTTCATTTTATTGGAAACTAAAAAACAAGAGAAAAAAAAAATCAATGTTTAATATTTAGGCACTTAGAAAATTCCACTTATGTTCTGAGGACCAGCCAAAGGGAATCACTAGGTATGTTGATCATCCCCCTAAAGTTTTTCAGGCAATAAGGTTTTATACAATTTTTATTAAATAAATATATGCAGGAAAATATATATATAGAAATAAAACAAAAACAATGCAATATGGTTTCAATTCTAACTGAAATTATAATGTAGTTAATATCTGACATAACATAATAAAGGAAGACTGTTATAGAGATTGTATACTTAAGTTCAAATATAACTTTCAAATTTGTATTATACCGTTTCTGAGTGTTTCTTCTCTTCTGTGTGTCAGTTTGATCTTACAAGAAAACAACTTGATCACAGCCGTCAACATACAGATATCAAAGTCAGATTCTTTGCTTTGGAACAGTGTCATAAAGTGTTGTGGAATTAAGATGGTAGTAGGTAGCAGCAACAGATATTGATACAAAGCTTTAAAATTCAAAATGTCTATCAGGGCACTATATGGCCCTTCTTAGTATGGTGTTTCAACATCTCAGACATCTGATGCTTTGTCAGCTCCTGTAAAAGATTCCTGTAGAAACCATCAAGAGAGAATGCATACGGTATGAAAATGCTTTATAGATTCAGGTTCCTGGCCCCTGTCTCTCACCATCATTAGTAGCACCAATCTTCAACTGAATTGAGAAATGAAAAATGCAATTAATCCTTTTCTTCACATTAAATTAATAGTTAAAGTGTGCATAGAATTCCTTTAAACTTTCAAGCCAGTGGTGATGAGCAAATACAGTTTTCTCTTTAGGGTTTGAGTTATATCCAAAAATGTAAAGGAGTTAAAAATCAAACAGAATCAAAATCCTTCATTCCATCCATGTCACCCTGTATTATTCCCTGTGTCAGTATTTCAAATGTGAGCCATATCCATTTTGAAGAGTCATTGTGTTAAGTTACTGTATGTAACACAATATGATGAGTGCAATAGGCATGAAGTATCAAAGAAATAGTGTATTTGCTGAAAATTGATCCAGTTTTCATTTGACAATATATGCAATGAATTTTAACCTGCTACTATGGGACTTATTGATACTTTCAGGTTATTAGTGGTCTGAAAAATTAATTTCATTGTTATGTGCATTTGAGTGCAATTATAATATGTTTCAGCTCCAGTGGGAATGATGAAATTTCCTAAAAATAATCATGTAATTTCCTCTTCTTCCTGCGTTGTCCCTTCCCTGTCAGTGTGCCATTATGTTACAAGAACTTCAGGTACTTGAGCTCAATATAAGCAGAAACAAATTAATGAAACTTCACCACAGTGTGGGATTGGAACCTATTTATTATGGGTCCATTGAATTACTAAGTAACTCATTTGCCTAGTATTTGGGAAAGAACCTTTTGATTAAAAACTCTACTGAAAGGTGGTTTTAGTAAACTTTAATTCATACTTAGAAAGTACATTGGTGATTTTCAATACGTATTATGTTCATATCAATTTTATGTCTACCTCATGAAAGTAAATAATTTCAATTTAAATATATTTATATGTATATATGAATATGAGTGTACATAACACATGAATGTATAGGTTTGTATGTGTTTTTATAGGCACATGTAATACGCACACATACACACACATATATATGCAGAAGACAGAGACAAAAAGATTAGATGACTATTCATATGACCATGATTTTATAACATAATGTGGACAGAAATTGCTAAATCAAATTGTATCAAACCCTTCAGCAAACTGCTAAGTAGGAACGAAAGGTCCCGTTGAGAAGATTTTTCATGAGTGTGGTAATGAGTACTGGTGGATAGCTGAGAAGAAAATAATTAACTCCTGCATCTGTTTCCAAGAAGTCGTTGAGCAACAGCAGTGAAAATGAGCTCCAAAGAATCTGTGTTGACAATCATGTATCTCCTTTAGGTGGTCCTGGCTACACTTATCTAGTTAAGAAGTATACACAACAATTGATAGGAGCCTAATTCTGTTATTTATAGGTGTGGTTCTACAGAAATATAGATTTTAAACACCTATAAACAAGTGAGACTACTAAACTAGAAAAAAAACTTCTGAAACTAACACTCCCATAAATTCATGTTCAAAAGTTACCCTGCCTGCATTGAGCAATTTTGTACTCTTTTAAATTTATAGACATCTTTATTTAGTAGACCAATACATTTCAATGCAATCTGGGAATTTTCTGATAGTATTGGATAAAAACAAAGTACATAAAAATGCTTTTCTTGGTCCATCAGTAAATATTGCCAAAACCACTTTCAGCTTTGATAATTTCTGTATGGAGTTGGTTAGGATGATCTTGTAGATTTACACCTTTAAATTTACAGAATGACCAAGTGTCATATTTTATTCTTCCTGTCCAAGAGCTCCATTAGTAAAATATTTTGCAGTTTTCCTCCTTCTTTTTTATTTTTGTTTTCTTTTTTTTTTTTGTTTAGTTTGGATTTTAGTAGTAAAATAAGAACGCAGCAACATCTAAGTTTGTAGTGTCGTTGGTATTAAAAGTAGCTTTGGTGTCTTGGCTAAAAGTGTAGAAAACGTAGAGACATTTTGCTCTAGCAAGGCAGGGATGGGATTTCCAGCTAATGGATTTCCCTAAAGAACAGAAATGATGCTGATGATCAAAGACAGTCTGCATAGTTCTGTTGATGATGTATTTTTTACAGAGTAAATTTAACTGACCTCTGTCAATACACTTTACTGTCACAGTGTTTAAAAAAGCATATTTAGCCCTCATAATGGCATATATGCCTTTTCTCTCTCACTCTCCCTGTCTGATTTCCCTGTATAGCTTGGGCAGTCCTCTCTGAGGTTGAGCTGAAAGCAGGGACCCACATCCATGCAGCCCAAACACTAGTGAAACAGGATATCCTACTATATTAGACAAACACCTGGCAAGGGCAACTTAATCTAGTGTTAACTGGAGTAATTAATCTTTGGAGTCAACTGATTAATTGTGAGGAACATATTTAATGCTTGCTCTCTGCCCTGAAGCAGTTACATCTTTATTTCTGGGTACAATTCACTATGTTGTTTATTCTGCATACAGCCTCAAGTCATCTAAGACTCTTGGATCAGGAGTAGAGCTAGTATTGAACTCTCTAGGACAGAAAGCCTTTTTCAGTATAAGACTATGATTTCTATTTGACCTGTTTTACTTTGTTTTGAAAGATTGTGTGAAATATACTTATTAGAGGAACCTGAATTTGGCTTTTTTTGATAGCTACGCAGTCAGTTTAAATCAAGCTAAACCAGGCAGCCATTAGAAAGGGTAATTCTGTCCGTAATTACCTTCACCTTCTCACCAGGACTTGCTTGCTACTCTCTTGCATTAGTTTTACTTATTTTGAGCTATGGTATGAATCACTTATATTAAAAACCCCAAACAGCTGCTGGGCTATATGACCACTAGCTGTCATAGTTTAACCCCAGCCAAAAATCAAGCACCATGCAACAACTTGCTCAGTCCCCCACCAGCAGGATCAGGGAGGGAATTGGAAGTGTCAAAGCTACAAAACTTGTGGGTTGAGATAAAGACAATTCAATGGGGAAAAAAAAAAAAAAAAAAGCCATGCATGCAAAGTCAAGCTACGAATGAATTCACTGCTCTCCCAGGCAGGCAGGTGTTCAGCCATCTCCAAGACAGCCAGGTCCCATCACACTTAACAGTTACTTGGGAAGACAAACATCATCATTCCAAAAGTCCCTTCCTTCTTCTCCCCACCTTTATATACTGAGCATGATGATCTGGAATATCCCTTGGGTCAGTTTGGGTCACCTATCCTGACTGTATCTCCTCCCAACTTCCCCTGCACCACCAGTCTCCTCACCAGCGTGGCAGTACGAAAAGCAGAAAAGGCCTTGGCTCTATGTAAGCCCTGCTCAGCAATAACAAAAACATCTCTATATTATCAACTCTGTGTTCATCATGAGTCCAAAACACAGCCTCATACCAGCCACTGTGAAGAACATTACCAGCCAAAATCAGTATGTTGTCAAAAAATGGGAAAGGACCATGCAAATAGGTATGAAAAGAAAAACTGAGCTAAGTGTGTGTCTCTCCTTAAGCATAATCCAGTTCAAAAGTGGTCTGCTGTGGTCTTCTATTCATAGTTTTTCTAGTGCCTACTTAGCAGATATAGCACGTAAGTAACTGCAGAATGAGCTAAATCAGAAAGGTGAGTCAAACAAACAAATGCAAAGAATTAAGAAGGGCAGGATCATAAAAGGAAGATTAACAGAAAGGAGAGCAAAACCACCTGTGTTAGTAGAAGTCCTCAATTAGATTAGATTAAACATTACACAAACTTCCCCCTTTGATCAGTCTAACATGATTGTGAAGCCTCAGGGCTAGAAGTTTGATTATGTCATAATTCAAAGCCTCTTTGAATTAAAGTCAGCTATGAAGAAAGTAGTTCTAATGAATTTAATTTATTTCCTATTAACACAATTTGCAGTGAACACCAACGGAAGGTGTCATTCAAGTTATCAGTGATACATGAAGTCTCAAGTGATAGCAAACAGATTAGAGAAAGGTGTTGTAGACAAAAGTGGAATAAATGCCTTCTGACCGTTGTTTCCAAAAAGTCCTGACTTGGCCTTTTGTTCAATATAGCCTTAAGTACTGAAGTATGGGATTTTTCTCAGCACTTTTGTGGCCACTGAGATGTGACAACAGTGAGTTTTGAAGTTCAAGTTGTATTTACTGCCTCTTAATTTCAGAAATGCCTCCTATTTCTGAAGCATAGGGCATGGAGAACAAATGTTCCTGTTCTCCTGGTTCTCACTTCTTGAGTTTTTATGCTTTAACCACATACAGTATTATTTACCTCCTTTCTAATGTAGAAGTTTCAGGTTTTTCCTCATTCTACTAATATTCTAATAAACTTGCAAGCACACTTTCAGATTGGGAATTGCACTTCAGTTTGGGATTTTGATTGGCAAGCAAACAATTCGTGGTATCTGGTAAAATTCTGTGGTAATGATTGACAGTGCTGAGAATTTAACTCTGAAGTTGATACTACTTTTTATAATAGAAATCACCTTCAATATAGACAGCACAGGCTTCAAACAGGCTATTGAATGTAGCTAGAAAAAGAATGTTTCAAATTATGTAGTATATACACCATGTAATACATGGAAATTATATGCATTCTTCCAGTGCTGGATGTAAAATCAATCCTTTTGTCAAGGGCTTCTATTGTAGACTGCCATGTTGGAGACCTACATTCAAACAAAGGACTCGGAGGGTTGGGCACTTAGCTTCCAGGGAGAGGAGCCTTCTGCCATTCAATAACTCTCCTCAGTCGCAGATGACAAACGAGCTACTGTAGATAAGACACTTCAGACAAGTTTCTGAAAGCCCTTTTGATAAAGTCTCACATCTGAGGTTAATGACAATACCTAAGGTGTGGGAGTCATGTAATAGGCGTAAATCTGACTTGGAAAATTAAAAACAAAGAGCAAGAAACAAAGAAAAAAGTAGCACTAGTTTAAAGAGAATGGCATTATAGTCAGAAGGAGTAAATAATGAGGAACAATGCGGTATGATACACGAGAACTTGGATGATTTAAATACTAAAAGATGAAAGCTAGTTCAAAGCAGCTAAATAGAGAGCAGTGACAGGTTCCTAGGGAAAAAAAGGATATCAAACAATTGGGTGTGTCATTAAATATAAGAAATCAAAAGGTAAAAAGAGTCTAAAAGATAATTCTGTGTGCAGCATTAAATATGAATGATAAGTAATAAGATGAGAAAAGAAAAATCTATGTCTAACATTAAAAACAAAGGAACATTACCAACTATGCCTAAGTAGGGCAAAAAGGAGTCAGGTACAATTTATTAATATAAACAAAATCTAGAAGAAACAGACTAACTAAGAAGTGAACAAAGGAAAGGGAAACAGTTAAAAAAACTAGAAGGTTATTCACTCCTAGGAAACAGAAGTGCAAAAGACTTCTTGTTATATCGTTAAAACCTCTGCTAGGCTGTAGCTTTTGCTCACTATGCCAATAGCTCAGCTAAACTATCACCTCTGTGAGCTCAAAAGTCATGCCTAGAGCTTGATTTGCCCATGTACTTATTTACAGGAGATGTTTGAGGCCCTGTGTGATGTTTCTGTAAGAAAACCCAAGTAAAAGAGACTGGATTTGCAAAAATACTTGAGGCACCTAAAGTTACAGATTAGAAGCATTCCAAAATTTCACAATGAGATATCACAAATACCTGTGAAAATCTGGACCTTATGCAATGCCAGCAGAAAGAATACTTTGCATTATGAGCTCTAATGGATGAAGTCCAATAATAGTAGATCCTGTTATTTCTAATTATGACATAGTAAAGTGGCCAGTCTTCGCGAACGAAGATCTGGGAAAGGTGTTTTTACCTTTCAAGCCTGCGCAATGGATTTTT
>JAWWLV010000144.1:54476964-54491202 GCA_035041135.1 Platyrinchus mystaceus
TGAAGCAGGAGGATTCGAACCTGCGGCCTTGGCGCTGAGAGACCAGCATCTTAACCGCTAGGCCACCAGGGGTCCCCAATTATGACATAACAACATTAAGAAATTGACATTTCATTTTTTTTTCTCTTTGTCAACATGGATAGCCTACTGCTTCGTTAAGAGAATGACTCTGTTACAGCTGGACATCCTTCTTTTTATGTTTGTGAGCCCATAAGTCCATGGCAAATCTTTCCTGGCATATAACTTATGATTACATAAAAAATTCACTTGGGCCTTAATTATAAATTATAATAAACTTTAAAAAATTATAAATATCACCCATCATAAATGGTGGGTGATTAAGAAAAACAGGGTTGTTCTTGGGGATTTTTTTAATTAAAAAGTTGGAACTTTTGTTGCTTTTCTCTTTCTAAGTTAGAAATACAGAGCACATTAAAAATGTAATCATTCAAAAGTGAAGAAATTCTGGCTGAAATAACTGAACTATTGACTGTAGTCACAGTTTCTGCATGATATACTAAAGGGACAGTGTATTTCAGAAACTGATTATTTTCATCTTCTGGAGGCAGGAGGATTCACTGCAGCTTTAGTGTGACATTTTAATTCAGTGCAGGAAGATCTTTGAGACTGCTGGTGCCCATCTTTTAGCATCCTTGGTCCAGGTTACTATGCAAAGTTAAGATGCTGTATGCCTACACTGATAGTTCAGTCTAGCTTGTCAAGAGTTTCATGGGGGTACTGCAAGGCACACTACCAACTGCTGGGTTATATCTTGTAATCAAGAGTGTGGAAACATTTTAAATTCTAAATAAAAAGAGCATATGAGTTGCTTATAGCAGGCTAGGCAATAAACTTCTCTCTAGAAGGAAAAACAAAACCAACCCACCAAACAAACAAAAAAGAACCATATCTTCAAATTTAAAAAATGAACAAAATTCCCCCTACCTCCCCTCTCCCTCCCAAAATAGCTTTTCAGACTTCTTTAATTGCTAAAACTAAAATTTCCAGTGCTAAAAATATGAAGAATTAGCATTCTGAGGGTGGACCTGGGAAGCTGACTTGATTTGCCTGGGTTTTTTTTTTAATCTGAAAAGCCTGGAAATCAATAAAAATAAATCTGCCATACAAAAATATTTAATAAACTCACTAAAGGCCAGCCTTCACTAGGTTGAGGTACTCAAATTAGAAAAAATCTTGCATGAAGATGAGAGAAGCAGGCAAAATATCTTGCACAAACACAAAGGAAAGATAATGAATAGCAAGTTGTTAAAGTGTCTGTGAACGCTGGCTTTGACCACACCTCCATCTTCCAAGGCTGTAGTTGAAGGATAATGATAGTTGGTCATCAGTCCCTAGTGTGGACTTGGACTAGCTTGGATTACCCAATTTCCTACAGCTCCTTGACAATGAGGGTGTAGTTTAGTGTGGGAATGAGACAGAAGCTCCAAAATACACTAAAAATAAGATTTTTAAAATAAAAGATCATTTTAGCTACATTCTGTAGCGAACAGGGAGCAGAAAACAGCAGAGAATAAAAAGCAAATGTTCACAAAGACCAATTCTCTGGAACAATAGAGACAGACATAGATATCTGATGACATCTCTATATTTTATGCAGTTTAAGTTCTTTTATAGAGCTATGTTCTCTTAAGAGTTCAGAGGAAGGGATTCAATAAACATACTGCATAACAAGCAACAGCACATTGGACACTTTAGACTCTCGAGAATGAGGGCTTTGTGGGATGAAAACAAAAGAGATGATATGATACTAGAGTGAAAAAAGAGGTAACATATTTTTTAGCAGAGCCAGACTTGTATCCCTGGGCTAACTGTACTTATGCATGTGTAGCACAGGCCAAAATTCTTCAAAGTCAAGGCATCTTTAGTTATCACCAGAACAGATGCTGGAACCTATGCCTGTATCTATGTTAGCAAATTAAACTGTGCAATGCTGTCTATTTGTTAGCATGGTGCCCGACACAGATTTTTGTCTTAGCCAATTAGCACATTCTATTGAATGCTTCATTTATATTATCAAACCGTGTTCACAAACCTGCAGTAGCTGCCATGTCCTTACAACCAGATTGACCTTAATATTTGCTACAAGACCTGAATTTTCTTCACCTGATCATCTTCGCGGTATATAATGTAAAACCGTATGATGTCTCATGTCGGTGGATTCTTCTATTCTTGTTAGTCATAAAAAAGCCATAACTGACTCACAGCAATCACCTGTAATAATTTAGTTTAGCAAAAATCTTCTTAATGTCCTATTTCCTTTGGCATTCATGTCTCAAAAGCATAAAGTAAGATGCTGAAGACCAATATCTGCTGCTGTTTCATTTCACACTTTATGCTAACACCTTTGCTTTTCGAAATGTGAGCTCCCCCTAAGTGGCAGTTGTATTTACAGACCTCCATAAATTCCCTAAGTTCTATTTCAAGCATTCACCTTCTTTAGGGGTCCAATGCATTCTACTCATCTTCATATTTACATAATAATAATATTATTGTTTCAATAGACCTTAGTTTCACCAGTCTTTCTGCTATCTCTCACCAAAAACTCACTCCTTACCCTTCTACTCCTTCTAATTTTTCTTAGTCTTTCTGAAATTATTAATTGGTCTACACCATAAGAAATTATGTGCTGATTGATTTTATTTTTTTTTTATTTTTGAGCATACATGTATTCTAATTTTTTACCAATAAGTCTTGTATTGGTAATGATAGGTAAATGGAGATGATAATGATATATAGTCCTGCCTAGTATCTCTCCTAAAGTTAAATCAATCATTATATTCCCTGTGCATGAACATCAAACCTCTCTCACTTCAAAGGAGGTAATTTTTAATCTGCTAAATCTAGCAAATTCTGATGTAATCAGCCAGATGTGATTTAACATTTTAGGAAAATCTGAAGAGCCCTAGACCTAGAATTTTCTCCGAGAAGCATACATAATTCCTTGTTCATAGAACCATAGACTGATTGTGTGTTCTACTGTTTCTATTTTGTATCTAAGTCCAATTTATTAATTTACAGAAAGCTTTATACAATACGTATAGCCTCTTCAGAATGATGCAGGACAACATTTTGAGAGATCAGGAGGAAATTAGAATGAGTAAAAATATATCCCCAGATCTTTTGATGAAAAAGAATCATGAGGAACCATCAAGATCTCACATGTTTTTCTAAGTATGGGGAACAAGAGGCTGGAGAGCAGTGCTGCGGAAAGCAACCTGAGGATCCTGGTCAATGGCAAGTTGAATATGAGTCAGCAGTGCCCTGGAAGCCAGGAGGGTCAACCATGTCCTGAAGGGCATCAGGCAAAGTATCGACAGCTGGTCAAGGGAGGGGATTGTCCCGCTCTGCTCTGCACTGAAGTGGCCTCACCTTGAATATGGTGTACAGTTTCAGGCACTGCAATACAAAAAGATATTAAGTTATGAGAGAACATCCAAAGGAGGACCACAAGGATGGTGAAGGATCTGGAGGGGAAGCCTTATGAGGAGGTCTATTCAGCCTGGAGAAGAGGAGATTGAGCAGAAACCTCCTTGGGGTCTTCAACATCCTCATGAGGGGAAGCAGAGGGGCAGGTACTGATCTCTTCACTCTCGTGACCGGTGA
The DNA here is from genome assembly GCA_035041135.1 of Platyrinchus mystaceus. Classification (NCBI taxonomy): domain Eukaryota; kingdom Metazoa; phylum Chordata; class Aves; order Passeriformes; family Tyrannidae; genus Platyrinchus; species Platyrinchus mystaceus. The sequence goes on from JAWWLV010000144.1 coordinate 54,480,589, forward strand.
CAGGACCCAAGGGAATGACATGAAGCTGAGTTTTGGGAGGTTTAGGCTGGATATCAGGAAAGGTTTTTCACTTAGAGGGTAGCTGAGCACTGGGACAGGCTCCCCAGGGAAGTGGTCACAGGACCAAGCTTGTCTGAGTTCATGGAGTGTTTCAACAATGCTCTCAGGCACCTGGTGTGACTTTTGGGCTGGCCTGCTCAGGCCCAGGAGTTGGACTCAATGATCCCAATGGGGGCCTTCCAAATCACCATATTCTATGATTCTATATTGATCAGTTCGATTGCATATTTAGAGAATTGTGTATCTTAATTTTAAATTAATTCTGCTTCTGAGGTATGCTCTTAGAGAATTTTCTTGTTCTTCACTTCCCTTTCTCCTCACCTAAAACATTCTCTTCTCCTGGCAGAGCAGTCCCAGCTCCATCAGCCTCTCCCCATACAGCAGAAATTCCTGTTCCTTGATTATATTTGTGGCCCTTTGCTGGACTTGATCCAGGATGTCTATTTTATTCTTACAAAGGAGAGTGCAGAAATGGAGACAGCACTTCGAATGTCTCTGCAGTGCTTAGAGGAGAGGGGTGACATCCTTGACCAGCTGATAGCACTTCTACCCGTTCAGCCCAGTTGGCCTTCAGTGCTGCAAGGACACAAAGGTTAAGATATCTAAAGATATCTCCTGTCTAAATAACCTGTTTTACAGACAGGAGACTGAGGCTGATATCTTTTAAATATGCTTAGCTATATATGACTAACTGATTTCAATGGGAATTTGGCACTTAGATATTTCAGAAAATGCGAACCAGTGTTCGCAACCAACCGTTGTTTATTGTCATGCAGGAAGTTACAGCAAAGAAGAATAAAGGGTCAGCTCTCCAAAAATCCCTATTCCTAGATTTATATTCCTACTTTACTAGATATATTTGACATTAATATAATAGATTGCAAGCTACTGACATTACAATAGATATCTGAAGTTGACATTAATTTAGATGTACTTTTAATCTTAGTAAATGTGAAAGCAGAGGCATGATTAATTCCAAATGAAAAAAAAAAAAACCACTATTTTTCAAGCAGTTTACATTAGGAGCTATGCAGCAGAAGGAGCTCTGACTGAGGAAATACACAAAATATAAAAGCTGTCGCTTCCTCAAATATTTTTCTTTCATCTTAATTTCACAGAAGAAACTACATATGATTAAGGTAATAACTTCTTTATTAACTTATAAGAATAATGTTTTCAGAAACATTGCTTGTATGAAGAAGTCTGAACTAAAACTAAACCATGTTGCCACAAAAATATACTGCAGTGAGAAAAATAATTAGCAAATTTTTGTGCTGCTAAATATAAATGAAATATACAATAAAATTACAGAAAGAAGCAATTAATTAAAACCTGTACATATTAGCAATCCCTTCTCTATATTAATCACAATGTTAAAATATTAATGAGTTTTATGTTTATTTGTAGAAAAGATCACCGTTAGCATAATTCACAAACCTCCGAAGAGTCATCAGTATGATATGGCTACTCTAATGAAGCATTCATATGTTAGAGCAAAATAATTTGCTACAGAAGCATTCACTATGCTGTAGTGAGTTTTGAGGATTGATTTATTTATCTCTAAATACTCACTGTCTGTACAGGCAAGAAACATATAAAATATGCATATGTAAGATATTACATATTTAGCAATAATTACAGGCAACTTATACCATCACAATTGCTTGCCAGGGACTTGATCCAGTGAGGATTTGGTCTTTAACTCCCAGAAGGGAGAAGGCAGTTTTTTCTCAGTAGGGAACATAGTGTTGAGAAAATAAGAAGCTGAAAGATCAGGCACAATTCTTATGTTTGAAAGAAAACAATTTCAGAAGTTACAAGGTAGAGGACTAAATAACTAATTCAAATGGTACAGTGTCATGGCTGACTTTAACTCAAGTAAGCAAATTAAAGATTAAACAGCTTTTGTAAACCCACACCCTGTCCCGGTGCCTCAGTTGACTTGGGTGTACTTTGGAAGTGTGTAAGTATAAAATAAACATTATCTGCTGTGGTTATACATTCAATATAATAAAATGAGAAGTGAACCAATAAATCAGAAGGAAAATGTGAGAAGCAATGATCACTAATAGTCAGGAGACCAGATGGGTTTTGTAACCTGTAGTAAAAGAAGGAAAGTAATGCAGGTTCCATTTATATTGTTTGCTACCTCTTTCATCTTTCCCTCCCTTCTGAAGGAAGCAGTATCCACCTCACCTCTTCAGTCTCTGGAGATGGTTGGCAGTGGTGCAGTTCCATGGGAGATGGCAGGACAATGCTTCCAGCCCTCTCTTTTCCTTGTTGCTCTTTCTACTCCACTACAAATTCAGTCAGCAGTTAGTACACCAGTTCTGTTTGTTTAAGGATTTAAGAGCTAATTAGATGGAAGAAGAAGCACTAGGAATACTTGGGTGACGAGAAGATTACCAATACATGCAGTGGCAAAGCTCAGCTGGAACTACTCATTTTCAAATTGAATGTATTAGTCTTGCATGTCAATGATGAGCACCTGTCTCCCTCTGAGAGTCAGTATTTTTAAGAGACTACTAAAAATCCTAAAGCTGAATCCATTCCTAAGCTATTAATTAGTTTGGTCCAAAATATTAGTCTGTCTTAATTAAGCCAATTCCATATGGACCAAAAGAGTTTTGCTAAATGAATTTCAGCCTAAATGGAAGCATTTATGACTAGGAGTATGGTATTAATGAGACTCTTCTAATTAAAGTGGTGATTTTCTCAAAACCTAAATAAAGGTGAAAAAACAGTACCTAGAAAAAGAATCCTGTATCTTTCTCATTTTTTGCAAATTTTTGTATTTTTAGCCATAAAAGGTTTTGTTTGTTTGTTGTTTTATTTTCCAAAAAATTCATACCAGTATGAGCCACTAGCATTTACTTATTCTGGTATTATAGCAAATTGGGATTTTTTAATACCTCATTCAATGTCTCTCTCAAAATCATAATTTCATGAACCAAAGATGTAAATATGTAGGATGTTTTCTGACTGTTTGTATTCCACAGTCAAAACTAGCATACCAGAAAGGTGGTATATTACTACCACTAAAAAGCTACTTGCACTTTGACAAAAATCAGTACAGAATTACTATTTTCTCTCCAGCAAAAGTGGGGCAGTGAAATGCCACACAGTTGGCAGGGTGCTGAGTCTCCATCTTTCTGTGTATTTTCTGTTGAATAATAGAAAGTTCATGGACACTTTCACAGTACCCATCTAGGGCAGGAGCATAGCCAAAATCCATTTCATTTGGGAGCAAATCTTCTGTATAGGATTTACAGTTCTTCTGACAGACTGAAGAGGCTGCGTTAACTCACAGTCTGAACTGATTCTCCGTCTGCTCATTTTCATTACCACTGAGAGAACACAGTTGCACTTCTGACTTGTAAAGTTCTTATTTTCTTAAGCAAAACTGTCCATTTGAGGAAGAGGGAGAAGGAATTGTTACTGTTAAAAGCATATCCTATGTTTTCAAAATCTTTGAAAATTCACCTTTGGTTGATTGAAAAATTAATCAACTAACCCTTGAGATGTTATTAAAACCCAATACATTGGTGCTATACACCTAATTATTTTGATAAACCTATTGTTTTAGTAAGATACTTCCCCTTTTTTTATGTTGTGTTTAGTTGGAAAAAAATACACACATTTATACTGACAGCATAGGTTCAAGATGATCTTATAAGCAAAAATTGTAAGCAAATACAAAAGAATTCTTTTTAACCAAAACCTCTAGACTTATTTGCAAAAATATATTCAGAATTAAAATGGGTAACACTGAGAAGCTGGTTTTACATATCCACTCTCTTCAGTCCTTGTAGATTTTAGGAAGAATACGCATTATTCTTTGAGACTGTCTAACCCAAACAATTTTTGTCATTGTTCATTCTGGAAGAAATATTCTGATCCATTGTGTTAGCTGTTAAAATTGCTCACCTACATTACAGACAACTCCACATGACAGTATTGCAATAGCACAATTTTGTGTGATGATGCTGGTCATGTCAAACCTCTAAAGCATGCTTTTTTTTAAATAGCTGTATGACTTATTTATGCCTCAAACTACAGAACATTCCTTGTTTCCTAAAGCAAAATGAAAAGAAAAAAATAATAGTATTAAAAGGTAATCTCATTATGTCATTCACTAAATTTGCAATCAAAACTCTTTATATTTGGAAAAAAACTTGTGAGTCACAGTGAAGGAGAAAATTACTAGCTCTGCTAATAGGAAATAATTTTTGAAAGAATTACTGAAAGGAAAAGGCTATGCACTTGAAATTTCCAGCCAATGTGAATGAAATGGAGAGAGAAATTGTAGATTGCTATGAAAGGGGAAAGAAAATAGATTAACAATGATGACTGAATAGGTTTATCTGAAAAGGGGTCATCTTTCCATATTATAACCTGTCTTGCTATTAAAGGGGAAGAGAATCTAAAAATTACATAAATAAGCAACTATCATAGAGGAAGTATTATGGTATATTAAGGTGACAAAATATCTTCCTTTTTCCTGTTTCTTCGACATGGTTTTGTCTTTTTCATGATAGATGGAAGAAAAAGGCAGACAAACAGATAATTTTTTTTCACTGTGTCTCACTGCTGACACTCAAGTGAATATATTCTGAAAGAATGTAAATTTTTTTCAGAGAGGACATGCCTATAGAAAGAAGATGTAAGGAGAAACACAAGGAAGTTTGTTAGAAGAGGATTTCTCACCACGTTCAGAAATTACTGGTTCTTATTTCATGTTCTGTGTGTTCCAGCATCTAACTGTACATTTCTAAGAATTAATTAGGAAGAAACATTTTTTACAGAACACATAGAAATTTTTTCTCTTTAAATACATATCTTGCTAGTTTCTTCATCTCTCAGCTCTGTGATTTGTTCAGATTCAGTGATATAGTTCTTATATAGTTTGTTTCTGCTGTGCAATGTTCAGACCAGGTTTTTTTGTTCTGTCTTTTTCTATTTTTTTAATTATTACTATTTTCCTCTCTGTTTTTTAAGCCTTCAGTTATACCATTTATTTTTTGGATTGTAAATGACTGCTCAGGGACTGTGATCTCTATATGAAGCTTATCATGTACCTAGCAGAGTGGGACACCTAATAAGTGAGTTTCCAAATACAATAAGTAAAAAAATTCAAGAGAACCCCATTTTTGAATAAAAATATATGTAGGCACCTTGAAGTTAGTAAGACCTAAGTTCTCCAGTGTCTTAGGGTCATTTTTGAAAATAGGAATTGACCACTTCTTAAAATAAAATAGGTTTGAACTGAAGATTAAAATGAAGTATACCACTGACTGTCATTAAGCAACATTTGCAATAATTAACATCCAACAAATTTACATATTTAGCTTTTTGCATAATTTCCACAACAACAAACTATATATTGCTAAGGAATGAAAACAAGCACTGGAAATCCATCACCTACCCTAATGATTAAAAGGTCTGGTGCACAGCTTTATCCTTGCCTCCTACTGTTCACCTGAAAAATCCAGTTTGTGATACCTAAGCACAGGACTTTCGTGTCTAAGAGAGCTTAATGATAAGGATATGGCAAAACATCTTTGACACTGGCCAAAGAAATATATCACTAATTAGTTCAGTAGTATGGGAGTAGCCACTGTTTGTGTCCAGCTAATAACTTTCTCTGTTACATCTATATTAATAGATATGATCATTGTGGTGTATTTTTTTCCTTTTTATCTTTAATTTTTTTTTTCCTGAATTTCATGCTTCATTTACATAGACTTCTCCACATGTATGCAGTCTTCACAAGGGCTACATATTTGATTTTTGAGTTGCATCTTTTAATTGTGACTCATACAACAGAGTACACAGCTTTATTTTTGTTCCTTCACTAGATAAATGTTTGGAAATTTCATATAAGAATATTCACTGTATATATTTAAGACAATAGTTTTCACCTGTATGGAGTGAAATGTATTTTCTGATGAAAATTCATGAGATGAAATGTCACCTTCAGAAAGCTTGTGAGAAATGGCCTGTGAGGGTGAATCTTTCTGTGTAGATTCAAGTTTACATAGTTCCACTGGTGTACCCAGCCCATTTTCAGTGACACAAGGGATACGGTGATATGTGTACCTTTTCTGAACATACTACATGCTGTACCTCTGCACTGGCTTTTTTGCTGATGGAATAAGGTCTCAGAGCACAAAAAACAGTGAAGTGCCTGGGTACTGTACTTGTTATTTGAAAAATATGTATTTGTAGATTCTGTATGATATCTGAGTTCATGAATTTAAGTGCTTCTTTAAGAAATCTAAAATCCCTGATGTGCTGCTTTGTGGCGATGTCTAGAAGTAATTTTTTATTTTATTTTAGGCCACGGTGACTCCTAAAACAGCAGTCAGCTTTTTATTCTAATGGCAGCTGTATCGATGCACTTGGTTTCACACGATAATGGCAAAAAATGGTGGCATTGCAGGAGAACAGACTGTAAAACACGATGGACACATCGCCTTGCCAGGACTGACTGTGAATTCTAGATGCAGAAGTGCTGTGGAGTGTGCTAGACCTTTTGCTTCTGATGGCCTTTGAATTACATTGCTCATGTCAGATAGTGAAAGGACAAGAATGCTGGAATTCTGAATGTTTTTTGTTTTTCTATTTCTTTCATGAAGATAAAAGTACTTCTTTTTGACACAGACAACAACATTAGGAGCTGTATTTGTTTTTTGTCTCTTTCTCATATCAAAAATTATTGATTACCTTATAATGGTATTTCTTTTCAGGTTATAGAAGAACAAAGCTTATTCTGTTATTCCAACTCTCCTGGAACTGCTGTTTGTAGTTTACATTTGCCTGCAACATTTCAGTCAAAAAGCTAGCACTGCTCTTACTCACTTCAAAGGTATAAGTTGAGCAGTTGCCATTACATCAAGGCTTTATGTTCCACAAGGCTTTATCTGCAATATTCACATAGTTTATTCTCGTATTATTAGGTCAAATTCAGTTATCTTTATTCAAGTTTTCTGACTAAAATAATGGAATAAAGGGTCCATAATGTGGCCAGCTGCTATTGTTAAGAACATTTTTCTTGTGATATTGTAGGGAGAGAATTCTGGATTGGATGTTACCCTTGATTTTTTCCATACTCTAATTTGTTTGTCTTTCTGAAGACAGATGCACATGCACACTCTTACACACACAAAGATGCATGCACACGCACAGCTAAGCCAAATATGTTCAAAACAGTCTTAAATAATGTACTGCTCCAATATAGATGGGTTTCCTAACTGTGAGTCAAAAGATCTTTTTAATTTGAATTTGTTTAATTTCAACATATACAGTAGTAAATTGAAAATGAAACTGTATGTGTTTATCACCATGCTTGTGAAGGAAGGATGCAGAGATTCCATGCAGTGCTTCAGCCTGACTGTAGTATGCACAGCCAGGTCCATGGAAGAAAAGATCTTGTTATAAATCAGAAATACCATGAGGGAACAGAAATAATATGGTAGCAGTAACAAAACCAAAGCAATAGCATATACAGTGGCATAACAGGGTTATTATGAATTACTGTTATACTTATTGACTCTAGGTAAATAAATTAGCAATCATTTAGGGTGAAACATGAATGCAGACAACAGACAGATCACCAAGAGATTGTAGATTTTCCATTTCAGACTGGTGGAGTTTGGCAATTTCATCAGCTCTCCCCTTTAAAGCAGGGCTGCTTCAAGTTGTGAAACCAAGCCCGCTGGTTGCAATTCAGCTTTCCCAACCAGGTGATTATATCAGGGTGGGAAAAAGTCTGTAGGGCAGAGGAGTCTGAGAGGGGATTATGTATGCATGGAAAAATATGTGAGCTGAATCCTCAGTGGTTTTTCCCCATCACTACATGGTGAGTTTTGGGAATCCTTGCTCCTCTGCTGCTTTCTCAGTGCTTCTTTCTTGAAGTCTAAGGAAGTGCATAACAGGACTGTGGGCCAGGAATGAGAAGTAGTAATGTTTTAACTTGAAATATTTTGTAGGGGGGTTCTGGCTTGTGGGGTATTTTTGTGATAGACATCTCTTTTCTAATTTTTAAAAGTGTTGCTTTGTCTTGCAGATGAACACAGTAGAAATAGATAGACTTTTTAAAATAGATTTTTTCAGATTTAATACAGTCCAATACTGAAGACACAGAAACACACACACGGAAGTGTGCACTTATAATAGGCACATGTAAGTATATCTAATAAAAATTTAGATGGGGTTTCCTAAATCAAATAATTAATTATGCAACATCTGATAATTATTCTAAGAAACATTCTAAGCTCATTTTCTTATGCAGAATTGTTCAGTAAATGCTGTGATTTAACATAGCAAGCATTCAGAAAAAGGAGTAAATAAGTTAATTGATGCTGATTGCATTCTATTCAAAGAAAATAACCTTACTCCACTTGAAGACTGCCAGGATTCTCCCTTCCCCAAGAAAATCATATGGTTTTAGTCAATAAAAAAGCTTATTTCTGCATTCTTGTAACAGTAAACTTCAGTCTTCTTTAAAGCATACAGTAGGTTTCTCAATAGAAGGGGAAGATCAATCTTTAACATATTCTGCATGTGTGGATTTCTGCATATTTATATTCATACAGACTTACATGATGGATTCTTTTATTTTATTTGAAATCTTTTCTTTAAAGCAAGCATTTGTATTTTTAACTTTAGGTAAGGTTCTAAGCATTATCATTTGTGTGCATTTCATTCAGCCTACCTCATCATTTTCTTGTTTCATGCCCAGGGCTTAGCAGTTGGAGTTTAAAAACAGCCAGCTTTAATGTCTATGACTGACATGTAATTTCTGCTTACTTTAAAGCTTTTTTTTTTTTTTTGCTAACTTTGCCTTTTTTAATATTCTTTCCTGTCCATAATCACAAAGCTACATAAGCTCTTTTGTGGCTTAATAAATATTGTCAATATTCTAAAGCTCATCATGGTGTGTATTCTTCTTCAAAGATAGTTATTAAGCATATAAAAAGAAGCTTGTTAAATTTGTAGATTCATTTTGTTATTATTATTCATACTGCTTATATTTAAATGGGGAAAGATAATCCACTAAAGAGGTTGAATTGTCAAAAACACTGGCATATCTGTAATTAAGTATAACCTTTCTGGTTTAAATAACATTGTGGTTATGACACAAACCAACAAAAACCTCTAAATTTGAAATTAAATGGTCTACCTTCCATTAACACTATTATTTTGCTTGGAAACTTGGAGACATGAATGCAAAGGATGAATTTAGCTCATAGCTATGAAATAATTATCTCCCATTTTTAGAACTGAACAATAACAAGAGGCATGTCTGTTTGTATGCTTTAGATTACATGTTTAATGTAATATGTGAATGTAATATATGAAAAGCATATATCTTAGTTCTGCAGAAGTATTATTGAGAATAGAAAAGTTAAAGGACCCAGGAACACAGCTATGTACTCACCTTTGCTTCTTATTATGTGATCAAGTCAACTATTGTGAAAGATACAGTGGAAGTGGTTCTTCATGTCAAAGTGCTTAAGAAGAAACTTATTACAGCTGGATAGAGAGATTTTCCTCACCCTCAAATGTTTGTTGTTGTGTTCTTGTTTCAAGAAAAATGTTTCTCATAGCACTTTAGAATTTTCTGTAAAATAGAAGACACACATAAGTGAATTATTTATTGCATAGTTGTTGCCATTACTCATTTGGAGTTGCTGGCAGAGCTCATTTGTTATTTGCCAACATATATGAGTTTTAGATTAATACGAACATGATTTTAATGAATCTCTTAGAATTTTTCCTGCCATGACCCTTGATACCCCACTGCATGGCAGAATGTGTGTGAATAGCTACCTGCTGAGACATGCACATCCCAAGGCAAACAGAAAACAAGAGCCAGCATCTGTGAGCTTCATGACTCCTCCATCCCACACTGCAGATAACTAATAATGGATCTTCATTGGGTAAGTTGCAACTATGTGATTTGAGGACTGCATAGAATCACAGAATGAGATGGGTTGGAAAGGACCTCTGATATCACTAAGTCCAACCCTTGATCCACTACCACCACAGTTACTAGATTATGGCACTAAGTGCCACATCCAGTCTCTTCTTAAATACCTCCAGGGACGGAGAATCCCCCACCTTCCTGGGCAGCCCATTCCAATGCCTAATTACCCTCTCTGTAAAGAATTTCTTCCCAATATCCAACCTAAACCTCCCCTGGCAGAGTTTGTCTTACTTCTGGTTGCCTGGGAGAAGAGACCAACCCCCACCTGGCTCCAACCTCCTTTCAGGTAGTTGTAGAGAGTGATGAGGTCTCCAGGCTAAACAATCCCAGCTCCCTCAGCCTCTGCTCATAGGACTTGTGTTCAAGTCCCTTCATCAGCCTTGTTGCTCTTCTCTGGACCTGCTCCAGCACCTCAATGTCTTTCTTGAACTGAGGGGCGCAAAACTGGACACAGCACTTCAGGGGTGGCCTCACCAGCACTGAGTACACTTCCCTGCTCCTGCTGGCCACACCATTCCTGATCCAGGCCAGGATGCCATTGGCCTTCTTGGCCACCTGGGCAC
>JAWWLV010000144.1:54511620-54559425 GCA_035041135.1 Platyrinchus mystaceus
AAAAATCCATTGCGCAGGCTTGAAAGGTAAAAACACCTTTCCCAAATCTTCGTTCACGAAGACTGGCCACACACACACATAGACATTTTTGCTAATGCTGAAACACCAGAAAAAAAAAAAAAAGGTGGGACACAGAATTGTGGGTAAACATTTAGGTGCACAAGAAGCTTTTTCCATCCCCTAGAAAGCCAGTCAATAAAATTTAGCTCCATGTTCCATGGTGTCCATGTGCAGACTAGGTTTTGAGTCCTCGGCTGTCTTTTTGTCAACCCTTCCTTCCTGACACACTGTGCAATACTGTTGGTTAGTTCCAGGAAGAAACTGGATATGAAAATACCCAGTGAGACTGATTATATAACTAAGCACGTTCTCCTGAGGCACACTTAGATACACTTTGAATAATGTTTCAGTTAAAATTACCTCTTTCTTTTTGACAGATGAATAACAAGTACATAGTGGTGTAGTAGTTCATTTTGTAAGATTTAGAGCAGTATTGTTTCTTGTATTCATAACTAAATTCAATGCAATGAATATATTAAATTGCTTACCTGTGCCAGTAGACTTGGTATTTGTAAGTGAACACTGTTTTCAATCCTTTTGCCCTTCTGTTCAGAAGTACATAGCTGTACACTACAAAAGTGAGGGAAATAACATAAAATTGGAAGCTGCCAGATTGAAAAGACATGCTGCTTTCATTTGGTTATATAATTAATTTCTCTTTTCTTAATTTTTTTCTACCCACCCCTTCCCTCAAGATGCTCAAATGTTTATTCCCCGATGTGCTGAAATTCAATATACAAAAATATTGAATCTACCCTTGTTTGCCTACATCTATATTGAAATCCAAACCTTCACTTGGAAATCAAGATACTCAGGAGACTTTCAAATGTAGCATTTTCTGATGTTGATATTTTGTTGTTCTGATATTGCTGTCCTATATTAACAAATTTACAAAATGTTCCACTAATTATTACTTTTAATGTCACAGTGGAAGTTCATGGCCATGCAATAAGTCTCCAGGAGCCTGAAGCAAGAGCCAGCATCAGCAGTCACCGCTACAACTCACTGCAAGGGATGGCATTGGCTCCCCCTGAACCAACTTAGTTTTAGTGGTCAACAGAGACAGCAGCAGCAGAGTCAAAAAACATCATTTGGGTTAGAGTTTCAGGCACTTCAGCAACTAGTTCCTCAAGGTAATGGAGAAGACCTAGATTTAGCTAAACCATCCTGTAAGAATTCAAAAGGAAAGAGCACATGTGCTCTAAGTGACACAAGTCAAGGACTGCTTTCATTTTCATTCATCTGAGAGTTCAAACTTATGTAAAGGCTTTCAAAGTTATGCATTATGGAGTGAACATTTGAAATTGTTGAAGCTCATTATTGTTACTTAAAAAGAAATATTTTTTATACTTCAGTTGAGAACAGATGTTTTCTGTTTCAAAGTGTCCTGGTTTTGTCCTGGATGGAGTTAGATTTCTTCTTAGGAGCTGGTACAGTGCTGTGTTTTGGATTTTGTGTAAGAATAATGTTGACAACACACTGATGGTTTCGTTGTCGCTGAGCAGTGTTTACTCTTAAGAACTTTCGGTTTGCCATGCTCTGCCAGTAGAGTAGATGCACAAGAAGCAGTGAGAGAGCACAGCCAGAACAACTGACACGAACTGGCCAAAGGAATATTCCATGCCATGAAAAGTCATACTCTGTATATAAACTGGAGAGAGTTGTCTGGGAGGCACCAATCACTGCCCTGGGATGGGATGAACAGTGGTCAGCAAGTGGTGAGCAATTGTATCATTCATCATTTTTTCTTTTGGGTTTTAGTCTTCTCTCTCTCTCCTTTTTGTCATCATCATAATTTAAATTATTAAACTGTTCTTAACTCACAAATTTTGCTTCTTTTCTGATTCTCTTCCCCATCCCATGTAGGAAGGAGGGGGAGTGAGCAGCTGCATTACCAGCTTAGTCCCCAGTTGGGGTTAAACTGCAACTCAAAGTCATAAAAATATGCCCCAGCCAAAAGTGTAAAATGCAGTAAACTATCCTCTACTCTTCCTTACCAAGCACTTTGGGGTCCCGTGGTGAAATGTGCCACAGAATTTTCCACTGTGATAATTACTGTTATGAAAATTGAATTCAGTCTAGATGGGGGACACAGTATGTGAAGCAAAGCTGTGGCTAAATGAAAGTGATTCTGTATTATCTCCCAAAGCATTTCTAAGCAAGATATCATCAGCTGAGGTTGTTAACTGTGGGAGCACATGTTATTTTTGCTCAAGAACATTGCTTGTCATTTTCTGTAAAGAAAAAAAGTATTTACATTACTTCTAGAATTTCCAGTCACTATGTAATCTTAAAAAAAAAATCCCAGCAGTCTTCTGGAAAGAAAACCAAATATCACAGAATATCTTGAGTTGGAAGGGACCCAGGAGGATCATCAAGTCCAGCTCCTGGCCCTGCACAGGACAGCCCTGAAAATCACACCATTTGCTTTCTTAAACTCTGGCAGTCTTGGTGTCATGAATGCTTTCCTGGGGAGCCTGTTCCAGTGCATGGGTACCCTCCCCCAAATTAGGAAGAAAATACAGAAGATTAATGTTGCATTTTTAAAAGGGAGTGGATTTTTCATACTTCCATCAAATTGTTAAAAATATCCATAATATAACTGTTCTTAATTAAATCACTAGAACTTCATTTTTGCTAATGAATTCTCAAGTCTGTCTTCTGCTATGCACAACTTTTTTTTGGCTGAAGTCTCACTTTTCTTATCATTAGAAAAAACATTTACTAATAAGATAATTTTCTTTGTGTGGGCAGGCATCTGTTTCCAATTTAGCTTTTGAAAGCCTGACAGAGCCTTTATCAGCTTACAATGATGTGACAGTGCTCATCTTATTGTGCTTCACAGAAAGAATCTTTCCAGAAGTTTGGCACATTCAGATATATTGAAAATTATAGTTTTGTTAGTTCCCAATGTGATGATCTCACAGAGATATTCTATCATGTTTTAGACACCTTTTTGGAGAGGAAAAGCAAGCTATTCTTACTATGTTCTTTATTCTGTTTGGTATTGGAAAAACATTCTAACACTTTAATGTTATTAAAACTCGTGTTATAGTCTGGTACACAAAGGTCATGTAGATGTAGCAGGAGAGTATATCTCAGCAGAAAGTAAGGGAAAAGGAACACAACCAATATGCTGTGGGTACACATACATATTCCCTGGAAACTGAAAGAATTGTTTCTTATTCTCCAGACTGTATAAGAGTAACTAAATAAATAAAGGTTTTCAGAAGTAGAGAAGGGAGGGTGTGAGAAAGTAAATAAAATCTCAGGCACCTAATCAGCAAAACAGATAAATAATCACTGTAAGAGAACTGTACATTGTAAGAAAACTGTACTCCATCCTAGTACAGTGCTGCTGCCTTGATCAGTTTGGGATATTACCATTCTATTCCCACTATTCTTATTATTTAGTCTCCATGATTAATTGATGTCAGCTTGGGACAATAGACACAAGAAACTCAGCTGAGCTGCCTGAGTACAGGAGCTCCGTGTCCTTTGACACCCACATGGGCCCTCCAGGGATATAGCAGAAGAAGTCCTTTATCCAGCTGCAGCAGCTGGCAGAGGACAGGCAGGGCACCGGGAGCAACTCAGGTGGCACTAAGATGCCTGTTTTTAGGGACCTGAACTGAACCCAACATCTACACAGGCTTCAATAGCTCTGGCTTTGTTGTATGACATACTGGTACTCCAAAGAACTCCCCTGGCATTTTCTGTGAAGAGTAAATACAGCTTTATTTCTTTCTATCTACCTGCTTTAAAAATATGTATTTCTATACCTTTTTTTTTTTATCTCTTGGTGGTGATACACTTCTATATTATGCACAAGTGTTGACACCACTAGACAAGTCTCTGAATAATACTATTACAGTAATTAGTACCAATGACTTTAAAATTATAATTAAGAATTTTTAGAGCTTTATTGAAGGGAGATTTCAGGAACCACAGTACATTCAAGCAGAGGAGATTTCTTCAGGCTGGATGAGAAGTCTTTCAGCTAAGCAATGCTGACGTGTATATTGTGTCAATTCTGCAGTTACAGAGAGAAATTAAATTTGTAGTGTCATAAGTCTGTTCATGAACATGAAATTCATGTGAATAAATAAAAGCAGTTTAAGTAATATGCAAATAAGTTAGAATCTGGAGGACATAAGGAATCAGCTTTATGATACACATTGTCTTAAAGATGGTTTAAACAGTTTAAAAAATTCTATGAAAAATGTATAATTATAGCATTCTTTAATGAACATTTCCCCTTCTTTCTTCAACAACAGCCAAACAAGAAATTTTGCTTGGATTTCTAAGGGATTCTTCATCTGAGTAGTTGGGTTTTGCGAACAGCTATGGCCAAAACCATGGCAATTTTAGGAATAATAACAAAAAACCCCTAACCCTTGCATAAAGGATCAAAAGCAAAATGTAAAATATATGCAGTCTTTTCTAGGTCAATTCATATTCTGCCCTTATTTTAAAAATTGACATAATTTCTGTAGCAGTGGTCCAGGGAATTCCAATTTACATCACTTTTACATCAAATTTTTAGCCATTATATTCTGATGTCTTTTAAAGGTTGTATTTCCTGATAATTGGTTTATTTCCATTAGTTGTTTGTTGATTCAAACAGCGTCAGCAATTTTGTTAGTATGTGAAACTGGAATATAGGAAAATGTTACATTTACTTTAATTTGAAGCATTGTTTTCCTTCAGGGAGGTGAGGGGGAAATCTATAGCATATATCTTAAAGATGCCTGTAAAAATATTATTTTAATTCTGACAAAAATGAGCCAACCATGAATATTCCTGGGAAACAAGGACAAAATAGTTGACTACACTCATAATCATGTTGGGTCTACTGAAACAAACAAAATAACCTCATGAAAAAGGTAATGGGGAAAACACGTGAGTAAGATAATCAACTTTTGCTCTTTTAGTCCTTTAATGTAAAAATGAATACACAACAGAACAGTTCACCTCTACTCAGTTACCAATGGCAAATATTTTAAATAAAGATGAATATCATTAAGCCTTCCTGTCCAATAATGTAAGATGGAAAATGGTATATTATTAACTCAGGCTGATGAATATCTGATACATCAAAGTAACAGGGAAGGTCATGCATTATATATGCATTGGTACTGTTTTGTCAAAACCGCTGCAGAATATCCCACACAGTTTGCAATTACCAGGAAGCAGCAATGACCATGGATATGACCTGCCATGGTGGGGGAGTTGGACTATATGACTTCAGCACCCCTTCCAACTGAAACCATTCTATGATTTTATGATTTTGTGTTCTCATTTTGATCATTCTGTATCACCAGCATTGTGCTGACAATGACAAGTTAGTTTTTTTCTCTCAAAAGTTGTTAATGTATAATTCTGTAGAACGCACTTAATATAAGGAGGGAGGAACACATAAAATGTCTTACCAGAGAAAACAGTAATTTCATGCTCTTTCTTTTTGAATATTGGATGGTATTTAATGTCTAATAACTTTCTCGTATGTCTCTAGGAAACTTGTCAGATATTTAATATCACTTTATTTGGAGTAAACTGTCACAAGATGGTGGGTATTTCCCCTATTTCTCTTATCCTTTGCTTGGCTGTGAAATCTTGATTTAGTTACACATCCAAATATGCCCTCAGGCTACTAAGTGCTCAAGTACTTCAGCAAAATCTAGGAGAGATGACACAATAGATCTGCCTGAAGGACATTATTTCCATTAGGAGTAATGTTCTGCACCACAGAAAAATGCATTAACAACATTACATTATAATGTTAAAATGAAGCTGCTGGTGCATGTCACCACTCAGCACAGATCATTATCTTATGATTAAGTATGTATCAAGATAAGCAGAGATTTGCAGATACTTCTCTAAATAGCTGAAGAACTCTTGAGGAGTAAAAAAACTCAAAACTTTCATATAAAGGGTTTTGCTTGTCTTGCATTTTGTGTTTTCTTTCTGAAATCCTACATACTCATTATATTCTTATTTTGAGGCTTGAATGACAATCAACATTTTCTACAAGATAACAAGGAAGTAGAGCAAAATAACAACACAGAAAAAGACATGTTAACATTTCATCCAAGGGAACATTACTCATTAACAGCTTCACAGCATTCAGAACTATTTTGACAGAAGTAATCTGTGCTCCCTCCTTTTTTCATGCATGAATTAAAATTGTAATTAGTGCATCTGTAGAAAAAATCATCACCTCATATACAAATGTCTGTCCAGAGATAATTTTTCTCTCTCCCTTGTAGTTCACTTAATAGTCTCACCTCTTCCATGGTGTCAAGAAGACTAGTGAAATTTCATTTCAGCACCATCTCATTTCATTGTTTAAGTCTGTTGCTATAACAAAGTACAATATCAGATTTATTCTGCAGGCACAGTGCAATTTCAAAAGTTCTGCCTTTTTTTGAAAATACTGGAGAACTCTTCATTGTCCTTCTTTTCAAAAAGTGCATTGGGATTTACTACCTTATTGCAGTACATCCATGGGAGCAGGGACTCACTTTTATGGTTCCTGTTGACTAAAGTAAGAGGGACACCTAAAAGTGAAGACACCAAAAGTGATGATGCGAACATTCAGTCCTGCATTTACAGATGCTTGTGTTCTCACAACACTGCATGTACCTCCATTCCCAACGTGGCTGTAGGAGTAGTTGTGCTTTTGGAAGAATTTGTAACAGGAAAGCTAGAAACTCATTTTTGCTTAGGAAGTCTGCAAAGTGACCTCTCAAGAGGGTTAGATGTTTTTTTTTTCCATTCTGCAGTCCAGAGGGGGCTGCAGAGAGAGCTGTGTTATCTCTCTCTGCTATGCCAGAGAGAAATAACGCTAGAAGACATGTACAGAGGCCTTGGGAAGGCAGGGGAGAAACTAAAGGCCCTGGAGAGGGTGGGAACCTGATTTTTCTCCCTGGAGCCTGGTGCTTCTATAGGACTGTGAAATATTCATAACTTTTTCATGTTCTGGCCTTCTAAATAAACTTTTGAATTCTTTCCACTGCCTTGGCATTTCTGGGGATACCTGCTTATCTTATTTTACAGTGGCTTTAGCATTTCAAGATCTTGTTTTTCAATGAATCACCTCCCATAAAAGAAAATTAGTAGGAATGACTGTAAATGAGGCAGTTAGTAGATGTTAAAAAATTTAGACAGCCATAGAAAGTTTCCTGGCTATATGGTATTGCCTGCTATTAGCAAAATTGGAGAAACCAAGGCAATCTCCTTCCAAGATGAAGCAAATAGTGTAGAGATATGGCTGGCACCAGTTTCCTTAAGTGCTCAAGGTACAGTTACTATGAATGGCTTCTTCACACTAAGATATCTTTGTCAGATAACAAAACATTCTCAGGTCTCCCATTTTTTTAAAAGAAATTATTGGTTAAGGAAGAACTCATACTCCTCCTCTTTTGAATGTTTGTCTTTTCCTTCTTTATTCCCTTTTTTCCTATTTTCTTTCTTTTTTAATTTTTATTTTCTTTTTTTTCCCCCATTTCCTTTTAAAAGGCAAAATACTGATTAGAGTCCAGTACATCTTTCTGCTTCTATGACATCAACCTTCTAGAGCTGGTTCTTGACCCCAATACTCTTAGGTGTGGCTCTCTATCCAATTACGAGTAGATTAGTCTACAAGATTCTGAATATAGGGGATAAAAACCCATATTCAAATGCATAAAAATGGAAGACCCACTCCCAAAAAAATACCAAAGGTGTAAGATTAAAATAAAATTACTAATAGCAGCAAAGCACGCATGAAATCCTAAAAATTTGCAATTGCAATGATGTAACTATTTGAGATTATGGGACACTATTTTATTACATAAAATTTTGAAATAAGACTGAAAAAGAAATAAAAAAGTCACAAGTTTATCTTTTAATACCAAAATACTGTAGATATTTCAATCTATACAAGTATGGTTTGCTGTATCTGGATGATTCTTAAAAGTGCAAAGATTTATATTCATAACACCTCTAGTAGCTGAAGAGAGCTCATTTTGACTAAGCAATGGGGAAATAAAACAATGAAGGCATAGATCCACAGAGATATTTATGGACTTTTCTCCTAACACACCTAGGACCTAATAATAGAAGTTATGTGCCAAAATGTATTTGAGTATTCAAATGCTTTATCGCGAGATCTTAAGATCTTTCTGTGCCTGAATCAGAAAATGAACAAAAGTTTCCTAAATCAAAGTTACACAACTGAGTAAGAGATTTAGTTCCTTTTTTCTCTTTATTCCCTCCACGTGGGGGAGGGAATGCTCGTGGGGCCACTTGCTCTGCATATCCACAAATAGAATAAATACTCCCAAATATTGTAGGGTAATTCAAAGTCTTCTGTGAACTAGTGAACTATCATTATGACAACACTAAAAGAAAGATGAAAAGCAATGCCATAAGTTTATTCTGACCATGCCCACTTTCCTCCAATTAAAGAATGAAAAATATTAAAAAAAAAAGATAAAAATACAAAGGCAAATTAGTGTCTGGAGGACACTTCAAAAGGAAAGAACCGATGAATGTCATTTAGAATTCCCTGCTTGATTTATCTGCAATATTCATAAGTGTGTGTTTATCCAAAAGCTTTGTCTCAGATCAGGCAATTAATTAAACTAGAGAAGATCTCAAGCAGGGAGAGATGAGAGTTGTTAATAGTGTATGGCTGACAATCAAATTTGTCTCTGCTGTTTTTCTTGGGATGCATTTCTCTGTTTGCACTTCCACAGCAGTAGAAAGATGTGAGATCCATGACTGAGCAGTACAACATGTAATATGCAGACCCAATTCTTCCAAATTTGAACATTTACTGGTAGTTTTAGTGTCAATATTTCTCAGCTCCAGCAAAAGAATAATTGCACCTGAGCATATTTTCACTTCTTTGGACGTATGTGCACAAAGGTTTTTATCCAGTCCATTTTACTTGAAGTGAGGAAGTAGGTGACTTTTGTAATGCAAGGTCAAAGCTGAAAAATAAGAAATGGCAAGATAGGACAGAAAGAAAATCAGGACTGGAAAAAACCCTAAGGGTGAGGATGAGACTTGGTTTCAAATTATCACACGAAGTGGTGGAAAGCACAGAAGTCAAAATATATCAGTTGGAAGGAGCAGGTTTCAAGAACATCCTTGTTATTTTGGTGTGGATCTTTCAGAGCATCCAAGCCACGTTCCCCCACTTTGGGGGGCACTTGAAACTTTGAGACTGCAGTGGCTTTGCCAATACCAGAAAAAAATGAAACATTCCTCACAAAACTATATGATTTCTACAGCCCAGATCAAATACTGGCTTGTTGTCCCAAGTGCTGGGACTGCAGTCTTGTTTGGTGCTGTTGTAGACTACACCAAAACAAAACAGGTTCCATAAAGTCCCTTCTGGAAATACATTTGCAGGCAGGATTTGACTCCAAACTTTGATACTACCAGACTTTTTTTCCTGAATTTTTGTTTGGAATTGCACAATGTTATCTATCTTCACATTAGGTAGTTTGAATCCACATGCTGCAACTTTTATGTAAACCAGACCTCTCTCCAACTGACCCATAGGAAATCACTCGCCTTCTGTGGAAGCCAATACTTCTTGGCACTAAGACTTCCTTACACTTTTTGAGTGATAGGCCTGCATATCACATGGCACCCAAAATGGCTGGCACCTCATTGAAAACTCAGTGCTTGAAAAATCCCCTTGATTTTCACTTATACTGCTAATTCCAACATTGAAAGGCATGTCTAGATACCTGGAAAAGCAGAGCAAGTGCTTCAATCAGCAGATACTCCCCTGTGTAGCTGCAGCTGACAGCTACATGAGCAGGTAGTCTTAAAATTAGAGATAGTTCACTAATTAGGAGAAAAATATTTGGAATTCTGTGATGCTGCTGTAAGTGGAAACAAGCTAATGCTACTATTATTAAATAAACAGGTCTTTAAAAACTAACAAAAACCCAAACAAAACCAACCAACCAAACAAACAAACAAAAAACCAAACCACAACTTTTTCATATAACTTCTTTAAAATGTACCTTGAATATATTGTATGTCATGTATTCTTATTCTGTTACAAAAATATAGACTACTGCTTGGCGTTTTTTGCATTTGGAAATGTGTTCAGTCTTTTCCCGTTTAACAATCTCAGAGGTTTACTTTAAAAATGGAAACAGATACAAAGTTAAGTAATCCTTTTGACTTTAGATGTCTCTCACATTCTCTGTACATTACACAGACTTGTTTCCTAAATTTGGGACTCACAGGACCGCCAGGCTGTACCCAAACTCTCCTTAGATACTGAACAGAACCTTTCAATTGTCTGCCAGCTGAAATGACAGAAACAAGAAAAGTTCTCCTTTTGGCAGCTTTTTGTGGGAGTTCTAGTCTGACAGACTGCTGTTTGAAAATGACATGTAGTACATAAGTAGTGAAACTACCAATTCTTGAAGCCTGCTGAGACTTATGCATGAGCTCAGTTCTCCAAGTAGCTCTGAGGCATCAAAGACATTAACAGAAACTACACGATTGGACTTAAATGTTTCATTTTAAGGGGAGTGGTTGATGTGGTAGCTCTGTGAGTAAGACCCTTTCTAAGACCAGAGCTTCAACTTAAAGACATGCCATCAGTATCCTCATGGAAAAACAGTCTGTACTGAAGCACTCTACATTGCATTAGATACACAAAAGGAATAGATAAAATATTTGCCACTAAAATAAACTTGTCATTCCACTGTTGCTGGAGTAAGGACTGACCATTTATAATAAGATAATGAAATACTTACTGGCCTAACTAGTAAAAAGGACATTCGATGATAGTCATTTGACTGATTCTATAGACAGGTGATAACACCACATTTTTTTGAGTCACTGTAAAAAGTAAATGCTTGAATGTCAAAACAAGACAGAACAAAAATAGAAATAGCTGAATGGATAGAAGTGAGTAAAATCAGTAAAGCAAGCAAAATTGTTTTCCCAAATATTTGCTGTGAATCAATATTAATTATTAAAATGCCAGTCATTAAGCTAAAAAACTACATATTTTTGTACCTTTCTATGAGTCTGTAACTAACCAATACCTGAGTCAAGGACAAATCCGGTGTTGAAAAGGAATTTCCCTTAAATTTTGCTGCAAGGAGAAGCTCTTCAGCAGTAAGTAAGAACCTGGTGCCAGACAGGTTTTTCAGGTAAGCAGAAGACCACTTTATAAGTGAAAAACATCACTCATTACTCCACAGAAGCCAGAGTAGAAAAATCCACAGATAAGGGTGACTAAATTTAGGTAACTGTATGTGGGTATCTACCTGTGCATTAAATGTCTGAGTTCCCATTATAATCAATGGAGATTTAGAGTTTTATTGCACATAAATAAGTATCTAGAGCATTTGAGGTGCCAAGGCTATACTCCTTGGCCTCTGGAAGATATTTCAAGCAGGCATGAAAGGCCTGTACAAACTGATGTCCATAATCTGCATATGGAAATAGCAACTTCTGTTTGGAAAAATTAACCAGGTCTCAGGTCTGTATCAAGCACAACAGGAGCTAAGACATCTCCCTCACATGTGGACATCTACAGCCTGAGACTTGGCCCACGTTGCAAAATACTTCAATGCCTGCAATGTAGAGATCAGTCCCACCTTGTGGGAAGGACATGATTACCTAAATGGGTATTTGTGAAGCTTATCCATAACACCTATGCACCACTGGTAGATGGGACACAAGGCTTATAGGAGACCTGCAGTTTTCTGGAGAAACACCCAAAGGTCAGGCAAGATATCCTACTGCAGGATATCCTACAATGCATACATACAGGAAAGGAATCCCCCCCGAACAGTTCACCTTGTATGAATTCCTTTCTACATTGTCTGGTAGTGGCTGAACTACTTCTTGTTTCCTAGATGAAGTACCTACAGCAGGTGGCTGAATAAAATTGTAAGGAATACATGCACCTGTGTTCCTAAATTAGTGATGGTGGCTCCTATCCTTCTCTGATGTTGCTGCAGAGTGATGCCAAGTAAATGTATCATCTATACACCCAACACAGTTTTAGCCCTGGCTAAGTTAAATTGATATGCTGCCCTTTCCCTCTATCCTTTCCATTCTGAAAAAGCAAAGCAGATAATTTACTGCAAAATTTCACAATGTAGAAAACCCACAGTTGTGATTGCGCAATATTTTTTTTTTTAAATTCATTTCTGCTGCCTGTAACAGGTACTGAAATCAAGCTTTGCAGCTTATGGGAATTAACTAAAATAATGTCTCTGATGTCAGCATATGAAATAACATAACATTTTCCACTCACAAATTACGTGTCATATGAAAATGACTCACCTTTGACCCTCCTGTGTGGGAGAGATAATCTAAATTTCACATCTGTCTGAAAGTGAAGGACAGTTCAAAACCTTACGTATACACCTTGTCTACACACGGCTGTCATGATAGCCTGAAACAAATGTAATGAATTTAATTTGTTAAGGGAGCAAGTAACTTCAAAGAAAATTTGCAGTATGAGCTGGCTCTGAGAGGCAAGGTATAACAGTAATTTCTGCTCTCATAACTGAGAATTCCAGAGTCACTATTCTCCAGTACTGGAAAATTTATATGAAAAGATAAAGCGTGAGCGAGCTTTCAGAGCCAATTGCAAATTTAGGTATTGGTCCTAACAGCTGTGTGTATGTAAATTATCTCTAGACACTTAGAAACACTGTATTTGTTTTTCAGCACAGTTTTCCTGTTCTCATCTTTCTCATCTGGAATATTCTGGTGTTTGAGAATAGCAAGTGTGACCGTTTGCTTAGCTATATGAGTTAAGACCAATATTTTTCAAAAGTTTTCATCCTCATTTATATAAGTCTTCCCTGGGCTTGTATGTCATACTAGTGACTAAAATCCTTAATCATTTAGTCACACATTGCAGACATTAAGAATAAACTGGTGACAGAAAGGAAGGCTGAGAAGAAACTTTTCTCTCTTCCCACCCATGTGGGGAGAAACTCATCTTTAAGCATCCTAACCCTAAGAACTGAAAGATCCAATAGGATCAAGAGGACACATTCCATCTACGAGATTCTTGATCACAGACATGTGTATTTAGCTTTACTTTGTCTTTGGCTTCCGTCCAACAAAAATAACAGCAGTAAAAAGTAGATAATATGATTTCTCTAGTATCTTCTGTTTCTGAAATAAATTGCAATGTAAGGGCCTAGTAATGAAATTACAGTAGAAAAAAATTGTCATATTTTCATGCATGTAACCCATAGGTTGTTCTGTTAAGAAAGGAAATAGTATTGCAAATAATAAGCACATGATAGCTACACTCTGATAGATGGATACTTACTAAACAGAATTCTTTTCCTAACCCGAAGAACAACAGGATCCTTGAACCCCAAATAAGCTGAAATATTTTTATTTCCACCTCTAAGTTTCTCAAGTAACAGAACACTTGTTTTCCTTGGAACAGGAACTAGTAACAGAGAATTTTCTCCTCCCCTGACATACAATACAGTTCACTCCTCTACAGTGGTGAATCATCTGTTCACATGAATAATTCCTTTATACAGAAGGAATGGCATTTTTTAATCACTGGGATTGTCTATGAATGGAATATACCAACACCAGGTACACCAGAAAGAGAGATACAAGCATGGCACTGTCCAGGAGCTGTTCTGGGAGAGCCTTGCGTGGAGACAGGCACATGCCAGCCATCCCCACCTGGGCAGGCAGCAGCAGTTCACCTGCCCATCAAACCACTGAAATCCATTCCTATGTTCTCTTCTCCAAAAACCCTTCTCACACACCCAAACGCACTACTGGGGAGCCACTTTGTAACTAACAAGCCTAATGGCTGAGGTGGATTGAATCCCCACAGGAGGGCTTTGAAGAGCATCTCTCTGTCCCTTGAGCAGGCACTCATAGCAAACAGCTTCACCAGGCACTGAAAACCAAAGTGGAAATTCATAACACCACCCTGCAATACCATTTTGTCTCTCTGTAACCCCTGGCTTTCACACTGTTTTTCATACCTTGAACACGGTCCAAAATAGCTACCTAAAACTGAGAGTGGAATTAGTTACTTGGCAATTGCAAACCACAGAATCTGAGATTTAGAGTAGCTTCCTTCAGTTGGCCAGCTTTAAGAGGGATTTAGTGGCTGTACTGTCAGAGTGACTAGAAAACTCCTGGGATTTTTGTGTTATGGATCAGGCCACTGACGGATTATTTTCTGCTTCCTTTAATTTAACAATAAAAGCAAGACATTTACTTATGTCCTCCCTTTTTAAATATTTTATGGAAACACTTCAGTGGCAAAAAAAGATTGTTTTCCCACATCTTGCATCTCTGTGAATGCTGCATTTCAGTCATCTAAAACAGGATAACAATTCTTATTTTTAAAACCTTTCTGTGCAATGGAAAGACCAACTGGAGAAAAATTAATATTTAATCCCCAAAAGTAGAGCTCCTGACTGGATTCGAGAAGCTGGCTATCAGCACTCATCCCTGATAACAATAAGTTCAATATTTTTTCTTTTTCACAATCATTGCATGCTAGATACAGTTTTATCAGTGTAGTACATGACTTTATCTTTACAATGTGTACATTTGTACCACCTAGGTCTTTTTTCTTTTTTTTTTCCTAGTTTGAAAGCTTACTGCCAATGCAGCTGGATTAAATTCTGTGATATAATGAAGGTTGCCTAAACCAAATCAAGGACCCTTCTTCCCCCCTATTTATGCTTAGTTCAAGTACTTTACATGCAACTTCACTGAGTCTCTCCTTAGCTCTACAACAGAGCTTCTGGGTCATGTTGTCTTTTCCATTGGTACTTTATTTGTACCACATGTTTTCTCCAGATGAATATTTCCTGTAAGGAAGGATGCCCCTGCTCATAAATAAGCTACCTTCTATCTCAGCTTTTTCCTTAGAGTAAGGAAAACAAAACAGAAGTAGGGGGCAGAGGAACATTTCTACAGCAACATTTTTATTTGGCTTTGGATCTGCTGTAGCATCATCTAGAGGAGCAATCAACCTTTCCTCCAGTCTTGACATCTTTCTGAGCTGAAGATAAAAATTGCTTCATTGTTTTGAGAACTTCAAGAATAGGGAAAAAAGTTGTACCAATTATAAAGAAAGAATATAGCTAAAGCTGGTATGAAAGAATGAATTCAACTTCTTTAAGGTGGATAGCAATTGTAAATACAGAAACTGTAGTTTCAGAAAATTGATTCATCTCATTATTTTATTAAACCTTATCCAGACCATTATACCCCTGTCTCAAGTGAAATCCTTGTAACCCTCAACATGTCATGCTAATAAATGAGATTTTAAATAGGCAACTATTAGCATGTTTTCATAGAATCATAGAATCAGATGGGTTGGAAAGGGCCTCTGAGATCATCAAGTCCAACCCTTGATCCACTATCACCACAGTTACTAGACCATGGCACTAAGTGCCATATCCAGTCTCTTCTTAAATACCTCCAGGGATGGAGAATCCACAACCTCCCTGGACAGTCTATTACAAAGAGAACTAGACAGGCTCTGTTTTGGCTGTGCTGTGAATACAGCTCTGAGGGCAGGGAATATAGTAGGTTAAAATCAGCAGTGCACATCTTTTACACATACCATCTCCTTTAGTTCAGGCGTACACACAGTTGCTGCTGAAGGAGATGAATTAACACTTGGAATAGATGAGAACAGAACCATATTGCCTTGAGCTTACAACAGTCACAGTAGATTCATTATGTCTTGTGTAGCAAGTCCAATACCCTGGCAATATCATGCTATTTCTTTCATCTACTGCCACATTTTGTTGCTGAGATCCCTGACTGCTGGCAATATTGGATCACTGAGCTCTGTCCTGATCCTAGAGTGCCAGTTCCCAGGCCCTTCATTTTGTATCCAAAATTTTTTTTTTCTGATTAATTAACTTCACTAAATCAGTTCTTTTAGTTTCTTACTAAAACTTCCAGAAATCTTCTAAACTGCAAGTGTTAAAGTCACTTCTACCAAACAAGTAGTTTGAAAAGATGCCACCTTTTACAGGTGACATCATTGAAGTCAATAATAGCGTGCATAGATAAACTCCATCAAGGTTGAAAGTAATGACAATGGACACCATTAGCTGAGGAGAAAAGCACCACAAAGCAAACTTACAAAATCAAGCTGACAGGAAGCATATGCATACAGATTCGTGCAAGTCAATGTAAGACACTGTAAAATGAGAGAGTATATTTATGAGCCCATAAGATCTCTTGTAAAACCACCTAAGTCACAAAAACAGTGGGCCCTTTTATTTTGATTGCAGGGTCAGGCCCTTGGAAAACATTAAGGATTAGAAAGAGATTGAAGTACTCCTACTCCTCCCATCAAGATACTCAACCTACCAGAGAAACATGGTATGAGATAGGAAAGTTCTGCCATTGAAAGAGATTCTGTGATGCTCAGACAAAATACTGGTACCATAGCCAAACAGAGTAGCTCTGATGGTTTCATAAAGAGCCACCTCTATTTAAACAGTAAGATAAGGATTGTCCTAGTTTCCATCCTACTATTGAAATCATATTGCAATTCCCAGGGCTGAAGTTTCTCACATAAATCATTAAAAATCTGCATTTAAAATGCTGTCTGCATTGTTTCAGAGAAGACAGTTATTGCATTTCATGGTAGATTTGTGCTCTTGAAGATAGTTCACCCTTGAGGAAAGCCAGGTTTTTAAATTTTAAAATTGAATTTTAAAATTAGAAGTTCCTTTCAGGCATGCTGTGTTTCCTTGTAAACACGCTAGATCACTTAAGTAACTCACTAACTACCCAACTGTTTTTCTGAGGCATTTAATTTAAAAGTTTTATCAAGCAATGACATGATGTTTGAGTATTTTATTATGTACAACATCTTTTCAATAAACAGTACCTTAATTCACCTTATAGAATCAAGCAATATAGTGAGTTAAATAATAAATGGTAACAGCACAAGCCAGGAAAGTAAACAGTAAATAAATAGGTGAAAGAATTTTTAACAGTCTAAGTGAGAAGGATTGAATCTCAATCTTTTCTCTTTAAGCCCTTGTAATTAAGAGTAAATACTCCTGGAGGAATATGTATAACTTCATAGAATTACTGCATTTCTCATCATTAATGAGATATTGTAGTGATGAGATGGCCTTATTAGTAGGAGGTTTCCAAAAACGTGAAGGGGAAAGGGAGACAGGACATGAAGGAATGACATCCGGTGGATTAGAAAATCCCCTTAAAATATCTAAAGGATGGTTTCCTCACACTACCTACTATGATTAAAGATAGCAACTGCAGGTGCAGTGTCAGCAGTTGCATTCAGAACACTTGAGAAGCCAGGTCCTTGGGGTCAAGTGTTAAGTGAAGACATGAGGGTTTTCTGGCACCTTGTTGTTCATAGCTGACAGCTGTGCCCTGTCAACCTAAAAGAACCACAGGGAAACCTCTAGAAATCTATGTGGTAACTGTCACCTCCACTGTGAAAGTCAAAAGATCAAATCCAGTCCCAGATGGGAGGTTTTAAACTAAAGAGAATGGAGCTTTAAATTAAAAGAGATTGAATTTCTGTGAACTCCAGCAGATTGCCGACCAGCAAGTGTATCATTCAGCAGATCTAAGGATGGCTATTTCAGAGCTGTTGCTGTTAACATGAAGTAAATTGTCAATGCTATGTAGAAACAGTACTCCTTCTCTTTCCCATCTCCTTACAGAGGGAAACCTAAAACCTAGTGAAAGTAATCCTACTTTTACACCAAGAACTTTGACCTGCAAACTCATGGAATTAATTCCATGAAAATCTGATTTGAGACAACCTTGAGAGCTTCAAATCATGCTCAAATATAGTTTAAATATAGCGATCTACTAAGACTATAATTTTAAATTTCAGATATGCTTGTTTATATAACTATCATCCATAATAGTTGGTTGTAACTCAAAGTGCCACACATTTATTAGAAGACAAAGAGAAAATGCAATCAATGTCAGGCAAGATGTTTTCCCTGCTACTTCAACTATGTCATTAACAACAAGAGAATTGCAACTGATCTGAACTAGATGGAAATATGCGGTGATTTGTACATCTCAGTGTTAAAAAATCAATAAAAAAGAACATAAAATTTTTCTTTGAAGAATTTTCTTAGACTTCTACTGGCTGCTGAAGGTCAGTTTCTTTTCTTTTTCTAGATTTACAGAAAGAAAACTGTAGCTATCCAAAGTCCAATGGACAAAAGCAGAGAGCCATATTTTCAGATCCATCTCATTATATAATGTTTGAATGCAGCTCATATTATACTGCACAAGCAGATCCCACTGTTACAGCTATCACCTAAGAAAACCCTCTTCACCTGCTTTACTGTATTGTTTAAGGTAAAAGGAATAAGTTAAAGATAGTTGAATAGTAGCTGGATTGGTAGCTGTAAGTTTGGTAGTACATACAGGAGACTGTTAGATCTTTAAAGGCTTTACTTTTGTTTCTCCTGATTTTTGATCTGCCTTTGTCAGTTTTGATGTCACTCAGATGGTTTCTCCCTTCTCCCAAGATAGAGGAGGGATTCTTGATCCTCTTCTTTTCTGAAACAAAGACCTTGTGTCCTGTAGCATGTTCTGGGCTGTATCCCACCAGATGACATTATGGGTATGCTCCACACTCCTTTTGAACCATCTGCACTCTTAAAAAGACTGTGAAAGTTTAGGATATATGAATCTACTGACAAGGTAAGTGTTATTTGTTAGCATATTAAGAAAAAACTTCAGACCTGACAAAGATCAATTTCATCTGCTAGACCTAGCTATGAAAAACTAGAAATGCATCTTAGAAAGGGACTAAGGTTAGAAAGGGGTTCTATGATGCAGTGAGAGACTCCCTTTTGCTGTTGCATTACTCTTGCACCTTCCTGTTACCCCAGAGCTGTATTCCCATAAGGGATGAAAGCAACAGTGAGAGGAAAGAAATTTAGGTTAACACAGAAGATAGTGATCCAATGCAGAATCCTCTCTGTTGCAGGAGACATGCAGTTTCAAAAATGAAAAAATCCTGTAAAATGTGCCCTAAGATCAAAAGCCTATTGTGTAATGTGGGTTGCAAAATAGATTCCTTTATTTTTTCCCTGAGTCACCCTTTCCCCTTCCTAGAAACCCCCTAAAAGCCCCAGAATCCCTAGAACTGTCCCTAAAAGTTTGTATAAGTTTTTCTATTGGTTAAAATCTCTGGATTCTCATTGGTTCTAGATAACACCCCACAGAAACCTTTATATTCCTTTGACCAGAGCAAAAAAGCCTCTTTCTTGCCCCCCTCTCCTGGTGATCTCCGTTTGTCTCCCTCATGGCATCCTGAGGCCCAGGGGGGAGGGGTAAAGGGGGAGTGTTCCCCCAGTCACTGCACCTTCCAAACCATTCTGTGATTCTAGGAAATGGTCTGTGCTACAAAAAAGTTACAGCTGTTTTTTACGATATAAAGCACATATATCATTAAATTATAGAATAGGAAGGAATATGGTGTCAGCCAGTCTTTATCTGACAATCTCATTGCACATTAGACTGCAGATTTTTGCTATCAATAGTCAGTGAGGGGTAGTGAAAAGCTTCGAAGAATAAACTGGTAAAATTACAATGTAATTCCAGAAACTTTCAGACCTAACAACCTTCACAGCAGGAAAGCAATCAGAGCATATATGCCTCCTGCAGGCCTGATCTACTGACACTCAGCTGATCTATAGTATTCCACTTTACCAAAAAATGTCAAAGTTTTAGAAGTTGTAATTAAATGGACCATTACCAGTACTGTGTAACCAGAAGAAAATTGAGTTTTTACGGATATGAAAAAATTCCATTGGAAGCCAACTTAGCTGCATTTCTATGAAACGGTTACTTATACATTTTCAATATATATATTACTACTTCTTGGTACACATAATTGAAATAACTTCAGAAGTCACAGGTAGGTGGCAATTCTCCTGGGTTCATGGCCATTCAGTAATGACAAAAATTAACTTCAGTGACCATTGCTTTCTCTGTGCACTTAGAATAAACTCCTCTGTCTATTAGAAAATGAAATAAAGGGCTACAGAGATTAATGTACTTGTAGTGTACATCAAATTTTATTAGTTGAAAAGATTAAAACACTGTGATGCACACATTTGAGTACATATAATATATTACATATTATCTTTTTTATTTTATACTATACCATCATTCTACTCAAGCAATGACAAAGAACATTTCTTGTATCATAAAAAAGAAAGCTATTTAAACAAATAAAACAAATGTCATAAAGTCTATTTCAGATACCATTTCACTATGTAATAATGTAGTTTGGTTTTAAGGAATTAGAAGACAGCATTTGATAAGTCTTATTTTGTATCTTACTAGTAGGAAAGCTCTATACCCTGTCATCTTGTACAAAACATTTCTGTAGCAAAATGGTTCAGCAATATGTTGGAAAAAGAAACGGAAATCCTTACAAAATGTGAGTCTTATGGATAAATTTAATTTATAATGGATATTTGGGAAAAAATCCTGATATTAAAAGTAAAGTCATAAGTGAAATTTTCTTCAGAAATACAAAAGGTTTGCACATTTCTTCCTGGGGAAGAAACTAACACCTAGAACCAGTCAAGCAATTGTAATTCTTAATTATATTTTAGAATTCTTTCATGATGTTTTGCTTAGGCCTATTAGAACCCATTTAGCTCTAGTTTCAACTTTCATTCTCTCGCAAATTTAGTTTCTACCCATTAAATATGGCTATCACAAACAAAATGCAGCCGTTAACAATTCAAAAATCCCATACTTGTATATTCACCAGCTTGGGATGTGGCACTAACTGTTATGAAAGCTTTGACACAATCTTCTCCTGAACCCATGAAAATTATTAGTTCAAAATATTGTTACTGAAAAAAGACTCCATAGCTACTTTCACCAAGTAAGCAGTAGGAGACCAAATAATTTCATAACAAGTTAACAAGTTATAATAATTACTGAACAACTATTATCTCACAAACTGGAAGAAACTTCCCCACGCTAATTTCCTTCTTACACTATGAACTTTAAAATTGGAGCTGGGCCTGAAAAAATTGGGTAACACTAATGTGACTGATATAAGCACCAAAGTTTAGCTCATTAGATCTAGATTTAAGAGAGAAATACAAAACAGTTCACAATGGCCTACATATTTATTTTTCATTATATAAATGAAAAATAGCCGCAAGCATGCCTAAACTAAGATGGTGACAGACAGTATTTGATAGTGCAAATGAAGATGAAAAGGCAAAAAAACCCTGTGGCAGACTGTATATTTTTATTCAGATGTATTGGCATAAGAAACAGATGTTAAAAGAGGTTAATTCAATATTTATATCAACCTCCAGGAGCAGTAAAACTTCCTAATCGCTAAAATGAGAAGTGCCTCAAAACCAACTAAAGCAAGACTACAGATTTTTGCTTTAGTCATGACAGCACCTAGTGGTCAGACAAACACCAAAACATTAGATCAGCCTGCCTATGGTAGAGGTAAGATTTCAGAGGAAGAAAAGCAACAACTATCCAGAGACAATACATATCACAAGACAAGCCATGACAATCAAACCAATAGGAGAGAACATGAGGAAAGAAGCAGGGAATCCTGCAAATTAGTAGGTACTTATCTTGGGAATTGCTCATACAGTTGTTCAGGGAAACAATGTATTAAGGATGGTGCTCATTTTTTATTGTACAGTATAGAAGTCCCTCTGTGTCCATTGACAGGTTGTAAGCCTCTAGTTTGGGTAGAGAAATCATAGAATCATGGAATTGTTTATGAGGAGAAAGACCTTTCAGATCCTTGAGTCCAACCATTACCCCAGCATTGCCAAGTCCACCTTTGAACCATGTCCATAAGTCCCACACCTACTCATCTTTTAGATACCACCAGGGATGGCGATTCCACCACTTCCCTGTTCCAATTCTTGACAACTCTTTTCATGAAGAAATTTTTCTTAATATCTAGTCTAAATCTACCCTGACATTTTGGCCCTTTCCTCTTTTCCTATTGCTTATTACTTAGGAGAAGAGACTGACACCCACCTCGCTACAACATCCTTTCAGGTAGTTGTAAAGAGCAGTAAGGTCCTCCCTCATTCTCTTCTTCTCAAGACTAGATAATGGAAAAGACAACATATGTGAAAATCAGATAAATATTTTCATAATTCAAGCTGAATGAAGGTATTACAGGGTTAGTGCTCAATCATTTTGGCATCAAGAATGAAACTCTCCCTGTCATATATTCATGTAAACAATGTGACTCTCAGTCTGATCAAATGATGAATGAAAACGTTTCAGTCTGAAACAGTGATTAGGAAGCCAGATTCTACTTCCTAGGTTAGCAACCCAATTAAAGGCTATTTTGCAAAATATAGATGGCTTTGTACAAACATTACTATATTTTGGTGGATGGACTTAAACTTTTAAATATCATTACGCTATTATTCCTGCCTGATTTTATTATCACAACCATCCCCCAAGTTGATGTGATTCTTAATTCACAAGCAGTGGGAAAGCATCTCTGTGCATTTAAGTTACCAGTGAAATACCTAGTGAGAATAGGTTTCTCAGGAGTCAGGAAATTATGAATATTAGGCTGTTTATATCACTTTGCAAGGGCCTGGTTCAGGCTTCATTAAAATTAATGAAAAGCTGGGTACAGATTTCAGACGTGCAATGAATCGCTGAGGAGTACTGTCCTACCTAATAAGTATTTTGATCTTCACAGTCAACACCCATTTATGTAGGTTTTTAGATGTAATTGATACTAGTGCGTATACACTCATATCAGCTTGTCTAGTTAAGTCTAAATGGAAAGAAAAACATAATTAAATTGCATGATCAAAAATGTTTCATTATGTTATTTAAGTACTAGTAACTTCAATTACTTCAGCATAGTAACTTTCAACTTACACTAAAGGATTTCAATTTTTAAATACTTTTTCAAACTATTTAAAGGGGATACCAGGCAAAATACTAGGTATCAACTCATCTTTTGGTAAATAATTCATGAAGAGAAGATTGCATGGAAACAATCTGAAATGCTTGATTAGCCAGAAAAGTTTGTACTTCACATATCACACTCTAGTTCATATCTTATGATCGTAAGGACCAGTTAGAAGTCCCTATCAAAGAAAGTCAAGCTACTAAATAAAGTACTAGATTTAGGGGCATTTGAACAAGAATTACACTTTTAAATTCATAAATGCCTTGAGAGAATTATATTTTTACTGTGTGTTATACTGACAGATATTTAACATTTTTATTAGCTATAAACAATAGCTTCTTTCCATCTTATCTTTTTTGTCACCTGACCTCAGCCACCAGGTCTGTGATATTAAGTTAGCTCTGTGGACCAGCTCACAGTGAGATACTCAGAGTCAGATTGCATTTCCATTCACCTTTTCTTGGTGATGGAGCTGATTTACGAAGCCTGGGATGCAATGCCATCAGCCCACCCAACAGGTAAAGTTTGCCACCAGTCCAGTTGTCCAAGTATTGCTACCTATTACTACAGTGAACATATATAAAGATATGCTCTATTTGTATATTAAAATTACATTTCTATATGTTATCTATATAATTTGTAAGAATATGTGTGTTTTTGTGTGTGGATTCTTGTGTATATATTTTAAAAATATTGTATACCAAGCGAAAACCATGATCTTCGTTTAAAAAAAAGAACAGGAAGGAGACGGAGAGAGATGTGAGTAGGAAGAAACAGCCAAAACAGAGAATGTCTCATGGTATCTGTCAGAAAGAGAACCTTGTATACACATGTATTACCTAGCTGTTGATAAAGATAGCTAGACCACTAAGTAGTATGTAGGAAGAAATTTAGGGGGCAGTCCTAGGAAAGAGTATCCTATAGCAGGAACAGGCACTCTCTGTCCCTTTTTAATCTTATCCCAGTCTTCAGTCTTTCTCTCTTTTCCACAAAGATTCTTTATATAAATTCCATTCTTGTTTAGCTACTTCCCATCATTTGTTCTTAGATTTAGCAATCCATTTTTAGGCGTTTTGAACCATTATACTTAGAATGTGTGGGCACCGCAGAATTCAAAGTCACAGAAAAATATTTGAGTTCTTCATTAACAACCTGCAGGACCTTTTACAGAACTCACCTAGCTGCCAAACCGCCAGGGAGCTGAGTTAACTCATTGGCAATACCAGTTAAGTCAGACAAACAGCAAAGTTGTTTCCTGATCTAATGGTCAGAGTAGCACATAGTGTTAAACCACTCAGTCAATCCTGACATTTTTCTTTGGAATGACAACAGTTTCATAACCCAATATTACTCATGGATATCTATTCATACAAATAAATCTCTTTATGGAAACACCCTATAGCTAGACCTGAACACAGATTCTCTGATTTCGAAGTGAATGAACAGCCTTTGCCTCATGGAAGGGACAATATTTCCAATGGATGAATCAAGAATATTTTGACAGAAATTATCTGCTTATGCTGTGCAGCTGTTCCATGTAAGTTTCCAAATGAATAAGACTTGAGTCTGATTTTTTGTAGACTCAGTATGATCTGTAAGGTGACAGCAAACAATATGTGTATCTTTAATATGCCACAACAGATGAAATCCCTGTGAGCCTTCAGAAAACATTATTGGGGCTAATGTGTTATTGTTAATGATCCTATGGCTTACCATATGTCCAGACTGTAAAGTTATCTAATTCACTCTAATTTTTTTCCACTTCAATTCCTTCATAAAACAACATGATAATGGTCTTAACACTAAAGAATGAAACTACAGAGGAGAAGTCACTTGGTTTTGTTCCAGGGGATCAGTATTCAGACTGTATCACATTCATTAATATTTACAAAATTTACTTCCTGACAGTAGCTGTTTGTATAAATTCAGACCTCGATTACATATATGACCCATATGAATATGTAAGAAGGTGGTATTAAAGATTGCTCATTTCTTATAACAACAGGACAGGGGATTAACAAATCGTGGAAAACTGTATAATATATTCAATTAAATTTTCACAAGTAGTAAGGAAAATAAAAACCACAAAAACATGCTGAATGCAAGAAAATGTAGGAGACAAACACAAATGAATAATGATGAATATGCCCAGTAGCCACTTCTCAGTAATTTCTGAGCAGTAA
Source organism: Platyrinchus mystaceus (assembly GCA_035041135.1). Taxonomy (NCBI): domain Eukaryota; kingdom Metazoa; phylum Chordata; class Aves; order Passeriformes; family Tyrannidae; genus Platyrinchus; species Platyrinchus mystaceus. The sequence continues at coordinate 54,536,827 of JAWWLV010000144.1, forward strand.
ATCTCAAACAATTTTAGTTCTAGAAATTAATAACTTCAGAGACAAAGCCTGAGACAAAATTTGTCTCATTCTCATTAATATAAAGACAGAACACCACTGTCAGTGGAATTATCCTAGAACTACCTTGGGTACAATTGGACTCAGTAACTACACTTCAGAAAAACAAAATTGTCCAATGTTTTTTAGAAAATGGATTACTTTTTTTTTTTTTTCTACTTCTGTGTTCTGCATTTGCAGATCAAGATTTTCTCTTTCCTTATATTTCATAATTCAAAAAATATGGACATAAGCTTGCCCACACACAGCCTCTTACATAGACAAATTAGTTGTGAATATTCCAAAGGAAAAATGGCAATTTCAGAAAAGCAATCAATATATTTACCTTGCAAGTCACACTTAGAAATTCCTCACAGCTTTTTTGGAAAAACACACCAATTTTAAAATGTTGAATGTTTCAGGTAAAGTGAATTGAAGTAACCATTAAAAATTTAAGTTTTACTTTTACCTGGATGTTCTATTGGTAAAAAAAAAAAAAAATCTTTCTGAGTAAACTAGAACCTCTTCTGGGTTACAAAAACTCTCAACAACTTAATTGACTATTTGTATAATTGCACTGTGCGGTTGAGTTTATAACTAATTATTCCTCTCATGGTCTAATTTCCCACTCTGCCTTTCTGACAATCCAAACCAATGAAATGTCCCATAAAAGCATTAAATTACAATGGTTTTCACTAGGATGGAGCAATTAAGGAGGTCATGTGAACAGGTACCCAACTCTCCTGAGAGCCTTAGGCAGTTGCCATATCTTTTCAGCTGTTGGTCAGCACCTTAAAGCTGAGACTGGTACTAAAATGGAGAGTAACTTCTCTGCTTCATTCTGCTGTAAAACTGAATAGCTTCATTTAGCCCTTTCATAGCTTTTGCTGGGAAAAAACACTCACTTCTCAGGCATCTTTATTACAGAAGGTGGCAATTTAAAAGTTAAGCAAGGAAGTTTGCTTAGATAAGACTCTTCACAACTTCATTCAGAGCAAACAGCTGGAAGCTTAGGCTTCAATGCTGCCCTGACATAAAGTCAAGAAGCTTTTTCTCAGTCAGGCATTGCTCTGACAAGGGGGACATCTCACAATAGTTTTGCAGCTGTTGGTGCCTGCTTTCCAGCTGAGATCGTGGCTCAAGGTGTGAGTGTTTTTTCTTCTGTTCCCCACCACAGCAAAGTTAAATTACATAGCCAGAACAAACAACCGTCCGCACAAAAAAGTTGCTACTGTTTTCCAGTTCAAATGCATCAAATGAGGATGAATTTTGCACGTTAGCAGGCATATTATATATGAGTTTGGGATGAGAAGTCAGTTTCTAACAGTATTTTTCACAAGACAGACTGATCTTGACTACCAGGCTTTTTTCATTTGCCAAACTTCATTTTACATTCTCAAGATTTTTCTCTCTAGTGTTTTAAACAGCAATTTTTATACAAGGGGAAAAATGGTGTAATAGGAATGAGGTAGTATTCATCTCTGTAGCATCCATCCATGTAAGGGTAATGAGTTCGTCTTCATTCAACTGCTTGTCAGCCAAGAAGAAGGAAAACATAACTATTTTTACACATTGCCAAGCAAGTGCTCCTACCTGTTTCAAATACTATGATGAAAAAGTTCTTTTCTTGTATAGAGCCTCACTCACACCTTCTGGAAACTTTCAAAAGTTTAAAGGGATACTACAGTACAATTGTTTTAGTTGTGATTTGTTAGAAAAGCACTGCCTTTCACAAATTTAATGACAATGTTAATATAGCTTTAAAACTCTGCAATAATTATCTCTTTAGGAGGATCTCATCACACCAGCCATTTACTGGGGCATCTGGTTTGTCCAATAACATTAATTACAGACTGCTTATATATTCTAAAGTTATGCAAAAAGCCATTATGGCTAATACTGAGTTTTCACGAGATGCAGAAAACCATATATAGATTAAGTAATCAAAAAGCCTCTGTAATGAACAAAGGTACTACAATAAATACACTCTTTCACACCTATCAATAAGCAGTTGCACATTCCTGCACATTCAGATAACTAAAGTAGAAAGATCATTCCTCGTGTTGTAATTAGTTATAGATCTTATTTCTTTTATCTTCTCTCCATATGATTAATTTTTACTCACAGGACTGGAGTCTACATTTGTTCCTTTCATGCACTCTGGCATGTTCTGGTGTCAGTGTACACTATTTTTAGTTTCTGCACACTTTAAATTATACATTTTGTTATGACTCAGAGGTGATTTATGGCCATATCTTCTTTTTCCACTCCTTATCAGACAATGTGAATAATACAGATATGTCAGTTTGTTTCAATTTATGCCCAACACTTTCTTCTACAGCTTCTTGTTTTAACACCATCTACCTGTGGGCAAAATAGAACTGACTATGCCTAATTCAAATGTGTATGGAACAGCTACATGTCATCTCAGCAGCTTTTCTCCTTTTTTCCTGCTGTTCATGCAAACATCTTCTAACTCTTAGTTCAACACTTTATTACATGTTTCTTCCATCAGCAACAGCAGGTCACCCTGTTTATAATTCAGATACTGGAAAAGAAAAAGTGAGCACAACTCGAGGACTGAGCATTCAGGTTAAATATACTTACATGGCTTATCTGGGACTCAGTTAGATTGCAGAATCTTCAAAATGAAAGTTGGGGTGTAGAAAACATATTTTTCTTTCTCTTGGTACAGCTCTGACATAGTTTAATTTATGATAGCTGGAGATAAATTCAGAAAATGTAAGCCTTTTCATATATGTCTCTCACATTAGCTCACAATCTGGTTGCTACTTTTCACTCACAGGGAACATAATTTTGATTTATTCTTATTTCTCCTCTTCTCAGCTTTTGCAGAATGCTGATGTGTGCATTTACTTACAAATACCAGCTTGAGACTGACAAAGTTCTCATCTAAACAACTTTTTTATAAATATTTCCATTATTTTTTTTCTTTTTTTTATCTTCATAATCATTAATCATGTTGAATATCAGACTTAAATTCTTCATTGGATTTGGCAATGTATTTGTAGCATTGTAGTATTTCTAAGATCAATGCTTATATTGTGTATTTGTGCACATCTTTTAAAACCATATATATCACTTCTGAAACAAAGTTTAGGATTTGCTGACAAGACATATCCATGACCCAAAAATCTATAATGTATCTTCTCCAGTTTCTTGATAGAAGCTGCCAAACCATGTATATAAACATGGTAGATATCACTGATATGTCTACCACAATCTCATGTCATAATGTTCGGACTAGGTTTCTTCCTGTATTTGTGGAATGTCCAGGAAAAGCAAATGTTTTGTTATAAAACCAAAAGTTTGATCTTTTCCCATTTAAATGGAAATGGAACACCTGGTTCTATACCTTACTAAATTAATATCAAAAACAAACAAACAAACAAAAACCGTAAAGTCAAAAAGGATATATAGAAAAGCTTTGTTCAAGACCATAAAAAAACAGCTTTTGTAATTTAACTTTTATTTTCACAAAAATAAGTATTTTAGTGTTTTCTAAAAGTTAACTTTGATATTTCCACATTTAAGTATTCTGGAATTTTACACAGCAAAAATCTTTTTTTCATTAGCTTACAGAACAAAAGCACACCTTTAATTATCAGAATTTCCAACTGAAGAAAAGTATTATTTTCTATCAAGTTATAGGAGATATAAGAATTATATAAAGAAGAGAATTTCAGGGATTTCTATCTCTATTTTTCAGAAGGTCTTTGTGGAATAAATCAAAAGGTAAAAAGATGGCATATTTTATAACTAATGCTGTAGTATCTTACAAATATTTATGATTCTTCTATGGGTCTGCAATGTTACAAAATATTATTTGAAAAACAATTCTCTACTTCTTATGCTGTATTTATTCAGTTACTTTTATAGCTCTGCCTGAATGTTTTTATTTACTTTTAAAATTTGATTGTTTCATTTGCACTAAATAGAATGACTGTGATCCATGTTCAGCCCTTGATGGTGTTAAATATTTCATGTTTTTCCATAGAGAAATTATTAGTCTCTCATTAATCAATGCTATTAAATATAACTTCATTATAACACTTAAATTTACAGCATGAGCTGCTTGTTCCCTAAATGTCTTACAAATCTGCATCAATTAGCTCATGTTGAAAACATGCTCTGTTTCCTTTGATTTCTACAGGAATTAGGAATACTCAGAAGCTCAAAAAAGGTACATTGAACCCTGTAAGATCAAATCCGTCTTCCTATTGCTCATGAGATGCTCAAAAACCATTCAGTACACTTTCTTGATAAGTACTAATTTCATTAGGCTGTCTCTTCTGGTCACAAAAATTGGACAGAAAAACTAGGTAAGTGTTATTAATTGGAAAATTTGGTTCTCAAGGTAACTTCACATGGTAGCATACATGTGCATTAACATGCATCATCATGGTACAATCCTAGTTTTCCACTCTGATTCCTATCATGTTTTCATCAAATTTAGGAGCTATATTGATATAAAAATAGAAAATACAAATCTTTCTTACTTCGATAATGAATCTTTTCTCTTTTTTTTCCCTTCCTAATTTAAATACAGACAGATACTTTTTTAAGGCCTCCAGCATTTCCTGAAAGGCTCACACTAAAAATATTTCAGGGGCAAATATAAAGTATTTTATAATACTTGCATAAAGAAATTAATTTCTCTGCACCTATTTTCCTTTTTTCTGCAAGTAGATCATATCTCTTCTCATTCCCTTTCTGAGTGCATTTCTATTCATTCAGAGTTTTTTGTCCTCATCCAGAACTGCATGTCTTGAAACTTCTCTGAAATGTTCCCATTCTGGAAACAATTTTTGCTCCCATTTAACAGATAGAAAACAATAATACAAAAATGCAGTTACACAAAGACACTAGAGAGTGTTTACAGGAAATGAGCAGACATCTCTTGATTTGAAGTCTAACGTTCTATCTAAAAGATGATTTCTCAGTTGGCTCCTGACTTAGCAAGTTAATTAAATACTTGGACAGCAAAATAGGTGATTCCAGTATCTAGACAAGTTCTAAAGGTGTCTGTCTGTATTTTATCTTGGCAAGGGTGCATGCCATCGAACCCCGCTGTCCATATGAGTCCTTCATTGGGTTACGCTTTTCCATTCAGAGGGCTGGATCTACAAAAGGGTGTTTGGTACTGCTCAGGTAGATATTTACCTCATAGTGTCATGAATGCTTTGAAGACCTGCAGACTCAAATTTTCTTCTGGAAAAGATTTTTGAGTGCTTTTAGCTATTCCTGATTGTGTTTGAGCAGTTAAAGTTCTGATGGATATAGTTCACACACATTCTCCAGCTGATTCCCTTGTGCTAAGTCCAGCTGTTAAAGTCAGTTAACATATGTTTCAAAAAAGCATCCCTTCCTGATTTAAAGGACAGATCATCTAAAACGTTTTGAGGTCTGTTTTGTTGTGGGTTTGTTTTTTTTTTTAATGTAAGATTTTTGGTCTGTTTACTGTACCTTTACCATTAGAAAGCTCTTTGTATGTTCATTTACACAGCTTTTTCAGGTTGATTGCTCTATTTGAAAGCTAAATATATTGATTTTTGTTTTGTTTCACGGACAAATATTGGGTTGGGAGCTCCAATAAAATGAGACCCCAAAGCAGCTCCGACCTGTAGCAAACCCCTCTCTCCAACTCCCCACACCGGGTGGGTGAAGTGGCCTCTTCAGATGATGTAATGGTATGAACATTCATCGCTATATCTCCCACCCCTGCCTTGGAACCATAAGTTCCTAACTTCAAAATAAATTTCCAGAAATTTAAAGTATTCTTGAATTTCTTTCTCAACATTTTTTTCCCAAATGGTGCAATACATTGTTAATGGTCTCAGAAATCCTGTAGAATAATACTGTTCTTCTAAATGTTTTGGTTATTATTTTTATTATTTCTGTAACTCTTTAGATCAAAGAAAATGTGTCATTATAACACAAATAATAAAATTATATTCTTTCTGAAATGTTTTTGAGATGTTAAAATTAGAGGGCTTCCTATGTTTAAAGAATGGGACATACTCCTAAAAACTTAGCATAAATAATTATGCCTTTGCAGTAGTATAATACAACATATATATACCTCTCTAATATTCTAAGAAACTATCTGCATTTAGATATTTAGCACTCTGAATTACTCCACTTCATATATTCTGTTTCTAGGAAGGATGTTACAGAAATGACCATAATTTGCTATATCAGTTTGAAATCTAGTACACTTGCTTACACGCGAAAAAAAATCACACCCATAGCTAAACATCTTTTGGAGATTTATTCCCAAATTTATCTTTATATATAATTATTAGGTAGAGCCAATATCTCTGAATGGATAATCCATACAACAAGATCTGCAGTCTAGTCTCTAGCTGAGAAGCTGACAGTGAGTTCTGAAATGCATTATTGTAATGTGTTGACTTTCTTGTCTTTGCTGTAGTTGCAGTTTTCCAGCCACACTCAATGTAAATTGATGAGTTTCACATAAGATATTGTAAAAATACCTATTCCAACATTTGGACTGCTGGCCAAGCGATTCCTTCCCGTTCAGCATCACTAGTGTAATGTTCTTTCTCTTATGAATTTCTATTTTTATGAGTTTTTGACGGAAACTGGCCTAGAAAATGTAATGTGGGGCTGCTCAAACAAGTCTAATAACTCCGGGTGTTTTTATTTGATCAGAGGTGTTGGTGCAAATTTAAAAGAAGTTGTCACGGTCTCCTCAGCACAATGCCCCGTCAGCTACAGAATTTGCTTTTGTTGCGTAGGCAGAAAAACGATGGGGAAAAGAAAATCGAGTTTTCAAGATATCAGATGCTTCTTTCATTCACCAGACAAAAGAAGCTTTGGATGGCAGCATCCCTGTATGCAAGACCCACTTGTTTGACAAAAAACAAATGAAAATATAATAGAAAGATTTAATCAACAGTTTGTATCCTCCTTATAAATGCATATGATTGATATGTGATTATCTTCAGATACAGATGGCTTAAAATTATAATTATAGCTCAGAAGTGAAAATAAGATAGCAGAATAAAATCCTGCAAAACTGCAGGCAAACTACTTGCCAGTTTTAAGTACCCCGATCAAAAGAATTGCACACAACACAAAATGATAAAGGGAGGACGTGAGAAACACCCTGCAAAGGATGTTTCATTCTGTTAGGTACTGACTGCAGACATAATCTCTAATCAATCTCTTTGGAGAAGTGCCAGCAGCAGGGTGAGAGAAAGCAGAAAATTCCTCTACAGAAGACTATATGGCTGAAATCACCACTGAGTGAATTCTGATAGTACTGTGAGAAAGTAGTTTCATGTTACATGCCTCCCTCATTTTTGTAAAATTCACTGTCCAGGTTTTTTAATGATAAAGTTTAAAGATAGTTCATGTCCCACAGAAATGGCTTAGTGCTTGATACCAAGGGCTATCTGACCCAGTCATCAAGTTTGGTGGTGGCCAGAGTGGAAGCACACAGAAGCTTAAGAACAGGGCAAGCACGGAAGTCATTTATTCCAAATATCCTTCCAGTATCCAGCTAAGGTGCCTTTGTCTACTCCTTTTTGACCCTGGTTTAACAGCTAAGAGGTGAAATACCTAGGTGTTATCTATTGCTCTTTAGGGCAGTAAGGGCAATGGCTTTCTCCCACACTGAGCACAATTTTTGTCCCTAGCATAAAATTCTGAAGGCATAAAAAGAGAAACAATGGTTCAAATAGTAATAAAAATGAAGAGTAGTCAAGAGGCCATTCAGAGACCAAGCAGGACAACAAAGATGTCAAAAGCAGGTATGGATAAGACAACTAGTAACACAGCTGGAAAAAGTCCAGCAGCTACTTTGAAAAGAAATACTCTCACTAAGGCAAGGCATTGAAGGAATTCAGCACACAACATGCCTCTTGTGACCTGTGTGAACCATGTATTGGAGGAGAAGAAAAGCACATTCTTTCCAATACTTGCCAGAGAAATATCACCATATTACCATCTGCTCAATTAGAGTCTTTGAACAATCCTGACAAATACTGCGTGCTTTCCGTGTTTCCAAACTGTGATGGCATATTATACAATGATGTTCTAGTGGTTTTCTAATTTCAAATGCAATGTTTGATTTGTTAGTAAGATTAATTTAAAATAATAAATGCAAAAAGGTCAGAAGTATGTGGAGGAAGAATGATACGGTTACTCTCATGAGGGGTTGGCAAGAAAGCAAACCACATTTCTTATTTATTTAACAGACAATAAGAAAGCCTGGCACTACCCATTTGAACTTTTGATGCTTTCAAAGGCAGAACTCGTACCTCTAACATTCCAGATGCTGAAATTCCTGATATTTTTTAATCATTATTTTATTATCTCCAGAATAATTTCTGAATTGATAATTACTGCTTAAACAAGGAAAAGATAAAAAATCAGGATCTGACTAGAAGCGCAAATAGTAGACTATGGAAAGTTTCCTTTTAATTTTAATGAGCTTCGGATGACTCCTTTGTTGTATGAGCACTTTACCATCTAAATATTATAAAATATTTTAAAAATTATTATATACCTAAGGCACTTCCAAAATGAAAGCACATCCAAGGTAAAACAGAGTAAAAGCTAACTGGAAAGACTGCACACAGCAGCAGGTTGCCTAAATACATGGAAAAGAAGATTTATTTCTTGATAACTGAAATATCTTGCTAATTTTATTCCTTATCTCTTTTTTATTCTGTCCTCAACACAAAAATGGAAATGGAGACTAACGCCTTTATTCTCAATATTTCTCACCATGTCAATACAAAACCACAAAGAGAGTGAGCTTATTGGAAATAGAAGTGTCTACTTCAGAAAAAGAATCAATTGAATCACCAGTGTGTGAATCTGAGCTTCCAGGAATCTTGAGAGTTTAGACCTGGTAATTATATACCAAGACATCCCTTTTATAAGTAGCAAATGCTATTTTAAAATACTGAGACATTTCTTCACTGCAGCAATGTTAGACAGCAGCAATCCCTCCTTTCAAGTAGGTGAACAACCAAAAAAAAATCTAAAATTACTGTTTCTGTACAGATGGAAAACTATGGATTTGCACAAACTGAGACTTATCAACTAAACACCAGCACCCTCCCAGAGGCAGTGTGCAGGTAGATGCAGGGTTTTCTGACAAGTTTCTCTGCTCTAAACAACAACAGTGCTTAATGTTTTGGAAAGCTAGACCTAGTTAATATGTATTCCACATTTCAGATTTAAAACACATAAAAAATAAGCCTTTAATTTACCAGTGCAAAGGAAACAAAAGCATACTGTTTCTACCATCATATATACAGCAAACATTTAGAGTGAACTTTTTTTCCCTATAAGGTAGACACAAAATGAAATTTATATAGTTATTTATCTTCTTAGAAATCAAAGAATCTGGGGATTTTTTTTGTCCAAGATCCAGTCTGATAATCTCAGCTAGTTTATTGGCTAAATGGAAAAAGGAATTCACAAGCAGAACAAAGTTCTTCACTGCAAAACTGCCTCATAATAGTGAAAAATACAGTGTTAAAACAGTCAATTTTCCTTATTTTTCACACATTCAACTACAGCTGATTTCATAGCTCCTTTGCTGTCAAAATTATTGCAGGAAAACCTTCCAAGTGTGTTTGCATGATCTTAAATTATGTTGAGTCATGGTGAGCATTGTGTGATCCTGAGTGATACTTGCCAGTGCTGCAACAGCAGGGTATGGCTGCCTGGATGAAAACACATTAGGAGTCAGAAAGACAAGACTTTATTTCTTTCATTGAATTCTCTGAAATGAAAGAAGACAGCTGAAAGCTGAGATGTCCCCACTCTTTCGCAGAACCTTTAATATAACTTTGGCTTATTGCTGATCCTACATAAAACCACAGGTAGAGTGAAAGAAAAATAAACAATTTGGGAATATCTATTAGTAAATCTAGTTTATTTAAGATTTCATGTTTTCTTTAGGAAAATATTATTTTAATTTCAGTGCTTGAGGTTCTTGGCCAAGAAAATTTAGAAAGTTTTCAGACAAGATACTTTCTTATATTTTCAAACACTCTAGACCCATCTATTTCTTGTAGTCAAACCAGTCAGGGAAAATTAAAGACATAGCAAAATACTCAGTAAGTTTTCTACTTTAAATAATCTTTATTATTATTATTATTTAATATAATTTCAGTATATTTTGAAATATTATGCAGTAAAATAGTGCCTGAAATTGTTCAATTTGCTTTTAGTTGCCCAAGTTGCTACATTATTTTCTATTTTTTTCTAAAATTTTGCTGTTATTGCTTACTGTTTAGACTGCCTTTTGAGAACAGCTTCAAGTAGCATGTAATTATAATATAGTATAAAAACACCTACATAATCACGCGTTTAAGGGAACACATCTAAAATAAAAGGCTAGCCATAATGAAACTGTCTGAAGTTTCTGTGTTCCAGTGTATTACTTTATACATTAGAAACCCTTACAACCATTGCATGTAAAACTAAATTTGCCATCTAAGCCAGTGTTTGGGATTTTGTGTTCAGAGATCGATAATTCAATGCTAAAGTGCATGTTTTTGGTAAACTCTGCATAACTAACAAGCTGTTCTAAGCAGTGCACCTAAAAGTTCCCAAGTGCATCTGAGGATGAACTTGTTTTTTTTGGATCATTTTAATAAAATGAAGCCTAAGGGAAAAAAAAAGATATATTAATTCTGCATCAAAAATAGCGGTTATTCATTCAGTTGGTACATTTAATTGAGGATGCCCATTAAAAATAAAGATCAACAACCAGCTATGTCATTTCATACAAGACAAGAATGTTAAGATAGCAGGATCAGTTGCAGTGTCCCCTCTTGTGCTGCAGACAGCATCTGTTTCAAAGCATGTGGAAGTGGAATCTTTGCTTTTTAAAAACAAAATGTGAAAGAATATAATATCCTGATACCTATTAAAGTTACATGGAAAGCAGTTTTGGAACATGCTGTTAATTTGTGCTGCTTCCCTTTAGTTTGAAAGTTAATCAGAACACCTTAAAAACACATAATTATTTAAAAGAATTTCATATTTCTTGTTTTATCCTCAATAAGCATGAAGGTCTCCACATATGGCTGATTTATGGAGACTGTTTCACAGAAGGAATTGTCACTCACTTCTGTTTAAATTGGGGTCTGGAAGGCTATGTGTAACAGCATTCCTGATAATTGGTTCTATTATGAAGCACTGTCATGGCAAATTTTCTGAACACAAAACAGACTGCATAACACTACTTTACAGGGAAAAAAAACCCACAACAATATCCTGCTTCAGCAACACAAATTTAAATTCTAATTGCACACTTAATGCAATTATACCTTAAATAATGCAGGTGCCAAACTTGAAATTTGGAATATGTATTTTGAACAATACAGAGTTGCCACAGAGCTTAAAACAAAGACATGAAAAACTATAGTTTCAATTCTTCTCTAAAAAAAAAAAAGAAGAAAAGAATTCATCTGTCTTTTCAAAGTGTACTACACTGCTACACTTTTCTTTTTAACTCACTTTCTAGCAGACCTTTGCTACTTCATTAAAACATTTTTCAATATGTCATATATATTTGTGGTGTAGCAAACCCTAGTTTATTCATGCTGAGTGGCTAACCTTTCTCAAAGCAATTTAGCAACATTTCTCCTCTCTTCCTTTTGTAAAATCTCATATGAATGTCTCTGAAGCAGAACTGGGCAAGAATTGACCTAAACATAAACCTTTTAAAGATTAAAAAAGGAAAACTTGGGGATTTATTTATTTGTCTTGGTTCTGGTACATCAGCTTTGCTTTGATTCTAATTTTCATGCTTTTTTCTGTCATCCACGTCCAGCTAGCACTAGAAAAAAATTGTTTATTGTAAAATTGTTTTCATACTATTTCAAGCAAGAATGAAACCAAGTTGTTTCCCAAAGGCTATCACATAACATGATCTTAGAATACAACCATATTAATTTATAGTTGCATTCACATATTTTGAGATTCTCCTCTGAACCATCAACTAAAACATCAACCTTTATTTAGGATATGAAACTTCACTTTGAGGAATGTTTGATGGTTTGGACGGATCTGAAAAATCAGATATAAAATTCTGAATGAAATTAGGTAAAAAGCAATTCAAACATTAGTTACAAAAAGCAGTATTTCCATTTGCATAATTTATTTGGATAAGTTACATATTTCTTTTACAACATTTCACCACTACATTTCCTTATTGCAGACAACATCTCATCATATTCAGTCAAAATTCATAAGGTTTCAGGAGCATCCTTAGTCACAAAATTACATGCCAAATACCTTTTATTATATATTAGTGGTCATTCAAATAAATAATGAAAAATCCTCAGATCTGTTTCTTAACAGTAGTCTATAGTCACAAATGTGCATATGGTGTTGCTATAAGCTTTTTCAGTATAAAAATCCTATTTTGTACCTTTATCTTGGAGGTAAACTGGTGATTTAAATTGTAGCTTTGGCAGTTTGGATCACCCCAATACAGGAAAGATGTTAAGCTGTTGGGAGATCATCCAAAGGAGGGCAACAAAGATGGTGAAGGGCCTTAAAGAGAAGCCATATATGGAGTGGCTAAGGTCACTTGTCTGTTCAGCTTGGAGGAGACTGAAGGGAGATCTCATTGAAGTTACAACTTCCTTGTGAGGGGAAGAGGAGGGGCAGGCACTGGTTTCTTCTCTGTGGTGACCTGAGGAGTCAGGACAAGACCCCAGGGAATGGCATAAAGTTGTGTCAGGGGAGGTTTATGCTGGATATTAGAAAAAGGTTCTTCACCCAGAGGGTGGTTTGGCACTGGAACAGGCTCCCCAGGAAAGTGCTTACAGCACCAACCCTGACAGAATTCAAAGAACGGTCAGACAATACTGTTAGGCACATGGTGTGATTCCTGGGATGGTACTGTGCAGGGCCAGGAGTTGGACTCAATGATCCTGATGGGTCCCTTCCAACTCAGCATATTCTGCGATTCTGTACATCAGAGAATAATAAAGGGAACCCACAGGAGTACACGGGAAAAGTATAATGTGCAGCAGTACAATCTTTTTATTCTTTGGGATTTGAAACTACACTTCATAACAATCAGCTTTAGGGTAAGTTTAGCAATAGGGGTACCTTACTTTCTCAACCAAATAATAGGAAAAGGTTATCTCCCTGCCACTCAGGGCATGCATAGGATTAAAAGAGAAGACAACAAGGCTCATTTGACCACTGCATCATCCACAATGATGTTGAAAGTAAAATACTTAACAAAAAAAGCCCACCAAAACCAAACAAATGAAGACAAAACAAGCAAACAAACAAAACCCCAAACCCAAAACAAAACCAAGCGAACAAAAAAATACATTCACAAAATTTTTAAACTAAGCCTTGGAATGTGAAGGCAGTTCATATAACTCACTCTTTAGGCCCAATGAAACTATTACATATTACATAGTAATTTAATAGAGGAATAAAGAACTACACAATCTATTCCATTGAAGTAGTGCTGCAATCAAAGATAGGGTATTCATATTTGTGAGTCTACTTACTTTATAAAACCAGGAGTGCTATTAAGTGATCATAATTTTTGTTTTTCTCTGTCATTTGAGAAAATCCTTGATGTTTGTGTGCTTTTCTTTCTTAAGGATTCTTTTCATGAACTAAGGGTACGATACACAAAGATCTCAGAAAATAGTTTAAACCAGTACTTCATTCACTTTTTGCAACAGTTAACCCCAAATAATTTCAACTTTCCCAAACTGGAGGATTCTAACCCTTTGCTATACAGTCTGGTTAAAATCCTATCCACTATTGTCTGGACACTGTATTTTTACTTATGTCACAGCACCGTCAAGCACAAGCGTAACAGATTGGCTAGGCTGCTTCCCCATGCTTTCCAGGTGGATTAAAATCTTCTAACTAATCCCCCTGTTTTTTTCCTTAACTATTGCCAGCTTCAAAAAGTACAAAGCCTTCAGGTATGCCAAATCCTCTACATTTCTGCGCATTGTCTTTCCCACTCATCCACAGTGTCTCTCCCCTGACCCAGAGATTTAACTAGTCTTCTCACTTCAGAGTCCCAAACACCTCCCTCAAAAGATTCTTCACAAAAACACACACCCCTCAAGCCTACTCAGAAGCCTAAAATAATTATGCTAATGAGACTGCCCTGGCTAACCCAATTAAGTTTAATTAGCTGATGCCTTTCTTCCTAAAACTCCTTGCCTTAGGGACACCTTACCTATGGTTTTAAGCTAGTTGCAGAAGTCAATCTCCTCTTGCAAACTTGCCCCTTAGCTGCAGATTTTCAGCGGAGAGAGACTCATAGCAATAAACCCTTTGAAAGCCTTAAAAAAGCTCCTTGTTTCTTGAATACTTAACAGTATTCACATTGGAATTTGGGCTGTGAACAAAAGAAACTTACTTAGAAAGTCTAGCTTCCATATGACGCCAGGAATGCCAGTAATAATCATTCTTTCTTGCTTTTTCTCTGTCATTTGAGAGACATTGTAGCTCTCTAATCATATTCAATAACACCTATGTCTTTAGACAACTGTGCCATTGACCATCTACTTCCTACCAGATCCTGAAGCTGTGCCACCTATGTCTCCCTTTGATTTCACTGCAGGAAACCTCATCTGCTTATATTTACTAGACCTGTCCTGCACAAAATGCAGTGATGTTGAAAAACTCCTGTGTGGCAGATTCTGGTTAAATTTTCACCTGCATGAGAGTGAAACTAACTTTCCTCACTCCTCTGTGAACTGAAAAAAAACCTGTGAGTTTCTGATTCATCAAAAAACTACTTCTTGCCAAAATTTCCCTCAGAGACAATTCTAAACAAAACAACAACAACAGAAAAAAGAAAAAAAAAGTGAAAAAAAATCTGCCAGTTTGAATTCCAAACTGGTGTTTTCTCAGAAATACTGGAAAGTAGCATTGTCAGAAAAATATAGGATTCTGGAGTTCTTCAGATAGTCAATAAAAGTTAAAATTCCTTTCTTACTATCTGTACACTGTTTTTATATTATTTCTAGTGATAAACTAGAAAAATATTTATTTCAAATCACAAGAAATTTAAAAGAAAGCTAGAAGACATCCTTTTTTCTCATGAAAATAGAATTACGACGTCAAAGGAGGAAGGGAAATAAAATTATGATGTATGAAAATAAAATTACTTTTTCACCAAAATGTAAATTCCTAAAGAAGAGCTCAAAATTGCAAAATATGTTCAAATTTTGGAGCTTTTAATTATTATTTTAAAATTTATTTTATGTTGGCTATCAAACTTTTTTTATTTTAAGTAAGGTTAATAATAACTGGAAAATTTCAATTGATTCAGTGAAAGCTTTTAGTATAACTCAAAAGATTTCTGCTGAACTAAGAGACGTTCCCATTTTCACTCAACAAATATGGAAAAAATTCTTCACTTTCACAATTATAATAAAACCTTAGTATTGTATTTATTTGGGTTATTCTGAAGGTTAGAAGTAGTTATCATACTGAACATACCCTTATTTCCAAGTGCTAAATTAAATGTGATTTTGGATAAATGAACTCCAAAGTAAATACTGACGTGACCAGTATCATATAAATGATGATCTAGGAAGATTTACTAAGTGATATAAGAAATTGGTAACATCATCGATCAAATATTTCATCCCATTCAAAACTCTGTATTCTAAAGAAAATTTTGATTACCAGAAGGAATTCCTTTAATTATTCTAAGGAATATAATGCTCTGCAAAGAATAATAATTTTCAACTCGCCTTTGTATGAAAGCATAACTTTGATTGCACTAGTGATAAGCTAAGCAGACAGTAATGTGAGGCAAAGTAATGTCAGGCATATATAGACATTCTAAATACTTCTACATTTAGAAACATTTCAGGTTTTTATTGATACTTTTGGGGTAGTTAGTGATAAGTGGGTTTTTTTTTTTACTTTTGGGGTAGTTGGTTTTTTGTTTTGTTCTTTTGTTTTTTGGTTGGGTTTTTTTGTAATATGAAATTGTACAAAACATCAACATTTTACAAAATATTTCTACTGATTTCAACAAGACTTGACTAAGAGAACATTGCTAGACTACCTCCTTGATTACCATTCCAAAAATATGAATATGCTTTGCAAGTATGGCCTCTATATAGGCACAGTTCTTAACAGGCTTTATATCCAGAATACTTTATAGTAGTTCTCTACTTTGCAGAATGCCAACTATTCATATTTCTCCAATTAAATATATTAGTAGTATGGTCTTAAACAGAAATAGAAATTTCTGACTGAAATAAGGAAGACCCTTATCAAGCTAAATGTTACATTTCCAATTATAACACTTGGGAAACAGTAATAGGAAAAAATGCTGGCTGTTACATACTAGAAGAAACAAGTCAAAACTTAGTTTCTTGGAGGTTTTCTTTTTTCCCTTATCTCAGCTCTACACGGTGGCACCTTCTGACCTATCATGTTGAACATGTTCAGGCTATTCAGCTGTTAGAATAAACTCCAACAGCAAGTATGAAATGAATTTCCTATTGAAAACATGTTGATAAAATGTTGGCAGGTAGAAGTAGTGCCACATGATGGAGAGAAAATGACTGAAAATACCCAATGTAATGTTCACATTTGGAATTAAACAAGCAGTTGCCTGAAGCTTCCCCTGTATTCAGGAAACTGCATATCTTGCAAATTGTAGTAGAAGATAGATTCCTCAAGCCAAATAAATAACCTGCAGTGCATATGAAGTACAGATAACATGTTTCCAAAACTGTTTATTTGGGATATAACCATTATTATAACCAAAATCTGCTGTGAATTAGCTGCCTTAGCTCCACAGAGGTCAGGTTGCCTGTAGCTTGCATTTAGTTGTTCAAAATTCGTGCAACATTGAAAAATAAAAGACTGAAAAGATGATATTAAGAAAGATAAGTAAATTCACAAAATAGGCAGCATAGTCAGTGATTTAAGATTTATATGGCATAGTTCAGTACTGCATCTACTTTAGAAAAGCAATCAAAGGTAGAATTTACATGCTATATACTCATGTATAACATGT
This sequence comes from Platyrinchus mystaceus, assembly GCA_035041135.1. Lineage (NCBI taxonomy): Eukaryota > Metazoa > Chordata > Aves > Passeriformes > Tyrannidae > Platyrinchus > Platyrinchus mystaceus. Next base: position 54,553,919 of record JAWWLV010000144.1, read on the forward strand.
TGGAGTGGTAAGAGAGTTCCCTAAGAAATGTGTATATTTATTGTTTCAAGGTGAATCTCTAAAAATTTTTCCTAAAACTGCCATTAACATGAGTCTCTTTTATAGTTTTAGACAGCTGTCCTAAAGACAGTAATATAGTCTTCTAGATAATCTCCAAATCCTCTCTTTCTAAAGGCTCTGTGCATGCTCCAAAATGAAAGGACACTGAGAATCATGCAGTAAATCAAGGAATTATCATAGTATAGTAGGGATTCAAAAAGATTAGATAGTACATATTCTCTTGAAGACAGAGGACACTAGTGGAGAGGAATAAAACAAAACAAAGGAGTTAAGTTCAGAGGAGGCATTCCTTTTCAAGTCTTCCCACTCTTCACCTCATAGTTCCTTTTAATCCCTCATGGGTGCTTCTGTTTTCTGTGATCTCATGTCACAGTCAAACAACAGTGAGTTAGAAAATGCAATTTAGAAGGATGACATGCTATAGCAACAAAAGATGTGTCAGGGGAGCTGCAAATGAGAAGTATTGGTCTCTCTCCACTCGTTGACTTCTGAAGATTTGTAGGAAGAAAGAGTAGCCCTCAAGAGCTTGAAAGATTTGCAGGCATATTTTTGGAGAGAGACAAAACCTTTTCTCCCATTGACAAGCTTCCTTAAACTGGATTTGTTTTCTGATGTCTTAACTTTGCAAGTAAAAGGCTGAAGTAATTTTCAGGTTCGCTGAAGACAACAGTGATGCTGTGATGCTCCAGTTTCAAAAGTTGGCATGCTATTGTGTTAATCAGTCTTTAGCCATTATTGCTAGTCAGATATGAGATTTTGGATGTTGCTCTTTACCTGTTCTGATCTCTAATCATCTGTTAGAGAGAAGGAATAGTAATTAATCTTGGTGAATATTTTTATTTCTCTGCTCTCATGACTCAGTAAGTTCTTTAGCAGTCTCTAGAACTTTTATAGTGAAATCCTGCCTTGGTTTTAGAATCTGAACATGAAAAATTAATATTTTGTGATGAATTTCATGTATGAGGCAAACTAAACAAGGAATATGGTTGGATGTTTAGGTGTGAGACATAGCATGAACTAAAAAATATATTTCAAAATACTTTAAAATTGCTGGGAAAACTGATCTACACTGTACATTGTCAAATAGAGCTCTCTACTCCCTACTTTTTTATGACATTACACTGAAAACTGTCATAGTTTAATTATTTTTTTTATTTTGAGCACTATTTCTTTTTGAAGCCTTGAGTAACATGCATACACCTGATTTAAATGCTTCTAACATACAGTAGCACCCTGTCTCTTAACATAGTTCTTGAGACTCCACTGCAAATGGCATCCACATTTTCACTCGTTCAGGGTATTTTTTAATAAATGATTGAAACATCTTTTATTTTCATTATCAATACAAATTAAAAGCCAAGCTTACTTAGGTATTAGCTGGTTTAACAGTTATGACAGTTTTATAAAAACAGCAAATCAAAACTGTGGAGTTTTATATTTGGAATAATATGATTATGTTGGGTTTTTCTTGCTTTTGCAAGTAATCCAGTGTGATAGGAAAAGAACAGGAGAGCAAAAAAATTGGCACTGAGGCCCCTACATCTACATTATACAGTTTGGTGCTGCACCTGCTTGCCCTTTTCCAATCAGAACGTCTAAATCTAAGAGGCAGGCTTAGCCTGGGAAGATACTGTCTGGCATCTGGGATGCTTGCCCAAGGTTTTCAGGTTGCCATGAGCTGGTGTCACAACTTCATCATAATCAGATAAAATTATGAGGGTCTTAGCTATGTTCAAGAAAACACTAGCACTGAGGAGATTCTCTAACAATCCTAACATACCTCTCCCCAGAGAAAAACAGCCACTTCCAGAAACAAATTCACCCCACTGTGAAACTGCTGCCAGAGAAAACCAGCTAGAGTTTACATCTCACTGTATAAACTATGGAAGTTCAATCAACTAGCCTAGTTACCTAATACCTTGAAATCAAATTTAAGAAGTAAACACCCAAATAGATCCTCCTTCATTAATACATTATGTTTTAATTAGTGTAAAATCAGTTGCAAAATAATAGCAATAATGTTCAAACTTGCAAACAGCATTTTTTAAAAAAAAATAATATTTAAAAATATGGAAAAATCAATCTCATACAAAAAGGAGGAGAAGGAGGCATAGTAAGTCAAAGAGGAAAAAGCAATGAAATATTCAGAACACTGGGTGAAAATGAAAAATAAATTGTGTTAACCCAAAATGTAAACTCAAATACGATCTATTTTCATAAACTTATACAAAATTTTAGCTCATTTTCTTTTTTTGTTATTATTCTAGACAATTAAACATGCTTAATCAAATCCAAGTTTTACATTTTTACATCTTCATTAAAAGCTTTTTTCTTTTAAATTTTGTGATGCATATGAGTATTCATTTTACTTGACTAAATTATCAGATAATTCAATCCTTGTAAAATTTATCTTTATTATTTATTGGAAAAATTTATCCCACTTCTTTCAAAACACAAATTTATAAATTGCATGTACACATATGAACAGAATTTGTCTAGTTGTTATACAGACAATTTTATCTTCAGTCCTTTATGGTTAAAGTAGTGCTAGAAAGGTGTTCATGCTCACTCTAGCATGAAAAAAACCTGTACTTTGGTGAAAAATTGTATACTATACACATTTGAGACCTGTTATTTTCAATAATAACATGTGATAGAAGTATTTGTTTACTCCAACAGTTTGCCATGGTAGAGTTCATGTCGAGTGTTGAGATGCTGACAACAGAAAGAAAGGAAATACAACTGGCTCTTTTCCAGTAGATGGCATTCATCAAAATAGTATATTTCCAAGACACGTTATTATTTCTCCTCAATCTGCAAGTTCAAGGTAGCATCTTAACACAAAACAGAGGCAAACAGATATTTCTCTTAGCTGGCAACACTGTCCACTTCCCTTCTCTGCAATAAATCGAAACTTTTAATAGCACTTTTCCTTCAACTTTCAGGCCATAGTTAAATTTCAGATATCATCCGTGGGTTAGTAGAAACCTACAAAGCTACCCAAACTTATGAGTTAAACAGCTTTTCTAAAGAAACTTGCTTTTGTCCACCAGATAAATGTTCCCTCTCATATATTTTTCCAGATTACAGCAGAGTGTTTTGGTAATAAATATGGGACAAACCTCTGGTGAGTGTAAATCATGATACCTTCCAAGTCCTAGCTAGCTTTATTCCCAGCTAAGGGAGTGATTTGTACTGTCATGGGACTTATACAGTCTGTGTATTTTATTGTTTGCATCTCAAGTAATATTCAAAGTAACACTTCTTATATTTTTAATACTGTAATGAAATTATAAAATGGAACATTCTAGTGAATTAGGCAGAAATAATCTGAAAAGTTTTGAAATAATTAGAAGATTCTGCAAACAGAACATTTTTTGGAAGGAAAATGGAAATTTTCAAAAGTATGGAAATTACAATGTTTTAAAAAACACCTACAGACGTTGAGCTACTCAAAATATTTAACTGCTTAAAAAGCAGTAACTTGTGCCTACATCCATACCAGTACAGCACTCAACTGACTTCATGTTGTGGGGCTGGCTCTGCTTCTAAGCAGAATGACTCAAGGACTGATAGTTGTATTAGCACCTTTGGTCTACTACAAGTGCTGGAATACATACAAAAATAGTTAGCATGAAAAATGAATAACGATTTTTGGAAAAAAAAGCTTTGAATATATTTGAAAAAATGTCTGCTAGCTTTTTAAATGACAATAGCTCAATCTTCTTTTTACAAGTCTAACTATTAACCCAGCATATTTTGATTCAGCAATGTAGTCCATGTGATGGAGGCTACAATTGCCACTATTGGCTACTGTCTACATGCTGCCAGTGGCTACTGCCATGCCTATCTAGAAACAAGACAGTCACCTCAGCTGGTGGCATGTCTTGTCCAAGCCAAGCAAGCCTTGCTGTGAGGCACAGTCTAGCACCAATATAGCTTTTATACTTTTTAGCCCGACTTGTTATTGGAGTTATATCACAAGGAACAGTCGTGTTTGGTGCATACATTAGTTCAGATCAGCAAAAATTCATGTATCTCTGATCTCCAATCTTTTACATCAAAAATATTTATGTAGGTTTATCTTGTAAAGTTATTTTCTCTCATTACTGTTTGTATCTTTTCCACTTAATTTGTGTTTCTTGAACTTTAATGGTGAAGGTCCTACAAGATATTCCACAAGGAATTTGTAAAGGCATATTAAATAATTTCCTTTTGTTTCACAGAAATATTACTCTTGATGTATCCAATGAATTCCCTGATGCATTCCCTGAAGCTGCATTACATTGATGGCTCCTCATGATATGTTTGTTGTTAATGGATTTTTCTCTTTCCAACTGAAGAACTACAAGCATGTAGCAAGCACTCACTGTAAGCCTGAAGCTGGAATTCATGGGGATCTACTCTAAGCAGACATCCAGTTTTCTTCCAAAAGCAAGGCAGCGAGAAAGACAGCTCTAAAAGCCAGTACAACCTACCTGTCTTAAATAACTAGTATAGAAGTGTCCTTGTAGAGGTATTTCTCTATTATTATTTAAAGGAGCCCAGGTGAACAACTTAAAGTAGGCCTCTAAGTTTTAGACAGGTAATGATGGCTAAGATTAAAAGGCCAAATTTTGTGACCTTTTATTTTGTACTTTTAAATCTTATTACAATTCTATTACTCTGGTCCTCAAGGTCTCTTAACTCTGCACAATATTCAAGGGCTGCTTGGTATTTATGGTTCCCTTCACCTTTATGCCATCAGCAAATTTCATTAAAACATTTTTGCTTTTTGTGCCAGGGTCGTAAATGAATATATTAAATGACATCAATTCTGAAACAAGTTTTAAGGAAGTTCACTGGTAACCTACTTACAGCCCAACAGTTTGCTATTCAGCATAAGGTATTTTTCTTCTCTTTAACCAAAGTCTTATGCAATGTAAAAAATCTGCGTTACTTTCCATCTTTCTAGGCTAGAAATATCAGAAATTTATAAACATTCAGAACTAAATGTTGGAACACATGATTTCTGAAATTAGTAAAAGGATATTTACTTGTTCTGGTCAAGGACTTCAGGAGTGTAATTCAGCTGTCTACACATGGGCATCAAGTGCCCTGACCCTCAGCTGCTGCTTTAGTGAGTCTCCTGTAGGTTCTGTGCCATTCGTTGTGTCTCCATATGGACATACAGGGTACCCTAGGATATGTCAGATGACACAGCTGCTCATGCACCTGATTTGTGCCCATTGTTAATGTATGGGGTGTAAGCAGCAAGGTTTAGTTACAAGGCGGGCTGCAGGGATGGCTTCTGTGAGATCAAGGCCTGTCCTGTGCCAGACATAGCCAAGTCAGGCCAGTTTCGCAGCAAATCAACCACAGACCAAAGTTAAGCCCATTAGCCAAGCTGATGGCAGCTCTCCAAAAACATATTTCAGGTCAGAAAATGAGAGAGAGAAGGGAATAAA
>JAWWLV010000144.1:54559478-54576230 GCA_035041135.1 Platyrinchus mystaceus
TCATGAAGGACCTGTGACAGAGTCCCTACACCCCTTGAAGGGACGACTGCACACAGAGGTCCTTCTTCAGTGCAGGTGCTTCTCTGTGGCCAGCAGATAAGCCCACACTGGAGGTAATGTTACAGTAAATTACAATTTAGGGCCAATGTTTCTATTACCGAATGGAAGGAAACTCCTACTCTGAATCCCAGGGACTTTGCTATATAAGCTACACAAGAAATAGAAAAGGACACAAGTTTGTATCATCACAGCATAGAGCTGAAATGGCTTTACTGAATATTTAACATGTGTAAGTCAGATAGGTACCTACAGTAATTGTATAGTCTCCCTACAGTAACTCCAAAGGCCCAGGGGAAGAGTCTGTAGATTGGGTAGATGGCTTTCTACAACCATTGACTATGGAGGTAGCATAACAAATTGGTTCGATCTGATGCCTTTGTTTGGGTTTTTTACTGCTAAATTTAGCAGGTTATTGTGGACAATAACCATCAAAGTCCCACTGAAATATATTTGGAATTTGATATGGCTAAATGGATAGATCACTGTACTCAGTATTACTTTACTCTCTAAGGAATGATACATTACACCTGCTAGTATTACACCTACCATTTTGGTGAAAATGAGTTATGATTTGCATCATTAACTGCGATTACTGCTTCAAAAATAGAGTTATGATGGTCATATTCCCCATTTTCTGTTAGAAGAGAATTCAAAGTTCTTCCATGTTACAAAATACATTATTTTAAGTTTTTCACTGCCACTTTACAGAACTGAATGGGGTAGTTCAGGCAGTTGACCCAGCTGTGGTAGGAATATAAAACAGGCAAAATATTTTAAAGCACCCGTGCGATAAAATTACACCATGCAAATACAGGTACTAGTCAAGAGGAACCCTCTTGATATACAAGAGAACCTAAATGAAGGTCTCTTCAGTAACCTCATAGAAGGAATTTAGGTACCTCTTAGGTCTATTATCGTGGTTTAACCTAGTTGGCAACAAAGTACCATTTAGCCACTTCCTCACACTCCACCCCACACCTCCTTGGGATGGGGAGGAGAATCAGAAAAAAAAAAGGTAAAACCCATGGTTTGGGATAAGAAAAGTTTAATAGTTGAAAGAAAGTAAAATGTAATTAAATAAAATAAAATAATAAAATAAAAATAATAAAATAATAATGAAAATAGAGACAACAAAGAGAGAGTAAAAAATAAAACGCAGAAAAGGTGACTTATGCACAATATGGTTGCTCACCACCTACAGACGGATGCCCAGCCTGTCCCTGAGAACTGATCAGTGAGTCTCAGCAGTTTATATACTGGGTATGATGTTCTATGGTATGGAACATCTCTTTGGCAAGTTTGGGTCAGCTGGCCTGGCCATGCTCCCCCCATCTTCTTGTGCACCTGCTCACTGGCAGAGCATGGGAAACTGCAATGTCCTTGCCTTACAGCAAACATGACTTAACAACAATTAAAACATCAGTGTGTTATCAGCATTATTTTCCTAGTAAATCCAAAACACAGAGCATTGTACCAGCTACTATGAAGAAAATCAATTCTATCCGAGATGAAACCATGACACTCATGAATAGTGAGGTGCTGCCTAGAGAAAGAAAAAAGATACATAAGGTTCAAGACTCTGGATGGGCATTTGGCTCATGGCACAATGTTGAGCTATATGGGATTAAAAATTTTTAACACCATTTATATCAAGGAGAACAAGCAACCTCTATTTTTCACAATTACTCACTCATTAAAGCACATGCCAGGAAATAGGATGTCTAGAATCTTATAAGTGCAGCTCCAATTTCACAGAAGAGTCATTTCAGGACCAAGTTGCTCCTTAGCACTGTCCATCTCAAGTGTCACTGTCTTGTTGAAGATAAGCCATGGTACAAGAAGGAATGGAGAAGATATTCCCTGATCTTAAATAGTGATGGGCAACGTGTCAGCACTATAGTAGCATCACAGTTTTACAGGTAACAGATACTAACAGTCTTCATACTAATTCTATTCTGATATCACTGTATTTGCAACTATAGTCTTTTATCTCTTCACTCCTACCGTAGTGGCCCAAACCTCCTGAGACCCTTCCCACCTCTATTCCAGGCCTATAGCATTCTGGAGCTATGTTGCAGGAGTGTTACAGAGTAGGCAGAAAAAAAGCTCCCTTTTGTCTTCACTGCCACCTGAGTCAGCAGATCTCCTTGCAATCTACAGAAAAATATCAAGGGTAAAAAGAGCTTGCATACATGCAGCTTCTTTGGAGTTACAGTGGCCTCCAAGGAGGATTGGTTGAGAGAGACAAGTTGGTTGGTATAGGATATTCATGCATGTGAGTCTCAGAGTGGGTGGCAAAAAAGAATTCCAGGGCTTTCAGCAGCAGGTTCTACTGAAATCTTCCCTGTGGAATGAAATCAATCAAAAGTTGCCTTTAAGTATTTACTGAAGCAAGACCAATTGTAGAGTGAGGAAATGCATCACTGAAGAGAGAAAGCTCACCTATTCTCCATAGTCTCCCAGAACTCCATCACACTTTTTGGAAAATATTTAATATCATGAAATGTGCTGATAACATGACTTTTTTTTTTCCTTTTCACTGTAACACTATACAAAATCCCAACTTTATCATCCATTTCTAATTCTTCATTTTTAGAGTATTTTCTCTATGATAATTGATTACTTTGGATTCTGGGAATTCCTTGGCATCTTCTAATAGCTAGCAAGAACACAAGGAATATCTTTTAAGTGTAAAAATTGAAAAAATTCTTTAAAAACACCCCAAACACAACAAAACCCTCAAAAACAGAACAAGTATTTCCATTTTTCCACAGTTATTTTTCCAGTGAAGAGAAATGGAAGTTCTTAAATTCACCCTCATTCAAAATGGAAACTTTCTTGAAATATCAAAATTTCTTCCAGAAGGGATATTCAGAGTGTCAGTCAGCTCTGCCTAAAAGTACCTTTCAGAATTCATTTAACCTCAGAAGCAAGTCTGTGATTCTTTCCAAAGGTTCTAAAAAGCTGTATTGTATTTTCACTTTAAAATGCACATTAAAGCATTACATGTGCTCCAATGTGCTTTCTCAGCAACAAAAATGCTTTTAACCCTCAACTTTTAAAAGCAGCTGCAGGGATTTGTTCCCCAGAGAAGACAGTCTTAAAAAGGCCAGCTGAATTTCTAGGTTCCTGTGGGACCATGCCAGGCTTGTTTGGTTTGTCTCTGGGGTCTTTCATACAGTTCAGCTGAGGGAAGTGCAATTTGTTCATTATGTTTGCTGATCATTCTTTTTTAACCAACTCAGCGAATACAAATAGCAAAAAATAGTGGAATAACCAGCCAACATAGGAAACATCTAAAGTGCACAAACTTCCATTCTACAACTACACCTCCAAAAATTGTACTAATTAGAATTTTCCCTGCATTATAAGTAAATAAGGAATATATATTTTTTCTTTCCTTCAGAAATTAAAGATTTGCTATTGCTCACTAGACTGAGTTAGGTTTCTCTATTCATCTCTCATAGGAAACAGCAAGAAGGAATTGTGAGCTAGCTAAAGCTCTTTGTCACCATTGTCACTAAGGTATCTCAGTTAATACCAAACTTCCAGTTATGTTTTGTATAACCATGAGAAGAGATTAAAAGAAGTCTACAGGAAAATACTTAAAATTCCTTTTTTTTCTCCCTAGGATTTGGAATGACACATTAATTGCTTTAGCACATAATCAAAGTTGATATGAATCATTGCTTTAATTTTCATCTGTGAAACACAATACAAACTGCTCCAAAGGAACAGTTCTTATGATTATTTCTTTGGAGTGGGGAAGAGAAACCTCAACTAAAACTGCAATCTCATTTAAAGACATTGAGCAAACACATTACCAAACAGTCCCTGATCCAATTATTTTTCACTTAAAGTAAATAAAATAGATAATACCTGATAATTAAAGTGCTCGTACTAGTTACTAAGCACAGTCAGACATTCAGATGCAGGAAGAGAACTTAGATTGTCAGGTCTTGGTCCAGCACCCAGATGTGGTTTGTGGAACACTTTTTTTTTTTTTTTTAACATTTTCTTCACTGCTCTAAAAAGGCAGTTATAAGAATCTCATCAGAGAGCATTTTCACACTAAATTCTAACAGCTATAGTGTGGTTAGAGGGTAATGATAACTAAAGTTTAGCTTCACTTTTAGATATGACTGGAAAGAAAGTCAGGAGACACTCTTTAGTTTACCCTGCTTTGCCTCCAATATCATCTATTCACTAGCATGCCATGGCTTTTACCTTCAGCTCCTGGCACAATCTTTGCAATATCCTAATATGAAAATGCCAGTATAAATTTGACTGGATTCCCATCACAAAAGATGGAAAAATCTTTTACTTGAAAAAAATAAAGTATTATTAAAAATATAACATTGCATGGATTTAAAATATCTTGCCTTCTTACCAAAGGCAGAGCTTTCAAATAAATCTATTTTCATGGAAAAAAATAGATAAAATTTTGAGTAGTGCAATAGCAGTTCATTGGAATGATGATAATTGTAACTAGAATCAAAATGGTACAGAGCCAATTTCCATTATAACTTGAAAAATATACTCCTTTCCTACTAATAAAAGTAAAAATTTCAATGTCTAAATCAATGACATAGTGATATGTTTTACTTCACCTTTGCAAATGTTACCGTAGTCATCCTGGAATGCACTATTTCATAGTCAGTCAATAAAAGATGCATCACAACTTTATGTATCCTTCCCTTTCCTCAAGTTATGTATACAGTATCTCTAATAGATTTGTGAATATAACAATCTACTCAAACTGCATTATTCGGTTTTATGGCAGAGTCAGTATGTCAGACTAATACTAAATGCACTTTTTTTAGGTTTGTGCCTACTACCCTGGCCAAAAAATGGGAAAGAATGCCTAACAGTGTGAAATAGGTCAGCTTCAGATGTGATTTCAATCAAAAATAAAGAGAAAATACAAATTTTTCCTATGAAAGGTAATAGAAATCATTAGGGAAACCATGAAATAGCAATCTTAGTACAGTGTAACTGAAGAAAGGTCCTTAGGACGAAAACAATTTTTTCATCATGTATTTACAATTCCATAACAACAAATTAAAAATCTATGAACCCAAATTATTAAATACTAACTAAATGCAGTAATATATAGCCAGTTAATTATGCTACTGTCACCATATGAAGATAACCACTGCTATTTCATAGGGTTGAGTTGAAGCCACATTTTTGGTTTTAAATTCTGTTGATGCAAAAGATGAGGATAATGAAGTAACAGTAAAAAGAATTTGTGGTATTAGAAAGGCTTAAAAATAGGGGTATGAAACACATCTCATCAAGAAATTTTGCAAAATCAAGTTCTAGTTAACTTTGCTAGAAAATACTGAACTATCCTCTAAGGTAAAAAAATCATGTAGATAGAAGAGCAAAACAATCTTATTTGATTATTGTGAAAATACCAACCTTATTGTATAGAGCCAGGAGAATTATAGACTGGAAACATGTTTTGTTTTTTTCTTGAGAAGATAATAGCATATGAAATGATTGGTAGAAACCAAGACTGAAATCTGAGGTCCCTAAAAATAAAGGACATCAGATACCACAGAACTTGTTCTAAATACAGCTACAAGCAGAAAAATGTAGTAATGAAAAGGGATAGCTAGGAGATTGTTACAACTTGATTATCCATGGTTGTGGACAAAGAGAAATGGAGTCATCAATTAAGCACATCCACAAGTGGAAAGGCACAAAATCTGTCATATTATCTTTGGAAGCCACCAATCCCCTGATCAAAATACCAGAATGTTACACTGCCTCCTTTGTGTGAAGACAAACTCTGTTAAGGAGGCATGATGGTTTTTACTGCTAGTGCCACAGCATTTGAAAACAAATAACAAATAAGGAGGGTTTTGAAGCAATTTGAATTTTTTTACAGCTCAATATGGTTTTAATATGTAACTAAAGTATACACGGAGGATTTCTTAAAGTCACTTTGTCAGCTCAGAGGAAATTGGAAGAAGCCTTAAAATTTGGAAGAAAACATGAGGACACTCTAAGTAGCATTAGATCAGCTAGTGGGAAAGAAGGCCTTCATAAATTTTATTAATGAAACCACAGCCAATTCAATTGTGGTTATGATTTCATAAACCCCAAATTTAAAATAGTTCTTCTATCCCAAAAGAAATTACATTGCATAATTTATGGAATATGGAAGTTGACTCTGACAGACAGCAAATTGAGCCATCCATATGCCCATAGAGCAAAGCAGACTATTAGCTTCCTGCACTGCATTAGGAGGAGTGTTGCCAACAAGATATGATCCTTCCCATCTCTTCAGCGCTGGTGAGGACATTTCTGGAGTGCTGTGTCTAGTGCTGGGCTCCCCAGTATGAGGGAGACATGGAAATCCAGGAGAGAGTCCAGTGAGAGGATACGAAGATGATTAAGAGACTGGACTATCTGTCTTATGAGGAAAAGCATAGAGAACTCCAACTGTTTAGCCTGGAGAAGAGAAGGCTCAGGGGATCTAATCAGTATCTACAAGTACCAGACGGGAGGAAGTAAAAAAAGAGCCAGGCTCTCTTCCTTGGTACCCAAGGAATGGTCCAGAGTAAATGCCCACAAACTGAAACACAGGAAATTCTATTTCAGCATAAGAAAAAATATTTTTGCGCTGAAGATTGAACATCAGAACAGGTTGCCCAGAAAGGCTGTGCAGTCCCCATCCCTGGAGATATTAAAAAATTGTCTGGACACAGCCTTGATAAACCAGCTTTAATTGACTCTGCTTGGAGTAGGTGGGTTGCACAAGAAAATCCCCAGAGGTCCCTACCAACCTCAGCATTTCTCTGATTCTGTATTTATGCAGCTATTACACTCTGAAGAGTAAGAAGCATAGAAAGACACTTTTTCTGCTCCAATGCTTCCAATGATGTTAAGTAAATTTACATTTGATGAGGATCTGGCTAAGAGAGCTTTAGAGCATTAGATGCAACAAGTGGAAATTTGCATTAGGAAATGTGCTGACATTTAAAGCATGCTTCTCACAGCAAGCATTCGGGTTTAAGGAAAGGAAACTGAACTAGCAATTACCATTAATGGCAATGCTGGGAAACCATAAAGGAGTGTTGGAGAAAGTGTGTGCATGTGGAAAGATGTGAAGTAAAGATATCCTACACTCCTTAATTTAGCAGAAATACCAAAGTCTGTAAAACAGATAACATAGTGCATCCAGAAAAATAGAATGCTGAAAGCAAGGAGACAAAAGGCAAAATAATAAGACTAATGATAAGAAGGATCAGAGAGGTGAGAGCCATTTCATCTAACAAGCTGTTGTTGGTTTTAATCTTTACTTCTAATTTGCCTTTCCTTTAGCATCCATGGAAATAGCCAAATGCATTACTTCTCCCCTTAAGGATCCTGATATATCACAGGACTGCAGGAGAAATTCGGGGAATAATGCTAACTCAATTCACCGTTGTCTGTGTACTTCAAACATGACAATTAGTTTATAAATTCTTCTAAAATAGTTCTCTTGAGATTCATTCCTATTTCATTGTTAATTACATTAAATTTTATTTCTAACTCTGAAACATATATATAAAAAGCAGTTTAGAAAGTATCAGAGCAAAAATTTATTTTAATCCTTTCCCTTTATTTCTTTGGTGAGCTGAGAATTTCAAGAGCAAATAAAAACTTGACAAGGTAAGAGGTGATATCACTGGAGGCAGCAGTTTCCTTCTCTCCAGTCACTGAACTGTAAATAAAACATCACCCTAATAATTTGGTTTTTTCTTCTCTTGATTCCATCTGCAGACAGGAAGAACTCTTTAGTCACAGTGAGACTGTTGGAATTAATTCAAATTAAGTTTCCTTCTTGCTTAAAATCAGTGAGATCTATTTACTAAAGCATTGTCAACAAAAACAACAACAAAAAAAAGGAAATGTATCTTAATTTGACCGACTTTCTGCAGAACACTGTTGATGATAATGATGCCTGAGAGATACTAGTTGAAATTTCTCACAGTATATCACTGATTTTTCCATAAATCTTTCTCTTTTTTTACTTATTAAAACAATAAGGTGGTTGCAGCCTCTGGGGAAGGTTTGATGCCATCTTCATAGTACAGCTACAGGGAAAAAAAGCTTAAAGGAAACAGGAGAAGTTTACAAAACTATACTCATCTATAGCTTTAGAAGCATCTCATTTTTCATTAAAGTAACAGCTAAAATTTGATCTCTGAAGTTCTTTTCAATTTAAAAGGAAAAGATTTTCTTTCTTTCATGGACTTTTCCTTTATAAAGAAAGCAGACAAAATATCTGTTACTAATTATTATTTATTTGTATCACAGTAACACTGAAACGCCCTCACACAAATCAGAGGTCCCATTGTACTTCATGATGGAAAATGCATTCAAGGACATAGTCTTTACTTCAAAGACTTTATAGACAAGGCAGGCACATTCTTTCCTCTGAAGATTAGAGATGTATTGTAGCACAGAACAATTGCATTTCTTTACGTTGCAAAAAAAGGTCTTTGATAGAAACAAGAAGTAAACTTAGATATTCTATTGATACTCTTAATTCTTTGATTGTCCCTTCATTTTCAATTACAAAACACTCCCTAGATAGTGGGCCTAACCATGGAGGCTACAAGGAAACTTTCTGGGGATTCAAGTAAATTTTTTGTACATGTTTAATCAATGATCAAAATAAAAAAATCTCTTCCTAAGGTGGAGAGAGATAAAATGCATTTTGGAATTGTGTTAATACATGTAAAAACTTTTTTTTTTTCCTAATAATTCACACCATGCATGTTTGGATTTATGCTTCATCAGGATTGTATTTGTTCTGTGAACCTGTTTCACAAAATTTTTTTAATTTATTTCTTAATAGGCTGAATATCGATGCAAAATACTGATACAGGCTTTCTTTTCCTGTATATAATATGTCTTCAGTATGCATGAAATACTCAAAGAATAAATAACAAAAGACTTTCCAAATTGTCTATTGATCCTAGTGCAGTACCCAGTAGTTACACAAAATTGATGAAAATTGAGTGAAACTAAAAGAAAGAAGATCCAGAACTTGAATCTTTGTAAAACTCACAAGGTAAAATGAATGACAGGACATTTTCTCCAATATATCCCCAAACTGGCTGGATATGAATATCTGAGCTTTCATTAATAATAATTTGAGATCCCTTTTTACCACCGGTCCTGCATTAGCAGGACCTGGGAAACAAATCATGTAGGTAGAGGTAATCAGTTATTAGAGTTATCCAAAAATCAAATGCAGGATACTGTGCCCCAAATACCAGTTGACCAGGGCCATGTCCAGACAATTTTTGAGTATCTTCAAGGAGGGTGACTCCACTACATCCCTGGAAAACCTGTTTAAGAGTTCTGACACCCTCACAGCAAATTTTTTTTCTTTCATGTTTAGGCAGGATTTTATGTATTTCCATTTGTGACCATTGCCTCTTCTAACTTTGCGAGGCAGCACCGAAAAGAGCCTGGCTCTGTCTTGTTTACACCCTCCCTTCAGATATTCATATGTATTGACAAGATTCACCTTGAGTATTCTCTTCTCTAGGCTAAATGGTCCTAACAGTCCCTGCTCTCTCAGCTTTTCCTTATACAACAGATGCTTCAGCCCCTTAAACATCTTAGTGGCCCTTCAATGGACTTTCTCCAGTATTCTCTCTTCTCTTGTACTTGTGAATTCAGAACTGGACACAGGTGTGGCTTCACCAGTGCTGAATAAAAAGGCAGGATCACCTCGCTCAACCTGCTGGCAATACTTTGCCTAATGCAGCCCAGGATGTGATTAGGCTTCTTTGCTGCAAGGGCACACTGCTGACTCATGTTCAACTCGCTGTCCAGCAGGACCACAAGGTCCTTCCCTGCAAAGATGCTTTCCAGCCCCCATTTCTCCAGTCTGTCAAGGTCACTCTGGATGACAGCACAACCCTCTGGTGTATTAGTTACTCCTCCAGTTTTGTATCATCAGCAAACTTGCTCTATGCCATCATCCAGATCTTTAGTAAAGATGCTGAAATATATTAGAGCCAGTATTGGCACCGAAGGAACACAACCAGTTACTGGCCTCTAGCCGGACTTCATATCCTAATCGCCACCCTCTAGACCTGATCATTCAGTCAAGTGCTCAATCCACCTCCCTCACTGTCTGCTCTTCTAGACCCTACTTCAAAAACTTCTCTACAAGGATACTATGGGAGACAATGTCAGAAGTCTTGCTGAAGTTAAGGTAGGCAACATTCACTGCTCTCCCCTCATCTTCCAAGCCAGTCATTTCATCATGGTTCCCTGTTCCTCCTTCTTGCCCTTCTTAAAGGTAGGAGTGATATTTGCTCTTCTACAGTCCTCAGGTACCATTTCCAATTACCGTGATTATTCAAAGATTATTGATACTGGTATCACAGTGACATGAGGCAGCTGCTTCAGCACTCATGGCTGTATCCCATCGGGGCTCATGGACTTACGTGAGTCCAGTGTGCTAAAGTAATCCCTGAGCTTATCCTCTTCCACCATGAGTACACCATCCCTGCTCCAGAATTTTCCCCTGGTCTCTGGGCCCTTAGACTTCTGAGTTCTAGTCCTGTTTGTAAATATTGAGGAGAAGGTAGCATTCAGTACCTCAGCTTTCCTGGGTTCTGTGCCACCAGATACCTTGCCCCATTCAGCAGCAAACACACCTTTACCCTAGCCTTTCTTTTGCTGCTTATGTTACTCTAAAAAATGTGTGCGTTCATGTTTTATTTCTCATTAGGTGTTTTTTTCTCATATGGGATGTTTAGTCTGACAATTAACCTATGATTTTTTTCCCAATATGGCCACAGTATCTTATAGGGAAAAAAACAATATGCTACCTTTACAGGAGTCATTTACAGCATTTTTGTATTTTTAAAAAGTTCTAATTCCACACTGATATTAGAAAGATTTCTCAAAACAAATCTCAAGGTTGCTTGTTTTAAATCTGATTCATTCTGTGGGTCCAGAGATGAAGTAAATTTGTTGAAACAAAGATGTCGTGTTAAATTACATTTCTTCAGCTCTTTTGGCATGACTGACTTCATGCAAAACTTTGTCTCTTTCATTAAATGTATCCAGGTAAAATGAAGACATTTTGAAAACAGACTGCAGTTAGGCAGCAAATAATCATAGACAACACTAGATTTTTAGATCTAAAAATGGATTTGTTTTACACTATTATGTCAAAAAAGCGCCTCCATTCTTCCTATTTGGTTGTACTTTTAGTGCCTAAAATGTTGTGCTGGCAACCTGGTAGTCTTCTGACAGTGTGGCTCTTTGTAGTAGATAGTTTACACAAGTTCACCAGAAACTCAGCAATTTCCCACCTGAGTTCTCAGGTCTTCAAACTCATGGCTGGATGAAATATGGTCCTAGTGACTTACCTGCATTTGTTTGACATCATGTCATCATTGGATAAAAGATACAATCAGGGAAAACTGTATGGATTACATCCCAACTTGCTTTTCTGTTTTCTTCTGTAGCTCCTTTGATTCAGGAATCCATCACAGAGACATAGGTTTAGTATTTGTGATGGAAAGCATTTTGGTTCACAAACATATGCATTGAGGTTCATAGAGTTTAAAACAAGTTGGTGACTCAAAAGAGATAAGAAGCATTAAAATTTTTTCTTTTTTTTTTTTTTCAGAACAGGGGGAAATGAACCTGGATTCACACTGTCATATTAAAATACCCAAATCTCTAAGTGAAAAGAGAGGTTTATCCTCTAGCTATGCTTTAAAAGGAAGCAGCAGCTATCACTGCATGCTCAGTCACCTGTAAGTCTGAGGAAGCTTAGCAGATCATACCCCTCAAAGAAGGAAGGCAGTAGGTGCCTGGTTTCTGGATACCTGAGTTAGGGCTGAATTACTGAACTACCAGGGATTGAGATACTTCTGACAACTGCAGTAACAGCGATTTAAGCATCTGGACAACTTTAAGGTCAAGAACTGAAGTGCTTACAGATTACAGACCTGTCAAATATAAGAAAGAGCTCTGTGGGAGCTCTGGACCTCACAGGTTTAGACTAAGACTTCAAAATATGCTGCTCTTACACTTCCAGTACTTAAATTCTTTCTGAGATCCTATCTTTAGCAATTGTCAAAATTTGCTTTGAGTTTGCCCAGCAATTACACCTTTTTGAAGTAATCAAATAGTTGTGAAACAATTATAAATCCTAGAATAATTTATGCATTATTATCCTGTAAAAAGGTCTAAAACTCAATAAGAATTATATTTGATGTTTTATATTGCTTAACTATTCTTGCAATACAATACTTAGTACAAATGCATTGTATTGAGCTCTACTGAATGTAATACAGGTGTTCTGATAAACTATATATTACTATATCACATATTGTCTCTGTCAAAGACATTCATATGGTTTAAAATCTGACTTTTTTCAATGTTAGCCTCTGCACTAGCAACAAAAATATTCTAGCCAAATGATAAATACCTGTGCACTTGTTACAGAATGACTTGATTTTATTGTTGATAAACCTGAAAATAAGTAAAATTCAAAAAAGTTTTTCACAGTTTATATAATCTGAATATTTTCTGTTCCATTTCTTACAAATCTAAGGTAAAAGTTTCTGTCTATATGCTTCTTCTCTACCTGTCTTTCAATTATTCCACAATATTTTGAAGTCTTCAAATCTATTGACCATTCTTTAAAATGTCCCTTGCTAAGAAATCTCCTGGGAGTTTTGGGAGGTTTTTTTCTCTTGTATTCAAAGAAATTTGTGTGTCAGTTCTTCTCATTTATTTTGAAGGGCTTGGAAACTTTTTGATGGAATGATAAGGACTCTTCTATGCTGCTTTTTTTATTTTTTCAATTAAGTAGAAACTTTCCAAATGCTATATTATACATGTATGATCTATATAGGTATGTTATATTATACATGCATATACACTGTATGGGGAAAGTACTTCCTTGTATTTTCCCTTCCACATTCTTATTCGGTTTTTGTTCCCCTGTACGTTGTCTGATTTTAAAATCAGAAACATCCAGTAACATAAGTAGCTCAGAACTAGTTTTGCCTTTTTATCCCAATAAGAACCTAATCTAATTAACCCATTTTTACCTGATTAACTTCAGTAGTACTGCAGAATGAATTCATAAATGATAACACTGTAATTTAAACACATAATAATAGTAATTATTTTATAACAAAATTACTCATTAGCTCCTGGAATTACATCAAGACTTCTGACATTTGTTAAAGATGTTACTCACCCACCTTTTAAGAACAAACCAAATAATCAGTGATAGTTTGTTCATTAACTCAGGTATTATAGAAACTTGAAACTTCTATGCACATAAGATAAACCCACCAAGTATGTGGCGACACTTTGTTCTCGAATTCAAAATAGAATAGCAACCTGTCACTGCTTAACTTTATCAATACAGAACACTCGCCTTCAAAAGCACTCTAACTTGAAACTGAGCATCTATTGCTTTAAATTCTTGTCTACTAAAACACAAAGGGGTAAATTCTGTTTTTTTCTCCTTTTTTAGAAGACAAACTTTGACTGAGTTACTAGCAGACGAGCTGATAGCCTTTGAGTCCTAGGAACCATGACAATCATCTGGTCTCGCCTCTGATATTCACACACCATAGAAATTTCACCATTATAATCCGTATAAGCCCATATCTTTTTTTTTTTTTTTTTTAGCTAGAACATCTCTTTTTGTAAAACACTGGATTTATTTAAAGTTTTCAGGCAGTGAAAATCCACAACTTCCTTAGATAAGATTTTATAAAAATTAATTACTTTTGCTTTTAGAAATATGTACTTTCCTTTTCAACCTTGAATTTATCTTGCTTTACCTTGAAATAAGATCCCTGGATCTCATTATACCTTTGCAGCCAAATTAAAGAGCTTCTTTCTTTAGTATGCATCTTCCTTGTGAAAGTGCTTATAAATAGCATTGACTAGGTTAATATGTATCCAGCGATATAACTTCAAAATATGTACTTTACCCTACATTTTAATATCCAGGAATAATTTTATGATAATCATTTAAAATGTTGCTAGGTCAGCATGACCTTCACAACATTCAAATGCAGCACTTCTGTATTCTTAATGGAAAAAAACAACTTAATTCACTTTTGGGCTTTGTTTGACACTGAATCCTAATGCACTTGATCCTAAAATATTGACAAAGTTGTTATCTACTTTCTTGTGGTATATGTTTTTCATTCAATATATACTGATTGCCATATGAAAGGCCTGCATGAGAACAGTGATGACAAGACAGTGGCCCTAATTGTTATCACATAGAGTTGAGAAATGGAGAATTGGATTGACTTTCTATCTCAGTGAGACAGGAACAAATTCATCAAAGATTGTCTGTTATCTCCATAACTGTCAAAGGAGCTACAGATTAGGTCAGCAAAGATCAAAGACATAGTGTTTTGCTTTCGGTACCTTTACATCCATGTTCATACACTGGGAGAAAAACAGCTTTTTGCACAGCTTTTAATGAGGAAAAATAACAATTAAAAGTAATATTCTAAACCAAGCATTGTTTTTAAGATGAACAAAATGTTTCTGCATATTTCATTCTATATCTCTCTTGGTATTTATCGACCTAGCTTATACTAGTAAGTAATTCAGCACAACAGAGGAAGTAGATCAAAACAGGTGGTGATGCAACCCAGTATCAACACCCTGTACAGCCTGTGATTTCCCTTTGGACTGTTTTAACCTGGTCCCCAGACCAAACACCATCACCATATACATATTATGAAGGATCAGACATTGGTTTGAAGTTATACAGTGACAAAGTGCACAGCTAGGGCAGAGCTCCCAATTTAATTTCCTCCAATGAACATGTGGTTTGCGTGTAACAAAACTTCCATTTGAACCAAAACAGTGTGTAACAAGTGCAACTGACTGCAAGATTAGCTTCAGAACTGGGCTACTGCTTCAAGTCAAATGTGGAGAGTACATCCTCAGAATAACAGCTGTTTAGATAAGTGGTCAAGGACTAAGTGCCTCTAAAACAGGGGAGTATGTGAATTAGAGAAACAGCCACAAAGAGGGAATTACTTCCATGTTTATTATCCCACTTACTAAAATATGACACAGCTGCATGAGTCACATAAAATAATCTGGAGTTAGTTCTTGTAAATCACCATTGTCTTTGCCTGATACAAAATAGTCCTTTGAAGCCAAAAGACCCAGTCTTAAAAACACTGGGTAATTCTGCTTCCTTTTATTCCTTTTATGATATGTTACGTGCTTTTATTGTTACTCTTCAGAAAAATATCAACAAGTTTAAAGGTCTAAACAGTATTCATTTCTGTTTGTTCTTTCTCATAAATCCTCTAACCAGATTTATACCAATAGCTATTTGAAAACTTTTCCAAAGGGACTGCATAAAAAATGCAACCTATACAGTGTTTTCATCCTTTTGGCTGATAATTTTATAATCTTGATTTTTTTTTTAAATTATGTAGATAACAATGTTTATCTATTTGTAGGTTCTGAGGGGCTCTAGGTCTAAGGCTGAGCAGATACACAGTGTAAAATGTTTTTTTTTCCTCAAATATCTCCAGTTTACCACAGATGATTTTAAGCAAGGACTGTGACTGTAGGGATCTGTTATTTTAAGTAATGCATTCATACCTTTGAGACGCAAACTGACTTTCAGCTTCCTACACAAAGAAATAGAGCTGCTGAAATTATTATATAGAAGGGAATGGAACTGACATTTTCCTGAACAGGGAATATGCACTACATAGTATAGTGTCAGACCAGATTATATCCCATGAACACTACCTGTGAATTACAGTGGTATCCATTAACACTGCTGTGGTCACAGGTCTGTCAGCTGCACCAAGAGAGCTGTTGTTGCTAAGAGGTGTGGAGACGTGGGGGTGTTACAGCTCAACCATTGACGTACATTGACTGGAAAATTTTGTATACAGAGTCTCCTCTGGATTTTTCATTTGTATCTTTGCTGTTCTTCTGTTTGAAATAAGCTGTTGTCACATTCAAAACCAATGTGAGAAAGATGCAAGTTCACTTCTACACGTCTGTCAGGTAATGTGAAAAAAAGTCTCCTCTGCCCACACACAGACCTATGAGGCACAGGGTCAGGCAGGGGAACCTCAGTAACCCCGTCACACACACCAGCTCTCTGCCTCATCCTGAGCTGTACCAGGGAAGTTTCACCCCAGAGGGCTGGGGGATGACACCCTTCAGATTGAGGGAGGTGATCGATTTTGATGGAATGAAGAGGAGGAATTTCTTGACATTGCATAGACCATGGGGTCCAGAGATCAAATGAGAGAGAGAGAGAGAGAGCGTGTGTATGTGTGTGCAACAGTCTGAGATCAGATGCACAAGCCAGTCACTGCAGAGACTGAGTGTGTAAGACTGGTTACTGAAAGGATCCACAATGCAGATGTCTGTGTGTCTCTCTGCCTATGTGTGCAAAAGGGGACCTGGCAATCTGTACCAGCCTTGGAGGTTGCATGCCCAGGTGCCAGAGAGCCTGGGATCCAGTGGAAGCTACTGCACAGATCGAGTGTCTGAATGTGGCTGCTGGAGGAAACTACTTGAGTATGTGTATGTATAAAACGTGGCCAGCCTTCGCGAACGAAGATCTGGGAAAGGTGTTTTTACCTTTCAAGCCTGCGCAATGGATTTTTTAGGTGAGACACAGCC
>JAWWLV010000144.1:54576527-54593153 GCA_035041135.1 Platyrinchus mystaceus
CCCTGAAGCAGGATCGGGAATCGAACCTGCGACCTTGGCGCTGAGAGCGCAGCATCTTAACCGCTAGACCACCAGGGCTCCCCATGTGTATATATATATTCCCATTAACTGATCTTCACCCTGATCAGTCACAGGGGGTAACAGGATAAGACCATACGTGCAGGGTTCTTTTGGGTGAGTGCTGAATATTTACCTTTGTTTTGATCTGTGTAGCTGGACATGTCTAAATATAAATATATGATTTGTGAATACGTGTGTCCCTTAGGACTGTATGCCTGTTACCAGCTGAACATCAGGAAAAGAAGCTGTAGAAATCTCACCTTTATCAGGCTACTGGATTCAGCAACACTAAGTACACCTGGCTTCAGGAAGTGGACAGGAAATATGGTCAACAAAAATGACTTCTGCATACAAATTCCTTTTATAAATAATATAAAGTATAAAATATAAATATTTGATAAACAAATAATCATTAAATATTATACCAGTTACATATTCCATTCTGTGACATTTTCAATGTATCATATGGGAAGTGCACAAATATCCAAGGCAAAAACCACTGGCTTGCAAATGAGAAGTCTACTCATGGGCTTATCCCCATTTAATTTGTGCAACAGTGATATTGAAGCTGGTATAATCAACTGATTTAATTTCATCTATATTTGAAATACAACAAAAATAGATAAATAGATGTATAGCACAGAAGAGCTCAAATATTTTAAAAGTAGAAAGGGCCAAATCGTGTTACTTCCATGAAGTTCTCTAGAACAGTATGCATGTCAGACAGGCAGGATTTGGCTTACAGTCAGCATTAATATTCAAGGCTGATGAAATCAATATACCAGCTGCCTTAAGATGTACACGCATGGAAAACAGCAATAAAGACCTCCTCCATCCTGGAAATTACTACCATCACAGCAAAACTGTTGGAAGCAGTCATGTAAGCACTAAGTAACTTCATGCAAAGTATAACAGACAGCTCTAGATAGCTAGAGCTAGAATCCTAGGGGCGGAAAGGAATTCAAGCTCACTTCTTGTTAACGAAAAAGTAAAGCAAATATTTTTTAAACTGTATTCAAATCCTTAATGCATATCTGACTGTACTTAACATTAAGAACTACAGAAGAAAAGAGTTTAGCCTTCAACTCTTTTCTGAACTGAGCACACAGAGGTTGAAAACTCTACAAAAACTTGAATTCTTTGTAAGCTTCAGTGGAACTATCAAGAAAGCAGACAGCGTCTCATAGGATGAACCTGTATTGCGTAACACCTGTATGATATTGCATTGCATATATTAAACCTTCTTGGACATTTCATACTCTGCAGTATATTTTACTCCTACAGGTAGTTCTATTACAATTATTAGATTTTTTCACATGAATGCAAGTTCAGTGGATGCGGAAAATTAGTTTCTGCCTCAAGTTTTCTTGTTACTATAAGCATAAATCACAGTATGCTAGTTGAATGTAGATTTCTGTCATTTAATAGGACAAAGGTTTTAGAAAAAACATATTTATTTACTTTTATAGTTATTTTTCTGTCAGCAGAAACTTTAATCACTAGCTACAGATTCATTTTCTCTTCTTGATACAATAACTGTTTAACATTCTTCCAGTTTTAAAGCTTAGAATAGAAATCACTACAGAAGTCGTTCAGCCCAAACTCCTGCCTTCCAACTACAGTCAACTCTTAATGGAGTCAAAGTTAAATGCCTTCTCTGTAGCCAAAAGTGATTCAGCCCACTGCCTGTTGGCTTCAGTTGGCAGATACCTTTTGCAGTTCTTGTGTTAAAGCTGTGCCATGGTGCAACAGAGGATTACAGATTTCTGCAAACACAGAGAAGAAAACCTTCAGACCACAATACAGGGGGACCTGGGCTCCAAGTTTTGCATCAGATCCTGTTTCTCCACTGTATCTAGTGTACAAAGCCACTCCAAGGTGGAATCTGTTCCCCACCTGATATCACCATAGCTTTATGCCTGCTAGCTCACTCCTTTGTGAGGAGGCAGCAGACAGAGCATGGGCTCCTCCATTTGAGGAAACTCTGAGTGCTCACTACTCCTGCCCTCTGCCCTCGCCAGCTGGTCTGTTCATAGCACAGACAACAGCCTGCTGCTTTGCACCACACATTAGAGGGAAAATGCCAATACTTTCTTGGCACCCAGAAGATAATGTGCCTAAGTCCAGTTTGAAGCTGTGAATTCCAACTTCACAGAGACAGCTAAATCCAGGAGAAAGTAAGATTTCAGGATATGTTGTTCCTACTCCTAAAGCCATTTGTAGAACTTGCTCTTAATCCTCACTGAATTCACATTCTATTACAATTCAGCATCAGAAAATCCTGAGAAAGCTTTTTGTTCACTAATTGAGATCTATTTTAGCTCTAGTAGTTGTAAAAAAAAAAAATCTATGGAGCTGAGAGTTCTTCTTATCTAGTTAGAGGTTACATTTAATATTCTGGTCAGTTGTCTTTTCATATGGATTTGCTAGATAACAGAGATGCCAAATTAATCTAAAAATTAAGAACAATCATCCACTTTTATAACATTTTAACCATTTCACTTTTACAAATGAGAGTCTTTTCACAAAGGATTACCTTCTTTCCTATTAAAGCAACTGATAAAGAATTCTGCACTGCAAATAAGGTATGCCAAGCACTACTTATTCTTCCTACAATTCGAAATACTGCTACAACTTACAAAATCATTTATAGCAGATTGTTACGGGTAAAATGGGACACCATTTTTGGTCTTTCAGGCTTTGCTTGCCCTCAGGCTAGTGATTTACTATACATCCACATTTTTCAGAAGCACTCTCTAAATTTGATATGGCTTAGCCCACAGATGTTCAGTTTCAAACAAATCAGTTCATGTTTTTGGAAATAATTACCTGTCTTTCTATTTGCTATTGTTATTTCACACAAAGGATTAACTTTCATTCCAGAAGGAAGACAAGTTAAGCACTAGAAAGAAAAGAAAAAGAAAAAAAAAAAGGCATCTGGAACTACCAATTAACATGTCTGTAGACACAAAGGATTTCAGTATTAATATTTTTTTTCAGACTGACGTTTCCTAAGATTAAGCAACACTAAACAGTAAATAGCATGGTATGTAGGACAATATGAAGAAAAGTTAAATACAAAAGGTGGTCTTTCCTTCCCAGAATGCTGTGTTTGTGAAACTGTACTATTTATAAGGTTTGAAGATTCCAGTAATGCTAGTTTGCCTGTACTTAATCACTAGATCATGAGCACTAAGAATTGGGGTTAAAACTCAATATCCTAGCTGATTATTTTGCCAAAATAATGTAGACTAAAAATTAGCCTATTTTGTCAAAGTCAGTACTGCGCATCTTTAGATCTGTCTTGATGTGTGGAACTCTCTTATTTTGAATTGATTTTATGAATAAGGCTTACTATCCTGAGTCTGGTAAGACAACTTTGGATTGGATTTCATTCATTTTGAAGTCAACTGTTGTGACCAATTATTTGCAATAAAATTGACTACTCATCAAATCCAATTGTTTCATGTGAAGTTGATACTTTAAAGTGATAAGCAGGGAAATTTTCATAATGTCAATATGAATGTTATTGCTAATCTCTTGACAAAAGTGGTTAGCCAGAATTTGGGGATTTTTGGGTTCTTTCTACTAAGACAATGAAAGTCTATTTTTTGTTTAATCTTATTTATGCAAGGTCACTTCTACTGAAAAGTGCTAGAAATCAAGAGACTAATCTTTCTTCAAAAATTATGGATTTGACAACACCGTAAGTTAATTGTGTGTGAAGCTCATACATTATTTTGTTGGATGTATAGGTCAAGAGAAAGGCTTCGCTCAGAACAGGTGTGCAGCTGCAAGACAGCATTTCCTGAAATTTTTGGAGCTATGAGAATAACAGAGCTAGCCACTTTGAACATACAGCCTAAAGGACTCAGTGTCCATTTACACCCAGATCAGTGAGCACCTAGGGGATTTTGATTTCTAACTTAAAGCCTAGAAAAGGGTATCTGACACCAAAAAGCAGTTATCACAACATCATGTTCTGTGTGAATCTCATTGTCATAGTTTCCACATGCTCTGTACACACCTTGGATGGGGCTCCTCATTGGCCTGTCACCCAAATATCGCTTGGAGTTAGTGGTAAATAGCTGCCTACCGAATGTCTCAGAATGAGAAAGCTTTTGGCATACAAAGAGATTGAAACCTATCCTCCTGACATGGCCAACATCACTATAGGACATACTTTATTCCCAGTGGAAACTTAACTCTTTCACAGCCTTGCAACAGTGGTGAGCTTTGTAATCTATAGTTTGTGTGTTATGTGGAAACTAAAAGGTTTTTTTAGGTCATAATTTGGATTTGAGGACTTGGCAAGGGAATTAAGAACATTAGAGATGTATAAATTGTTTCCTAGATAAATAATTTTCTTTTTTTTTTTTTTTTGTATTCTTACTGTTAAATGTAAGTGGTGAAGATACAGAAATAGACTGATCAGCTATTTTTATTTCTTTTCATGCTTTTCTGTCTAAAACTGAATTGCAGTGTAATTATAACAGAGCTTGTGAAGGTCTGTCACACTAACATGTCCAGTATCAGCACTACCACTAATCTTATCAGCAAGACTTCTCTGGCAACATCCATTCCTCCAGTACTTTTTGTCATAACCCATCATTTCAGAGAGAGAGTCTGATTCACATATCTACATGTTTATTATCCTGCTGTATTTCAGGATATCACTGTTGCAAAGCATTTGAAAGCCTGAAATGGGACCAGGCAACCCCAGCAGAACTCTGAGAGTATTAATATATACTCTTTATGTGTGTGTGTGTGTGTGTATATATATATATATATATATGCACACACACACACATACAAAAATGACGAAGAAAACCAGTAAGTACATTAGTGAAATACCTGCTCCAAGACGAGCCAGCTGAGAACCCATAGCTACAAGCCAAAATCCCTGCTGTTCCTAAATAGCAGGAGGAGCTAAAAAAGTACAATGCACAGACAACATGATAACATCCCTTCCAGAGTTCAGTAGCTGTCCTTTGCACTAACTGAAAACAGCTCACTGAAAGCTTTATAGCACTGCATACAATATATAAAGGCACTATTTACTACTGTGTTTCTTCTGTTGGTATGCCAGCATGCAAGAGCACTGCTCTGTACACCCCTGATAGATGCAGATGCCACACAGCAGACCGCTGAATACCTCTGGTATCCAAGGCGGGCAGGAGGGGCCATCAACCCAGCAGAATAACTTGTAGCTGCAATTTTAGCAATTTCCATATTGAAAAAAGACCAATCATAAAAAAGTAATAGAGCCTAACCATATAGCCTGATATGAGATATATTGGCCAGTTATTGGAGGAAGACTCCAATAAACAGCCTTTAGTACTTTTGCCTTGTGGACAGCACTGTCCCAAACTATAAGCTTGAATATTTGCAGTCACTCATTTCTAGTGTTTACATGCTCAAATTTCATTTTAGTAGAGAACATATATTATGTATCAGTGGAGAATTTAGTTGCTAGCCATTTGAATGTGGAAATTTTATCTTTGCTTCTTTGCTAAAATGGTAATAAACATTTTTAAGAAGATTATTTAAAAAAATGGTAAAGGTAATTTTGAAAATAAGCAATAGTAATAGTTTCTTAAGAAAGTTTGAGGGTAGTATAATTATAAATCATTTTTAAAAAATACTAGTTGCTTAACTTTTTTCTTTGGTAATCCATTATTTCTGTAGAGATACATTTTAAAAGAAAAATCTATTTATCAGTTCCACACACCTAAAATTCACATAGTTATGTTTTAGTAACACAGTCAGTTAGAAGTGTTCATGCTTCCTATAGAAGAACATTAAACTTTCTTTGAAAATTATTTTTTCCTCAATAACAACTAATTTAACATTCCAGTTGTCAGCTACAGTTTCATTGGAGAAATGAACACTGCACAAATGGTATGTAATAATTCTTTAAAAATAATGGGTTACTAACAGCTATATAATGCATTCAAAATGCATGCTTCTTTTTCATTTTAATATGGATAATTAAATACAGAATACAGAAATACTTTTTCCTTTAATATGAAGTTATTTTATATCTATATAATAGTGGAGCAGTAGGGTTGCTTTTAACCCGGCCTCTTTTAGGAAAAAACAGAATTGGAAGCCTTGGAAAAACTCAATTAGCTTTTTCCATGAACTAGTAGGAGGCATCTTCATAATATATGCAAATCTAGTGTCAGTCATTTCAGAACTATGTTTCAATGTAGTCCATCTAGACATTCAGATCTGCTAAACAGTATGTGCCCACACTGGGCTGCTCGTAGGCCTTCTGATTCAAAATTTAAGACCCTTTCCAGTTTTTCTAATTTTAAGACTGTTCTAAAGATTTCGCGTTTTATACTTTATGCTGTTTCCTGTTTTATAATGAATGTAAGCACCACCCAGTAAACAAACTGTCTTTGACTACCAGCAAAAAAAGTCTCAAACACAAAGGTAACACGAGAAGAGGAAGAATCAACCAGGTAAAATGGCACTGTCCTCCGTGTATTAATTTGCCAAGAGTCACAAAAGGCTGAGATACAGGGGAGACATGACCTTCAGTTTCCCAGCTACAAGTACCCAATAAAGATGCTGTGTAAATTGCCTTTAAGGATGTTCTGTGCCATTCAAGAGCAGTAGCAATTATAAAATCTGTTGCATAAAGTTAAGATTTCTTCAAACTACAAAACTTTTAGGTGCAGAACAGAAACACAGAAGAGGCATACACAGTAGATCAAGTGAAACCATTTATATACCTTCTAACTCAAAATATTCAGTGATTCTGTGATATTGTCATCTAATGCATCAGTGTGCTGGTGATGCTGATAACAGGTAACCAAAAGTCTTCATTTCATGGATGAGCCTTTTGAATCCCCAGTGCATCTTATTCACATATGACTAAGTTATAAATCTTTGAAGACACTTTTTACAGGATCATGTAGGAGTTCTGAAGCAGAAGGAAGGATAGAACTCACTTCAAACAGCATAACTGGGAAATAGGCCTCTTTTTTTCCTGCAGTTCTTTCTCATATTAGTAGTCTTCTGCTACATATAACGGACCTGGCAAAGGCTTTACAGCAAACAGAGCTCTGCCCCTCCTCATGAAAACAGTAATGCTAGCACACTATTAACAGTGATAATAAGGAAACAAAATTGTCTAGGCTTTAAAACCATAACCACTTTCTTTTAACTTGTATAGACTCTTTCATGCATTGGGCTATATCAACTAGAAAACCTTTTTTCTTTTTTAAGTGTCAGAATATATGCTATCACAGACTAGCTTTTTAACAAATATGACTTTACATAGAGCATCTGTAAGGTACTCACTTGCCATTGTCTGTCTTATTATAACAAAGGGAATTATTTGAAGCGCTAAAGGTAGCCTTTAAACTTCACCGTATTTGAAGCATAGTATACAGTTTATAATATAAAATGGAAGTGAAATTAAGTCATTTTTCAATACCTTAAACTCTGTTAAACTTGTGAGCAAGATATATTAGTATCACAGTAATGTGTTTCTGCTTGTGTAACACAACAGTGATGAAACAACAGTTTTCTGGAAGATGGAGTTCCCTATCTAACTGCTAGCTTCATGAAACATCAAACTATCCATGAGCAATTACAAAGGGTCTGAAGTCAGTGAAATTAGATGAATTTCAAAAGAGCAAGTAATGAAAGTCACCCTGTAATCCCTTAATCAGCATCTTCTAACTTTAAAAACTTATGCTAATTTCAGCCACTTATCCATTGAAACTTATTTATGAACATTTTTATTACTAACAGATAGCAACTGAAATTAAGACCTCAGGTTATCTTTATTTTCCCAGTAGAAGGTCTAGGATAAGTAGCAAACTTATAAAGGTCAAATAGGGGGCATTTCAGAAACCACCATCCATAATGAATAAATGCATCCAATTTCAGTAGCCGTGGTCCTGAAGAGCATTACAAATTAATGATTAATGACATTAGTCAATGAGTAAATTTTAATAAATTTATAGGCATGTGTTTAACCAAAAAGAGTAAGTGGTAATTCAATGGTTAAAGTGGAACATAAACTGCCTTTTTAAGCCCTGCTTAACATCCTATTACTTTGAAGTGGAAGAATTAATTTATCTGCAAAGTATATGGCACTAAATATTGAGTGATAGATCGAGGATGATGTTTTCTGAGAATTAATGAAAAGAGGGTGAAGTACATTTCTTCACTCCTCAAATAGAAATTACTTGCTTTTAATGTTCCTGTTTTAGAGTTTCTCACACTCCCTAAGAGCAGCTACTTCTTATACCTACCCACTTTCACTCTCCAGAACTACAGCTTACACTATGGTTCCATGAATCAGTCAATCTGATATTAAGTAGAAAGGTACCAAAAATGGAAGTAAAATAAGTCAGTTGAACATGACAAAGCTTTGAAAAATTCCCTTTGTCAGTTCAAAAGGATTCAAATTTTTTTAAAAGTTAATTTTTTCCATATAGATATTATTCCAGATCACACATCACCCATTCCACTGCTGCAGAACGCCTGTATAGAACTCTATTGTGTGGTCCTTGTGAATAGAAATGCAACTGTGTTCTATCTGATCAGATTGGGACCATCAGGGAATTGAGTGCACAAATCCAGCAATACTGAACATAGAGACATGAATTTAACAGCAGACGTTTCCTCTCTGGTACAGATTAGAGAAAAATCTGAAAGAAGCTGAACTCCCCACACTATCCTTCCTATGACTTGAATGAAAAGCTGGGGATACATTATTATTTCAGTTTCCAAACTGGGTAACTCCTCCCTTAAATAGGTAAAGCAGGCTGGTGGAAGAAAAACCTGAAATATTCTTTCAGTTCTTTTAAAGGTTCTACATTTGCTTCCTTTAAAAGCAAGCTTCCTGGGAGACTTTCTGATGAAAGGATAAATAAATTGAACAGAAAGTCACAGCAAGGCTCTAAGGAACAGTCATGAGTGGAAGAGCCATAGTAACACAATCAGTGAAAACCTAATCAGTGAAAATTAGAGCACACTGAATCAGCTGCCTCTACAACTATCAAGAGAAAATTATTGTCCCTGGTGTGAATCCCACTGCGATGAGTCAACAACAGAAACTCTCTCCCTCGCAGAGGACTTCAGACTAAAAGGAGATTATTGCCTACAAGTGTACAGGATTTATCATGGAATGGAGTAGGGAAAATTTGTTGCTCATGTAAAAATTCTTATGGGGTGTTTTAAGTAAATTGTGGGAATATTCAAAAAATTTTTAGCATGCTTAAGGGAAGGACTGAAGATGGGGAAGGAGGGTAGCCAAGGTGAACTGGCAAGGAAGAAACATGGGAAAGTAGAGAGGAAACATGACAAAATCAGTTTTATGTGAACAGGTTATCAGATAGTCAGCAGGTTTGTCTGCCCTGGTCACAGAGGGGAGGAAAAGGTTCACGCTGACTGCAAAACTCATGTGAGGGCTGTATGTGCTTTTATAGATGCCAGTACAGGCACCACTCTTCATGGTGGTCTGTGTGGCCACAGTCGTGTTAGACTTGTGTGCACATATTGGGAGTAATTTGCATCTGGGGACAGGGAGCCACAGCTGCTTCCCAAGCATGGCTGCGACAGGAGAGTCCCCCAGGCCTCCCAGTCCACCACATGTGGCTGCCTCTAGAAATTCCTTCAGAACAATTTGGAAGACTGGAAACAACCATGTTACTACTACTGTTTTTCAGAGATGTTTTTCAGACAGTCCCTAAATCCTCTTTTGAGCTTAGAAAGTTGAAAGTTGTGAATTCAAAGCTTCTCCAATCCTGGAGATATTCAAAACCTGACTAGACATGGCCCTGAGCAACCTGTTATATCTGACCCTGCTTTTAAGCAGGGATTTGAAGCAGGTGGTCTTTAGAGATCCCTTCCAACCTCAGCCACCCTGTGACTCTCTGACAAAAAAATTCTGCCTCTCTTTTCCAAATGCCCTTAAAATTATGCATTTGAAATGTAAACAAAAAATTTTAGCCAAAGCTCTTAGGGGGCAAAAGGCACTTCTCAAGAAGTTCTATGGTCTATATGGCCTTGGCATACAGACTTAAGCTTTCTCCACCTCTGCTGTAAACCATGTGCCTCTGTAGCTGCATTAAAACAATGATCCCAGAAAATTATACTAGATTGGATTCCTCCCTGCAGCCCTGTGGTTCAGAGCTGTTTCAGATTCACGCAATTCAAAATGTGGAAAGATCATGAAAAATATAATATAAACATATAGAGCAAGACCATTATAGATGGATAGAATTTAATCAAACTCCGTTTTATCATAGGGCTACTAGAAACCAATTTAAAAGGGAAACAGTTATCAACATGCAGTACAATGTGTTTATTGTAAAACATTGCCTCAGGGGAGAAACTAACACTTTGAAAAATAAAAATAAAATGGTTTTCTATAAAACCTAAACTCTTAAATATTTATATTCCACTTGAAAAGACTTGTCTAATAAAATACTTCAAGATCAAGAGGAATCACTGAGGCATTTAGTCTGTCTTTGCACATATCTCAAGCAAAACAATATACCAAGTTAACTCCTGTAGTCACATCAGTAATGAATGGGTTTGATTGAATTATACCTTTCAGAAATAAACATCCAGGACTGATCTGGAAATACCAAGAGGTGGAGGAAGCATCATTTCTTTCTGATAGATGAAGGAGCCTTTAATATCCAATATTTTCCCTCCATGAAATTTAACAACTTAAAGTCACTCAAGATGGTGGAGCAATATGGAGGAAAAAATACTCAGCAACTTTAAAGAAAATTTAAGATGCAAGAAGAAAGAAAACCAAATCAAAGCTCCTAGATATTCTTCCTATCACTCTCTAACACTTATGACAGTCAGCATTTAGGATCTTTTTACCATTTTAGAGGGAGTTTTTTTACTGTTTGAGGATATCATACTACTATTGAAACCAAACCTGGTCTGAACTAAACAGTTCAGGTAGGTCAGAATCATTATCCAAATGCCATATATGCTTATTTGAATATTAGCATAAGATTGCTATTTTTAAATTGCCAGAATAAAGGATCTCAGATGCAGCAGGGTTTCCTATTTTTATCAGAATTTTTATCAAAAACAGAAGAAAAAAAGCTTTTTCTTTTTCTTCAGTATTGTTCCTAGGAACTTAATTCTGTAGTGCAGTCTGTTTAGTTGCAACCTCCAATATTTAGCTTTTAGCATTATTTAACTTCTAGAGACCGATCTTAAATATTGTGATTTTTGTTTCTGAAGATACTGTCACGTTTTCTAGTATTATTAAATGAGGACATATTTTATGAGAGAAAAATAGATCAACACTGAAAAAAATAGGAGTATGTCTGACTTGTAATGCCTTCTAAAGTGTATTATACCCTCTATGTCAGGCATTTTACTTTAGAATACCAGTGTCAACGTACTCCAGGATCTCGTGGGGAAGAGAAATAAAGATCACTCACAAAAATACATTGTTTTGGTGGGTTTTTTTAAATTCTTTTACTAGAACATTGGGAAACAGAACAGAAACTATCATAGTGTCATAACAAAAAACATACTAGCTACTGCAGTGCTTCATTATATTTCCTGAATAGCCATTTTGTTTCAGGCTTATTCAGAAAATCATTTTCTCCAAGTATTACACCACTGAGAGACAGCCTCTAGGTAAGCATACACCATAGATAACAACTAAGGCTGAATTTTAATCATACCCTTGGTTCTTTTAGCTCCTCAAAAATCTTTCTTCTGGAGTAATATTTCTGGTTTTACACTAAAGAACAAGTAAAAGAAAATGTGTCTGCTTGAGCTACTACAGTATAACAAATTATGATTCAAAATAACGTGTGACAAGACAGACAATGAATGGAGGTCTAGAATTCATTTAATGACTATTGGAATAATTTTGCAATGACAGATAAATGCTTTAAAAGGCAGGATTATATGTAGTCAATTTTACATCTACCTTTAAAGATATCGTTAAATAGAGAGGTTTAAATCTGTAAATGTTCTCATTCAAATTTTATATTTGATTGAGTTTTCTTATTCAAAACAAAAAAGTAGGAATTACTAAACTCCCTAGAACAAACTGAGCTCCCAGTGAGAAAAATATATTCCACATTCAGCAAGTTTTTACAATTACAACCCAGTAAAATAAGGACAGATTATTTAGTAGAAAGGGTATTTTTTATCTTGCAGAATTAGGTTTCCAGATCCAGGAACTTACATGGTCTGCATGTTAACTACCTCTATCTCTATGGGATTTCTAAACTGAGAACTTATTTTGTCAAGAGCTAACCTGCTCCTCATCCCAGAGTGAAACTTATTTTTTCCATGAGATATTTAAAGTGAAAACATACCAAGACCCCAATTCACAGGTGCAATGAGTTTAGACCCTACTGAAATCAAAATGACTAAAGTTCCTCAATGTTAGCCCCAAAATCAAACAGAAATTAAGAAATCATAGCAGCTGCAGTTGAACTGTGCTTTCCTTCTTCTGGCTGGACAGGAATATATATTTAATAAGGAGCAGTAAATAAAATTAAATTTCTAGAGGTATTTATGCAGGTGCCTGGAATACTTACAGGAAACAACAGAAAATTTTCCATGTCCACCCCTAATCTTCCTGAATTTTGAAAGCAGGTAAAATTCATTCCAGGCTAGAATTAAAGAAAAATTTTATGCCCCAACAGTTCCTTGACTCCATCATTAGGACATGGAGCATAAAAGAGGCAAGACAGAGCTGTAGCATGTGAAGTTCTCCAGGCCTTCACTTACAGTCAGATCCACAAGGAAACACTCAGGCTAGCTTACTCTCAAACTTCCCAGGACAGCCTCATTTATTACCTTAGCTGCATCATTTCTGTCTTTCTTTTTTCCTGCTTCTTCTAGGCGGCTTTGAACTGGTGACAATGAATGATCTTGTTATATGTTTGAATTTCAGTGAAAGCCAAGCAGCTCTGCTATTGTTAACAGCTTCTAAGCTTTACTAAGAAAGGTAGTAACAGTAGGAGGGTTTAGAGCTCACACTAAATTTTACCTAATGATACCTGTTACTGTGGCCCAGCAAGCTCTTATTGACACATCACTATTTGAGTGACATCTAATTAATCATTATATCACTAACCAGAATCAATGGTTCTAACTTTGAGAACCTTTCGTCAACCTTCCCACTGAATATCTTGCACCTGCTGTGAGTTTAACCTAATGTGGGACTGTTTAACCTATAAACCCTTTGGCTGTAGGAAAGTACCCTGGGGTTTTGTCATCTCAGTGTTTACTGGAATGCAATTGTATTCCAGTAGCAAAATAAATGTATGCTTCTCTCTGATTGGAAAAACATCCCTGTCAAACCTTGGGCACATAGCATTTCACCCCCACCCCCCACTGAAAAAAAAAAAAAAAAAAAAAGAAAAAGAAAAACCAGATATTTTCTTTCACTTAAATGCAAGGAGAGTTATTCAGGATGACCCTCCTGGCAGCAGCAATCTTATAATCACACTTTGCTTTTAGAGGATGGGAAAGCAAAGCATGTGGAGTGAACTATACTTATCTACCAATACTATATCTTATTTTTTTCTTAAATCACTAAATATTTGAGTTCTGTTATGACAGAGTATGGCCACTCAAAAAATAATAAATAAAAAAAAATTTAAAGAGAGCAGAAAAAAAAGTCTCAGATACCCACCTTGAGGATCTTGGTTTAAGGCTCTTTCAATACTGTTGGAGAGTAAAATATCGAGATGTGATTCCTTTTGCTTATATTCTTTGTCATGTTGGAGCATTCCAGGTTTCACCTTGATATTTAGTTTATCCTTGAAATCTTGTCTAGATTTGCTTATTAGCCCCCTTCAAAAGAGCCATTGGCCTGTAGGGACAGAATCATGCCAGTCAAGTCCTCAAGAGGAAAAATTACAGTGGCCGAATATGAGTCCTACTGATTTAATTTTCCTATGGCAGAGTTAAAACAAAGGATGGATTGAATCCTAGTAGCATAGCTCAGTCAAATGCATAAAGTTTTTCTGTCTGAAGCATAGCATGAACAAATAGAAATACATTTGCACATGTATTTTCTGAGTGGTAAGTTCTTAGAAAGTCAGACTTGGTGCTTAGTAAAGGATTTTAGTCACTGCTCCATCACATTCCCTTTTACATCCAACACTTTAATTTCCTGACTGAGTTGAATTTTCTGTTTCATTTAAAGGATGGCTTCAGCCTGGTGTTTCGTGGCAACAAGACCAGATTGTGATGGTGAGCTCTTTTTTCTATACATTCAATAATCAGACTCCATAAGTTAGTCCCAGCCTAACATTTTCGGATATATTTCTCTGTCACATCTCACGTGTCAGAAACTAATTGCTTGTTTCCATAGACAGAATTATTAATCAAAAGGCTTATTCTGTTTTTCTCCATTGTACCAAATGTCTCTAAGCAGCCCAAGGAAGGCATTTTGCTATTTTAGTTACGCGTATGGATGAAAACACAAGAGAGAATATGATTTTGAAGAAATATGGAGAGACTAAACTGGTATGAAAATATCTGAGCAAGTCTGTGGTGTTAGAGATCAAGACAATAACACAATAAAGTAAAACATGAAAAATTCATATTGAAAAGCCATGGATGATAACCCAAGTTCCATCAGTTTCAATTAACTTATCTTCATTGCATTGAACTCACTAATTGCAACTCTGAGAAGTGAGCCATAGTCATTTATTTCTAAGCAGAAAATGTCTAATTTTAAAGGGGAATGACAAGGAACCCCAAGGTTCTTATTAAATCAAAAAAACATAGGCATTTTCAGATTAAGTCTTTTAAAGAGAAAGGGAGAAAGGGGCAGAAGTCAATCTCTGAGTCAAGCAGTGCAGTGCTGGCACCAGTGGCTAAAACCCTTGTGCCTACAAGTGACCTAGACATCCAAAAGTCTGTCAGAGGATAGGTAAAGATAATGAGGTGGTTTCAGTTAATACTAGATCCCAACTACCAGAGGTACCATCAGGAAACTAGAATTCATGAATCGAGGACTTTACCTCATGGCAAAGTGAAAATAATACCAAAATAAAATGAGGAAAAGTTACTCCATCTTATATCCTGAAACTTTCAGCAGATAAATACTACAAAGACTTTTTTTTTTTTTTGTCCTCTAAAATCAGGAAGAAGAGCAAGCCTTTTAAAAACTAAATTCTTGGCCTAAATAAGTATCAGTATTTCTCTGTTTACTATGGGGATACTCTATGCTGCAAAACACAAGGAATTTTAACTTTTGTTATGAATTTTTCATAAATACTATTGGACAAATAATATGCCAAGCTTCTGATAGATCAATGAGCAGGTTAAGCTAAAATTAAGTTTTTAGGCACTACAAATTTTTAGGGTTTGATTCCTTGAGCTTTGTGGTTAGGAACATTGTTTTTAAACTACACAGTCATAGTCCGAGACACTGTCTTTTCCTGCTTCTCTTGTTTCCTCATAGTGCCATTTCTATTGACTGTATTTAAACCAAGACAGAAAGACTATGAAGATAAATGAGATTAAGAAACCCAAAGAAAAGGATGGGGGAAAATAGGAAGAAAGCAAGCAGTGGTTTATTTCTAACACTACAACTTTCCTTCTGAATAAGTAATCAGTGAACTGAATATATTGTAAAGAAAAATGGTGAAGCAAAAGACAAGCACAAGAGGGGTGACGAAAGTACAGAGACAAAGAAGGAATGCATACTACCTCCAGCAGCCTTGATTTGTCACCAGTACAAGCTATTAGAAACATAATTGACTTTTTATGTTGGCAGCTGCTGCTCTTTCAACAATAACAGGCAAAGAGCATAACATTACTCCGGTTCATCCATGAAATTAATTAAACATTCAGCTCTGCATCACCCATGATGATTCACTAGCCCTGCATAGTGTAATAAATATACATTCCTAGTCCATTATGGAGGGTAAAACTGAAGCATAGATTCCATGCCATAACAAATCATTTTGCAAGCAATTCCACTTCATCCAAATGCTTTACAGTAGATCAAAGTCAGTGAAGCATAAAGGGCTTTCATAAGACCATCTCCAGCATAGGCAAATGGCTTCAGAAAGCATGTCTATACAAAACAGTTTCTTTTCCTTTCCAAATCAATTCAGCACAAGCTGGTGAAGATATATGCCTATGGGAGGCAATGGAATCCACACTGGTGCAGGAAGCGATTGAAAGTTCAAAGAATGAATCTAATACACTGCCTACTAACTTAATGAGAAATGTTTTTACTACCTACCAGCAGCATCCATCTATCTAGTATAGAAGCTCTCCTGTTCAGGGAACAGTTTAAGGGACAGAATATAGTTTGAATGAGGTTTTACTGTATTGCCTAGAGCAGGGGTCCTCAAACTACGGCCCCCGAGGGTCGTCAATCCGGCCCGCCGGTATTTACAGAACAATTAGGTAACACAATGGATTAGCTGGCGAGACCATATTCTGAATTAAATGGTCCTCAACACTTTGTCTGTTGGAGGAGTTTGTCTGTTGCTGAAGCTGGGGGGGGAAGGGGTTAAAAAGTTCCTTTTTTACTTTTTTTTCTCTCATCTCCTGGGAGACGGGGGAGGAGTT
>JAWWLV010000144.1:54593248-54647723 GCA_035041135.1 Platyrinchus mystaceus
TTCCTGCTGGGGGGCGGGGGGGGGAGAAGACCTCCATTTTCCAGCTTCTCCAGCACACCCGGGGAGACCTCACCCCCTCCCCACCGCATGTGGGAGTCTCCAGTGATCCAACAGCGCCCCCTGCTGGTTGGCACAGGACATTATAGTCCGGCCCTCGACAGTGTCTGAGGGACAGTGAACCAGCCCCGTTTAAAAAGTTTGAGGACCTCTGGCCTAGAGAATGAAAGGTACACTGTAGCTTAATATCCAAGCGTATCATATTTCTAAAAGTTTATGACCTTACAGGTACCCATACCTGTGGATGGAGAACTTATGCACTTTGGTGTATTCAAGGTACAAATTGCTACTCTTCATTGAAAGAAATTTAAAAAGCTTTAGTGTACACCAGGAAAGGATTTAGCCAGCTATCCAAATTACCTTACAAAAAGTAATTTTAAGAAATTTTCTGCTTGAATATGTCATTGCAAAACTTTTTTGAACACTTAAGCAATCTGTGAAGTGTCATCCTACAAATTATTTTTTGCAAATGTACTTGTGTTACAGCGAGAGTTATTGTATCCTCTGTTTCCTTACCACTGATCACAGTAGAGTTCATTTTGAAAAGGTAGCATTAATATCTGACAGCAATATGCTAATAGTTCTAGAAGGATTTTTTATGATTCAGCAACCATTATAACTCTTTGTCTAAGGAGCAGAGGTAATACTGAGAAAGCATTTTCAGTCCTGATTTTCAGCAAAATCAATCTTTTCAAATTATTTTTAATCACAGAGACTAGAAAGTCTACGAAATATTTACGAGAAAACTCAACATATCTATAGCAGTTCTAGTCTGTGACTGCAACATATGGTTTAGAAATTGAAACAGATGTGGGAGAACAGGTGGTCATAGCCAGTCAAGGCCAGAGCTGGAATTTACCATGAGGAAAAAAAAAAAAAAAAAAAAAAAAAGATTAAGTAGCTCAATTAGTTTGTAAGGTATTTTGCAATGACAGAAATCACAGCTTGTCAATGGGGCAACTCTGAGACCTTGTGATTTTGTTATGTATTAATGTCCTAAAACAAGTTTATGATAGCTGTCTTCTTCCATACTTTGCCCTGACTAAATTTTTGTCAGAAACTGATAATAACAAGAAAAAAATAGTGTTTCTCCATCTTAACTTTCAAAGAAGCTAAACTGATGTGTAAAAAACAAGTGGTACAGAGGTACAGTAGCCTGACTTCCTTTATATGTCAAAGAAAATCTGGTTCTTTTGTTGACCAATCTTTAGATCCTATAGTAGATGTTGCCATGCAATAATATTAGCCTTGGTGCAATACTTGATCTACCTTGAATTTACACTTAAGTCAATTTGCTTCATTTGTACAAACTCTGTAAAATATCTAAAACAAATGAACATGCAAGAGGCAAATACACAACTAGTACAGCTTTCACATTCCTTAAGTATTCATGCACTTCTTAAAAGATCAACCACCTTGTAATTTCCTCCTCTATAAGGATGTTTCATCATTCAGTATATTTCCAATTTTAAAAACTGAGCTTTTCCTAGATCTTTACGAAAAGTGTCAGGTCCATAAATTGCATGTTTGAGTGGTTCAGTAGTTGTCCCTTGGATCTCAAAAAACGATTGCTTTTTAAAACAGAACACTCATGCACCTTAACACTGAAGTACAGTAAATAAAATGAGCTCAACTTCAAATATACATAGAGTCTGCATTTTTTTTTGAAAATCATCAGGAACTGTTAGTCTGTCTCTGGAAGCAGCTGAATTCTTACAACAGCAGAAAGGTAGGAAGCTGAAGTAATTTGTGTTTTCTTAAATATATTGGACTTCTGCATTTAACATGTATGCACTCTACTAAAATTGATAATTCTATTTTTTAACATTTACAAACCTAAATATTTCAAAATAAAATCAACCTTTTCTATCCTCTGCTTGAAACCAAATTTTTTTGGCATTTGTGTACTGAAAAGCTATTTGCAGGAACATAAGAGCTGACATGCCAGATGAAACCAGTGGTCCATCTAGATAGTATATTGTGTGCTTACCAACTCTTACAGTTTTCCTCTGAAATTCCTGATTCAAAAACTTTCTCTTTATTTTTAATCTTGTAGACAACAATCAAACCAGACCATTAATTCCAGGGAGCAATTTACCATCCGTGCTTCAATGTTTTTCCTATGGATCTCAAAAATGCTAAAAGTGTGGTGTCTAAATGGTATATTTACTATGCTTTAATTAAATTGTGCTGTCACATGCAGTCAGAACAAGTATACTGCCAACAGCAGACCAAATTCATCCCTAGCTACACTCCACAGAAGCCAATGGAGTTTCACTAAGGGTAAAAGTAACCAGCTGTGCTTCATATTTACTTATTTCCATTCGTCTGCAATAAAGAGAGAATAAAATAGATAAATGTTCGCTACTTTTTCTATTCCTCAAGCAAGTTAGCTAAAATTACTTGAACTAGTAAAACTAGTTCAGTTACTAGTCAAAAACTTTACTATAGCTGGAAACTTAAAGCTTTTTCTCATATAGCAACATCTCTTTAAAAAAATTTATTTACAGGAAATGATCTTATTCTTTGAGGGTGCTTGCATATGCAATTAAATGGCATTCAAGTTGATGAGATTTAAGTAGTGTCTAAAGTTGAGCATGTGTTTAAGTACTTCCCTGAATTAGTTCTATAACTGTCAAACTATGTATACAATATCAGTAATCAACCTAGGTGTTTCTCTAATACTCTTTTAGGATTTGACAACATCTTTACAAATAGTGTATTGCTGCAGAAAAAAATCTAAATTAAGCTATTAGATTAATAGTTTATGTTCTTGTGCAGGTCTGGGTTTTTCTAGTTTTTTAGGATACATTTTACTGAAATGAGTAATTTTTATTGTTCCATTGGAGTGGTGAGGCACTGAAACAGGTTTCCCAGGGAAGTTGTGGATGGCCCATCCCCGGAAGTGTTGAAGACCTGGGGTTTTTAGCAACATGATCTGGTGCAGGGGTCCTCAAACTACAGCCTGCAGGTCAGAAAAAGCCCCCGAGGTTCCTCTATCCGGCCCGCCCCCCCTCCCAACCCCCCCCCCCCACCGCAGATGACTTCCTGCCACTTAATCCGTGCCTTGTCCTCCACCTGCCCCCAGGGGGCGCCTCTCGGCTACAAACTGGCCCCTGACAGTGTTTGAGGGCCAGTGAAACGGCCCCCTGTTTAAAAAGTTTGAGGGTCTCTGATCTAGTGGAAGGGGTCCCCACCCATGGCAGGGTGGTTGGAACTAAATGATCTTTAAGGTCCTGTACAACTCAAACTATGATTCTCTGATTCTATAATTAGCTTCTGGTCTCTCAAAAATATTTTAAATTTTAATCTCTTGCAGGACCTTCACTTGTTCCTATGCATGTAATGCACACCAGATCCAAGAAGGCATATTGGTTAGTCCTTTGTTTAAACCACTTATAAGAATCTCAATACTCAGTGGTTCCCATCAGTTTGAAATACAGCTGCTTAGAGCATTAGATAGTAGGCTATGATTTAAAACATTCACAACTATATTTTACATAAACAAATACTTCTGCACTTACAATAACATGTCAGTAAGTCTATCACCCCCATTCCAGGAAATTTTGTTTACTCACAAAAGCAAAGAAATGCTTAACCCAAAAGAAAAGCTGTAAATGGTATTAAAAAATAACAAAAAATTACATGGGAAAAGGAGTTTGCATTGGTGCATTTGTTGGGGTTTTTTTCACTTTCATCAACAAAAAAAAATATAAAATTAGCCCAGTCTTTAAAATTCCTGGAATGGACAATATGAATTAAATATATTTGATATCTAACTTTTCAGTATTTCAATCAGAAGGTATTTCGCTGACACTGTACTCTTTCCACCTGAGACAGTAACTGATAACGACTGACAGTGAAAGAGCGAGGATTTGCAAGTGCTGCAGGTAGTGATCTTCTGCCCCTACAAGTACAGTTGATGCACAACAGAATAGTTTTGGATGTATGTTATATAAGTACAACTATGTTTTTCATTAGTATTACCAAGCTATTTTAAAAATGTGCACTGAATGCAAAATAAAACAAAAAGCAGAGCTCAACAGATGTCTAGTATAAGTTAAACTTAATACAAAACTGTGTATTAAAAAAAAGTCACCTTTGCCATACATTATCTTCTGAAGATGCAGAGAGATGGTTTCAAGTGAGCCCAAAGAGTCTAATCATAATTATGGTCCAACCTGTTTTGGAAGATGGTTCCATTTTTATTTCACATGGTTGTGAGGAAATTGATCTATTCCTGTTGTCCTTCAAAAGATGACGAACTAAAGACAGAGCTCAAATGAGATCAGACTTAACTTTAAACAGTTTGGCCAGTTACAGAGAATCTGCAGAAGTCGTTCATTCAGTGGTAGTTTCAAGTACCAAATACCACTTTTAGGATTTGTAGATGGTAAAACTGAGTTTGTGGTGATGGGTAAAAATCTGAAGAGTTTAATTCATACCATTTACTTTGCAAGCTACTGTGACTGCATCCTACAGAACTTAAAATTCCAGGATACTGCTGTTGAGGAAGTTCATTGTAGTAAGTCTAATGAGTGAAATCAAGAGATAATCCCATTTAAAATAAAACCATCCTCAAATCATGAGAGGGGAAGACATTCTTTGTTCAGGAACATTTTAGGTGTATATATGTGTGCCTATGTGTACACATACCTGTGTATATGTATATACAACAATACATGAGGTGAGATCTCTGACAAGTTACATTGTATTCTGCTAATATTGCAAGTTTGAGTAGTGCCTTAGGTTATTTTTTAATTTAATTCCCCTGTTTATACATGAACAATATTTAAAAAATCCCCAAGGACTGCACTGTTTGATACTGGACAATTTTTTTTCAACGCCACGTCATTTTAATTTATATCGAAGGAATGCTTTTTAGGAGCAGACTCTAGTTGCTTAAGCTTTAAATGTCAAGTAGGGCCAAGGAGGTGGGTGATGTTTAGTTAATGTAAAAGACAATTTCCTAAGTAGAAGTAAAGAGCATAATTTGTCAGATAGACTATTTAAGTAAAATGGAGTGTCCTTTTCAGCTTGCAGCCTATTAGGGGGGAAAAAAACCCTCAATTACCAATTACATTTCTGGAGAGTACAAGCAGCTTCTAAATATATCCTGTAAGAGACTGAAAATTCTTATGTTCTGACCTGTATTGCAACTTCTTAGAGTAAGAATATAGGAAACAAGAAGAAAGGAAATTATTTGGAAAAAGAAAAAAGAAGTCATATATTGTGGTTAAAATGAAGAGTTGAACAGTTGTCTAACTGAATTTGCGTCTTTACAGTTGGATAGTTGATTGCAGTCTCTGAACAAAAATAATGTAATTTACAGTAAGGAAGTGAGAAACTTGAAACACCACTGAACAAGAATTCTTTGTGAGTGTATTGGGTCTGGCTGAGCTGGAGTTTGTTTTGCCATAGTAGCCCTCACAGTGCTGTGCTTGGCATTGGTAGCTAGAAGGGTGTTGATAACACACCAGTGTTTTGGCTGCTGATGAGCAGTGCTGGCACAACATCAGCACTGTCTCTCAACGTTCCTCCCCGCCGCATGGAGGGCAAGGTCCTGGGAAGGGACACAACCAGGCCAGCTGACCCAAACTAACCAAAGGGACATTCCATACCATATTACATCAGCTCAGATATAAAAGCTAAGGAAAGGCAGAAGAAGGGGGGGCATTTGTTATTTACATTTGCCTTCTGAGCAACTGCTCCACATTGCTGAAGCTCTGTTTCCCGGGAGGTGGCCAGACATCTTTCCCTAATGGGAAGTAGAGAATAAACATTGTTATTTTCCTCTTCACTTTTGCGTGCGCAAACTTTCATTTTTTGTTTTAGTAAACTGCCTTAACTTACAAGCTGTTTTCCTCTTATTCTCTCTCCCCTGTCCGGCTGGAAAGAAGAGTAAGAGAGTGGCTTGGTGGGCACCTGGTGTCCAGCTGAGGTCAACCCACCACAGTGAGTCACTCCAG
The DNA here is from genome assembly GCA_035041135.1 of Platyrinchus mystaceus. Classification (NCBI taxonomy): domain Eukaryota; kingdom Metazoa; phylum Chordata; class Aves; order Passeriformes; family Tyrannidae; genus Platyrinchus; species Platyrinchus mystaceus. The sequence continues at coordinate 54,599,275 of JAWWLV010000144.1, forward strand.
TACAGCCTTTTACTTACTTTTCTCCTAATTAGAATTATAAAATAGTGAAAAAAGTTTAAATATGAGCAACAATTAATTACAAAGCCTCAGTACAGATCCAATTTTAGCCCTAGGATCTCCAAATGCTGTAGAAAGGGAAATATTTTGATCCAATGTATAGCATGTTTAAAAATAGAACCTGGTCTCCTAAGTCTTCTTAGATTTTGCTGCTGCTTTCCTCTCCCTCTCATATTTCTTCCCAATGGATAAAGAAAAAGGAATATGACTGAAATACTTAGTCAAAAGCAAAAATTAAAATAAAATCAGGAATTTTTGTCTATTTCAATACAACTATGCAGAGGGGAAAACCAGAGTTCCCATATTTCTTTCAAACACAGAAGTCTGCCTGAGATGTGTAGTATGTATTTAGTGAGTTTGATTTTTCCAAGGTGCAACTCAGTCACTGCACATAGCCTTTTTCTGTTGATCTATGTCAGACGTAGATAAAAGTTTCCTTGAATGACTTCAACCTGTTTAGATATCCCAGGATAAGTGCTCACAGTTTTCAAATTCTATCTGTATAAGACTTCTGAATGGGAAAAAGGAGAAAATGTAGATAAACCTAGATATATGGTAACAGTGTGACATGCAGCCATCTTCACTTACAGAAGTTAATAACCTTTCTATGCATGACTGTAATTACCAAGCCTCAAAATTCACCTGAATGAACCTGAGGAGAAGTCAGGATGCATATATTTCAGGTTTTTATTGTGCTAGTCCATTCATTAGTATTCCTCTCCCAACCTCATATGTCCACAAAGCAAGCAAACACTCTAACCTCAGCATTACAAGGATGGCTTTAAAAAAATCTCTAACAGTGAGTTTAACTAAATATTACTTAAAATTAACATTTCAAACAACAATTACATACAAAAGAAGATAAACCTTACATATACCTTAATTTTTGGGTTAACACCCATAGGTCCAACACTTCCCAGAGCTTACTGGGGCCCTTTGCATAGTCCTTGGGTTCCCTCTACACCCAGGCCCAGGAACGTTATGCATTCCATCAATGTATCTCTTCCTTTATGCTCTTTTACTCCTACTTATATTGTCTTTCCAGGAAGGAGGAGAGAAGAGAAAAAAGGCCTGGATATTAAAACTTTTCTGTTTGGCTGCTTCACAGATGATCAGGGCAGCTGCCCTCTTTTATGTCTTTCTGCTAACCTCAGTATAGATGGATGCTCTTTTTCATCCCTGTGTGTTTGCAAGGAGCATTCCTCCCTCCTGAAACACTGTAAAATGTGACAGAAAACTGTTTTTGAATTTTCATGGAGTGGGTGGAATCCCTGGCTGGAGTGTGTCTCATTATTTTTGATTTCAGATCCCCAGATGAATGCAACAAACTGTGCCTGTGTGCTCTCATCTGCATGAGTTGGGATTCTTTTAAATCATTGTCTTTAACAATAATATAACTTAGGAGAAAAATTTTCCCACTGGTTTTAGTCTAAAATGCTCTCTGAAAGAAAAGAAAATGCATATTTCTGTAGTTAACTGTTTCGGTAAAAAAGAAAAAAAAAAGCCAAAATATCTTATTTGTAACATTGTTAATTTGGAACATTAAAGTCAGTACACTCATGCTCCTTCTAAAATGAAAAAAAAAAAACAAACCACAAAACAAACAAACAAACAAAAAACCGGAAGACACAGATTAGCTGTGAAGTACGTCTTTGAAGTTCACTGTGTCTGATTGTCTGCAGTGGAAGATTGACCCTGGCTGAATGCTAGGTGCTCAACAAAGCAGCTCTATCACTGTCCTTGACAGGGTCAGGGGGGAAGGAAATAAAATCAAAGGCTCATGGGTCGAGACAAGGACCCAGAAATAACTAATTCCTGTCATTGGTAGAATCAGATCTTCACCCACACCCCTTCCTTCTTCCCAGGCTTAGCTTCACTCCTAAATTCTCTAATTCCTCCCCGCAGCAGCACAGGGAGAAAGGAAATGGAAGTTGTGCTCAGTTCATCACGTTGTCTCTGCTGCTCCCTCCTCCTCATGGGGAGGACTTCTCACACTCCTCCCCTGCTCCAGCATGGGGTCCCTCCCACAAGAGACAGTCTTCCACAAATTCTGTAATGTGAGTCCTTGCCACAGACTGCAGTTCTTCACGAACTTCTCCAGCATGGGTCCTTTCCACAGAGAGCAGTCCTTCTGAAACGGACATGTTCTGACATGGGACCCCACAGGATCACAAGTCCTGAACACAAACCTGCTCCAGTGTGGGCTCCCCTCTCCACAAGGCCACAGGTCCTGCCTGGAGCCTGTTACAGCGCAAGCTATTTCACGAAGTCAGAGTTGCCCTTGGGCATCCCCCTTCTCCAGGATGGGGTCCTCCACAGGATGCAGGTGGGTCTCTGTTCCACCATGGAGCTCCGTGTGCTGCAATTGGACAGCTGCCCCACCATGGTCTTCATCAAGGGCTGCAGGGGAACCTCTGCTCTGGTGTCTGGAACACCTCCAGGCCCTTCTTCTTCACTGGCCTTGGATTATGCAGAGCTGTTGCTCTCACATATTCTCACTCCTATCTTCCCATTGTTGTTGTGCAGCAGATATTCCTTGTTCTTAAATATGTTATCCTAGAGGACCTACGACCATCACTGATGGACTCAGCCTTGGCCAGCAGTGGGTCCAGCCTTCAGCCAGCTGGTACTGGTTCTGTGGGATGTGGGGGAAGCTTCTGGCAGCTTCTCACAGCAGCCACCCCTGTAGCACCCCCAGTACCAAAACCTCGCCAGGCAAAGCCAATACATCTGTTAAAACTAAGTCTGTTAAGGAAACTTACTAAAAACAGTGTATGCAGCTTTAACAAAACTTTCTAGTAAAGGCTTTCTACTAAAAGTGTGGCATGGAATATTTTAGTTTAGCTAAAACTTTTCAAACTTTGCAGGCCTTAATTTGGCATCACATTTTTTGCACAGCTCGGCTACTTGCATAGTGAAGTTTTCATATTCTCTTTCAAAGCTCAAGATATAAAATTTCTTTTTGGATGGCTTTCTAGAAAATGCAGCCTTACAGTTCTGGTAATAAGGAATGCCTGTCAGCAAAATCCCCATAATGATCATCACCAACACACTTTAAGAGAGTCCAACTACTTTGGTAATTCTCTCATCAATTTCAGTAAATGTTCACTTTAGAACATAATGTATTTTGTAATTATGCAGTCAGAAATATGGGCACATTGATTTGTGTAGAGAATTGAAATGCTGTTCTTCACCAATTCTCAGCTTTGTCATTGCTGCAACTACTTCTGATTTTCTTGTATTTCTTACTATTTCTTACTGTTTTCACATATGTCAATTTTAAACCTTCCAGACATTCTTAAAATTTTTAAAAATATCATTAAAAAAAAGATTATACTAATTTCAGTTTCAAGGTATGTATATCAAAGTTATTTTTTTCTCCCATAGGTCATCAAGCTTCAGCTGAAAAGTTTTATCATTTTACAGAGAAAGATTTCTCATCTTTATAAAGCATTTTCTTCTGATTGAAATTTTACTGAGGTTGGAGGGATAAACAAAAACCAGAAAGGTTGTAAAACACCAAAAAAATTTACTTTAGCTACAAGTCAGAAGTATTTCTCTAAGGGAAAGTCTTAAGAAAGTTAATTATAGGAGCTACTGCTCTTACTATATATTAAAAATAAAATATAGTTTTATTAAAATGTTAATAGTATTTATCATTAAGACTAAAAATTAATACTGTAGCTATGTACTTGGGGAAAAAAAGCAAACAAAAAACCACTCAATACCTATGCTGCTATCCTTCTATCCACCTCAAATCTCCTTTTTAAATCATATTTACTGCCAGAATTTAGAAGTCAATTATTTTAGTCCTCTCTAATTTTTGCTCCTACTCACAAATGCTCAGGATTATGAAACAACAGTTTTTTATGTGCAAAAATGCACTGATTACTTGAAAGTGAAACTAGCAAATCTCAATCCATAAAGGCAACTGAAATCTCATACTGGCATCCCAGTTAATCACTGTCTGGCTTCCTGATGTTCACAAGTCTTATTCATAAACAGTACCAGCTCACTCACAACATCTGCATGAAACTAAATCATCTCACCTACAGCCAAAGGGGCATTTACAGCTGCTTTCTTTTTCTGTCTTCTCCTATCCGGTCACATTCATGTGAAATTTTGCTCCAACCTTCAGCTACTAGGCCAGATTACACAGTTTTAGTTCTATCTTCACCTCAGATGTTGCACAGCAATATTTTATGTTTTCTGCTTGTCTGTAACATTAGCCAGTTTAGGATTATGAGCTTTATGAGTAGAAAACCTAAAAAACATACAAGAAACCTGTCCAGATTTTCAGGTGTTCCACATAGAGCATCCTCTTTCCTCTCAAACGAGTAAAGAATTTCTTTATATGATCCCTGACCCAATTTATTTTCCTGTGTACAGTCTGGTTTCAAAAGTCCCTGGCTTCATGGCACTACCTATTAAGTTTCTTGGTTACACAGTGTAAATACTATTTGCATAAATGCAGTCTCTGTGAGCATTTCCACCACTTCCATATTCAGACCTACTTTCAGGAACATGAAGTTTAAAACTCAAATAAATATGAACAGAAATCTGTTCTAGAGATGGATTAACTATAAGCAAACTGCAAAGACTGCTCAGAGGTGAGAAAATGAGGTTCTTTACAGTTTCCTGCTCTGAATCAAACTTCCTCTGCAAATGTAAGCAATATTTTTCTCCCCCATGTGGGCAAAATTCCCAAATCAAAGTCACATTAAGATGATAGGCAAATTTATTGGTTTTAAGATGCAGTTATTATGATGTTGGTAGACATATAAAATCAGTGTTCTCAGAGAAATAATTTAAAATTGCTTCTTATAGCCAAATAAATACTGCATAAAATGTTTTCTGATGCTGACAACCACTGCCATCTTTTCCTTTTCCTTTTGTTTTAGAACTCCTCTGCCTTAGCAGTGCAGAAACCTGTCTGCTTCTTTCTGAAAATTGTAGCCCAGCTTTACCACACTGCTCATCTGCCCTATTCATTAGTGTTCATTGCCTTTCCCTGTTTGCAAATTTCTACCTCAATTGGATCACTGAAAAAAGGCTCTGAGAAAAAAAATAAATCTTTATCTCACGTCATTTTTTTTACAGACCAGCGTCTCAACTGGTCATTGCTTCCCAGTAAAGGATACTGCAGAAGCACAATCTGAAGCTGTCTTTACTACAAAGACTGTGCCCTTGTATTCTCATTATTTTTAGTTCTTTCAGCAGCTATCCTTAGTATAACATTATGCTTTCTATCACGTGTCTGAACCTATTTTTATTACTTCTTGCTTGCTTCCACTAGTTTAGCAAATAATATACTGTGGTACTTTTTAGTGTAATTATATTTCAGCAATGACACTGAATTTTATACTCACTAACTACTGCCATAACTATGAAACTTCAGTAAATTTCAGTGAATCTTTTTATTTTGCAATTATAATAAAATCTAATTTAAACTTTTCTCCTGTCCAAATCCTTACACTCTGAGCGTTTTTTGGTTTTTTCTTTTTTACTATTTTGAGCTCTGAAAGTCAGGCACTGGAAAGTTGCATTGTACCAGTACTTCACACTGTATTTAAGGTAAGGTACAGCTACAATTTTAGATAGAAAATAGTATATCCATCACTGATTTTATCCTCCTAACAGTACAATCTGAGAAACATGTTTTTTTCTTCAGCACTACAACTGCACTATACTTGGGAATTGACAGACTTTTCACACAATAACTCCCAAACATTTTTTCTTCTTGGCCAGAATTCTGTGACATCTTTCTTTTTTGTGCATACATTGATTTTTCATTTGCATTTTTGATTTATTACCATATGCTTGTCAGTAGACCTCCCATCTAAATCTTTCTGCATTGTTTCTAATTATGTTACAGGTATAATAAAGGAATTTTTTTCCCTAAATTTTAATATAGAATAATAGATTGTCTTATTATTGTAGAACTAAAAAGGTCTACACTATGTCCTGGCATTGTTTGGGAAAGGAAAAGACACAGCAGGAAGCAATAAAGAGGTATAATCCAGTTCTACATTCTGGAAAGAAAAGGGTCTAACATCATTTATAGTGTCAGAAGTAATGTTTCTGGGAAGGGTAAGTATGGGTTATGATTTCAAGCTATCAGTCCCCTGTAATAATTAGTCCACAGAGCAGCTTTCAGGCCAAATTTTTTCCAAATTTGCATTGGAAGCCTCCACAACATACCACTTCACACCATACCATCTTTTTACTAACTGTAAGTATTACAAATCTTGGGCACTTAGTAAAGTATCTCTGTATTTATGATACACCTCATATTTTATTTTGCTTATTAGAAAATATCAGGAAAGTCATTTATATCAACAGACACTTATTTGACCTTCCTAGTTAAAGTGTAGTATTTCAGGGATACATACATTTTGATTTTTCAGCCCAGAAGAAATCTGCCAAGCAAGTACTTTCTCTTGCATCATATCAGAGACAAAGGTATCCTCTGTTACCTTAAGAAAAGTGTCATTAGTCTCCTTTCTTCCAGGGCAAGTCCTAAGCATGAGGCCACAATCACATTTGTATTTGTAAAAGAGATTCAAACATTTCCAGAAGGCTGAGGCAACATTTATGTAAAAGTTAATTTCAGAGCTAGTGTGGGTAGAAAGATAACCTAGGTGGAGAAGAAACAACAAAGAAAAACTGATGCTGCAATGGAGAACATGCAATTTGGAGGCAATCTAATCTAATCATCATATTGATTCAAGTTAGACAATTTAAAAGTATATGCAGTCACAAAGGAAGAAGCAGGAGATGCAACAGACAGGATTTTCAAGATCTGAAAGATAAGGGTTAGCACTGTGTTGTGGACTTGCCAGCCCCTGACAGGGAAAGGAAATAGGAAACAGAGATCTATACAAGTTTAACAAAGAGGCTCAAAGAGAGGGGAGGAGAAAACAGGAGATAATACAGACACAGCAGCATCAAAAAGTACCCTTAAGGTCTTAAGAGAAAATACAAGGATCTAGACTCCTCTGTAGCAATTAGTGAGACCGGACAAGGGTTGCTCAGCTGCAGTTTTACTTACCAGTAGTAGGTGATAAGTACATCTAATGCATCCTCTATTCTTTGATAATAAAGTAGTACTAGGGCTTATATGGTACATTTTTGCTTTAGCATCTCCCAGTAAGAGACACTAGCAATTCGCTTTCAGTGTGAGGATTCAGGCCCCTAAAGGGAACCTACAAGGTAGCCTGAGAGGGACTTTTGACAAAGGCATGTAGTTATAAGACAAGAGGTGTTGCCTTTAAACTGAAAGAGATTTAGACTAGACATTGGGAAGAAATTCTTCACTGTGGGAGTGATGAAGGAGCAGAACAGGTTGCCCAGAGAAGTTGTGGATGCCCCATCCCTGTAAATGTTCAAGGCTGGGTTGGGTGGGGTTTTCAGCAACCTGACCTTGTTGAAGCTGTCCTTGCCCATGGCAGGGCGGTTGGAAGTAGATGGTTTTAAGGTCTCTTCCAACAACTTTATGATCCTGTGATGATTCCCTCTCTCAGCTGCTTCATCTTACATCTATAAGGTGGACCAGAAGTGTGTCTTTATTCAGCAAGTTGGTGACTGCTACGTGCTCCCTCAGTCAGCAACCCAGGCTGGTGACTAGTGGCAACCAAAATGAGTTGTAACGCCAACTGTGTTTTCCCTGTTCTGGATTTACAAGAACTTGCAATTCAAAAACAGTTATTATTTTTCCCATTTAACTATTTGTGGCAGAATTGCAATTATTTTATTTTACATATAAAAATTATGACTCAAAAATATAATGATGTAAAATAATATATTTTAAAAGATCTTTATGTATGTTCTGGTTTCAGCACTTGTCCACAAATATGCCAAGCATCTGATGTAGTTCTTATTGGACAGTCCACTGAAGCTGTATTAACTTCATATGAATCCTTCCTGCAAACTATATTTATATCTGAAAACTAGACCAGGTTATGCGGGAAAAAAATTTAAAAATAAACACTCATGCAGAAAAAGATTGTGTCTCTCCATGCAGGGAGAGTATATTGTGGTTTGCAAAGATGTTTACTACAAACAGCAGTAGTGCTGCACGAACTGTATGGAAATGGATTTTATTTCAGTACATTGCATTACAGATCCTAAGCCCAACCTTGTCATCATAATTTTTCATAAAATTATGTATGAGTGCTATCTTGCTAAAGATTCTATCCATCTTTTACTGCCTCTGGCTGTCATCTGGAAGAAAGTTCTCAATCACAATGCAAAAGACTTTCCAAACGCAGACATTAATGACCATAGTGATAACTGCTATTATGCATTCCACTCCCCAAAACCTCTGAAGCATCAGTGACATCTGCAAATTGAGAAAGGCATATGCTGAAGCATGTGCTAACAGTAGCTTACTGGCAGCAGGATGATGATGGATTTTGGACCTCTTTACCTTAAGGATCAGTCTTTTCCAGTTTTCTCAATTGGTTTTATTTGGCTGACTTTACAATATCTTACATCAAAATAAATTTGGTGATCATGTACCTATCCTAAAACAAGAATCTAATTCACAGAACACCATGGCAACTTTGTTCACCATCTCCACAGAAAGCTTAAAGGTGGCATAAACAGAGAGGCGCTCTCATTCTACTCTGGTTTTAAATAATTAGGGTAGGACTATAGCAAAACTAAACTGGATGTGAAAATATGGATTGTTCTGACTGCTCCATTTTCTGACGTCTCCCTTTCAGCACACTCTTATAAGAGACAGAACATTCCTATATGATGTGAGATCTCTTGACTTGAATGCATAATTTATCTATGCATTTCCTATTTCAGAATCTATTGTTTTGAAGAAGTCTCTTGTTCAAATACTTTTTAAAAAATCTCTCTCAAATTATCTGCTGCATTTCAGGGTTAACCCTCAAAGTACTCTGCCATTCATATTCCACACAGCAAATCAACGATTGCTGCTCATTTGCGATTCCTGCCAAATTGCTACACTCTGCTCAGACTGAGATTAGCTCAAGACCCTAATATGGTGACAGCTGCTGGGAATGTTATTCTGTAAACTGAATAGCTGAATAGTATTCTCTCAGCTAACAGCACACAGTCTTCTGAGATCTTATTTGAATATAGGTGGTGATAGCACATTTCCTTGTAAACCATATGTACTTCGCAATATGCTGAGTTTGTTCTTACTGCAATAATTATAAATGCTTGCATTTGTTGAAGTTCATACAAATTCTTGCAGGATTGGGGTTAGAGTTCAAAATTAAGTACTCAAATGAAGGTGCAAGTTCTTTCTTTAGTTGGTTGACATCAGCTAACATAGTAAGTGCTTTTGTCCAGAATAAATAATGATAATTTAGGAAACCAGAATATGCCTACATTGGAGTCAGTGAGTTAGAACATTTTTTAACATATACGACAAAACCATGTATATCATAACAGCCACAAAATCATACTTTTCATAAACCAATCAATCTTCAGATTAGAATTTGTTACATTTCTTACCTCCACTATTTTTGCTGGAATTCTCTTCCACACTTCATTGCCTTACTGTACATATCCCTTCAGCCCTACAACATTATTTTTTTTTTAAAGCTAAACATCTCCTATCATTCATCCTCATGGCAAAAAATGGAGTATTCACAAGAAACATTCACTAGCTCCCATCCCCTGCTCTACAGTCTAAAGAAACCAATTTAGTCTCATGCTGTATGATAGTTATTTCTATTGATTCTATCTTTTTCCACTTCCTTTTAGAAAACACATGATCAGCCTCTATATACAATGGTACTTGCTTTATAGAACAGCCAAACAAGTATTTTGTCTTCAAACCTGCACTAGTAGCTGAAGTTGACTCTCTTAGAGAAAGAAATTTGGGTATTTTACAACAGCTGATCACTAAGGTCAATAGTATATATCAATGAGGACCATCTGATTGTGTTGTCAGATCTGGCCAGAGGGAAGCGGGAATAAGACTAGTGTAACTGTTACTTCATGTGTTAACTTCAGAAAGTACAGAAAATTTGGGGCATTCTGCCACATTTCTTACACTGACTTGCAAATTGTTACCTTCCCCATCATACTGTCACATGTGGCCCCAAAACGTAAACCAAGCCACAGAAATGACAGGCAAAAAGAAAACAAAACCAAGCCATCCTCCCCACACTGACCCCTGCCCTGCACATTCAGCCCTGGAGGTATGGGCTATGACACAAGGCATAGCAACAAGCAGCCAGGAGCCAGAGAAGTAGTCATAAACAAATACAAAAAGAGACAAAAGAATTGCAGCTAGCTTTTATTATTCCTCAGTGTCTTCTGTATTTCTGATTTTCAGCTAGATTTTTAAAATTTGGGGGGAAAAACAGTTGAATTTGGCTTGTTTTAAACAAGGCAAGTTTTGAAAAAGGAGCATCAAACTTGAAGGTAAGTGAGGAGCTGAGAGCAATATCTCTTTTTCTAATTTAATTTTGTTAATTTGTGCGGGAAAGGATTAGAGCTTAAGCATGTACATGGCACCCTATGAAGCAGCAGGTGAGTACTGGTGAAACTGAACGTTAGATACTGTCCTACAAATGTATTTTTTGGGAACAAAAGGAAACTTACTGCAAAAGCATCATTTAAAGGCCTAGAAGTAGAGTACTTGAAATACATTGGCTTTAGGCAAGTCCTTTCATGTACATTTAAATTATCTATGGACTCAAGTAGAGTCTCCAGAGGAGGCTTGCAGGTTTCACAGTCAATGTTCAAGCCCTGTTTTAACATTGTGAGCAAGAACTAGAACAGGCCTGAATGTAGGGTTTTCAACCATGTATAATAAACAATGTCATTACTCCCTACAGCGAGAAGATAGGCCTCCTGCTGCATCTTGACTCCCTCTATGTAGTAAAAAAAAGCAATTCAGAGCAGAATGTTAACCTAGGTGCTTTGAGCCAGCCTCTGGAGGTGACTTTTCTCCACTCCTTTCACTAACCTACTGGTTTAGGCACATATGACTATCCCCTCACCCATGTCTCAAAGAAGATTCATTTGAGAATTTTCCCTGTGTTCAAGTTCAAATTTGTGCTGGGATTATTAATGGAAATTTTACATTACGTCAGTTGCAAGATTGATCTTGGATGAATTTCATTAATATTTCCCCTTTAACAAAATCCATTATTATTCTCTGCTTTAGCTGATTCCTCACTTCCTTATAATTCCTGTACCATTCTTTGTCTTCAGTAGTTTAACTACTAATTGCCTGGATAATACTGCGGTATAATTATTTCTCTAAAATTATTCAAACAAAGACAACAGGCTAACCAGGCTTAGTCCACTTTTGGGAAAATGGGTGTTCCATTTTAACCATTTTTCTAAGTGGTTTCTAAGCAGCTCTTGTTTTCTGTTGTCCTGAACAATTTTCAGGTTTTCTTTTCTCTGAGAAATTTCACAAAGCCTTGCAATTTACTGAGCTCAAACCAATAGTTCTGTAGTGACATGACACATTTTTGCCCATTATCTTCATTGAAATTTGACTGAATTCAGATTTTGAGTTCTAGGTTCAGTGTGACACAGTATTGGAACCACAGAGAACATTATCCACCTTTTTGAGCATATATGTTGCATTTACACCAATAACGAGAGTCAACATTAAAGTTATCCTATGCTCTCTTTGTGTCAGTCAGGTTTAAAGACCCTCATTTCTCAGGTTAAGGACCCACATTTATCAGGTTAATGGTCAGAAATACTGAGCAAGAAAGATCCTGTAGGTATAGTCTATTCACCTTGACAGCTCAGTTTAAACTTCATAATTGTCTGTATCTATGTCTTTGTTCAATGTTTATCTCTCTTGAATTTATAAAAGTGTGCTTTATGTTTTACAACAACACAAAAGTTCAAGAACCATATATGTTACTTTAAGAGAAAATATTAAGTGGAGGAGAGCTATATTTTGCCAACAGATTGCAGCATAAGAAGAATGCTAAAAAAACAAAGTTATGTGCTGGTAGTGTGTCAGTGTAACAGTGAAGCATGTTGTCACATGCCCCACCTCTCTCATAGTTTGGTGACCCAAAAAAACCTGAAGTTTTATCTCTGTCCTTGTTGTCATCCAGACTGGCCTGCCCTGCCCTGACCTGCAGTCCTGCCACACTTGCAGGAATGGTGACGTTCACATCCTTTTCTCACACTAACCCTGTTCATTTCATCAGAACATCTCTCAGCTTCACAGGGTATGAGGCAGCCTTTTCTCACACTGCATAAAGTATACAACAGCCTGAAAAGATCCTGCATTACCAAAAGGCTTCACTTTGCATGTGGATAATAAAACATGGATAAAACAAGCATGAGTGATATGTAGGACACAGATGAAGGAGGCTCAGGTAGCCTAGAGGGGATGCTGTCAGTGCAGACAGACCTGCAATGGAAGCTTGCTTAGGAACAGGAAGACCTGATACAGTTGTGAATGTGATTCCGGAACATCCTACTGCTTTACAAATAGCCTGCCAGTGCATCAGGAATATTTTTACAGAAATAAGGACTTTTTAACTATTTGTCTACATAGTCAAAGGGGAAAAAAAAAACAAACCACAAAACAGAGGTGTTTAAACATGCTAAATTAAGGTAACAAAAATAGAATTTGTACATGTTATTAAAAAAATAGCTAATAACATAAGCAGCTAGGTAGGGGCAAAATAAGATGCAGATGAGATCCTAAAATGGAATTTCTTATCTTCTGAGTGCTTGACCTCACAACTTTAATACTGCAGGTTTTGAATGCATAATGTCCTTGTTTTGTTTTAAGAACACTGCAACCACAGAAAACACATCACACAGATGGCTAATCAGCAGGGTCAAAAGTTGGGCTATCACTTAATTTTACATTTTCGTAGAGGCTATCTTCTTTTTCTTAAAGTGTTTGATTATGTTTGAGTGCTGAAAAATATCTCAAACACATGAACCTACCAACAGCCTCCACTTTTTATTTACCATTTTTCAGGAAGGAATGGCTCTAAAGGGGCTTTTTCTGACTGCTTCAAAACAGAATTTACATAGAGATTAATACACTTGAGACATTCCATGGGACACAAATCTGTTTAATTGGTTTCTCTTGACTGTAATCGTTCTAACCAAGATAATTTTTTTCAGCACTTGAAAAATTACAGACAAAAAAATCCAGTTTGTAATCATCTTGCTGAACCATGAAGCAATCCCCTATTAATTTTCTATTGATACATTCTTTGCTCATTGGCTGAAAGTGCAGCCTGCTCTGTGAAGTTATAATACGAGCAAAAAAGTAAGAATAATCTCTACAAAGCAATGGCTGATATGAACGGCTGGCTAGACGCTGTGCAAACCTCCATGCTGGTGACTGCCACCAGCTGACTCAGAACCTGTCAAAAGCTTCTAATCTGCTTCACTTTTGCCTCATTTGCTGCCACATTTTTGCTTGATGGTGGAATCTTGACAAGTCGTTGCTGTGGCTTTGTTTCAATTTAGTTTATACACTGATCTAGCTATACCACAGCTTTGGCAGCTACTAAAATATATATTTTGTTCTCCCATATCCCCAGTGATTTTACAGACTCTATAATGTTCAGATCTTATCAGCCACTGAATTTCATCTTCTAAGATAAGTGAAACTTTCCATTCCTTCCTGTTCTTTGCCACCAAACATTCCTTTTTATCATGATTTTCAATCCTTCAACTTTAGGGCATTTATACTGAGGTCAGTGAATTTGTCATCTTTCCTTCTACAGAGATACTCCTGTGCATCCTAAAGTAACCACCAAACAGTTCTCAGAGGACACAACACACTAAACCCCTGCCATTGCATTTTTTGCAAGGTTGTTATTCTATGAAACTTCTTGCATGACATTTATTCAATCAAATTATAATTGACTTCTTTTACTCCATCTCCATCAAGAGTAAAGTATTAAAGTGGTGCAACAAAGTGAAAAATAAAAGTTTGTATATAAGGATCATGCATTTTAGAAATGAGTTGTTAATCTGTCAATAAAATCAATAAACATTTGTGGTTTTTTCTGTCTCTGGAAAAGATAAATATTTTGTTGTAAATATAAAGAACAGAGTTGCAAATTTTGCTTGTCACTGCAAAGGCACAATGTATGATATATTAACCTTTCAGCCCATAATCATTTGTCTATGTATTGACTCTAAATAACATCAGTGAACATCATAGAAAAGAAATAATTTGTTTCTGAATGCAATGCATGATGAGGCCAGTCAAAAGGAAATTAAGTCATAACCACTTTCCTCTTAGCATGTCTCTTAATTAAAGTCAATTTAAAAAAAACTTTGTAACTGAAATATTCATGATAGAAATTAACAGTCTAACTAGAAAGTATTCAGTGAAGATGCATTTTAGCATATTCTGTGATGCTTGTACAGCTGCTTAATCCTGTAATTGACATCAGGTCTTCTGGCTGATTTTCTGAGAAAATCCAGCTCAGGTAAGAAAGATTTTTATTTTTTTTTTGTCTTCTTTCAAGACACAAAACTTCAGAAAACTGTATTCAAGATGTATGTTTGAAGTAGCATGCAGGAGCTAAATCCTGTTAACACATAAAGAAAAGTAGGTTTAAATCCCATAAACTTCACTCAGTTTCTTTTACTGTTTATAAACTGTTTACTGAAATAATAGTGTTTCTGTTTAGCAATGAATGCAACAGTGAAATATTTTTTCTTTAGGGAAAAATCCAAAGGTAATGCTTTTTTCCTAATAAGTTTTGTACTTAGTTATGGCATAGCACTGCTGATGTTGAAGGTTTGAAGCTGAGCAACAATAAGATTTTATTAATGTTTTGTGACAGTGTGCCTAGCAGAAAGGATGGAATTGATGGATAGTCGAGCTTTTTTACACCACTTGTTTGGTGACTCCATTATCTCTGTGAGCATAGAATAAGGCTGACTGTTAGGCACACATAAGAAGCCCAAGTTTACCAACACCAAAACGGATGCTACAGTAATTTAATTCTTTACACTCAGTCCTCATTTCTCACATCACAGGGGTTTGGGGCAAAGAAGTAATCAGGTTTGTTGTGTTTTTTTAAAGTCAGATTAGTTCCCTAACTCCCAATTCACCTAACATGAACAAAGACTTGCGCTGACACAGCACTAAGAAGGGGAGGTGCTGCAGGAGAGAAGGAATTAAAATAGAAGCCAACAGGCACTGAGACATAACACTTTGTACCATGAAACTACAGCTCAAATCAGGAGCAGCTTAATTTCTCTAGAGTAGAGAGTGAGCAGCAGCTGTAATTACTGCCTGTAAGTGCAAACGCTCCCTCATCCCCTGCCTTGGAGAGGCTGAACTGCTGCTGGCCATTTAAGACAATTTACAGTTCCCTTGCCAGTGTAAACAGTTATATCCAATAATACCTCTTATTTCTCCCTTTTTAAGAGGAGTTTCTTTTTTAACCTATATTATCCCAGTGATCTGGTTTACATCAGGGGCTTGCAAAGTCAGAGACAGAACTGAATGGGTTGCAAACTTCAGAGCAGGCACAGAAAAGCATCTAATTAAGATGTAGCCCATTGGCCCATGTGGCTACAGGCAGTAATAGAGGATGGCAGGTGCTGGAGCAAGTTCCCCAAATATTCACGACTGAAAAGGGCTTTCTGACAACCTATGTACACTTCCAGTGTTTTTTTTTTCACTTGTGGTCAGAAAATCTTTCCTATTTTGATTTCTGTTTGCACAATTAAGCTGATATAATATCCTCACCCATTAGACTTCACTTGGCTTCTAAGATTTGTAAGAGGATTTGCAAGGACAGGCTCAGCTCCACTCCACAAGAAGAGGGCAGACATGAATGTATCCCAAGGGTACACATCTTCTATGTAGGTTTGGTCATAGGCCTCCTGTAACTTACTTCACAATCAAGTTTGACTCATATTCTCATTTCTTCCTAGCTTATTTCACTTTTCCGTCTAAGACTCAACAACACTGATCAAAACATAGGTAAAATGTGATCCCAAACTATGCAAGACTACATGAATTTTACTTACTGCCACTTCTGAAGCCTGCACTAAAAAATTTTATTGCTATTGGCCAACTGGAAATTTCCACTCATAGTTTGCTAAAGCATATGATTCTTTTTAGGTGTCAGAAAATACTTTGCATGCTCTAGGACTAGAATGAGGCATATTTGCTCCATTTGAATTTGAAAGGATAATTCATTAGCACATTACGCCTACATCAAAACATTCCTCCTCAGAGGTGCTAAAAAGTCATCTGTCAGTTTTCTAGAATTTTAAGTTCTATATAATCTTTACCCATATTACAGGACAATTTTCTTTCATGCAAAAAAAATCTTTTGCTTAATTTTTATGAACTCAATATATACGTCTCTCCTTAACCATGTCTTTTCTTAATTCTTAAACAGACAGATTGGGATGCCCCTTCAGATAGTAATTCCACTGATGTTAGTGTAGTTACAGTGCCTTGGCACTGTTGTGAAAGTCTCTTTTCCTAGACTGGTCAATACAGTAAGGACATAAGGATAATTCTCTCAAAAGAGAAAACACTGACAGGGTTGCGGGGGGCACAGAGGCAGCTCCCCACCCACTGCTGATACTTCAGGCTCCTCAAACAATTCTATTTCCTCTCTGGCAAGGAGTTACACGCTTAGCTCTCAATTACATTCCTTTCCTTCTCCTTCCCTTTATCCTCAGATTCCTAAGGGAACAAGAAATGTTCCTGAGAATATTTCTATTCTCATTTAGCCAATTAAATTCTCTAGTGGATGTGCCATACAGAGACCTACACACACTCAGTCAACAGTAAATCAGTAGCAGTGTTAAAGCATTTTTCAACATAAATAGCTGGAGCATACATGGATTCCTAATGAAGAGGATTTTCTATATACTTTTTTTAACCTTGGTTTACTTTATCATCATTATAAGCTGCAGCAGGCTTTACGAGTCTGAAGGACAGGTGAACAAGCAGAAAGCAGATGAAAGGCACTTTTTAAACAAGTCACTTCTGGCAGCATGGCAGAGGTTGATCTGAGAGGCTAGTCAGAGGCAGAACAGATAAGAGCTGCATGTGGCTATCCTAGACAGGCTGTAGGATAGCCTTGTGTAGGAGGCAGGGAGACAGCAGGAAAGACCAGGAAGGCTCCCAACACCCTCAAAATGGCAACTACAGGAAGGGAAAGAGAGAACAGACTAGAGGAAAAGAAAGCTGCAGTTATGTTCAAAGTTATGTTGAAGTTTGAAACAGAGAACAAGAGGTTTTATTTAATACAATAATAGAGAAAGAGCCGCAGGGATTTGAAAAGAGGAATTACGTATCTGTGTCAATAGAAAGGAAGATTACTCTGGTAGCTTCATTTTGTAGGAATAGAAGGGGTAAGACATTGGGGGCCTATTTGTGATAATAGATTCAGAGCTCACATCTAACACATTAAGTTTAACAAACAGTACCAAAAATATCTCTCCACACATTCAGCATAATTGTAATATATTTAGCTACTTAAAGTATTTGTTGATCCTGCCTCTCCTCCTCACTTCCCCTTACATCCACAGATGACAGAAATCTTTTCTTTCCAATTCTTTCTTAAGTGAGAAAATGTAATTGCTATTGAAGATGCTACCACCAGTATTGCTTTTCTTTAATCATAGAGAGACATTCAGCTGAACCCTTAACAATTGAATTTCACAGTGTTTACATAAAACTGGATGGGGATACAATTCATTTCTGTGTGTTGTAAAGACAGTGGTTTTTTATTCTGCAAAATGCAGCACATTTCCATACTTATCATTGTAAGCATAGAATTGCCTAAAGGCAGCACATCTTTAATTAATTTTTACTGCAGTGTGAAAAGAATCCTAAATCATTAATCATTTTTCTTTCACTACATACCGAAAGAAAATTTTCCTTTCTTGTTCTATACACACACATGCGCACGCACACACACAGAGGAAAGCTTGTTGGACTTGACTTTCCAACAACCTGGTTACAAACTGAATCCCTTTCAATGTCTTGATCTAAGCTGATCTACTCATCAGAGAGTAGTCCTCTGGTAATGTTGGGATAGTTAGGAGTTGACAGTGCCCAGCCAGCAACTTCTCCTAGAGCCTGCACCACTTTCAACAGGCACTGATGCTAGATTGAATTTAACTTCTAATGTATATTTTCAAGATGATTGTTTTTAGCTTTCCATCACCTTCCCTAATAGGCTGACAATTGCTTCTTCAGCCCAAACATCCTCCTGTCTTCTATTATTTTCCATTACAAGAGGTGAATAAATAGCTTCCTGTCAGAGAAGGCAGTTATATTTCTTCCACATATGTATTTTTCCCGTACATAAATGTCTGCATATAAGGTGTTACTCTTAGTAATCTCCACTAGGTTTGCTTAAATTAATGTACCTTATCATTCCATCTGCTGCCTAAACATAGACTGGTAAACCATTTTATACATGCCAAACATTGTATGCATATTAACTAATCTTTCCAACCACGCTCTGCCACTGCAGTCATTACTGACCCAATCAAAGCATAAAATAATGAAGAAAGAGAGAGAAGAAATTGTGCCTCCAAATTACTTCTACAACTCAAGATTCTAAAGACTTTTGTAGGAAACTGGTGAATCTTACAGGGATTAGCGAGTAACTATTTGGCAGCCAAATTAAAATCTGCCCTATATAAGGAATTCAGAATTGCAGACAGAACTAGATGCATACATGAAATTTCAAAATGTTAAAACTATAGTATGCACCAATCTGTGCCCTTAAAAATAACACCAGCCTCCTTACTAATCTGAAGGACTAACCTTATATTTTCTTTTTTTTCTTTTTTTATCTTTAAAGTTCCCAATGTACCAAGTATGTCTGAATATACTAAAATTCTGCTGTTCTTGATAAGCACGGGAAATTAACTAACTTTACCATATCTACCTAAGCATGATCAGAATCAAAAAGGAAGCATTTCTTTGCCCAGGTGATACAAGTCAGGTCTTATACAGGGAAGGAAGTTTTCTGTCAAAGCTTTGTGCAGCATTTTATAAGAAGGGTGAACAATTTTTACGCAGTGAAGACTCAGATGCAATCCAACTGAGGGGGCTAGCCCAGTCTGCTACTTGATACACAGCTCCTATGAAACAACAGAGAGATTCAGTTTCACATCAAAGCCAGCTGAATACGTTGTTCTGACGATTTCTGACAACTGAAAATAAATCTTCTTAATGTTGAAATATAAATAGTCTTCATTTGTATGTTGCAACTAAGTGCATAGCTGTATTTTAACATTTTCTAATTGTAATTTTTATGGACTCATCATCTTCCTTTCATTTCAACCAAATTCAGCATATAAATTAGTGTCAACAGTTTTTAAAATCGTGCTGGATAAGAATTTCTATTTTCTGGTAGCATTAGCACTCTTGCTTTAAAATGATCTTCTGAACCACAAAGGGAGATTTGGAAAACCATCTTTTGAGTATGCTCGTAAGCTTGTCTAACATACACACAGTACCCTCATGTTTAACATTTTAGGGCCAAATATCAGAGGAATCATTTCAGTGGTGACACATAAATTGAGACTGCACAACTTTCTGCGTACAGACTGTGGTAGAGTTTAGCTTTTCCTTCTCTTCACTGCTAGTATTTGCTGTGTGTCATATCAACAAATTTAGGCTGATTATTTCTGAAAATTATTGCTAAGATGAAATGCTAGTCTCCTTACTTTCTTAAAAAGAATGTCAGTAATGGATATGCAATAAAAAGATGAAAAAAAGAAAGATAAAAAAATCTCTACAAGGGGATGGTTTTTACCATACAGTCTTTGTATGTCACCCAGTACTAGGTATACTACACCACATTACCTTCTACCTATATATAACTTTTCATGAGGGCTACTCTTTAAAAGGTGACACACCACCTGGGAAGACAACTCCTGAAAAAGGGATCTATATGATCTTGGTATCTGAAATGGATTAGAAATATATTTAAAGATGATTCTTTCCCCATACATTGGGGATTTATGATGGTTTTCTTCAAACAAGCATGCTTCTGTTTTTGTTTAAAAGTGGAAAAAACTTTTTTTTTCCTCCATGATGGTAATATTCTCTTATATATTCAGAGTATATATTCATATATATGAATATATAACGTATTCTTTGTTCAAAGTTCATTTTTATATATTCACACTACATATATTTCAAATAGATTACAGTAAAATTGCTGCTTGATAGCAAGAAATAATTCCTTGTATGTGAATAGAATTAGGAAAAAGTCATCTCCATTTGGTAGTTAGAGGCAGATCCTTGTTTAACTGAGATCAAAATAAGAATAGCCACATCATACGGCACCTCGGATCAGATCAACTCTATATCATTTAACATAATCCTTTGTGTTCAACCTCCAGATCTTAAAACCTGTACATCACTTAATTAAGTAAAGCATACAAGGTCCTGAAGATGAAAGTTTATGGAGCTGTCTGAAATTATAGAACACAGCTTTGAAGTGTAATAAAACAAATAAGAGATCATAAACAGGGGAAAAAAATCCACTTAAATGGTGTCATGGAATGGGTCAGCTCAGCAGGAAGTACCATTTGTCTGTGAGACAATTTAAAGCCTTCTTGCATTGCTTATGTTCAAACATTGATGATTTAAAAGATTTTTATGTTCCTTAGATTTCCATAGCACTTCTTGCAAAACTTCCTCACAACCAAAAAGTATTTTTAAAATGCTAAATATACTTTAACGTTGAAGGCTTAAGAATAACTCATTTAGGTCTGTTGTAGCAAGTGCAGCAACTGGCTCAGCACTAGTCTGGTGTTAGTCTCAGCTCTGATATTTTGCCAGTTCTTTTGACTTTTACCCAAGAAAAAATAAATCATTTTAATGAACTCCTGAAGTCCTTAATGTGGCATGTAGTTACACGGCTTGTTATTTAGCATCATGTAGATTTTGAAATACATTGGGTTTAAAACATGTACAAGTAATAAAAAAACAATTTAATTATTTCTCTCTGCTCTTACTTTGGTGTTGTGTTTTTTTCAGAAAAACTTTTTTGCCTTTCATAAAAGAAATTCTTGAAGCTCTTACATGATTTATTATCTACATTAAAATAGCATGTAGCATAAAAGACAAGAATGAACTCTCCCTTTTCCAGACAGAAAACAGAATACGCATAAACCATGAGACAGGTTGAACTCAATAGAGTAACGAGAATACCAGAACAGTCAAACAACTTTTTATTCCAAGTTTTGTGAATTTTAAACAGTTTGTAGATAAAGATGCACCTGACAAAACATAATTGCAAATGACTGAAATCTGCTATTTTGAATAGTATAGTATATGTAGTTTACTTTCTACTCAGACGAATTTTCCCTCAGCATGAAACAAAAAATTAGAAGACTGAAATATAATAGCACCTACTACAAGTCTGGGGAGAAAAAAAAATAAACAGTAGAAAAAGAATCTGACCAAGGAAAAAAATAACTGAACTTTGAAACAAGAAAAGGTAACTTTCTCAACATCTCTTATGGAATAGTTAGTAGAGGATAAAAGATAGAAACTCCAACTATATTTCAGAATTCTTTCAGAAGATTGTCATCATCAGTACTAACCTACATAAAATGGGGTTCTTTTTAGAAGTCCTCTTCAAATGTAAAAATCAAATCATGACATGGAAGAATTAATTATTTACTTTTAATATGACAGAGGACATGTACTTCTAATCTTGGAGATTTTAATGGGCCAGTCAGTCTGTCTCAGCCTAACAAAGTCTCTATCATTATGGCAGTCATTTTACATACCACAAATTCATCCTCTCAGCATTAGGTTAGAGTTGTTACCTTGAGGTCCTACTGCAGGGAAATTAAACTTGTGATATTCCAGATTTGAAATACTGACATAGAAAGGAAAGAATGCATGTCTTTACTCCCAAATCATGTCATGTTCAGTCAATCAGGGCTTAAAATTTACCAGTAATAAAGAACAGGCACGTGTTAGTTGAGCTGCTCCAGAAAGGGTCTCAGTGAAGGCTCTTAACCACCAGACTGAGCACATAGAAGAGGCATCAAGTCTTCACTAGTAACAACAGGAGGACCGTCGTAGGTGCAGCATCATGGGGAGGGAGCAAACAGAATATCACAAACTTCATAGAATAATCTCTCTTCCTTATCTCCCCTGTCTCTTTTTGTGATTTAAATGGCAGCTATGATGACATGACAAATTTATGAAGAAATGTAGGGGAGATACAGGAATAAGGACTGCTGACCTCGTTTCATGGAGAGGCTGCCAGTCATGCAAATAGCTTGAACAACTTGCTTCACAGAAGAAACATCTCTCATTGTCTTTGACTCAAGGCACATCAGATGATTTTGCAATAATCACACAGGAGCAAGATAAGGTTGTTTTGGCAAATGTTTTGCAGGAAATAAGGAAAGGTACCTGGGCTAAGACCAGCAGTTTCGGAGGTGCAGGAAGGAGGTGCCCGAGGTTTAAAAAGTCCACAATCAATTAAATGCTAAAGCAAATGCTGCAAAGAAAAGGATTATCAAAGATATAAATTATTTTTATGCCCCAACAGGAGAGAAAAATATGACCCACAAACTTTATTTTTTGCTAAAGCTAGCAACCTTTATAACTACTGAATAGATTGATAGAAAATAATTAGTTTTCCAGAATCTGCTCAGAGTATGGAGCAACCTCAGCCTCAACCTAAAAATAGATGTAAGGAGCCATCCATCAGGTCATCAAGTTTTGCATGTGTGTTGCCCCTGTTTCCTATATCCCTTTAGGAAAGAATACACCTCTTTGATACTACAAGCTACTTCAGTGTTTCCAGTCTAGCATCTGTGGGAATAGAGCTTCAGAGGGTCTGTGAACAAAGGAGATGTTCAAGGCTCTAAGGGTAAATGTGAATGAAACAAACTTCTTTTTTTCTCTCATTGTCAAGGGGGAGGGGAAATTGAGTGGCAGAAATTGTATTTACGGCCAGAGTCTCTTTTATAATCTGGGACACACATTACCGAATACTCAAAACTTCATAAATGTTTATTCTGAATGCACACCTAAATTTCACCAAAATCATGGCCTTGTTCAAAGTCTGAGGGGTTACACTGGATGAAGATACAGGAATTGCTCAATGCTTATTATTTACATACAAATTTTGCTGGATAAGGACCTTGAAAACACAAGTGTTTCTATAACTATTTTTCTCTTTTAAGTTCTCACAATTTAATACCAACACTTTTCTCATATTCCTGCTCATGCAGTCAGAAGTGTTTTTGCCACAGGAGTATTCCACTGAAGAGCTAGGCTTACAATTCTACATAGAAGAGACTTTAATTATCAGTTCAGACTCACCTTCAAACTATTCAGCATCTCTAGAAATTGGTTCTCACTTTTCTTATTTTTACACCAGAAGCAGCTCAGTACAATATAACTTACACCACTGCAGTAGGATTATCTTTGACAAGCCACCATTCTAGTCCAGTGACTTCTTTGACAACTCATTTTTTTAGTCCTTAACTGAATTAAATAAGAATGAGGAATAGAAAATGGAGTGTACCAAACATATCTTTTTTTCTGATGTCCAATTCAGAGGAATTAATAGCAGAGATAACATTTCATAACTATGCCATCATATCTGTAAAAATAAAATCCTAATAATTAAACCATTCTATATGAAATTCAGCATTAATTTCTTGCCAAAATGCCAATACTAATTAGTTAATGAAGTATTCAAAATGGCAGCTCACTAAACCTAACTGATCTTTAAGATCTAATTTAGCTATGCCCTACTTCAGGCTGAGTGCTGTCACTGGAAGGCTACAAAACATATGTTGTTGCACATGTGCTCTCTTACTATCTTCCTATTCTTTGATCTTGGCATCATTCTCTGGCTCCTGAGGTGTCCATTTCTTTTTCATCTATTGATTGTACCACTTTTTCCACAATATCAATACACAAAATTTAAATATTACAGCATGTCACTTTTACATTAACCATATGAGAATAATAGACTAATTCCTATGAAAATAACTGGACTTCCTGAGACACATTGAGAGGTACTCTACTCAACTACTAGTTTTCCATGCCATTGAGAAATCTCTGAGTCAAGTTGTAAAGCAAGAAGTTTGTCCAGCCCATGACAATACCCTGGACAAAATCTTACCTGGGAATAAAAAATGGCACCTCCACATAACTGAACGTATTTTTAAAAATTTCATGCAGCAAGAAACCCATGGTCTAAAGGTACACCTTTTTTTCATACTGAATCTTTTTATTTACTAATTGGTTGGAGCAAATTATACATTATATGATATCTTAACATTTATTTTATGCAGGGAAGCTGATTATTTTTCTTGAAATATCACCCTCTGCATAACTTAAAGCTAAGAATGAACTTAGTCCCTTCAGTGTGAACAGAACTATTCCCATACTAAGATCATGCATCTGCTTAAGTACAGTGAGGAATGATAATAATATAGTTGAAGGAAATTATTTCCATTATTCATTTAGATATCTTAAAACAAATGGGCATCAAAGGATATTAAAAATAATCACTATTTTTAAAGATAACTCTAGGCTTCTGTCATAGCTGTACCTTTAACTCCATTATGATGCTTTTTTAATCCTATACTTTTTTTATTAATGCTCCAAACTTCATTTAACAAGCTATGTTTAACACAATAAACAACAGGGTTTGTAAAAGTCTGATCACTAGAACTCCTTCTGGTGAATTCTGAAGAAGGGCTTAATTTTATATCAATGTGTGCAGTTCACAAGGTAGTGCAGATCCAATTGAGCCAAATGTTTGAATGGGGCTCTGAAGCCCTTACAGCCATATCTGCTCCTCGTAGTTCTGTCAGCTGCAAGCATGGCAGGACCAGCACTGGCCTCACTTCACCTGGGGTGTGGTTAAAATGAAATTCTGTTCTGTGTTAACACACAGCTTAACAACTGCCCTTGCTCTGCAGCATGCCTCATTTTTGTTGCAACACACAGCTCTCTTCAGCCCTGTGCCAGAGCGGATCTAGCTGGACTTTGGACAGAGGAGAGGGGGATTAGAACCCACCGTCCATTGGCTGTGCTGAACAGCATTAAAGAGAGAGGAAAGGTGTTAGTCCAGTTAAGGAGAACGTGGAATTTTCTCCTTGATAATCAAGGCCTAGAGCATATGTCCTCGAAGGATACTACTGTGTAAGGCAGATGGTCCTATCTTTATTCTGGTCAGATCTCAGCAGGCCAAAGTAAGCAGACCTTGAGGGGCTGCCGAATCCACACATCAGGGGGAGTAAGTGCATGGAATAAGGAGAGGTGCAGCTGATCCACAGAAAAAGGTCACCTTTCTTTACTACCTCCCACCCCTCTCGCAGCAACAATCACTGAGGACCTGTGTCCACTAAATCCTGTATGTTGCTGAAGCATTAAATCTATGGGCTACCCTTTACTTGAAATTTAATTGAATTCCACATGACTTGTTGGAAGAATGTAATATAAATACATTTAGCTATTAATATGTCACATTTGCAGAGCCAGACTCTCCTAGCCATTACTCTTAGTAAACCTGGAAAGCATTTTGTGGTCACTGACTCAAAACAATAAAAAACAATTTAGCAAACCACAATAAGTACAAGGAACAGCCTTGAATAGATGGGTATTATTATTTCTAATGAACATTGGGCAAGATCATTGTTTCTAGCTGTATTGATAGATAACAGCTTTTATACAAGAAAAGCAGAATACACACTATCTAAAATCACGCAGAGTAAGAAAGTATTGTCTACCTATTAGCCAACACCTCTAAATCTAATTTTAGACAAACTGCAGCAAATGATTAGATGACAAAGTACTTTATCAATGTGTTTTTATTTTCCATAATACTACTGTTGTTTGCTGAGTTTGCTGTCTATAAACAACTTATAACATTCACTTTTGATTTAAACAGTGCTAATGTTTCTGCATTTACTGCAATACTGTGCGAGCCATAACACCATAAAGTAAGCCATAGAAGCAATTTGCTCTCTGTATGATATTGATTTTTAAATAGATTAGTAAAGTTTGTGTTTATTCCATGCAGAAAGCAAAAACAAAAATAGAATTAATAAGAATACAGATACAGATTTTTCAAACTTATCTAAAACAGAGCACTGGTTACGGAAAAGGTTTGCGGATACATCCTTAAAGACCACAAAACAGTTTCATATCTTCACTGAAGTGCTTCAGGAACATGTCACATTCTAACTAAAATTTAGGACTTCTGTTCCTCTAAGCATGTATCAACATGACAATTTCTCGACAAGTTACAGCTTAAAGTTTGAAATAGGAGTACATTAAAGAAAATACTTTGCCGATATCTGAAGCTTCATTATAAAATGGAATACTTTCCTTCCAGTATCACTGATGGAGATGTAGCTGTGGAAAGGATTAAGCAGTTCTATCTGAGTGACATAAAGAATAGAAATTCCTGCCAAGAAATTCCTGTTTTAAAAAAAAATGGCAGGTTTTAAGATTAGGGCTAAGTGATAAACAGTTTCTTTGGTTTGACAGAGAAAAAAAGGCAAAAAAACCCTCCAAAACCAACATTCATTTGTACTGAGAAAGAAAAAAGAATAAGAATAATGCCAGAATGTAAATACAAAGTGTGCCCATTCCTTGAACAATATATACAACACTGGCCCTACCATAGCAGAAAGCATAAGTAGGAAAAGGCTACCGTGGATGGTCAGGAGTTTGGAACACTTCTGTATGAGAAGAGAATAAACAAACTATGATTTTTGGCTTGGAAAAGAGTCCATGAAGAAAGGATGATTTATGATGTTTTGCAAAACTGTTTTGTAAGGAACAAATAGTTGCAACAGTATATATTACTCTGATCATTAAACCATGAGTAATATAAAGACAGTGAATGGGAAATTAAAGTGGCAGTTTATAAATATTCATTCTAACAATTAGCAATAACAATTAACAATGTATATACACTAATTAGCTCCTTGTGAGGTATCTCAGATGTAATCAGTTTGAATTTTTAATCTTCAAGTCATATTTAGTGCTGAACTCTTTTCTTAGAGCCCTTGATAATTCCTGTCAATAATATGGAACTCTAATATTTACAGACTCACCCCTTTTAAGGGATGTAAGTATAGGAATGTAAAATTATATTAACTCAAGAAACTAAAAGTAGATTTTAATTGAGTAGTATATAACATTACTCTTTTTTCTGAGAAATTTAGACACAGAAATTTCTGAGGAACTTACTCTAAACAATCATGGTTTTTTGAAATGATTTTATTTATGTATTTTGGAGGAATCATTCTGCAGTGATTTATATTGTCTCTGTTCTTCTTTCTTATCCTTCTAACTCTGTTGTGACCTGCCCCACAGAGAATACCTGTATATCCTTGACTCATGAAGCCCTAGTTCCCCTAAGTCTGCCTACTATGAAGTTACTGAAAGTCTGGCTTCATTGCTTCCTGCTGCCAGAGGCACAGAAATTCAGTGCTCCTGGAGTCAGACCTCTCCTTGTATGTTATCCAAACAGCAACATATTTCCAGAGACATCTTCTCTGCTGCTGGGAATCTTGTTCAAGATTATACTGGGGCACCCAAAACTGCACACAGCAGTTGAGGCGAGGCCCTGCCAGCACAGAGCAGAGCAGGACAGTCGCCTCCATCAGCTGGCTGGAGATGCTGTGCGTGATGTCCCCCAGGACACAGTTGGCCCTCCTGGATGCCATAAGAAACACACTGGCAGGAGAATTAACTTCTGCTCTGAGAGCAAGAGAAAGTAGAAAGACTGGACAGAAAATTTATCCTATGTTTCCTGTTTGTATTGCTGCACATACATCAACAGACTTCTTACAAAAAAAATCTTGGTATCTGAGAAGAATAAGGAGCTGCTTTTCCTCAACTCCATCTGAACCTGCGTGGTGCATTCTTAGAACTCTAGGCAATTTTGGGATCTCAGAAGTATTTTAGAATGGACTGACATTTTGAAATCCTGAGAGCTGTGTCAAAATTCCAATGCAGAAAAGGATTTCAAACCTGTGTTATCTTTAGACCACTGTTACTTTGTTGAAATATTTTATTTTTCTGTGGTATAGTTTCAGAGAACTCTATTTACAATATGGTTTTTATACTGCTCTTTGATTAACGAATGGCATGTTTTTTCATAAGCACTAAGGTCAGTCATTTCTTTTAACAACCTCCTACTCAAATCATCTTTCTCAAAATCATCATTGCAAATAGGGAAATGTTCATAATGTCACAAGCTTTCTATTCCCTATATATATTGTATTCAATTTAGAGAACAGTCTAATCAGTCTTCCAACTTCCATCAAATTACTTCAAATTGATTAAACATCTTTGATAAGGTCACAAAGAGTTATCATAGGACGTTTATTTTGTACCAACTCTAGATTACATCAACAGAAATTAGCCTTTAGTTGCACTATATCTAAACTTCAATTAACATCCTCTCAGAACTTGATTCTGGAAAAATGCAGAATTTCATGATTTCAGTGGACTTCGTGTGCTAATCCAAATGCATATATCCCTAATTCAGTTAGGGTCCATGAAGTTATGGTGACTCAGAAGAGGAATAACACTATGATAAATTGGATCCAGCATAGTTTAAAGTAGGTTTCACCTTGCACTTCTGAATTTTGATTGAGGTAGATTCCAGAAAAAGTCAGAAAAAAGAATCTCAGTGGCACACCATGAGAACTCCAGCAATGGAATTGTCATGAAAGTAAGTCATGTGAAAATGCAAAGTTATGCATGTAGACTCTTGCATCAAATGAATTTATGTTATGAATGAAAATCTGTGAAATGGAAGTGAAAGAAGGGAGATAAAATTGACAGGACTAATAGTCAACAATACAATGTGCCCAGTTAGGAAGGGAAATTCATCTTAGGTATTATGTGTAATATTTTGGGTAAGTAATTACTTTACACTTACTTTGGGTAAGTCATTACTTTACACTAAATACTCTCAGAATTATTTTTTTTTTACTAATCATTCACAATTCTGTCACATGTTCAAGAACAATCACTCTCTATCTGGAGCAAGTCCATGGGAAAGCAACCAGTATGATCGTAAGTTCGGACAGTCTGTTTTACAGGAAGACTAAAAGAGCACTTAGCTTTGTGAATCTCATAGAAGAAAGCCCAAGAGGAGATGTTTGCTCCATGTCAACAGCACAGTTAAACACTAGAGAAAGAAGGGCTGTTTAAACGAACGGGCAAAGTCACAAAAAGACAGAAAAGGAGTGGCCAAGGAATAAACTCAGAACAAGAATTATTAAAAGTTCTTACCTGTCAGATGAGATAGTTCTGGAACAGTTTACCAACAGCAATAGAGAAACAAAAGTAAAAAAAAAATTCTCATGAAGTATAAACAATCAAGATGTATAAGTTGTTATGGGTCGTGGTTGTTTGCATGTACAGACTATTAAATCCAGTAGACATGGAAGACTCACACATGAGTTACAACAGTATTGTATTTTGTATTATTGTATTTTGTATTATTGTATTTTGCAAGCTGTTAAACCCTGCTCAAAATGACTCTGTAGCTATGGAGTCATGCAGTTCACCCAGGAAAAGCAAACATTGGCTCAATAGGTTTGAGCATCTGGATGATGCTCTCAGTCATTTTTTATTTTTTTTTTTAGGTAGACCTGTGAGGAACTGGGAGTTGGATCAATGATCCTTATGGGTCCCTTCCAACCTGAGATATTCTATGATTCCAATGTGAATGATTGACACAAAGCAAGACTCTCACAACTCTTTCTTTTTCTCAATGCTTCTAATAAAGTCAGTGGCAGACATATTGCTGTCCAAAAAGGATTTCTAGTGAATATTTGAATACCTACAAGACTGTATAGAGTTAAGCAGCAATTTTAGGTATTTGCCTTTGAACTTAGTTTTTAAAAGTGATACTATGCAGGAAAAAAAAAGAACCTTTGCACATTTATGAGTCTGTCTTTCAGAAGGAGTACATTTAAGCTAACTAAACCTGATTCTAAAAGGAAGAGTGCTGGAATTTAAGTCAATTTAAATAATATTTGCTTCAATGACTCTAAGGCAACATGTACTTTATACAGAAAGGTTTTCAGCATGATAGCTGCAATTTTGCACACATTTTTCTGACTTATTCAGATTATTGCCTTGTATGTTATCAAGGTACAGTGGTATATGGTGTTATCATATCATCAAGTTAAAATAAGAAAGATTTTGATATTTCTCTTTTACAAATTCATTCCATGTACATGTTTCAGTTAAATAAAAGGGTTAATTGGCTTATGTTCACTGAAATGTTTTAAAAGAAAAAATCTGACTTTACAGCAAAATGAAAATATCTTTTTGTGAACCTCATTCTGGTACCTTAAGGATTGTCATTATGTTGAGCATTCAGTGGTAAATATGTCTCACTGGAAGTTAGTGAGAAAGAAGAATTATAAAGTCAATATACTGTCAAGCCAAATATCTTCACAAAGCAAGATGGGCTGTCAATTCCTCCTAAAGAAGTCTCAAAGGGAATTAAGTTATATTCTTCACTGCCTAAAAGTCCCTAAACATAGGTTACAGCAGGTTTTATGAGATGCTGTGCTTGCAAATCTATGCAAGTACATCTAAAAGAGCACCTTGCTATGCTTGCAACTGTCTCATTCTCATCAAGTCCACACAGTGAGCACTGACCAGTGACCGAGGTGGAAAAGTTCACAACAATAAACTATTAAGTAGCCTTATACAATATGTATTAAAATCAACAAAGAACATTCCAGTCACATCAGTAAACATTGATTCAGATCTTATAGGAATAAGGATAAGGAATAAGGAAATAGGATCTTGTAGGATATTAAGAGTGTCTGGGGTTTTGAGGTGTGGGGTTTTCCCCCTCAGCAGAAGACTGTAACATCTGTTTATATGGCCATTATAGTGGAAAGTAAAAAAGACAATAAGAATTTCAAACATGCAAAAGACCAATTTAATTCCTGGTCAAGCCTGAAAAAATTTAAGGGAAGTTTTTGATGCATAATAGAAATATTATATTATATTAGAAATTATCATATTCTCACTTAAATACTCAGCTTTTTCCATGTATCAATAAGGCAGCAAGAATAGCTCCATGACTGCAAGTGCATTGGGATGGAACTCTGGATCTTCTAGCTGAAGAGGCCAAGTTCATTTTGTTATTCACTTTGTATTTTTTCTTTCTGACAACCACTGTGTCTCCTTATGAAACAAACAAACAAAAAATACTTCATCAGAGAAAAGAATGGAAGATGGCTTTGTTTTGGAAAGTCACAGAAAAAAAATTCTTCACAAGGAACAGAATACCTTTGACTGTAGTCCGTTGATCTATATTCCAGTGCAAATATCCAAAAGCCAGTTTCCATTTTCATCATCACTGCCACATCCTCAAATGCTCTCATTAGCCAGTTAGTCTCAGAGTGTTGAAATATTGTCAGTATATTAGGAAAATAATGCTTAATTCTTGTGGCTTCATCTCCAGGCAGCAGTCAAATAAAAAGATCATTTTACTAGCTCCTCTAATAGTACTTTCATTTGGTGCATTGCCCAGGAAACCTCATGCTATTTCTCTTCATTCTGGAAGATTTTGAAGACCATGAAAATCTATAGTCACTTGGGGACAGGAAAAGAGACTCTTAAAAGGCTAGACAGAAGTACAGAGGAAGTACATGAAGCAGAACAAACATTTCCCCCTTCTCTGTTCCTTCTTTGAGAGGGATAATCTTGTCCATTTAAATGGTATCTGTTTACTTCAGAAGCTGATTGCAACAAGATCAATAACAACAGCCTGGTGGCATATTCAGCCTTATTTTGCCAGGCTTGCATGTTCTGTAATTAAAGTTGTACTATTTAAGTTAACTGTTAAAATATTAACCATATTATAGGTGATCAGACATTGATCAGGACGAAATGTTTAGCAACTTGCTGAACAGCTTATGGTTTTCAGACATTCCTTCCATATAAGTCTGAGTTGTCTAAAAAATCCCTATGCTGTTTAATTTCAGTCAAATTTTTCAAGGGAAGAGTTTTACAGTGTGAAGAATTCTGTCTAAATTACTAAAAATTATTAAATAGAAATATCAGAAACATCTGTTCAATACAAGCAAAACAAGACACAGATAAGGATTAGCGAAGCCAAATGAAACAAGTTCTTAAAGGCAATCTCTTCAGAACAATGCTTCTATAAAATAACTTTCAAATTTTACAAGAGATAGATACCTTGTAGATTAAACTATTCAATATTTTTCATTAAAATTCATTTTTTCCTTGTGTATTCTTAGTAGAGTAGATGAAGTGGTGATGCTATTACTAAGTGCAACTAAAGCTGTTCAGACAACCACAATTCTTATATTTCTTATGTCTTGGTTCTGTAACTCCTCAGTACTCAATTCCTTTTAACACAGATCTCTTGGACATAGAAAGCAAACACTGCAACTTCCTTCCTTTTGAGAAATGCATATTCTAATGCACACATACGTGTGTCACACAGGAAGAAATTCAGGTATTTAGGAAGTGCATATCGATTGCAAAGAGATCAATGATGAAAGCATTTCTGAAATCAAATACACTTTAAGCAGTACAGAAAAGACATTTTTTTGACCCAAGTGGTTAGCCCAAGGGCCCTTTCAGGTAGGAGGTGAAGATGATAATAGTCAATGTTTCTTCGGTGTCATTCTGTTTGTTTACAAGATAACATTTTCAATGTTTGCACTCACTGTGTTCTCAAATGCTTTCCTGTCCACTTCTCTGCCTTTTCTCCTGGAGACGGACACATTCACTCTTACCAAGCAACATCACCACAGTGTGCCCATCTAAGAAATTGCCTTTGTACTGGGAGGTCCTACATTTTCGGTGGGAGCCTCTATTGTTTCAACTCTCCAATTCCATAGATACTTTATTTGTACACATGCATATTTATTAGTAATGACTATCAGATTGACTAGATTTCATACAATTCATAAACACACAAGCCTATCTCTAAACAAGAAAAGATAGTTCATTTCAATCACACAACGCACTTGAAAATACTGAAAAGATGACGGCTGGATTTGATTGCCCTTAGGCAAGTTTGCTGGCATTTAATTACATAGTCTCATTGGGTGAATCTTTAAAAGACTCAACATACAGCTGGCAGCCCTGGCGCAGAGATAGACATATTTTAAAATCTTTCCAATATTAAGTATTTAGAAGGAATGATTCCTCATGTAATGTAGACGGAGAGAAAGCACTGTCTAAAACTGCAGAGAGGCCTCCCAGCACCTTAGAACTCTACAGCTCCCATGCTATCACACTCTCAGCAGATTTTCGTTCCCTCCTAAAGCCCTGCTCCTGATTAAGGCAGATACTGTTCTGAGGCACAGTGGGTCCAGTTGTTTTTCCTGAATAAAGTTTTCCCCTTCCAAAAGTGCTGCTAAAGTAAACAACATATTTTCAACAACCATTTACATACAAAGCATAAGCTGTATTGATTCTACCTTGACTATTTCATATGAAACATACTGCTGTAGGTCTACAGGCACTGGGAGAGTATGCAATTAATTGCTTTACCTTACTTGTGCATAATAGTGTAACAGAAAGCAAGTGTTTAGGTGCCAATAAAAATGCCTTTTTTTGTTTCTATGTATGATTTCTTGCCTGTTGCACAGCATAACTGACATGACTCAACCAGAGACACAATGTGGAGGACAACTACACAGCATGTGATTTTTGTGCTGTTATTCCCAGCTGTCTACTTGTAGTTTTCATTTGCACTGATGCTTACTGCTAAAGCAGACACTTATGCTTGAAGCAGCATTTTTATAGGCTTCATCTATGTTACCCTCTGAACCAGAAATCATGTGAAGTATTTATGCAAAAGATAATTCTTAGCCTATAGCTAGGAATGGTCATACTAAGATACACACTCCTAAATATTATTGTTTGTTAATGGTAAAGGAAAGAAACATTAAATGAACTGGTTTGGCCATAATGATTAATTTCTCGCTTGATGGGACACTGTGATTATAGGGCCAAACGCAGAAGATGTTGATTTTTATTTTTTTATTTCACTTTCCTTCAGGCCACATGAGCTTTATTTACCAGGTTTATTAACCACCATGGGGTTTCTTCTGCAAAGCATTGTTTTGATGATCATATGACTAATGAATGACAGCAGATATGATTAAACAAACAACAGTTAATTGTCTTTTAGCATAAGGAAAGACTTCAGGATTTACCCAGCAATGTGAACTCTATTAAAACAGGATTAATCAAAAAACAGAGGTGAATTTCCTTTCGCTTCACCTGTGCAGAATGCTAAAATAATTAGGTTTAAATTAATACCACCCTAACACCTCCTACAGAGGTAACTCCGTGTAGAACAAGGTCAGTAGGAAAGCACATTTAAGGACTTGTTGTCCTTTACCTCAGTCACAATCACAATTTTCCTCCAAGTGCCCCATGGCACACAAGGTATTCAGTACATGTGGTCCACTTGTACTGGAAAAACCGCTTTGGAGTTCTGCAGTAAAACTGAATCAGTAACTGCTCTGGGACAAAATAACCCAGCATTTTCCTGTTCCAATAAAATGGCTAATCCTAAAGCAACCAGTTTTGTGATTTTGAAGCAGTGCAGGGGTAGGAATCAGAAGGTCTTTAAGACTGCTCCCGAAACAACTGTATCCAAGATCTACAGCTTAATTGTCCCCTCTGTAATGCAGCCTTGAGAAATTAAAGAAAGTCATTCTGCTCGCAGCCAAGAAGCAGATCTGCAAATAGAAACAATTTTAGTAAATGGATCGATACAAATATTCCTTTCTTTCTTTTTTCTGATAAAAACACTTTTATCAGAATAGAAATCTATAATTTGCATTTTCTATGTTGCTCTGTAGACTATTATTCTCTGCCAATAGTTACAGTGTGGGTTTGTGTTGTTGGCGCTTTTTTTTCTGGTTTTCTTAAAGGAGATAAATTGGATACTACACACATAACAAATGCGATCTATCACATTTAACTCTGTCTAGATATCTGCCTGTACTTCCTCTGTGCTTCATAATATTTGAACCCTACTGTCTGTATTCAGTTATATATGAAAGAAAATGATCGAAGATAATTATGTTCCTTCAAGTATTGTGAAAATCAGCAGTTAGAGGGAAGGGTAGGGCATAAATTGCTGTCCTACTGAGAGAAAGACAAACAGATTTCAGCATGTATACACTCCATTTGGCAGCAGCTTTCTTGCGAGTCAGCAAGTGCACCCTTGCTGGCTGATCAGCACACAGATAGTTCCAGTCTAGGTATAGCATTGCTGTCTCTTGCTGGTAAGGGATGTCATAGATGACACGAAAGAGAACTCATCTGGAAAAGGTTAGAGACAAAAGATACAAATTATAAGAAAAAAAGACTCATTAGTTCTGCTTTTCATGGAGTAGCCAATAGTCTCGGACCATATGAATAACACCATGAAAGTATGCCTCGTACAAGAGTATATTTTCTAGAAGATTAATTATTTGGCAAGTTATGTGGCAGAAAAGAAGTGTTAACATTAGGAAGACTGAAACTTTTCACCCATAGCAAAGTTACATTGTCAAATATTATTAAGTCAGATGCTTTGTCCTGTTTCTCCTGCTTTTTTTGCCTTTTTTCCTGACTTGGAAAGTTCTGCTCTTTGCTCAGCTGCTGCTGCATTTTTATTCTCTCAGACATTTTGTAGGTCACAAGGGTATCATTCTGACTGAGATGTGGTCAGAGAGAATAAGAAAAATCGATTTTGGAAAACCTCTGTTAGCACTCTTTCATGAACATTTTGTTATATCCATTGTGAGCTTTTAAAAGACTGAACCTGTGAATTTTGCTATTGCCATGTCTTTGTATGATTTTTGTAGGCTTATATGCTGAGAAAGAGCAGCACAGCATAGAAAACACCCCAGTCTTCATGTACACTGGGATAGATTCCCTTTTGTATTAGACTGTAATTTAATATTCTGTGCACAGGTACGCAGAATTTCTTGCTGGGCACTGAATTATGCAGAGAACTGTAGATCTGCAAACAGGAAGCTAAGCTTAGAAAGGATAATGTATTAAAAGTGCCAATGAAAAGCTGTTCTGCTTT
This sequence comes from Platyrinchus mystaceus, assembly GCA_035041135.1. NCBI lineage: Eukaryota > Metazoa > Chordata > Aves > Passeriformes > Tyrannidae > Platyrinchus > Platyrinchus mystaceus. The sequence goes on from JAWWLV010000144.1 coordinate 54,635,400, forward strand.
CTGTGTTCTTTAACTCCCTCTAAAAATCCTCTGTCCTTTACTAGATCTGCAGGAAGATATTTGGTACAGATGTGTTGAAAGGTAAAGTTTTTTCAAAGACTTGAAAACTACTGGTCCTATCTATCTGCCAAGCTTTTATATGGTTCCCTTCACCATAACACCTTGGAATTTCCACTGATAGATCTCTGAAAAATCAATGCAGAAGATGAATTAAGTGTATCTGAGTGTTTGTGTGAGACTGAAAAGCCTCTTGATTCACAGTCTCAGCGCTGTTTTTTAGTTTTGTTCCACAACAGCAGAGTGGGGGGAAAATGGAAGGACTTGTGATTAGATAAACTCCTTTTAATTTTTTCTTTCTGTCTTAGCCAGATGGAAACACATGGACAATTGGTTTACAGAGATCTTTATCCTCTCTCCTTCATTAGCACCACAGGGAAGTTTCTGTAGTGCCTAATGCATTTACTGACATGGTTTCAACAATTTAATCACCCAGAAGCCTCTCTGTAAGGTCAATGTTCTCTACATTTGTTCCAACTCATTTACTGAGTAGAAAGGTGAACTTTTTTCATTCCAGGTATGTCATTATGGAAATCATGTTAATGAATCAAGACACTGGAGGGCATATGTATCTCTGTTAGCACAAGATTAATGGAGACTTTATCAAACAGGATTCAGTGTTAGATTCTTCTGGTAAATCCAGGTCTGAAGTCTCATTATACATCAGTCATCTGGACTTTATACTGGCATAGCAGCTTCCATCTCAGAGAAACTCAAAACATTTTACAAACATCAATATAGCACACACAAGGAACAATTCTTCTATTACTGAAAAACAACAACCTGAGGGCACAAAGAAGTTGTACCACACAGCACCACATAGTAAACTGGGATGGATGTCAGAACATACATACTACAAATCTTACTCCTGAAAGAAAAGCTTTTGCTCAATCAGTTGCAAGAAAAATTTTTTTATGTTATAGATCATATTATATTTGTATATTATATATACATTATATTATACTGTATATTCTATATTTGTTTTCAAGCTTAACTGGTATAGAATCTCACTTCATTGTTTATGACTGTAGAGTGAACTGAACAACAAAGTTTGCACATTGTCAAATATTCACATAATATTCCCTAGAATTTTGCTGCAGAAATGATTCATTGATTTCAGAAAAAGTAATTAAATGTCTTTTGCGATTTAATTTGCTTTCTTGTGCATGAAAGCTTCCAGACATCAAACAGAACAGTGAGAAAAGGGACTGAAAAGGGTAATAAATAGTAATCTAGAATTAGTGGGAAGAAACATTATGATTCAAAGGTCTAAAAAAGAGAATATGAAGTGCAGGTACCCTGAATACAGGAAGTCTTTATAGCTGCAAAGAATGGATGATTTCTTTATTTCCAAGGTAGCTTCAGGTCAATATGTGATTTTGGGCTCTATATCCAGCTCTATTTTAGAGAAAAATTTGAATACATTTACAATTAACAGAAAGCTATATTCTAAAAGACATGGTTTCTCTAGTACAATCTAATCTTACTTTTTATTACTAGGATTCAACACTATTGCTATTTGGAACCAACCTTGATTCATCCCATTGCTTTACCACTATATTATAGAAAATTGGTAAAATCTGACTGACACCTGTTGAGACCTCATGCATTTAGGGAAAAAAAAAACAGGTATTTTGACCTTTTCATTTTAAATCTTTTTTTTCAACAATAGACATACAATCAATTTAAAAAGCTTTCTATATCCAGAAATTCCACTACTTTCAGTATTTTTTTCTTTTGGTATTATAGTAGAGGTTAAAAATAAAGTGGCTCAATTCCTCTAATCCTGACAGAAACCTGAATATATGATAACTATGACTCTGAAAAATAGAAAAGAAAAACAAAGTGTATACCTCATTCTGCCATATGAGTCTACCTCTAACCCCTGGGATTGGTGACACACGCTTGGATTATAGTCTACACATATTACAGCCAGGGGTATCCTGAAAACAAAAATGCCAGGAGGACCACTTACCATTTTAGGATGTACAGTATTTTCCACAGAACTGTCCTCTCTCATTCCTTTTACAGGAATTCCCCCTGCTTTTCTCCACAGTAGCAATAATGTACTGACTGGTGAAGAATATATATTTTAGCATGTTGCCAGGACTCAGGATAAACCAATGCCTCTGCATCTTAACAATCACAGATCCTTTGTTCCTGTGCTGAGTTATGTGAATCATGCACATACAGAAACAGAATAATCTATTTGTGCCAGGAGGACACAAGTAATCCTGTTAGTTGCACATACAGCAGTATAAGAAAGAATCCTAGGGTGAATGCCAATGAAAGGTTAAATCTGACATGCTCAGCACAGAACTGAGTTTGCTTGATGTACAGAAAGCTCACATTCAATGCTTTGTCTTCATGTACATAATGCAGTGAAAACACGGTTGGGATGGGCTCCTCTCTCCTGTGTATGATATAGTTTCCTAGATCTGATACACAGCAACCAGACCCCTTTACAGACAATCTGGGAGTTAAATAAGCATTACTCTCCAGTCTGAATTTTTTTCAGGTGTCAGGTGACCCATAAGTTCCTTAGAGATTAAGGTACTGGAGTCCAAGATGGAACTAGCTCTCTGGCTTTGAACCTAGACAAACTTTTTACATCATAGTTGGATACATGGTTATATAAAAGCAACATAGACCAAAGCCTCCTTTCCACTCAAACTCTTTTTAGAGTAACAACTCCGGTACCCATGTGCTGGGAACTATGTTAATAGACTTGACCTTCATTGCTAGAATTAACCCATTTCCCTTTGATCAGAGCAGTTTCCCTACTCACAGCTGTAAGTTCCTGAGAACCATCTCTGTGGGTATAAAGGATTTGTATTTCTTGGATGAAAAAAAACGTGCAAAAAAAATTCAGAATTTTACTCCAACACCTTGCTCAGTCTCCTGCCTTTCCAAGTGAGAAATATGTATGACTAGGGAAAACTCCAAGAACAGAGCCAGCGTACATTAGAATTCTCAAAAAACCTATTTCCAATCTTCAACCATTTGTGGCTTATCCTGTCCTAGAGTGTTCACCATGCATTTAGTACTCCCCACCATCGATCTTTATATTATTTTCCCAGTCTCCCTTACTCCCAAGTAAACATTTAGTAGCTACAATATGGCACAGCAAAGATTTCTATAGATTTATGAGCTTATTTTTACAAAAAGAGAAACTGCACCAGACAGTTAAGATGGCCTCTTGCTCCCAGCTCTACACTGTATCTTTCAGTTATCCAGATCTTGAATTCTCTGAAGTTAAGATAGAGGCAATGAAGAACAGTGCAAGAATAGAGACAGGATATCTTTCTTCTGCATGTGTCAGCACCTAGATAAAAAAAAAAGAAAAAAAAAAGAAGTCAATTTTATATTCAAATACAAAGAAGGAGAACAAACTAGTGGCTACTGGATTGCCTTTAATCTGTTTCTTGATAACTGGGACAGCAGGTGTTAACAGTAGAAAAATATCTGTCTGCACTGCTTCAGAAATCATCTCTTCTGTTTAAATATAAAGTAAGTTTGAAATTATCACTTTCTATTCTGTTCTATGCTTTACATTTGTGAAAATTATGCTTATTCATTTCTATTTGTCTTCTGTACCCATTTTCTTCACTGCAACATAAAGTAACTCTCAGCTGTGCATTGTTGTGATAATTGAAGTAGATTGTGAGTGATTTGATAGATATGACAGAGGTAACCTTCAAATCACTCTCCTTTAGGATAGATATAACAAACCTCTGCACATGCTGTATTTTCTAGGGGTTATAAAAAAGATACCTCCCACCTTGCCAATATCAAAAAGTGCAGCAGTGCAGTGGTTTATTGAAAGAAACATAACTCTCCAAATGATGGGAAGAGACAGGGGCTTTCATGGATGGTGCCTGCAAATACAAACTGGAAAAGAGGAGTCTGAGTCAGAAAAAGACCACTGCATCCATGCTATGAATAAGGCAGTAATCTACAGATTGGTACCTTTTTGGATTCAGGTGTTTAATAAGCTTGAAAAGCACTGCAGAACATAAGCGCCAGCCTCTGACTGACATCCAGGGAGCTTGGGTCTGCTTCTGAACAGAATGAGCTGCAATACTGCAAAAGGCAATACCAAAATGCTTAGTTTTGTATGAGGTACTCAGATTCAGCTATAACGTACAAGCAAGAACTCTGGGCATCTTAGTCAAAAAAAAAAACTAATTCCCAGGTTAGAATTAGAGTTCTATATAAAAGACAGCAAATGGGGCAACAAGAAGGAAGGCAGAGAAAAGAGGAAGCAGGAGTGATGCCTTATCAACTAGGATAACTTCCATTCACTTTTATTTGGGGAATAAGGAAGGTATCATACAAGGGACTGAGAAATTATACAGGGGACTTTTCCAGAGCTTTGTGATAAAGACACAAACTGTGTGTTTGTTCTTTTTTTATTTTTTCCTTTACATTAAATCAGTATAGTTCTTGTTAAGAAATATACAGGCTTTACTGCAACAGTATTTGTTCTACAGCAAGTGATTTATAGCATATGATTGATTACAACAGCATGAAAGGAGTCAGACTGAGCCTGTATTACAGAAAGTGAATGCATGTATTGTTTTCCTCTTATAAAGCAAATGTTCCTAATGTCAGCCATTTATCTATCAGTTTGTGACTCTCACCTGCTTGCTTTTCTCATTGGTTTTAATTCAAAACAGCTGCATGAAAACTTATATATGGAGGTATATACTCAGGAGAATCAATTGCTTCAAAAAAATCATCACCAAGATTTTTTTTTTCCTGAACTTAATTCCTACTGCTTTTTTTATGTGTATTTGAGTACACTGAAAATTAACTCAAACGGTGAGTCACAGAGAACTCATAAAGAAGTTTTAAAGTAATCACAGGAGTTTTTAAGTAAATACTTTATAACAGATACCAGATATAACCTTATATTTCTATCTTTTCAATTTTAGGAATTTTCCTATATATACATATTTTCGTGTTTTTATATAAATTTGCTACTGTGATGATTCCAAATGGTATAAGACTTGCCACATCTTTAGATAGTATTTATTTTCCTCTTGACAACAGTAAGAAAAAGCTTTTAATGAGAATTTTGAAGAAAAATATGATCAGGAATTTGCTCCAGTAGCCTTCAGAAATATCTGTATACCTCAGAATATATGCTAAGAACCTTTTGGAGTCTCAGATCTCAAAAAGAGCAAAATTCAATTTCATACATTTGTTGAGACTTTTTTTTTTTAGTTACCACAAGTAGTTAGTGTGTATTTCAGAAGGGACATAAAAACATAAACTTAGATATCAAATTATTCTCTCATAGATGAAAAAGGAAACTGCAGATATTCCTCTATCCCTCCTGTGTACCAAAAGTATATCTCAAGGGGAAAAAAAAGTAAAGTTCCCAGTCAGTCTCTTCTTAATAAACCTGTTCTAAAAGGATTTCCACTTGCCAACAATATTTCCCTATTTCTATCTTTAATTCCTTCTTTTTAGTACCACTTATTGTTTTCCTTCATCACACTCTCTTCTCTGAACAGCTTCTACCCAAATATGTCTCATTAAATTTGAATAGTCTATGTTAGCTTGTACCTCTTCAGTTCTGCTCATCTGCATCCCAGTCCCCCATTACTTCATCTATTGCCATGATGCAGGATGGCATTGAAGCTTTTTGGTTTCCACCATTATCATCTGACTCTGGTCTCTCAGCTGGAACTCATTACTGCTTCAATACACAAACACTCATTCTTAAAGCATCTCACACTTAAGGGAGACATCCGGCTACACGGCTACACTTCAGATGTGGCATAACTTTGATGAAGAGCAAAGCTCCTTTCCAAACTCCATGCTGTCACCTAGAGAGAAAGTAGGAGACTGGGAGGATGATTTAGTAACCTAACACAAACTGGAGCAGCACAAAGACACATATGCTCATTATGGAAAAATCATCTTCCTCAGTAGACTTGCTTACAGCTCTTTTGCATGGAGACTCTTTCTTTTTATTTCTTTATGCAAGAATTTTACAATGGGGAGCCAAACTGCATGGGCACCATGGGGCATCACCATAACATAGAAAATCAGCATCTGAAGGAAAGAGCTACTCGTGTGACAAGCCTGTGTGAGAATGATTGCACCCAAATTTAGTTTCCGTCATCAAATCAGTCTCCTGCTCCCACTTGTTCATATGTATTGGGCTGAAAAGAAAGCACTTTTGTTTCCAAATGAAAGTGGATTAAGAAGAGCAAGTATATGAGACACTTTTGGCTGTTCATCTCATTTACAATTCTGATAATTAACAGAGCTAACCTCCAGTCAGTACTCTTTTTTTCCAGTTCATTGTTATAACTGGCACACTGCTCAAGGTTTCTGTGCTGATCACAAAAGAATTGCTTTGCTTATTCTCTGCCTTGTGCCTTCCTCATTTCAATGATGTAGCTTTTTGAACATTTCCATTGGCCCAGACTTCCCTTACTACTGGCGAACACCTCTCTCTGCAGCTTGCTCCATTTTGTTCAAAGCAACTCAATGAGCTTAGTCGAAGTGAGGCAAAAAAAATAGCAATTGGCAGCAAATGTAGATAGACTGACAGAGACTTTTAAATATTATGGTGTTGGAAAGCATACAGAAAATATAGACAGGAAGAAAATGGAACAGAGAAAAATATAGGACAGGAGAAAGCAAAACATAAAAGACAATGAAGTGGTCAAGTGACAACTTCAGCTATCTAGGAATGGTCTATTGTATTAGTCACCAGAAATCTGGTTTACATATAGACAGAAAATGCTGCCCAGTGAATGACGGTACACTTGTTTTTCTTGTTCTGCTTTCACTGTCCTCTCTTTGTTCCCTCCCCCTACTCTCTCCTTTCTTTTTTCTTTCTAGTTCTTTGAATTACTTCTTTGCACTATAGATTTTTCAGCTGGACTTTGAAGCAGCAGTGGAGAAGAAATCAGTAGAGAGAGGAAAGCACTTATTTCTCTAGATCTGGTATAACATTTTGTTGCACTATTCTATTAAGGTTTGGGGGGTTTTTTAATAGCACACAATTAAATGTGTATGACCCTGACAACTTCAGGTCACTACTGTGCATAAGTGTTATTAAGAGTTCTCACAGTCTTATCACCATTCCTGTCATATTTAATGCTTTTCCTGAAGCCCCGTCTCTCATATACATATCATTATGTGACAATCTCAAGTCATATTCTTTGAAAAATAAATGAACGGTGGGATTCATCTCACCTAATTTAATATGAGTAGAATGTAGATACCTACATCTCAGCTAACCCCCAGGCTGACTTCATAGTCAATGAAGACAACTAGGCAATTTTAAAGCATGGTTCTTCTGATCTATTTTAGAAGTCTATTTTAGGATGAGATATGCTGCACCCAAGAAGTGCCTATTTCTCCCCTCTGATAGACGAAAAGCTCAGGATGAATAGCTAAACTGTAGATAATGATGGTTGGTCGGTTAAAAATCTTTTTACCTCTAGGACTTGTGGCAAAAAAATAAATAAAAAAAAATATCAGAAATTAATGTCTAATACGGAAGACCTTTTAATTACTATTATATTAATATGCAAATAAGAATAACCCCAAATATTTTATTGAAAAATACATATGCTTCAAGAATTTCAAGTTTTCATTTCTTTGGTCTATTTGATGACCAGGGTCTTTTTCATTCTTTTGTTATTTTTGAGTACCTTAAACTGGTATTTAATACTGCTTTAAAAAATAACATTTCCTCTTCAAATGTTTCTTTTCTCTCACTTCACTCACCCTGCAGTTCACTCACTTTCTAGGGATTTTTTTCATTTTCTCAGATTCATTGTATCGACTTCTCTGTAGGTGAAAGGCAAGAACATACAAGGGTATCTGATCAAGGACCTTTCCAATGCAAAAGGAGATAAGTGAAGGGGGGAGGGATAACAAAGACAAACAAGGTCAACAAAGGATGGATAATAGAGACAATTGCAAAGATCAAAAGTCTTCAGCTACTAATTGCTGGACCATTAAGAAACTCCAGACTCAACTACAGAGAGGATAAGCCTGTGATTTTAACTGTCAAGAAGGGAGAAACATGGGTACTCCAGATATTTCTGTGCCTATGTGAGTCTAGCAAGGACTAAGGTGCCAGCTGCTGAGGGATCAAGAGTGAGGGGATTTGGGCAGGGTTGGGCAACCCTGGCCTGTGGTGTCACTCACTGGAGCTAGTGGTGTCTCTGTGACATCCGCTGGATTGGGTGGGAGTCTTGGACCCAGTCACATCAGTAGGAATGGTGTGTCTGCTAAAATACAGCTACCCAGGCAAGTGAGGCAGGCATGAGTGAGGAGTGAATCTGGAACAAGACTAGGCCTGAGTGCCAATGCCAGCTGCTGGGCAGGGGCAAGTTTCTGTATGTCCCCCCAAATCATGTGCATGGGGTGTGTGCATTCACTAGCAAACCTCACACAGGACCAGCCTGTGACTAGGGGACCTGAGGAGTGAGGACAAGGGCACAGGATCCTGGCCGGGGTATCGGTTGGACAAGTACAAGTACCATGCCAGTACTTGGGGACCAGTGAATGTACAAGTGCTTGTGAATCCAGCCTGGTGCATATCTATCTTTCACTAATGATCTTTAGAAAACTTTGGAAAATAATTGAGATTTTTATAACTAAAAAAAAAAAAGAAAAAAATCCCTCCTTCCCTTGTTTCTTAGTCGCAGTTTGAGGTTTTTTGTCTTGTTTATGCACTACATCTGGCTGCAGTTGACACACCTTGTAATACATATCCCAAATAGAGCTGTGTGCAACTTGGCAGTTTCACTTCCCAGGGGCTCATGCAATTACAGTCTGTCAAACATATATCACTTAGCTAAGCAACAACTAAGGAGAGCAATAATAACCTACAAATTTTTCATGGAAAAGCATTACAGAAGGAGAGGTACTATTCCAAGTGACAAAAAAAAGGGTTATAGTTCCAGGAAGAATAATGAGATAAAATTAAGGAGGGTGTTTGGTTTGATTATTTTTCTAAATATCAGGGTCGGGGTGGGGGGGTGGAATCATTCTGACTGGGGAATTATTCACCTTGTTACTTCTCTAAGAGAAATATTAGAAACTCTGTCACTTGGAAAGTGCACTGGCAACCAGACAAAGGGGAAAATTAAGAATTATCCATAGGATAAAAAAAGACAATGAGTTTGGGGGAGAGTTGGATGCTTTTTCAGGCTTTTAAAAATTGTTTTAGCCTCTGCAGCATATTTTGTGAATTTGTGAGCAGCTTCTCACAAGCTATTGAATTTGTTATTTTTTTAACAGAGTCTAGGGGAATAAATAGCCAAAAATATTGATTGTAAGTAATTTGGATATTTTATTGCCTGTTTTAGATTGCAAGGGAGAATTTTAGTTTTGCCATAGTATTAAAATGAGGCAAAGGGGAAAAGAAAGGGATAGGAAGGAATGTCAGGGTGGGATATTAATACCATTCTGAATAATAAATATTATTCATGATCAATTGGTAGTGAAGGCTGGGCAAGAGTATGAGTAGGGGGAGCAACACTGCATTGTGAAGGATCCCCAGAGCAAAGCTGTGGGGAAAAACCTGTCCTTACTATGGACAAAATCACCATCATTCAGTCTGATGAACAAAAGCATTCTTATAATTTTTATAAGCATTGTTGGTCCAATGCCTGGTGGACAGGGTTGTAAGCAAAGCCCCCATGTCTTCTTATGTGACACCAGGACATTCCTGGTGGGGCTTTTTTGGTTTGGGGGGGGGTTTTTTTGGACAGAAAAGGTTGTGAAACTATGTTTTTTGTTGTCTCTTGGTGTTCACTCACTGTTTGCCAAATTCTCAACAGATTAAACAGTCCTGTATTTTCTTCTGAGTTGGTGTTTGTAGAACAGCTTCACTCTATTTTCTGGTTTCTGAGAAAACAAAATATGTACTTGTTTTTCTTTTCCTTTTCTTCTTATTTTTTCAGTATTATTCTTGCTCCGTGCTAAACAGATTGCTGTTCAACAGTTTGGCTATGAAGAAAAGAGTAAGAAATTACTGTAGTTTCATCTCAAAATGAAAATAACAAATAGTCTGCAAAGGGCAAAGGTTGACTGTTTCTTGCAGAATTTAATTTGCTAAGCATTGCAAATTAGACCAAGAAAACTGAATATGTGTGAAGTTTTTACCTCATTCTGTAGTCTGCTATTCCATGAACGGTTGCAGGATAAAACTATTCAATTAAGATAAGGTACTGTATATTGTTCAGAAAATATATTATGCCTTTTTGAAAGTAAATTTCTGTTTTCTCATCTCTTTTTTGAAGTTTTCTTTCTTATGGAAAAAGCCTCTGCTTTCTGTGCTCGTTTAACTCAAAATACATTTTGTGATCTGAAATAAAAAGTCTGCATTAAAAACATTGCAACATTTAAAATATTATACACCAGCTTACTGACCCCTATCTTCAACATAAGACATGTCTTATTTCTAGTAACAGTATTAAATCTGTGATATATTATTTGATATCTTATTATACAACAAACATAATATATAATTCTATATTATCATGTTTTATATCTCTAATGATATGATAATTACATAGCAACTCAACTTCAAAAGAAAACAAGTCCACATTTAGAAAAGAACATTGTCCAGGAAGAACCAAGCATCCCTGTGTTTAATTTTCAGATGCTCAGTCCTGCAGGTGAAATCTGGAGTCCCAGCACGATTATCATAGTGCCTTAGAAAGTAAAGTGGGGGGAAATGACATTCATTCACAAACCCATTATGTTAAAAAAAAAAAAAAAAAAATACTGGAATGTAGAAAAAAGTTGCATATGAAATCCTACTTTGCCTGTGATCATAAACACTATTGACCATAAACATCTATGTCAGTGGTTACATGCATCTAGTAAATCTATCTAAAACTAGAGTTTACTGGGTGTAGAGTTTACACTAGAATCCAGTGTCTTTTCTGTGAAAAGTCTTAAACCTGGCTAAGAAAGATTTGTAATGTTATGAATGCTTTTCATTAAGCAGAAAAGCAACATTTTGAAGAGGGAAAATACTCTCTTCTCCCTTTCCTTTCCCTTTCCTTTCCCTTTCCTCTCCTCTCCTCTCCTCCCCTCCCCTCCCCTCCCCTCCCTTCCCCTTCCCTTTTTATTTTTCTCTTCTCCCTCTCCCCCTTGTCTCTCTCTTTTTTAAGAATGCAATCCCTGAATGGTATTTGTTGCAAGCTGTTTCTGGGTTCTGGTTCCTCCTTTCACATCTGCCTATGTATTCTGCATTGTAAAGACACCAAGGAAAATACGTATAAGCCAAATGCATGTTTTATGCCTCCCAGCTGAGACCTGACAGCGATAGGCCATGGATTCCAGCACCTTAAACACTGCATCCAGTTCTGCATAGCAGGACAGCTTCAATAAGGAGTCAGTGCTGGAATCTACAAGCATGTTTCAGTTTCAAGATTTACAGTTTCAGTGACAGACTACCAATAGCTATGATATGCACTGATGTATGTTAATGTTCTGAGTGGTAAGACTGTTATAATAAGAAAGTTACAACCTTACATTCCTGGGGAGGGAGAGAAGGCAAAGGCTGCTATCCTGATCAGGTATCCCAGAAGCAATATAATCTGTTACCAGAGGTTAAGATTAACTTGAATGGACAGCAGGAAGCCCCAAGCTCTCAGTCACAAAAGATATACGGAATTATCCTCCAGGAAATAAGTCCTTCCTCTCAAAAAAGCCCATCCTGCATCTATCAATTGACTCCCTACTCCTGGTAGATATGACTTGAAGATATTGTACTTAGTTGCACATTCATTAATTACCTTCAGTTGCACAGCATAATGTGATCAGTAGTTTTCAGCTTATCTTTCCCACAAAGCAAGGACTTTCGTCTACTAGCTGGTGACATCAGAAAGCTTGGGGAGAACACCGAGGAGATAAAGTACCCTGCTTAGGTGACTTCAGACTCTCCGTTTTTGACATGGAATCCACTGCCATTTCACAGAATCAGTCTTTCTCACCACTGCTGAAGTAACACCGGAAAAATGCTTAAAGCAAATTATAGTGATGTTACTTGGATACCATCTACTCAGCTAAAGAATGTTGAAATATAGGTTATATACTTTATAGTCAAAAAGTCCCACGGTCACCATATTTTAGGATTTTTTTACTAAGCAGAATTCAGCTTGCCCTGTCAGAAACTCTGGATCTCAGCCCCCATCGGTGTAGGGGCGCACCAGTTCCTAGTTCCTTATCCATGTTCGGAGCCATTTCTGACGGCTTAAGGATGGGGAAGGG
>JAWWLV010000144.1:54647823-54659924 GCA_035041135.1 Platyrinchus mystaceus
CTTCCCGGGACATTCCTGCATACGAGATAACACCTTTCGAAGGGGGTTTTGGGAACAAGAAAGCAGTGACTCACAGAAAATGCAAAAATCCATTTTTGACCACATATTTCACTTTAACCTTAGAATCCTCACTCCTACAAGAAACAGACATGAAATAAGCTTTTATTCTGAGCAAGCAGGAGCAAAATGGAAGACAGTCTGTGATAAAGAATATGCAAGCAGAAACTTAAGGCAGATGCACTGCTTTCTTTTTCCTAAAGCTCCAAGACACATCAAAATGCCTGAAGCACTATAGTGTATGCAGGCCCACTAGTGGCAGTCTCTGCACAGGTATAAATAAATTCTATGGCACCACTGCCACAAAAAACAATTGGTTAGGTAATTTGGCTTACCAATTAGTGCAGGCACCCCACAGAGGTACAGTTTATAACAAGTAATTTAAGCCCTCTGCATGTAAAAATGAATTAATAGAAACACATGGAATCTGAATAATTTTTAAGCAGGTGAAGTAAGCTATTTTCTGTGTTGCACAAACATAATAAGGTCATTTAAGAAACAATTATGAGGCACCACAGGGTGAATAAAGTATAAAACTAGAATGACTGATGGCCAATATAACCTTACTTAGTTCCCATAATTGCCTATGTGTTCTACAAAGTTAACTAAAGGGACACATGCAATTTAGTTTCTCCAATGTGATTAGCTATTATCAAGGAAATAGGATGATTCCAGAGCAGGCGCTTAGCTCAAGGAATATAGAATTAAGCAATACTTTCTTCATACTGATGATTGGTTTGTGTTTTTTTTTAAATTTCATAACTTTTTTTTAGTTTATACTTTGAGAAATGTTTTTTCTCACTCTAAAATGTCCATCAGCCGTCCAGAATTCATCACTGAGTGCCAACACAGTAGCTGTCATTCAGACAACTTTCTACCAGATAATTCAACCCACCATGCTATCTTCTCTAAGGGAGTGAAATAGCAGCATAACAGGAGCTTAAACGGTGGTTTAATGCACCAGATTATTCTGCTTGTGAAGAAGCCAATTTTGAAAGGTTAGAAGTCCTTTACATGCTTTACATTCTGTCAACAACACAATGTACTGATAAAAGTAAAGTTAAAGTAGTTTCTCCAATTAAAATTGAGTAGCATTGAATATACTTCTATAAGGCCTTCAAAGTCTGCTAACTTATCCATGCTTCTCTGGCTCTTGGATACTTATGACAACAGGTTTGCTTCTTATAAAGAGTAGGTTATACCTTATCAACTGTTTGGAAAAAAATCTTGATTTTACAGTCTATCAAAGCTTAACATGAGAAAGACAAAACATTTTTATACATCACTACTGACAGAAATATTGATCTTATTTTAAGCTAGTTAATATAAATTTTAATTGGGGCTTTTAGTTAAAGAATTAGAGCCATTTTTCTAATCTGTTTCCATGTGATGCAATCAAGCCTCAAACCTTTGTAAAGTCGAAAACAGTAGTACAGAAAATATAAATGGACTCTTAAATAGAAGTATTATGACCTTGAGATTTAAATGCACCTACCTAAATAAAAATCATGATTCCATGCAAAAATCCAACAGCAGAGCTGGAATGTAGCTGTCTTTTGATACATTAAACCTGGATGACTTATTTTAAATTAATAAAAAATGTAGAACTCAGCAAGAGAATGCTTATTAAAATCCCCCTTACATAGGTATTTCTCATTAACTTTGAAAAGCTGCTTATAGAAAACATTTCTCTAAGCTTAGCACCTTTCTGCAAAAAACTTTAACATATTTTTTTCTACTCTACTGGACTGTCATAAATAGCATTTCCAACCAAAATCATAATTTATTGTCCAACCAACTGTACAGCCCCTCTCAGCACCGCCTCATAAGATTAATGTCATTTACCTTTACAATATTCTTGGAAGCAGCTATAATTTTTCCCATTGAAGAAGAGACGAAATGGGAAATAAATGCTTTATCAAGGATCCCACCAAAAATCAAACACAAGATATCCATGCAAATCACCTGGGTCCTAGTCAAGATAAAAATCAATAATCTAAAATATTTGACATAGTACAAGAAAACTGACAGGCACTCACTATTTTCCACATTCTGGTTTAAGGTATTGTTGTGGTTCTCTCTGGAATCATATTTACTAAATTTCCTTTTTTTCTGACATTTTTTCTGAAATTTCCTTTTTTTGGACCTGCAGTCCAAGAAACCATTTTCTTCTGTCTCTGCTGATGGAAAACTAGCCAGTTTGGAAGTCTGGGGCCATGATCTGAAACCCAGGCAAGAACCTGTGAAGTGATCAATTTTTTTTCTTGTAACGTCAATCCTAGAGAATTTCAAAGGCAAATTAGAATCTAAATAGATAGTATTGATTTGGATGAACTCTACTTGAGAATTTTGGAATCTAGTGGACACAGCTCTGGAAATGCCTTCCCAAATATCTTTATCTCCCAGTCAGAATGAGTCTCCCAGTCTGCCAAGCAGCGACACCCCACAGCAGCCTCAGGATAATTTACCTGCCACCTCTTGAGCTTTGCTTGCACATTTGAATTCATATCTATTCTTCTAGAAAAGGAAATTTGCTTCTGAGTATTAAAACCATCTTTCTTCAAAAGCTTTAGACAACATTAAGAATTAATTTTTCCCTTCACATTCAGTTATACAATTTAAGTTTTAAAAAATTTAAACTTTTATTCTCCTGAATAACTGAAATCATCTGTTGCCTCTGACCTAACTTTTTCTTTGGGGCAGGAATTGCCTAAGTATTATCCTCATAACCAGACACTCAGCCCAAATGGAAAGCAAACCTGTATGCATAGACTGTTTGTGCCTTCCAAATCATGGAAGTGTGCCAGACAAGTTTGTGTGCTGCTAGGCACACTGTTTGCACTCAGATCTGTGTTTCAGATACGTGGGTGGCAGTCAAGCAGGATGCAGAGCACATTGCATTCAAAACCTCTTTGGGGCAACTCTTTATGAGCAGAAGAGACATATCCAGTGGGTCTCATCCCATATAAAGCCTAAGCCACTATGAAAATATAAAATGATAGAGAGGTAATAAAACATTTTTTTTTTAGGTAAAGGGAAAAAGTCTGTTCAGTCCCACTTGTGTTTCACACAAACTTTATAATGATGGCTGAGCTGTGCTTTTCAAGGCAAAGAATACTAAATATAATAATAAATCATAGAGCTTTGTTACATGGTGCTAAATGTTTAGCAGCTGAACGTGTTAGCCAAAGATATAGACCTCTTGCATTTTGTAAGACAAAAATTGTTTTTTGAGGTCCTGTAAGTATATAGAGAAGGACTTTGACTCCACTCTTGCAGTCTTTAAGCTGCAGGAGGAAAAAAAATTCTATTACATGAAAATACTTATATTTTCCTACTCTTTAGATCAGGAGTAAAATCCTTCAGAAAAAAATGTCTTTATTCATTACTTCTCCTGCAATGCCTAGTACATTAGGACTAAGACCTCTGGCTGTAACTACTGCAAACAATCATAATGCAGATGAGAAATTTTTTTCAAGTCTGGAAATTATTTCTGACTGAAAAATGCAGAGGCTTTCATGACATGGCTTAAAAATTATTTCTTTGCATGACACAAAGTGTTCCAAGGGATCTTATCTCTTATTGAGCTTTGACAGTGACAACCTTGGAGTATTTCTCCCTTATTTGGCATACTGATGTGTAGGCAGCTGTCTGAAAAATGTAAGATTCTCTTTGGGTAATAGGAGCCTTTTATAAAATAAGACTCAACATATAGGATTAGGATTGTTCACTGAAACAAACAAATCAAGTACTCATCTGGAGATTGGTAGTCTCTAGGGCCCCATGAATGTTCTGTAGTTTGTAAATCACTTCTCGCTCTATTTCTGGCAGAAAATCCAAACTGTTCACCTTCAAGAAGTCTCTTTCCACTGCATTAGTTACAAATTCTAACACCAAAACCAGAGAAGGAGGCAATTCATGACCTTACTTTCTGCTTCTCCTGCCTTGCAACCCTGTCAATATCAAAGATGTAGCTGGATAATTTTTTATATTGTCTTATTATTTGAAAGTAAGATAAAAAAAAGGCGTTTTCTGAAAGAAAAGAAAAAACTGTTCACAAATTCAGCATGGCACTAACTCTGAACAAGGAATTAAATTAAGGCCCTATAGCAGACAAGGCCATTTGAGCTCTGAACAAAAACACGAACCAGCATATTTATTTTTTTCTCTCTAGGAAGAGAAGAGAAACAGTTATGCTCAGTAACTGACTTCCAGTAATGCACAGGTGCCCATTATCACTGTATGATCACTCATCTGTCTGACAATTAGCCAATACACTGATTTTTATCACTGGTACTACAGGGTTACATTTTCCTCTTCTGCAGAAGCTCTCTTTAAATAGCACCTTTTAGAGACAGCTGAAGTTCATCAACTGATGACAGGAGCTAGACAGTGCCATCTGCCTTAGCAACAGTTCAGGTAATAGCAAAGAAAACCTAATTGTCAAACATGAAATGTCCGGGAGTGGATTTTTTTTTTTAATAACTTCCCATTAAAAGTGGACCTATGAGACACTATGTGATACTTTGAAGAAGCACTTCAAGTCTGCTCTAAAAGAGCTTTGCAACCAGTCTAAGTATCCTGTGTTGAATATTATGTTATCACAGGTGTGTTGCTTTTGGTATCTGAAGTAGCTGGAAATCTTCGGTTAATAGCCCATGGCACTTAAATGAGAGCTGCATACCAGTTTGATAGCTGTACTTAGGAGATATGTGCATTTTTCCTCCTTTCTGGACTCACAGAGGTATCTCCAGGACGCTGTAGAGTAGAGGAGGAGCTCAGTGGCAGACACAAGGGGTGACTGCTGACTCTGGAACCACAGAGACTGAGATGGGTAGGAAGCTTCAGACAGCCTCACACCTATGGGGCAAAATACTTTATTTCCTCCACAGAGGAAGGTTGAGAGCTCAGGACTGCATTTCCCCTTCCAAGGTCATTTTGCAAATATGCCAAAGGGAAGGGAAGGAACATGTTGAAACTGTGATGAAGTTGACTAATAACTGCTTCTGGTTTTCATTCAATGATTTAACTTAAAAGGCATAACCATAAATGCAGTCAGGGACAGTATCTCAAGTCTACCTTATTTCAGATAGATTTTCTCAGTTCTTGGCAACAGACTCAAGCTCTTTTCTGCCAGTGTTCCCTATCATACAGATACCTTTTTTTTTCTTTTCACACAGTAGCCTGGGTTCAGCAGGATAAATTCCTTAGCACCAGGTAGTCTGCAGAGAAAAATGGAAAGTACAGGGTATATCTTGCAACAGTGAAGTGGCCCATGGACCTGGACCCACTCCCCAGGTGATCATGTACTTCATTACATAAGCTAGTGTATCAATGAAAGAGCAGCACTGTTTCAAAGGAGGAATAAACTAAGCTCTTGGCACTCTGGGCAACTTGTCTGTGCTCAAGAAGGGGTTGGAGCCTCTGGAGCTGCAGAGGTGTTGCCAACCTTGCAGCTGTGGATAGGATGAGCCCGGAGAGTTCTCCAAACTCACAAATGTTCCTGCCCTTAGATGGATTTTAGCTCGCAGCATGTAGCAACATAGAAAAAATAGGAGCCTGGGTGTGTGCTGAAGGCCTGTGAATACTATCCAGGCAGCCAACTGCCTGTCTGTGAAGAACAGTACAGGTGAAAACAGAAGTTTCCATGAGAAGATTATCTTCAAGCAAAAACAGGTTGTTGGGACTACTGCCTGTTTCTTAGAGCTTATCAGTACTACAGTAAAAAATTTAGCATTCATCTCTCAACAGTATGTTCTAATCAAGCTCCAGTAGGTATTTATGCTACCAAGTAAAATTATGTCATATTTAGAAGATCCTTTTGCTGGCATGTACACAAAATTTCTTGGACTTCTGCACTGATTAGAATATAATTTCTATATTGGGAATCATTAGGAAAATTAAAACAATGTCTCCTGTAAAATTAAACACAAGCTGCATGGGGAATCTGTACAGCCCTGTTCTCACTTTGGAATTTGGCAATAACACTCAGCCCTTTGGGCCAATATCTGTGTAATCTAGATGTATTATTATTATTATTTCTGAAGTGTCTATAACAGTGGTATCTATGCACTGAAGTTCTCCAAGACTCTGAACTCCCAAAGCAATGCCTTTCAAAAACTATTTAAAAAATCACCTTTTCTACTACATTCTAAACTGTAGCACACTTATAAAAGGTCACATTCTGAAAATTTGCATGGAACAGACTCAACAAAGCAGACATCAAGAGAAGAAAGGCATTACTTCATCTTAATACTGCTTGTCCAGAGACATTCAAATTAATTAAAAATATGAGAATTTTTAAGGAAGAATCATGTTTTGCTCTGCTTCTGAGTCACCAGGGATGAGAGCATCCAGTTTTATGCCCACTAGTTTTAAGTTTAGCATCAGCAAAATCTGTGCTCCATCATAGATTTCCAAATGAAAATCTGTCCTTCTCCAGAATGCAGTATGCCTTTTTATTGAACTTCTTAATCTCTTGAAAAGTGTCCTTTTTTTTTTTTTTTAGACTCTCTGCAGACTGTCTTTGACAGGATTACAGGAACCATGTCTAAATTATGTTTCTCTATGAAGCAGTCTTGGACTGCCACATTCTCTCTGATCCAAATTCCCATGAGCCAAAAATGTTGGATTTGGCAAGTCTGCAGTTACACATGGCCTCCAGCTGTTCTATGATAGGTTAGGAAACAAACTGGCCCTCATCCAGCTCAAGGGATTCATATCAAAAGCTGTATAATAAGTATTATATCTGTGCAAATGTAAACATTCACATTTTATTCCCTTTTTCTCAGCAGTTCACAGATAATTTTCATATTACTAATAAAACAGGAAAAAATGGCCTTTTCTTCTTGAAAGAGAAATTATATATTTAATTCAGGCTGAGAACTATATGAAATCCTCAGCATTAAACACAGCCTCCTAACAAGCATATATAAAAATTAAAGCTGTTCCACATTTTAAGAAACATATACATACTTTTCATAGAGAAACAGTGGTTCACAAAAGACTGAGCATTCATTAACACAGGTGTAAGCAGCTTTATTTTTGTTCCAAACATTAGTAGTGGATTAATGGCTTTTCTCAATCTTTTAAAGCCATACATACAGGAATTGCATACATTTTGTTATAAGAAATTAGAATGAGCTCAGTGATACACTTTACTGACAGGATGTATGAGCATAAAAAACACAAAACCAAAACCAACCTTTTAAACCTTGTACAATTAAATAAAAGTGTCCGTAATCAGCACAGAAATGAAAATCCATTCATTGTCCACTGATCCTTATCACCAAAAGGCAATATAAATAGCACCTAATAAAAGGCTAAGAACTCTGTTTCTGAAGCAGCAAAATCCAATGAGTCAGATACAGAAATCATCTGAACAGGACTCACAAGATTAAATGCAAACCAATTTGATATTTAGACAGAAGGTATGGCATCGGTTCTTAGGTGAAATAATAATGTGGAGTGATAATAGGTATCAGAGACACGACTAATCAGACTAAACAGTCTAAAAAGGTAAGTAATTGCATTACTGCTTTTTGCTGGTAAATCACTGTAAGAATCTAAGCTAGTCTTACCATAGTAGTTATTTTGCTAGAATCATGACTGAAATTTCTTAGCTACTCAGCAGGCACAAAGAGAATTATATACAATGAAGGAATTGAACTTCACAAAACTTTTGACAAATAACAATATTCTGAGGCTGGTATGTGCTTTGAGTGTAACTGCCTACACTTCAGCGAGATTAAATTTTTATTAAAAGACTTTTTTCTCCTTTTTTTCCCTTACTGTGAAAATTTGTATATCCTGCTGTTGTGAGACAGTTCTTTTTATCATAAAAAGAAATAACAAGGATTAAGAAAAAAATTACCTAAATAATAATAATAATTTACATTTCCAATAATAAAAGATGCAATTTGAAAATTATTTGTATCACAACTGTCTCTACAGTCCCCCGGTTGAGATTATGCTAAGCTTTATATTGGCAAATGGTGAGATATAAAACTGGTCCAAAGACTTTATAGAATAAGTGAGAGATATCAGGGACTACAGTAAGTCTGTAAGTGGCAGCTACCAACTTTCTACTAGATATTTTGCTGCTGACCTCATGTAGAGAGTATTACAGAGGGTTCAAATAATATGGTGCTGGCTAGAGCAGTCTTAAAATGTATTCTAGGATCCTAGGACAGTTAGGATGAGATAATTAAGATACATAGGGAAAACAAAACAAAAAAGGAGGGAAAACAAAACAAAAAAGGAGGAAATAGAGGAGGCACATCTAGCAAACTGGGAGATGTTACGTATGCACCCTGTTCGCACTCTCACATATATTTGGGTACCCTGGGCACTCCCGCCACTGCCCAGGGCAACCAAGAGCTCAGGACTCTGCCAAGTGCCAGAGCACACACCCACAGATGAGCTCAAACATAACCTCAGTGACATGTTCAACATCAGAAAAAAAGTTAGGGACCATTCTGGAGGAGATACAAGGATTCCTAGCTCCTGGCCAAAAGACTGTACAGAGTTATATTGAGAAAGTTGATTGAGAAGAAAATGGATATGCAGTTTAGGAGCATCACAGAGGTACGTGGAAGAAAAGGATCTCTTACCACAATCTGTGTGTTACCAAATGCCCAAGCAGACTCTGCCTGTACTTCGCAAGGATTATACTACTCCCCACCCCCCACCCACAATAGGTTTACCTCCTGATCAATAATACAGAATTTGCTTTCCCCAAAAGGCCAGGCAGACTAGAAGTAAAACATTTCTGTGTTTAATCACAGACAAAGAAAGAACTTTAGCTTTCGCTGATTAGCGATTACAAGACTAGCCCTGGGAGGAAAAACTCTGTAAGATTTATAACTGGAAAGAACTTTTATAGGCCTTGTGGACCATCTGGTAGAATTTAACAGAAAGTTATGCTTGCATCATAGAATTCTTTGCTGGCACTTTCCATTACATCTAGGGCTTTTTCTGTCAAGGACCTCTCCATACATTTTGCTGACACTAAGATTCCCTGAGTGAAAGAATTAGCTCTGCACTCATTATAATGGACAACTTCTCTACACTTTCATTCTATCATTGTAAATGAAACAGTAACACTTAAAAACGACATTTTACTTGCAGGACATTATGCAATTCTGTTCCTTCCTTAACCTATGAAGAAATACACACCACATCAAATATGCCCTATAGCTCCTCTGCTGTTCTCTTTAACAGACTCTTTAAAAAAAGATCCAAAGTCATGGTTCTGCCATTACTTGTGTCTGTAGGAGAACAAACTATTCCAATATAGCCTGTATTTTGTAGTACTTGAAAGTCTGCTTTTTCCTCTTGTTCAAACTGAAGTCTTTCCTTCTCCCTGCTTGTGACCAGCTTCTCATAGGAGAACTAGTTTGGAACAGCAGTGCCATAAAAAAGGCATCATGATAGATTCTCCATGATGTAAATTAGAGTGCTGCAGTCCAATCACATCCACATCAAGGTCTTCAAATGAAACCTCCCACTGAGATAGAAGCTATTGGCTTTCCATCTGTGTGTCTCTTGCTGTCAATGGCTATTGTTTAAGTAAACATTGGTCTGTATTACTTTCTTTTTTTCTTATTCAACACATGTTGATGCTTGGTTAAAAGGAAAGAAAATTGCAGTATTAAAAGACTAGTATTTTCAGCATCTTGTGATGTAAATTGCTAATTTAAAACCCAAAATATTGTTAAAGTGTCTTTATTTAATAGCAGACGATTGCAAGCTGTAATTTGCAAGCTGTAGTTGCAGATGGCAATGTTTTTCTCTCTTTTCAGCAGTACAGTAAAGTATTTACTGCAGTGATCTGCAGACAATGACATACCAACTGCGAAAGAAATGCTCAGGGGTAATACAAACTATCAGAATTCCCATGAGGTCCACCATGGAAGGATCTGCAACTAAAGCATGAAATGTAAATGCCAATTAAAACGTTAAAATCTCTTATATAGTCCCAAATAACAATTCTTTGCTATAGACATTTTTTAATACATTCAATTGCCAAGTATTTTTCTAATACAAAACAACAACTCTTGTTCTCTTTCCTGATTTTTAATCTCTTTAGATCGAACACACTCATTTTCCAGTTCAGACCTAGAGGCCCAAGTCTGGATTTGAAACTGACAGCTACCATCTGGACCACACCAGCAGCAAGGGTTATATGTGATCTGGCACATGTGTAGCATACCATTCCAGTTTTTGTACATAAGGACATGCCAAAACACCAAGAATGTTTTAAACAAAAGCTTTGTCTTTTATTTCATTTTGTTAAACAATTCATTAATGTTTATTTTTCAAGAGAAAAAATTTTTAACATCATCTATTTAACAGCATTGTATGAAACATTTAAATACTGCATTCTGTAGTGCCATCTAGGGGATTTAAAACCTGGAATATAATGCTCATCTGATTTAAAAAAAAAAAAAATAAACACTAAGAAATCAGCTATGAGTGCCAGGGAAATTTCTTATGTATATCTAGTGGTTTGGATTATTTTTTTCCTGATACAATAGGAATATTTGAACAAGGTCCATGTATAATGTCACATCTGTAGAATCCATAAATAGGAGATGTATTAGTCTGTACTTCTCTTTATAGCCAAATAATTCACAAAAGCAATCTTAAAAAAATATCCCAAATAAAATCAGTGTCATTTTCTGAAATAGGATTTAGAAAAAAATTTCTAGACTTAGTTCAGTTACCAGGAAATACATGAGGGGTTTTTTTTGCACAACAGATATTTATAAAAAAAATCAGATATGTTGCTGTATAAAATTATAGGAAACTGCAATAAAACAAGAGAGCTACTAGCACTTTCTTCAATACTCAACTTCATTCAGATTATTTTTTATCTAAAGTTTCCTGAACCAGAAGCCATTACACAGTAATTTCCAATGCATCACTGAAGAAATTTTTTGAATTATTACTTTTGTATTGTATTGATAGCTAGGATGATCTATAGGCTCTTTGAACACATTTGCATTCTTTCTCCTTACAGAAACTAGCCATAACAAGTTCATACGTTAAATAAGCGATCATTCAGAAAGGAAATGCGGAGAAAAAAATCAGACTGTGTAAACCAGAGGACTACAAGCCTACCTTCACTCAGACCACAGAAATGGTCCATTAGTTTATTACCAACACAGAAAGAGAGATATTTCTGGATCATCAACAGTCATCAGCTGCCAAAATGTCACTGAAAACAGAAAATAATTGACACAAGTATAGAACCTACATACTCACTCATCATACATGATCTTGCATTTATTCATAGTCCCCAGAGATCACTTTCCAAACATCAGGTACGAGACAGGACCATTACTTTACTTTTGAATTTCCAGACCTCACATTTTGACATTCTATCTGGAAAACATGTACATTAAACATTTACAATTATTTGCTGAAAACTACTTGTTCATAAGGGTAAAATTTGAAAAACACCTAGTAAGTGTTCTAAGAACACATATAACATGGCTTTTGATGTGCCTTTTATTTTGAGCTGTTTTAGGCAGTATTCAGCCTTGGTCCCTGAAAGAAGCTTCCATATTCAGCTGATTGCCCGCAGCTCCTCCATCCTTTCACTGCAGTGTCACTAATAATAATGCTAGATGCATTATCCTTTACATCCTCCAGTCACCCACTCTACACCATAAAATAACATGCACCTTCTCACCTCCCCAGTCCATGTTCCTGGATCTTCTTCCCCACATTTTTTACCACATTGCACCAACCCAGTGCTACAGCCCATGCCTGTCAACGCCTCTACCTTGTGCTCCCATTTGGAAGGACAAAACACAACATGGTCTTGGGCACTTGAGAGTGCATAAGGGAACAGGCTGATCCTACACATCTTCTGATCAATGGTAACTGTAGTTTAATGGGCTCTTGCCCAATGCAGATGAACAGGTGGAAAGGAACAAGGAAAGGAAAGGAACAAGGAAAGGAACAAGGAAAGGAAAGGAACAAGGAAAGGAAAGGAAAAAGGAAAGGAAAGGAAAAAGGAAAGGAAAGGAAAAAGG
>JAWWLV010000144.1:54667723-54690116 GCA_035041135.1 Platyrinchus mystaceus
AGCTCCATCTACCCAGGGGATTTGAACCTGCGGCCTTGGCGCTGAGAGACCAGCATCTTAACCGCTAGGCCACCAGGGGTCCCCTATGCCAAAAGCTAGTGAGCCATTAAATGTACTTGTGACAAATTTAATAAAAGAAACTATAACCAACAGCTATCAAGATGCTGAACAATTGACCAGCAAGTACTATCAAGATGCCACGCACTTCACAAATGAAATACTATCCTCAAAAGCAGCACACTGGATGGTCTACACGTATTTCATGAAACAGATAAAAGGTCCTGTGAGCTGGACAAAATATCTGCACTGGTGTCAACAGTTCGTCAAGATATTCAATTAATCTGTTTAGGATCTGTTTTAGGAATGTTACAATTATTTTTTAGATACTGCTTAATTAGAAATATTTAATTGATACTGTATTGCCTTCAGAGTGCTGCTGGTAGACACATTTATAATATAGCTAAAATGGAGCAAAAAATTAAAGACTAGATACAGAAGGGATGAGGTCATAGCTGGACATTAAAAGTAAGCTTGCATCCCCTTTTCCATGCCACCAGGTTCTCATCCCCATATTGTCTTTTCTTCTTCACTAGACTATATATCTGTACAGCTATATTTGAAGCAGAAAGGGAAGCTTTAAATACACAGATTTTGGGCTGCTTGCTAGGTGGGTCTGTTCCCTACTTGGGTTCACTAAGCAGCTGCAAAAACAGAAGTATCAAAACAACGAGAGAGTAGTGTAGGGATTCCCTAATGGTCATGGAACTGTCTTAAAAGAGAGGCAACACAGATTTATATCCCAACCCTAGAGGGGAAATACTACTAATAGGTTGTAACACGGATGTAAATTCCTCCAGCTGTGTTTTTTAGCAAGATACATCTTTCCTTGAGTCTTGTAGGACATTGATTTAACTGATGAGCCCTATGGGAATGTAGGTGGAAAATGAGTGCTAAGTCTTTCAGCACATATCATAAACTAGAATATAGACTGCTCTTTGTACAGTGCATTCCATGCAGCAAGTGAAGCCACAGAGCAGGAAGCAAAGGAGTAGACACAAGAACAGATGGGAATGTGAAGGATAAATTGAAACACAAGAGAAAGTGAGAGAGAGAAAAGGGCAGAAAGGAAAATGGTACCTATCACGTGAATGATGGTTTGCATTTTTAGACACTGACACTTTCCTTCAGGAGACTTTCTTCTTTGTTATTCTGCTTCTACTGCCTACTCTCTAATAAGCCTGTTCTTGTCTCTCCCTTCATGCCCTCCACTACAAAACAGAAAAATCACTACAGGCATTACCATGTCCAAGACTGGCATGGTCTCACTTTCAGAAAAATATTTTGAAAAATGAGAAAAATAGAGAGGTTTGCTTCAGAAACTTGTTCCAGGAGTTTGACATTCACATTTCACCTACAGTAAAATTATTATCTGATATGGAACATGCTCTGTAGTCCTAAAAGCAAATTTATATATTCTTTATTATTGAGATATAGAAGGAAATAGCACCATGCCTAGCACTTAGAGGACAATATATTAATATTCCTCCCCAACCAAAATCTAGCAAAGAGGGTCTAACAGCCAAAGCCAGCAAACATGGACTTTTGGGCAAAACCCCTTACCGTGTTTCCAATAATTTTATTTTTTTTCTGCAATCAAGAAAATCCTGCTCGACCCTATCTGCACTATGTAATTGATCAACTACCTCACTTCTTTTTTTTCTCATATTCTCTGACTGATTCAATAAATAGTGATAGCAGATATTTTATTTCATGCATAAATTCTCTTGTTCTAGTCAAATTTGAGAAAATCCCAGGTGTTTACACAATTAAAATCCATTATCACTAACTTAGACGAATAGCTATGAAAAAGTAATAGGGACATGGTCAAACCAAACAGCTGATGGCAGGTCCTTCAGTTAAAATCATGAATACACTATCGTAGGCATTTCAGCACTCCTGACAAGTTGTATGTCAGACAGGATCTGATAATCCTGAAAGCAAGCAAGATGTGGACTCTGCATCACTGAAGTTGATGGTGCATTAGCACTATAGTCTAAATATCCAAAAATAATTGGAAGACACCAATATGAATTCAGGAGTCAAAAGTACTTTAGGACTTTTTAGTCTTGACTGGCTAATTGTCCAGACCAAATTTTAGGGACGATTTCAGAGAGAAAAATGCTTTCCTGTTAAGGAAATAATAATCTCATGAGCAGTTAGTTGGGGCAGCAGGTGTTTTTGCTGGTCTACAGAAAGGCCAAGATAGAAATTCGCAACATTTTATTCACACAGACATAGTTACTGAGAAAGCATTCAGCTGTTGGCCTCATGAGAATATTCAGCACAAAGCACATCCTTTAAAATTAATAGGCTAAGCACAATCAAACAAAACTTTTTTTCCTTTTTTTTCTGGCAGTATATAAAGCTTCTCACAATGCACTTATTTCTTGCATTCTGCAGTATATACTTATTTCTTCTCTGGAAACTCCTCACCTAAGCTATATGGTTAACCTAGTATTTTGTCATTGGCCATTTGTTCTAGTGTGGACTATCAACCTTGTCCTTGGCTGTAAATGTCAATCCAAGCATTCCTGGCAACAGCTTTACAGCCAGAAAATCATTAGCAGAACTAAATTCAGCAACATTATCTAATTGCATCACCTCAGTCAACCTTTCAGTGCCCTCAGGTGAATATAATATGGTCCAAGATTTTGAAGACATTCAATTTCTCTAAGCAGTCCCTAACCTGTTGCTTCTGTATCCCATTTTGTCCCCCCAGCCTCCAGTTGTGCTGGTACTGAAAATTTTGCTTGTGAAGACAGAGGCAAAAAAAGACATGGAGTCATTCAGCTTTTTCTGTACCATCTGTTTTTCCTACACTCATCAATGGAATTTTCCCTGAATATCCCACTGATTCTAGCATATTCTCCTGCTTACCCCTTATGTTCCTCTGATTTTCCTCCAAGTGCTCAAGCAATTCTGTTTGTATTTCTCCTTTGTCGCCTAGTTTCCACTTCTTATGTGTTCTTGTGTTTCAGTTCATCCAGAAGCACCCTACCTAGCCAAGTGACTCTTCTGCCAAGACTTTGCATCATCCTGCGCAAGTGGAATAGAGTTAATTTTTGAACTCTGAGTAACTTCTCATTGAAAAAAACCCATTTTGCTTATGAAGTTTTTTTTTCCCTCATGGCAGGTTCCAGCAGGAATGCTGCCTAACAGTTTGAAACTCGGGCAAAGAAATTGCCAAAACAGAATGAAATCTGCTTTCCTGAAAGCCAGAGTCTCAACTCTGCTGTGTGTCTTTCCAGCTTTCCTTCAGACCCTGACCTGAGAGAACTGTGAACAGCAGGTCATGTACACCATTATAATGCCTGATCCCTCCAGCATTTGCACTGGGAAGCAGCCAATATGTAGTACAGTACCTTCTTGAATTGCTTGCATATTGCTGCCCTTCTAGAGGGTCTGAAATGGTTAAAATCCTGCACAAAGGTAAGGATGTATAGTCAGCAACCCTCTGTTAGTTTTTAGCTATCCTTAACTTCTCTTGGTCGCATGGCCTGTAGCATACCTCCAGCACAATATCCCCAATACCAGTCATCAGGTCTTGACAAACACATTTCCACTTTTGTGGGAGAGGTCTCTAACATAGGGTTCATATTCTTTTCCTTATTTTCCTAGATAGGCTGTAACCATTCATGGAAGTGTCTAAATTACGCATAGTACTGCACCTGATCTTTTTGATTTTGATCTTTTTTACAGGCTTCTGGAAGTGCATGGGCTTCCATAAATCATTAATAGATATATTCTTATCTATATAATATAGAATATATAGAATATATAGAATATAGAGCTTAACCAAGCTCTATATTCTAACCAAGCTCAGAATATACAGAATATAGAGCTTAACCAAGCTCTCACACTGGTGTACAGGCACTTGAGGAAGGCCACATAATGGCTTATTTATAACTTTCCCTTCTACAAATGGCTTTGTTCTAAGTTATGCCTGTTCTCTCCCAAAAATATAACAAAATAGAGCTTCCTAAGCCTTTTAGATACTTCTCTTTCTTTATGTAGCCCCACCTTTGTGCTTTGACTCCACAAAGCAACATCTACAGCAATGCACTTCTGATCTTCCTTTTGGTTCCATCTCAGCATAAGGTCAGGTCAAGAACCAATGGATACAAGGCAAAACACTAAGAGATACCACACAGTGATGTAAAAGTGTTTGGCAGAAAGGAATTAGCAGTAAATCAGAACTCAGGCTATGTGAGCATCAAAACACACCTTCCAAAACAAATCCACAAACAATGAGAATTTTATTTTATATATTTATATGTCTATGTCTTCATGATAAGCCATTTCTTTTTAAACCTACTGACTAGTTAAACCTAAGTCTATCCCTTCTTTTTTCTGTCCCCCTAGAAAAAGAAAAAGCTAGAAGAAATATCAATTTTTAGATTTGTCTGAAGTAGAGTACCTCGTTTTAGTCTTATTCATAAGAGGAAAAAAGCACATACAGAAAAAAGGGCAACTCCCTTTTTTATATTCCTCACAAGGAAACTGAAATATGTGCACACGATGCTAGAGTTAGTCCAGTTCAAGGAGGTATGTCTCAGCTTAATAATGTCCACTTTATTTGTCAATGAAGAGACTCCTGCAGGATGTGAGTAAAAGAAATACCATAATTTGCTCTCCTGTTTTTGCTAGAAACTGCTGGCATCACTTTTGGTGCATATTAATGCAGCTCAGTACTGTCAATGAGGTGATTATTTGTTCCCTAGAGAGCTCATCTCACAGCTAGTCTTTAGGATCCCTAGGAGTTTTCATTTCATGTGGTGCAAGGTATAAATTCTATTCTACGGCTGATTCCAGCAATGCAGTCAGAGACAAACCATCTCCCTTTGTGATTTTAGTCATTAATTTGCAAAGGTACAGAAACACGTGTAATTTTTCATTTTACAGGGTTAAATCAAATGTTTCTCATTATGACACCTATGAAGCCATTCTACACCCACAGAGGTTTCACTGCAGTTCATACAGGTACTGTGAGACTTAGTACCAACTGTGAAGATATAGTGATACTGACTTCATCACACTTAGAATCCCTAAGTGCAAAGCATTCTGGTGCGCTTGTGTAAGCATGTTTCTCTGCTTTGGTTCCAAACAAAAGCAATTGAAGATAACTGATATGTGCCTAAACAAGCCCTGATCACACATAAGTATTTTTTTAATTTTGGGCTGGTTAGAGTTACTGCATTTACTGGTGGCAACAGGGACTTAAAGCATGCATCTATATTAGTACTTTAATTTAGGAACATGCTTTGAAAGGATTAAGTACTGCACTTTGGCTCAAATCACAGAGGCATCTTGGAGTACACAATCTGTATGTGATATATGACACTGAAAGAAGTACTCCAGCAACTCAACTCACACACTCCAAACACAAATGGACATTCAGTCCACTGGGCCAGACTAGTGTTAAGTAATCCCTGAAGTAATCCCTCTGAATTTCCTGCTGCAAAGACACTAGCTCTTAGCACTGATCATATCACTTTTTCTTGAATGTACGTCCTAATACAAATGTAACTGAACTTCAGTGGACTTTCAGCTTCTTGTGTTATAAAGAAATAATATTTCAGCCATTATTCTATTCTTTTAACCCACTCACATCATCACAGAATCACAGAATCATGTAATATGCTGAGTTGGAAGGAACACACAAGGATCATCAAGTCCAACCCTTAGCCCTGCACAAGACATCTCCAAGAGTTACACCACATACCTGAGAGTATCATCCAAATGCTTCTTGAACTCCATCAGGCTTAGTGCCATGACCACTTCACTGGGGAGCCTGTTTCAGTGCCCAAACAGATTCTGCACCTGGAATGGGACAATCCTGGATGTTTGCACAGACTGGGGAATGAGAGGTTGGAGAGCAGTGCTGTGGAAAGGGAGCTGGGGATCCTGATCGACATCAAGTTGAATATGAGTCAGCAGTGCCCTGAGAGCCAGGAGGGCCAACCAAGTCCTGGGGGCATCAGGCAAAGCATCACCAGCCACTTGAAGGGAGGGGATTGTCCCACTCTGCTCTGCACTTGGACAGCCTCACCTTGAATATTGTATGCAGTTTTGGGTGCTACAATATAAGAAAGATATTAAGCCATTAGAGAGCATCCAAAGCAGGGCAACGAAGATGGGGAAGGGCCTTGAGGGGAAGTCATATGAGGAGTGGCTGAGGTCACTTGGTCTGTTCAGCATGGAGAAGAGGAGACTGAGGGGATGTTGGAAAAAGGTTCTTCACCCAGAGCATGTTTGGGTACTGCAACAGGCTCCCCAGGGAAGTGATCACAGCATCTGTGGGATACAATATTTTTTAATAGTTGGATGCAGTTTACAGCAATTCAAACACTTCAATTTTAATGAAAGCACATCTCATTTTTTATATTCACTTCCCATTTAATCTCTTCAAATTCTTTTTCGTAATCATAAGTTGTACAAAATAGTGCACTCAGGCTAACATGAAGATACCTCTGACATTTTTAAAGCACTTCATCTGTCACCCATGGCAGTAGTTCTTTCTGTTGATGCATGCAGTATAAACACACTGACACCCACTGAAAACCAGCAACTTGTTCAGAGCTCTGTGAAAGGCCATCCAGTCCTGCACTGACAAAATAAGAAGGAAGCACACCTTGCCATGCTAACAGATGCTTTAAAAGGCAGCCAAATGAGCATGTGAAGATAGTCACCCAGAATGTGAGCTCCAGACTCCCCTCTTCTCTGCAAGAGAAGTCACATGACCCTAGAGCTCTCATAATTCATTGCCATTATAACCATTATTTTTTCCTTTTAGAAAGGAAGCAAAAGGTATAGGTACTGGTTATATAAGCAGCTGATTATGTGTAATACTTTACTCCAAATAAGATTCAGAATAGGATTTTGAATGTCAACTACAAAGATTAGGTAGCTACACTGTACCTATTTCCTCCACATTTTGCTTTCTGCATTTAACAGATCCTTGCCTGGCTAGTTTTGTCATTACATCAATTTCACAGACCCTCTTTCTTGCATAGCAAGAATGACAGGGTGACCACTTATGTAATAAGCATTTCAATAGAAGTATCATTTCTTCCAGATTTAAACTTAGGTAAATTTGTTTTATATTCTGAGGACTAAAAAAGAACTTAGCACAGATACACTGTCTGCATTAGTAAATGAAACAAGCATTTTGAATATTTTTCCTAAATAGTTCCAAAGAATTTCCTCTACATGATGACAAAGAACTACCATGATCTGAGAAACCCTATAAATTTATGTGAATATCTATGATCTCATGCCATTTTCAAAGACAACACTTGTATCCAAAGGTTGGGTTTTTTCATTACCCAAATTACAAAAATGATAAGGAAGTGCTGTACCTTAAGCAGCTTTCCAAAGGCTTCGTTTCCATACCTTGTATAAAATATTGCCTTCTTGTCACCAACACACTTAATAAGCATCCTCCACTTTGTATTCCACAATCATTCCTCTTAGAGGCATCAGATGCTGCAGTAGTTACAGAAATGAGCTCTTGTGTCCCCACTAGTGCACATTTTAAAACAGCATTACTACCACAGTTTTGTGGCATATCAGTTTCTGTCAGTGTTTGCAAATATTCCTGCAAACAGTCACTTTTAATTTTCTGAATGCAGACTCTGTAAACTCTCTCAGCAAAAGAAACAGTCAAAGTGCCTGGTCACAATGTCACATACACAAATCTATATGTCAGCATCTACACATAGAGACACTGAAACAAATCTCCTTTATCTAAATCACAAAAGTTAACTCTGCTTGGTCTCAACAGAATTGATGTTTACGATTGCTATAGGCAGACTGTAGCTAAGTATCTTCTCTATTTATCTTGTTATTTTTCTAGTCTCACCCATCAGTGTGTGCCATTTTAGGAGTCATTAGATATAAAAAATGCCTCCTGTTCATAAAGGCATTTAAATGAAAAGGCGAGCTTGATTCCAGTACGTGTGGTATAAATTTAGAACTGCTGCATGTTTGTCTACATCAGCAAGCACAAAGAACATTAATCCCAGCTCATGAGCACACTGAAATCAACAGCGAAGCTTTTATAGTGTTTTGTTGCATAACTCAAATCTACTATAAATGAGTACAAAAAGTCCTCTTCCCTCTAGCCTCAAAAGCCTCTTTAAAACTAACCCCTTAGAATAATTATCTTTCCATTGTATTATTTATCATAGTATGTAATTCTGATGTGTGAGAAGGAAAAGAAAATGCTATATTTCTTCCACAGAAAATGAAAATGGAGTTCTTCAAGCATTTTATCTTTGCTACCTAAAATCCTTGGACATAAATGCTATGCCCATTACCCTATTCTATGTTAGTCATAGGGAAAATCTGCTTAGACTTTTTATCATGCTCTTCACTTCAGTGCATTAAGTGACCCGATTAGCATGAGTACTCTTGTCAGAGGAAGCAACGGAACATAAGCACTTTATTTAATACAATTCTTAAAGTACTTTTAATATATATATATATATAAAAACATATTGTCATCTATTTATATCAGTGAGGAAAGGCCACAGAAATATATGGTCCACTCAAAGCAAACATGAATTAAAGAGGACAGCATGAACTTTGTATCATTCGTCAGCAAAGAGCCAGCACAGCTACACAGCTCTATCATTGCTGGCCACCTGCATCCCAGCTCAGAGGTGATGGATCATTTTGTGATCCATTCAGGAAAATCATCCCATAGTTAAAAGCTTAAGTTTCTGAACAGATAAGCCTTACACTATCATGGACACTTTTATTGTGTTAGAGTATGTTTATCGTGGCGCTTCAGTTGACTGGGATGGGCCATGCTTGAACTATAGCACTTAGTAGCTTCTTAGCTGCTGGTCCTGCTACATACTCTGGTCTCATCCAGGCACACAAGAGCCCAGTGCTTGGTCCCTATTTCACAATTTGGACAATCAAGAGAACAGAGCTACAATACAGACTCTGGAATATATTTCTCTACGTGCAGGCCTGAAGTATCCTGTTGTCAATGTTTAATGGGAAGTCTAGACGGAAAGAAGAAAACAGTCATTTAAGGAGACAGGCAGTTTTAAAGAGCCCTGTAAGCTCACTGGCTTTCCAAAGCTTTCTCTTCAAGGTTTCACAGTTCATGCGATTCAACAAAGGCATGGCAATGGAGAAAAGAACATCTGTCAAGGTGAGATAGAGTCCTCTAGCTAACCAAAGACGGTATAGAGCAAAATTGATTGTATGAGTAGGCTCAGTACTCACAAGTCAAATTTCTCTATATTGCTATGAAAATTAACTGTTCACAAATTATGCAGTGTGCTATACTCCTCTTGCCTAGAAAACATAGAGTCAACTACCTGGAGATGTAACATACAAATTATTTGAAATGCAGCTAGTTCTCAGAGTTCTGTTGAGACAGTATAATTGGGTCTGATTAAAGACTCTGCCTAAATACTATCCTAGTTATAAAGCTAAATAATATATTACTGTGGGCTAAAAAAATTAATCAAGAGAAGGTAAAGCCATTTTCTCTCAACCAGCAAAGTTCAGTTGTTCCTGTGCAAACATGCTCATTGTTAAATAATGTCAGCATATTTGGATGTGCTTTTTTTGGCTTTGGCTTCTACTAGTTAGATCATTAGTGAACTGCTCTTATAATCAATAAGTTGCCAACTGGGAAGCTAAGAGTTTCTTATTCACAGTTTTGCCTGTTCCAGTGTTCTCAGAAATATCGATGAAACTGCATCCTGTTTTCCTTAAAACAGCATCTCTCTTTTTGGTTAATTTTAGCCTGTATGCCACAGCAATTGGAATATTCTTGATGTCATGAGTAGTCTTACAGTGCCCAGAGTATTCTCTCTCTAGGCTGAAAAAGCTAAAATAGATACAAAATGTTCTGCAATTGTTTTTCAAAGAGCCGTTGTCTACCCCCAGCAACCCCAATTAAATCTACGAATGTGTAAAAAAGTTATTGAAAAAATTTCAGTAGAATTATCTGTCTGATACATATCTGAAAATACATCTTCTGAATCTGTGACAGTCTTGATAAAAACAAGGTACCTCTTTGCATATACTGTAGGGCAGATAAATGGACACTAATTGCACAATCTTTAATGCATTCCAAGTTCACCAGCATTACCAGCATTAATTTGTCCACATCCATACTTTCAGCAAAGCTGATGTTTTTTGTGAGATTTTTATAGGTTATATAAGGTAAAACTGAAAAAATTCTATGTTGTCTTTCTTAAGAAACACCTTTACAGCTTTCCACCTAGCTCAAACATGTTTTAAGCAGCTGAGTTTTTCATTAACAGTATTGCCTGCTATAGTATTAAAGGTGCTCTAAAGTGTCTCATACAAATTTATCCCACTTCTTTGACAGGAACTTGTTTATAATGGATGACAGGATCTGAACCTACATATTTTTGCATACACTTGTCAAGGTACTTTAAAACTAACAACCAAAATAGGGGACAAAGCAAAAATTCAGTTTACTTTTTCTGAAATGTATGTTCAGTAAAAATTGGTTCTGTCTAAAATATTATTTATAGTCAGCCAAAATATATTTACTAACACACTTAAGACCTCTGACTTCAGTTTCTCTCTGAGCAACTCAAGTTATAGCCCTATACATGAGTCAGATGTGCATCTGGCTAAAATTCCTTTACCATCAGGAGTGCCTGTTTGAAGCAATTTGGCTCTTTAATGATGCAAGCTTAACACTCTGTGCTTCTCAACATCTTGCTTCATACCAATTCTGATTTCCCAGAGCTACATACAGCATATTTACTAATAGAGAAACATAAGAATCAAAATATGAGATCACAACAAGGTCAGTCAAATGATCTCTTCGAGCATCCAATGCAATTGTTTGCATTGGGAAAGTGTAACATCATTCCAGACTGAAAATTATCTACAATCTACACCAAGCTTCATCTTGGTCTCACATCATTAGAGATAAGTTTAAGCTCTGAAATGTGAGACATAATATGGTTTACAAAGTTGTTATAATTAATTGTAATGACTTTGTATATCATGATTAAAATTATAAGCATGCAATCTCTTTTTAGTTTTGCTAAATGTTTGGTCCTATCACTTTCTGTTGCACTATAGTTCTCCCATTTAATTACTTTATATGTGGGGGAAAAATATCAGCTTTCAATTTACTATCTTTATTGAACATGTCCCTGGACTGTTTTCTGTATAGCATGTAGGTCTCTGTCTGAGTCCTTGTGGATTATGTTACCCTAATGCGGCTTAGGTTTTATGTAAAGATATTTAGCGTATAATTATGTAAGGAAGCCTAATGTCTTGGATAGACATCTCTATTATCCTAAATATAAGTAAACAAAACAATGTTCTCATTAATGCATCTTTTTTTCTTGTATTATAAAAGAGGAGGGAAAACTGCTATTAATCTTTCTACAGTATTCAGTATTTTGTATACTTTTATTGTGTTCCCACTTACTTATCTTCTTTCCATGGCAAACCTTCCCAATTTTCTTGTGTGAGAGTTATTCCAGATTCTCTATAATAGATATTGTCCTTCTCTGAATCCCCTTATAGTTTTTATTATCTCTCTGAAATGGGGTGAAAAACCCTGCACACAGTACTATACAAGAACCCCTATTAACGACTCACAAAAGCATTATAATAATCTCTCATTATTCTTCATCCTACTTCATGTCTCCCTATATCGTGCTAACTTTCCTGACTGTAGGCATGCACTGAACTGTTCATAATAATTTTTGTCCCTTTCTTAAAGCAATACTCTTGACTTTGAATGCTGTGAAGTGCACCAGGGGTTTTAATTTTAACTTCAGTATACATTACTTTAGTATGCAAATTTCATTTGATTTTTGTTATTCACTTAGCACAAGGGCTCTCAAACTTTTTAGGCAGCGGGCCGTTTTCACTTCCCACAGACTGCTCGCGGGCCGGATTGAATGCGAGAGGCGCCCCCTGGAGGCAGGTGGAGAACGAGGCGCGGATTAAGTCATGGCGGCGGGGAGGGTGGGCGCGGGCCGGATTTGGGAGCTTCGGGGGCCAGTTCTGGCCCCCGGGCCGTAGTTTGAGGATGCCTGACTTAGCATTTTTAAGTTTCTGAAATTTTCCACTGTCTTCTTTGGTCAAATAAATTTCCCCCACTAGGGATTAAAGTGACATTTTAACAACCAGATCTCCTTGAATCAGTCAAACTGGTCAAGGGAGGGTATTATCTCATAGCTTTTGAGTAAACCTCTCAATTCTCAGTACACAAACAAACAAAACAAAAAAAAAAAATCAAAACCCCAAACAAAAACAAAACCAAAAAAAAACCACCAAACAGTAGTTGCCAGGAAATGCAGATAAATAGGAAATCCTTTTTGAGTTATAAACAAGTGGCATTTGAAAATAGAGCAACATAACTCCAGTATTAACAAGGACACATACATTGTATTGAGCAAACAAGAGATAACTCTATTAGCATTCCAAACTTGGTAGCATAATAGTAGCACAGAATATTATAAATGCACTACTGTGTCACCCTGGATTGTGGATAACGAGGATTTTTAATACCTGAATCAGAGCAGTAATAAATTTGAGTACAGCAATGAATGATATTTTTAGTCTTTATTTTTCCTAAACAAACAAACAAACAAACAAGACCTTTTAGCCATCCACTTCTTTCCTTATTTGTGTTCCTATAATTCTAAGATCTATAGAACCATGATACATCTTCTAAAAGTAGTAACTGGTTTTAGATAGAGAAAGCATTTCTTACTACTTTGTCAGTGCTCCACATACAAGTAATTTTTAATCATGACCTTCAGAACCATTTGTATAAACTACAAGCTTTCATATAGACAAAGAACTAAAATTTCCCACAACAGTTTAAATTTGTATGAAAAGAAGTTCATGGAGAAATATATTTTGGTGAGCATGCAGTTTAGTATAATCTTAATATACAAACTCTGATCTGACAGGTCTGAATATGCCCTGAAATATTTTTAATAAAAAAAGCTACACCATCACAGTATTTTCTGACCTAAGACAATTTGGGTTTTTTCACTCACCCATACTGATAGACTTCTTGCATTATTTCCAGAGTAAACCCAGAGGCATCAATGACTAGGAAGAAAAAGCTAAAATGTTACAAATTGCCACATTCCACCTCTGGAAATGTCTCCAATTGCTTATAATGAATTCACATATTTTTCTAATCTTTCTCCTTGTGATGGCATTTGCTTAGCCTAAACATCTTGGTAAATTAAACTAGAATGCTTTGTTTGTGGTGTTTTGAGGGTTTTTTATTTGCTTGGTTGGTTGTTTTTTTATTGGGGAAGTTAATCTCAAAATTTCATTTTGGGTAAAGATAAATATCACATTTTTCTTATTTTGGGAAGGGGACTGAAATGTTTGTTTTCTTGAATCATGTCATTTGCTTTTATCTTTTCTTAAGATATCTATCAAAAGCATTAAGATAATAAATCACTATGTTTTTTGGTTTTAAAAACCATTCTTGGAAAATGTTTTGGCTGGGTCTAATTATGGCATCACTTAGTTTCTTCGAGAATTACGATGCTCAAACTAATTGCATTTATTCTAAAACATAACTTTCCTTATTTTTCTCTCTATCACTCACTCCTATAATTTTATAACTTGCTTTTCATGTATGCAAGCTGTTGGAATCACTCAATCCAAAACTCTATGTTTGTTTACACAAAGTTTTCAGAAGTTTCAATATAGTAAGAAACCTTGATACTTAATCCTTACTCAACTAAAACTAGTCAGTGATTAACTATGTCTCTCAATCAGACCAGGACATCCATGACTTCTATACAATGGTAAAATGCAGAAGCAAAACCAACTTGAATAAAAACAGTTTGGTCACTGTTATGGAAAAGAAGGGGTAATGTTTGCATTTCCATTATAAAATAATCCTTGCAGCACCAACTTGATAGCTCTGAAATAAAACAAGTTGTAACACTGACCTAAAATTCTCACCAAAAAAAAAAATATTTTCTACATGAATTATGTCTTCGGTGAGATTTGGTTTGATTTTTTGAGGTTTTACAGTCTTATGTGTACTTACCTTCTGACATCACATACAGCACTTCTGCCAGTAAATACCTGTAGAATACCATAGAATGTAGTATTAATAGAACCAGCATAGTTCCTAAAAATATGAAAATTAAGAAGTAACGTAAAAGCAATTCACAGAAAGGGATATTGAGTAGGCAAACATTTACTCCTGCCAAAACATAAACCTTTTTAGTAGTCTACTTTTTTCTTTCTTTTCTATTTTGAAATGCATTATTATATTATATACCATAAATTATCTAGCTGCAAATACCTGTTGTAATATTTTGCTAATTAAAGGCTTTATTGAAGTGCCTTCCATTGTAAAACCCATGCAGAAGCAAAACACAAGCAATCCAAGCTAAAAGTATTATACATTATGTACAAACCTGTTGTTTGCACCCCATGATAGACATAAACCACAACAACTTGCACACATGTCCCAGTGAGTCGCAATAGAATTATGCTAGGAATGATTTTTGGTCCAATGTATATATCAATTTAGTGGTTTCAGTAAAGGAAACGGGCTACTTTCAAAGTTTCTCATTCATTTGAGCGGGACAACATTTTGCAATCAGTTTCTGAAGCTGAATGAAATGAGAATGGGACAAGGAATGCAAGGGAGAGGGACTGAATTTACAGAATTATGAAAACATGCTGCTGAGGAATCTGGGTTATGTAAATAACTAGTCTCCCCTTTCTGCCTGGGTTATTAATTAGGACATCTTAATAATAATAATCATGTCATCTGTATACATCAAAGAACTCAAAACAAATGAAAAGAGGTTCTTAAAATGCTATTTTGGGTTCAGATGGAGGGATCATGCAGGAGCTCTGTGACAAAAGCCCTGTCAGATCAATCAGTCTTTAATTCACAGTTTTCTTTACCAGGTATTCTCAGTGAAAGATAGAAGGAAAATCACTACTCACTCTGGAATAGGTTGGCACTTCTGTATGTGAAAGTTTGTGATTTCTTCCTACTCAAAAAGCATGGTCAGTTGAACTTATTTCTGTATATTCACACTGATACTTACAAAGACATGAAAAGATTCTAGGACAGCAGTGCTGCCAGCGAGACAGTGCAGCATTTTCTAGTTCCTTCCTTGAGATGAAGTATTGTCTTTCCAATAAGAACAAATGTGAAGGAAAAACTGCAGCCTGAATGATTTTCCTAGTCAGAGATGACTAAAACACGGTATGAGCTCACAGACTTGAGCATCTCATACTGGCAGAACAGGTGTTCATCTTTGTTTAAAAATACAAAACAATGGGAAGATACAATGGGGCTTCAAGAGATCACCATGTGAATTAGGAAAGAACAGTAGGAACATGTCCACAGGAATGGATTATGTCCTACACCCAAAAGTCGGAATGCAATTTCAAAGAACAATCCTTAACTAGGCAACATATGATGTCTCCATATTACTTTTAAGACAGCTTGTTCCCAAGTAGCATATGCACTTTGCTATTGCTTGCTAATATCCCTCTAGTCTTTTACTCTGAGTGAATGGTTTTTTAAATTTCACTGAGATCCTTCACATAGCTCTTGGCACTCAGTGCTGCATGAAGTTTTTCCTGAGTCAAGTTCACTTTGCCTTTCTGTAATCCCTTCCCCAGCACAAATCTCCCTACTTCTCTGCCCATTTTAATATTTTTTTCTGTACAGTTTGAATGACCCTTCAACAGGTCCTTTAAAGATTCACGAATTTTAACAGCTAATTTTAAGTGAGATCTAATATACCAGAGGTACAAGAAGCTACAAACTGCAGAAAAAATATTCATTTGTGGCATCTTGGTAGGACCTTTGTTGATGTCCGAAGTATATTGCTACAATTCTGTCTAAAGCTCAGAGGTGCTTTGGGAGTCCTCTAGATACATAATCTTCATGCACATGCAGAGATACATCTAAGTGTTTCATTAAGTGAATAACCACTGTTTATTACTTCAGAATATTTTTCTTCCCTTTCTCCTTTCTCCCTGTCCTTTTCATGTTAAAGTACTTATCTTTGTTATTTTTATTCTTTACCTCACCACATTTAATTTTTGTTTCCTTTCTCTTTTTTCTAAGCCTCACATTGCTCATTTTGCTTGCCCTTGGTGATTTTGCAATGTTACACTTCAGTATCCAGATCAGTGGAGGAAGAGATTGTAATTTGTTGATAAACAGATCAGTAACAGAGAAAATAATAAATCACCAGCTAGGAAGAAATTATTTAAGTGGACATGCCTACAAAAGCATTTATAATTTTCTGCTTATTTGTTTTGTCCTAAAAATTTTTTCTAGAATGTGTAAGAAAGGTACTTTCTTTTTGTGTCCTTCAAAGTTCATTTTGAATACATAGGTTACATGTACTTCATTTAGAATCAGCCCCTTGATTTACTGAAAACTGGATTAGAGAAGATCTACAGATAGATTCTGCTGTCATCATATCATAAGGCCGTTGTAAATGGTACAGCAATAGACACTGGAATTGTAGAACACACCTGTGTTTCTACACAAGAGGAATCCATCAATCAAAGATAGTTTCAACTTCTTACAACACTGCAAGCAAACTATGTCCAGTGGGTTAATCTTGGTTGGCTGCCAGATGCCCACCAAATCACTTTCCACTTCCCCTTCCTCAGCAAGACAAGGAGATAAAATGAGATGGAAATGTTCATGGCTTAATAAGGATAGGAAACCACCACAGGCAAAAAAATACCCTAGTTTGAAAATATTAATTTAATTTATTGCCAAATAAAAATAGAGTAGGAGAATGAGAGACCAAACTAAACCTTGTCCTCACACCCTCACACTCTTCTTCCCAGTCCCAGCTTCCCTCCTTCTTTCCTCTCTCTTCAACCTCCTCCCTGCTCAGTGGGATAGGGAAGGGGGGCTGTGGTCAGTCCATAACACTTCATCTCTGCTTCTCCTTCCTCCCCATCTGTTCCCCAGCTCCAATATGGGGTCCATCCCACAGGACACAACCCTTCACAGGCTGCTTCAGTGTGAGTCCTTCCTATGAACTGAAGTTGTTTACCAAGTGCTCCAGGGTGGATTCTTGGCACAGAGTACAGTCCTTCAGAAAGACTGCTCCAGTGTTTGTGTTCTCTATGGGCCACAGCTCCCACCAGCAAACCTGCTCCAGCGTGGATTCTCCAAGGGCTGCATTTTCCTTTAGGACGTATCATCTGCCTCCAGCCTGGGATCCTCCATGGGCTTCAATGTGCATATCTGCTCCAAACCTGTCCTCCATGGGCTGCAGGGGATTAATTTGCATTACTGTGCTCTGCTTCTTGAGATGCAGGAGAATCTCTGCTCTGGCACTTGTAACACCCACTCCTCTCCTTCACTGACCTTGGTGTCTGCAGGGTTGTTTCACTTTTTTTCTCATGCATCAGTCCTCTTTCTCACAGCTGCTGTGCAACATTCTTCACTCCTCACTTTTACAGAGGCACCTCGAACTTGGCTGCTGGAATCAGCTTTCACCAGTATTGGGTCCCTTTTGGAACCAGCCGAAACTCCCTCTGTGCAACACAGGGACAGCCATAGTATGTTCTCACATAGAACAACCCTGCAGCAGCCTCAATCCTCATCCCCTCTCATGTACCAAACCACAGTTTGCCCTGTTTATACCCCAGACTCTTTCTAAAAGTCACTTGGAACGTGTAATTGTTTTCTCAGCTTTTGCTTCCATGGAAGTACTTAGAAGTGAAAAAATGGTAGCAAACAAAACTTGGAGATAATTTTAGCAATAAGAGGGAGCAAAATGAGAGTTTTGCAGGATAAACAATGGGTTGAATTTTTACTGCAACTAAAAAACTAGTAAAGTAAATTGTTAAATACTTGTCAGGTCCTGACAAGTGTGAATCTTGCTAATAGTGAATGAAAACTGGGATATACAGAACTGCAAGAAAGACTTAGTAGTAAAATGTTCTTATTTGATACTGAGAATTTATCATTAATATAAAAGTAATAAGTAGGCATTTTTGTGCAAGTATTTTCTACATTAAAAATTATCCTTAATTTCAAAGCCATATGGTTATAGGAACTAAGCAAAAAGCGAATTAATGGAAATACAGATAAAAATATATTTGATGTCTGTAGTCAAGAAAACTAAGCAGAAATGTTCAGCTAATTGTTTGTAATTCTCTGCTGTATCCCTGTATCTACTCAGAAAGTCATCCTCAGAAAACTAAGCTGGATGTCACACATTTTCACAGAATGTATAACATTATTACTAACGCCAGAAACAGATTTTAATATTAAATAAGAGTGAGAAGTTCGGGGAAGAAAAAGAAAAACAACTACAAAAAACAAAACCAAGTGAATGAAGCATACATGGAATTGTGAAATGGCTTCAGTAACTTTTTTCCCTACAATGCTTTGCTTTCAGCTGGATCTACAGTAAAAAAAGTTGAAAATAACCTCTTTCTGTCTAGAAGCCATTTTTCTCTCTTTTAATTTCCCTAGCATTCTAAACAAGAACAGTGTCCCACCTTCAAATAATCAGAGCCTGAGTCTAACCATCTCCAAAACAGCACAGGGATGTGTTTTGCCATGGAAGTGGCAGCACAGTAACCTGTTTTTCAAGATGACAAAATGAAGTGGGTAAGAAAAGAATAAAGTGACAGTTTAAGACAAAGACAGAACCAAGGTTACCTGACGAGGAAAAAAATGTAGCTCCTATGAATTCTCAATGACAAGGTATTGAAGCAAATACCATAGGGGACAAAGCAAGGCAAATTGCATTGTATGTATTCCAAAGGTTTTAATTTATGGAGCTCACAAAGTAGGCAAGAAAAATACATTTCTTGTACTTGTCATGATAGAAGTTGGTCCTGAGGCAGGATTTACATTGCAAAATGATATCAAATACACACAAGAAATCATGAATATTTATGATAATGTATTTCATAAACACATAGAGCCAATCACTGCTGTCCTTGATAATCTGGTGCTGTTAAATCTACAAGTAAGGATGTTAGAATGAAAATGGTGCAGCATTTCTATGTAAAATACCAAATGACAGATTCAAATAAGCTGTAAGAATTATTATATCAGGTATAGAAGGCAAATGAAATATCTGTCACTCATTACAAAAGACATGATAATGTTTCAGCACCATGCTGCTGTGTCATCTCAGAGAAAAATAGAAATTACCTTCAGGGGCGGAAGAAAGCACTAATTTAGTCTACAACTTGGAGTAATAAACAGAAAATAGACTACCACACTGTCATGTCATCAAATAATCACCAAATAGATAAAACAAATGAAATCAGTAAGAAGCACAGGCTAAAAAAGATCCAATAAAGATAGAATATCTGAACAAAGTACAACCTCAGAGACTGTCAGGATTCATCAGGGAAACACGTAAGAATGGAAACTGAACTATAAAGAGTGAGTTAAATTCAGAAAGGGAAGTGTAGTAGGTAACCAGTTCTGATAAGCTAATGGTACTTTGGAGGTCAGGTGAAACCTCAGACCTTTAGAAGGACTTTACCCAGTTGCTTTCTGAAGAGGCTGCCACATACTCAAAACTTTGGGAAATTTAACTCAGAGGGA
The DNA here is from genome assembly GCA_035041135.1 of Platyrinchus mystaceus. Classification (NCBI taxonomy): domain Eukaryota; kingdom Metazoa; phylum Chordata; class Aves; order Passeriformes; family Tyrannidae; genus Platyrinchus; species Platyrinchus mystaceus. The sequence continues at coordinate 54,687,369 of JAWWLV010000144.1, forward strand.
GAAACAAGAAAACATCAAAAGTAGGCAGAGTTTTTCATGTCACATTAAAACAAAACAAAACCAAAGCAACTGAGAGCCCTGACACTGCAAAGTGCTTTGCCCTCTGTCCCAGCGGGGTGAGCCCAGAACAGCAGGAGCAAACAAAAAGTGTTCATTAAGCAGTGGGAAGAACCAACAGCAACCACAGTGCTAAAAAATTAACTTCCTAGAATAGAGGAAATGGTCTAGAATGGCAACAACAAAAACATCTAATACAACATGCAAATGCACGCAATCCCAGGATTTCAGTTTTAAATTCTTCTAGGTATATCTAGTACAATGGCTACTTTGTCAGAAGTCACAGCTTGGGGAGGCCCAAAAGATCTACAATTCAAAACTATAGTTTTCTTAGCACAGCTTGAGATGATGTGGCATCTCAGCTGTTCAAAGAGAAGTGTTGTTTTCTATAGCTGTACCCTATGTTTATTCTGTATTTTGTTCTGCATGAACACCATCCAAAAAATATCTTCACCAAAATTTCCCTGCATCTTAGGTAGTTAAACTTCTGAAGTGTTTAAACCCATTAGTAAGGCATAAATCATCACTCCTCAAAATCACTGCATTTAAGCACTTAAAATATAAAACATGAAACTGTGTTCAAATGATGGATGTATATTAGATGACTTTACCTGCAACTGTTGACCAAGAGCATTGAGCCCACAGAGTGAATTTTCGCAGAAAACAAAACACGACGTGTTTTCAGATGAAATAGTGATATAATGATTAATTTTTTTATAAAACCTTAGGATGGCATCCACACAGACTTCTTAGAGGAAGGAAATATTGTAATTTTCTAAACCACTTGGCTATATCTAATGTTTATAAGAACAGAAGGCAGGAAATTTTCTATAGTATATTTCATCCATTCAGTGTCTACCTTACACATACATATAGCCAAATGGATTCTACCTAAACAATAAATGAATATGACAAAGTTATTTTGAATTAGTATATGCTACAGTAAAACCAAGATAAAGTAACAAGCAAGCCAAGATTTCAGTCAGTAATATGTAAAAATATGTACACTATTATACCTCTGATTAAGTAACTGCAGCACATTTAGCTGCAGTTCTGAACAGTCAAACAAAACCTTGAATTTTTCAGCAATTTAATCCATTCGAGAAACTACATGAGTGTAATGTGGCAGTTGCTATAGTAACCACATTTTTCCTTGGAACTCGGAGTAGATACAAGTGGAAGCAATTTCTCCATCTCACTGTCTAAGTTACTGTTGTGCTATGATTCTAAGCACCAACTCTAACCCAGAAACTCTCCCAGTTGGTAGTTATTTAAAATACATATAGCATTCTTTAAGATATCTCTTTCTGAATACTTAATTCTACCCTATGCTTCTCTAACTTTGCACCCTTTCATAAATACAGATGACAATTCAGAGAAAGGAAAAATTCAAACAATTGAAAAAAGTGGTAAATAGATCAATTTATAATTTATATTTTATAAATTATAACTAAATTATAATTTCCATATATAATATATAGAAATATGTCAACACTTATTCTTAAATTTTCTGCTTAGGACATTCTTTGAAGCATATCTCAGTGGCAATACATCCAAAAGAATCTGAATCTTTTTTTAAAAACTCATTACTTATTTATGGTTTCTGCAAAGAATTTTTATTTTCTGTCACATTTTCACTTCAATCCTTCCCAATCAAAATAGTCCAGAATTGAAGCCATGTTGGTAATTTACACCCTCATAAATGCATTAGCAGATTCTGCTGTTTTGATGCCTGTCTTTCTGGTATAAAATGTGCAAGTATCATTCTACGTCCATTTAGTTGCCAAAGACTAAATACACTAAATTTGCTAGAGGTGAAAACATACAGTAGTACAGGAATGTTTATGTTACTCGATATATGTTAATGAGCAAAAATTTAGGGACTATGCACTTAAAACTCTGCTGAAATAAAAGGAACAATCTGAATACAGATATCAGGGATTTCAGGGGTGCTGAGCATCCACAGTTCTAAGTAAAAAGAATGGGAATTGACGTCAGTGGAATTATACCAGCTTCTAGCACCTGTGAATTTGGCCTCAAGGTGACCTAATATGCCTTTTCCATCTTTCATTTCTGTTTGACAGCTCCTGCACAACAGAAATATTTACTCCTCTTTACAAGTAAACTAACCAAATAAGCTATGCAGAACAGTGCATTCAATGCACTGAGGCAATTTAGTATGTAAGAATTGTTTTTAAAAAATTGTTATTTTCTTGGTTGCCTACAAATTCAAATTCCTCCATAAGTATTTTTCTACTAAAAATTCCCTTAAAATCCTCCCAAGCAAACAAAAGCATTTAAAATTCAGGTAGTGAACAATCATGAATAATTATTTTGCAGTCAACTGCTTGTATTTCATCCATGGGTAAGTTAACACAGATCTTCAACTACAATTTTTGGTCCTTATATTTCCAGTTATAAATTCATCATTTGTCTTTTGCAAAGGGTCTTTTAATTTTAAGCTTGTCAGATGTACTAGCTTTGCCCACTAGACTTGTAGTAGCAGAGGACAAGAAGCTGAGGCTTAAAATATGAATACCATGCTCCAACAGGACTCGGTGGAATTGTTGATGCAGCTTGGGAGGCTTAGTAACAAACTCTCAATGTCCCAAGGTGTAGCAGGGGGAATTTAAGGTTAAAGTGGACATGTGGTTAAAATGGCTTTTTGCATTGTCTGTAAAAGTCCCTGCC
>JAWWLV010000144.1:54701719-54735482 GCA_035041135.1 Platyrinchus mystaceus
CAAACAAAGCAAAAAAAAAAAAAAAAACAAACAAAAAACACAAAAAAACCCCCAAAAAAAACAGAAACAGAGAAGGGAAAAAAAAACCTCCTGAAACAGTTCCTCTCGGATGGAAAATCCAAGCAGAATCCACAGCTGGCAACCAGGCTGGGAACAAAAACCACATCCGAGCTACCTGCCGCCTGGACCCCGTCGCTGCTCCGGTAGCAGCCGAACTCCCAGCCCGCCGCTGCCTCCTCAACTCTTCTCTCCCCCCCCCCACCCCGTTTCCCAGGAGACGAGGGAAAGAAAGAAAAAAAACTTAAAAAGAACTCTTTACCCCTCTCCAAAGACAAGATTCAAAGGGCCATCAACCAGGAATGTAGTCTTACCAGGCATATCTTTGTGTTACTTAACTGCCTAAGCCACAGTCAATATACCCATTTAACACCCCCTTCACACAGTAGGCAGGGGGAAGGGAAAAATTCCTGCTTAGTTTCTAAGAGCCAGCAAAACCATGACAAAACCTTACTGATTCCTGAGATGATATCACAGATCCAAGTTAAAACAGGCTGGGTGAAAAGGTTAGTCTTTCAATCTTTTCAAGCAGCCCTTAACACAGTAACTCTTCTTCAGGTTTAAATTACAAAATCTGATTCTACGATCTTGTTAGAAAGTTTTTGCATCTTTCCAATTATACGAGATTCTTTTTAAAAAAAGATACTATCTCTGCCTATAAATATTGCACCACTTATAGTCCCAAATCATCACAGTTACAATAATCTTACTACCTAAAATAGATTAAAGTTACATTGTCAGAAAGTATATGAAGTTATTTGCCTTGGCAGTACCATAATCTGTTAAGTGAAGTGGACTCTGTTTTCCAAATCTTAAACATCGAAGTTGGCTAAAGCGTGACTAAGAAAATGCAGTCCTACATCCTCACATAACTTTGTGGATTTAAGTTATATTTTCTGTCTGGAGGACAGTGACAGGTACACATCTTGTGAAAGACATAGAGATAACAGAAATTCTCCAATGTTGCCTTTCTGAAAAATCCACTGTGGATTTGAAACAAGAGGTTTATTTTCTTATTTTATCTGACAGTCTGTTTTGTTTGTGTACTAAATGCTCAACTTTACTTAAAACTTTGTTTTCAATTATGTGATTATGCATTTGTGTAAACCCACTGAGTTTCATAGGATTACTCAAGCAGAGAAAATTTTGCAGAATTACAGCTCAGGCTTGTTGATAAGAGTTTGTTCAGTAAAAAAAACTCAGACTTTGTTTCACAGTTAATTCATTCATTGAGGAATATGTAGTTGCAAGTATTTAAGTTTTTTAATTACAGTACATTATACAATAGAAAAGATAATATTTCCCTAGAAACAGTGTTTATCTCCATTCTTTAATTTTACAAGGATAGAAATGTCACTGTCTCTGAATGGCCCTTTTGAATTGGTTTCCATGAAAATAATCATTGAACATTACTCTGAATCATAAATTGAAGAAAATCATGCATTAGAATGAATAAGCCCCAAAGTTTCTCAGAATGTAGCACAGAAATACATAATGATTTTACAATTTCTGCAGAAACAAAAATAATTTCACTTTTGGGAACTTAATTTTCCTTTCCATGGAGAAAATGTACACTTTCATTGAAAAAAAATAATCTTCTAAGTTTAAATTCAAATTTTTTTTCCAATTTGTGCCATTTTTTCAATAGTTTTCCACAGAAATAAGTCAAATAATGATCTGACACAGGACTACATAATTTACAGTATTTTCTAATTTATTGATGCAACACAAATATGTACAACAAAGAAAAAGGAGCTATATCACAAGCATGAGCAGTAAGTTGAAACAAAAGGAGAATGCCAGAATACATTCATTCCCTCAAAATAATTTGGGAAGCTAGGTAAATCTTTAGCTACATCATTTTGTCCAAATCCTGTTTCAACCTGAAGTCATATCATACTTTTTGTTCATGTAAGTAGGGTAATTTGATCCTGATACAGAAGCACGAGAATTTCTTCGAGCTAAGTTCTTTCATAAGATATTAGCAAGAATGCTTTTGTGCCCCCATGCTTTCTTTCTACTTGCAGGTTTATACATCTGTGTTCCATCATGAACTCTAACTGAATTGACTGCCCTGGTATTGTTAAAACCTGTTACAAATACTTCATTACGCTGAAAATCACACTTATAAAGGAAGCATAGATGAAAAGTAGGAAGAACTTGTCTTGCAGTTGAAATACTGGACTGAAACTCAGAAAATTTGTGTTCATTTCTGGCTCTGGCAGATATCTTTTGAGTAATTTAATCTTTCTGTAACTGAGGTCCCCAAGTGTAATACATCCGTTTATAGTTCTTATCAGGAAGGTAAAGTTCCCTAAGTCTAGGTTTGCTCCTTACTTTCTATATATACAAAAAACTTTAGACCAAATTCTTGTTTGGTCTTTCCAGTTACCAGCATAAGAAAAAACGGTGGTTTTGTTCTCAGAAAAAACATGTAACAATGTTGTTTTCTTTACCTTCCACATGAACTGATGTTTTGGGCACTGAACAAAATGTTTTCTTCTCTGAAGTTAATGTTTAAGCTACTCTTGCCTTCAACAGAATGCATGATTTCACTGATCATGTTTGGAAAACATCAATTAACTGGACTTTTCATGTTTTTCTCTTCTCATCTTAATCTCTCTGCAGTAGCTGTAGCACTGCTATTGCTGCATCAGAAGAGTTTGGACTTGCTCCTGCTTGCATTGAGCCAAGTCTCTGAAGTGTTCCAATGGGAACAAAGCAAATCCATTGTCAAATTCAAGCTATGAAATTAATGATGAATTGTTATTAAATTCTACATGCAGACACACCAGCAGGAAAAAGCCAAGCCCATTTTCAGACTGATTAAAAGAACTGTGCCTATCCCAACTACTCTGATAATTGATAATTCATTTTATCAATTAAAAACAAAGTCAGAGTCATTATACCTGAGAATGGTCATTATGTGACAATGATCCTCAGACTGAGATAATGTCATCTTACCTGGATATACCTCTAGGGTGATTAGGCCTTATTGAACTGTATAATCCAGATATTTGGCTCCTGGACTGACACTCAGCCAAACATTTTATTGTCAGGAAACCAGCCTGGCAATTGAGGACCCAGTTTACAATTTTCAGGTGTCAATCTATTCATATGAAGTACATATGGAACAGTTCAACAGCCTTCACTCAGCACTTCTGACTACCAATGTATTCTAAACATCTTTATAGAGACTTTTAATTGGGAAAACACATAGAACAGCAGCTTCCAATATGTATCTGCAGTCTTTCTCTTAGCATTGCCAATACACAGGCTATCAGAATCTTATCGCTACATTTCAAAGAAATAATTTTCCATAACAACAGATAAAGGAAGTAAATGTTTACTTCACAACTGGGTCTTGAATTCTAGTGTTTCATGACAGGTGTAAAGTTCATGTTATCTCTGTGACTGACTTTCAAATTAGAGCCTGTAACTCCTTCACTCATATATAATTAAACAAGCCATATATGGGACTTGTTAGTGAATGCTGCTCTCAACAACATCCATTATAAGGAAGACTAATTATTTTTAACACAGTGTGAATGTTAATGGGTATCTCTAGAAGTCCTACACACTTTAGTGAAAGATTACAGGTAGATCTCACTGCATGGAGAAATAAAATCAAGTGCAGAAAGGTGCCAGTATCTGACATTAAGACAGAACACAACAGTGAAAGACCTCGGATTGTCCCCAAATCCTCCTTAACCACACTGGTATACTGTTGTGGAAAATAACCTTAGAGATCTGCTGAAGGGCACGAAACTTCAAGTCTATGGGAAAAGCACCAGTACAGATTATTTTTCACAGTTTCCTACTGATTGGAATTCCCATTAGAAAAGGTCAGGCTTAATTTGCCACAGCAGCATTCAGATAGCCTGTGGTCCATCGTAGTTCAGGTAAGATAAAGAAAAATAAATGCTGCTTAACTCAGAAGGAAATCATTCCATTATATCATACATACAAACTATGTACTCAAGGGCGTGTGGTTTTAGTACATAGCTACTGAATGTTAAGAGCATGTAATAAATGTTGTTCCTGGGTCATGAAAAGAAGATATTTAAAAAATAAGACAGGTATTTTTGAGCTTATATGACAGAGGAAAGTCTAGCAAAACTTAACCATAGGTATTATTACTGCAGCTGTCATGTCAGGATTTCCAATTTTTTAAGATCCATTTTACGTATTTCAGAGCTCTTTTATGAATCCCTGTTACGTAATTAGCTTTAAAAATTACTCAAGTTAGCATTTTGTCTATAAGGTTCAATTGGAAGACGGAAGTTTAAAATAATGCTGCATATTCTTTACAAAATTGAAAAGCTGTGCCAAAATTATATTTTTTGCGGCAGCAGCTGCTTGAAAATGCCTTTAGAACTGATTTAGGTGTCTCTGTCATGTGCTAAGGAATCAGACACACACTTTAATAGTGTGTATTCAATGTACACAGTTTCTGGGTGATCCTACCAGAGCAGATAATTTCCTAAGAGCAAACTGAGTATGTAATTATAGTATCATCATATCTTCATGGAATTTTTTTCATCACCATGCATCTTGCCCTGGCATTCAACCATATTGCCAGGCAGTTCCACAGGCTGTAACTCTCACTGCTGCAAAACCTCTGACCAACGTGGGTGTGAGAAGCCCAGAGTGCAGGGTCAAGTAACCATTCGATCTGTGTTACAGCAGCAGAATGAAGGGAGGCAGGTTCTGAAGGCTGTGCTAAGGAATAGCACACTGCACTTACAGTGACTTTCAGCATGAATCAATCTAAACAGCTCTTATTTTTTGATATGTATTGCTACTACTTAATTGACTATGATTCACTTATTCCTTACAAGTGGGAAACAACAAGGTAGATAAAATGACACAGAAAAGGAACTGAGATTTTAAATGTGTAGTAACTTGCAGAGCACAGGTATGTCTATCTAGGATTTGACAGAAATTGTTTCAAATTCTATCAAGTATGTGTGTTTTATTCACAGACAGTCCTTTAAAAACATACCCATTTAAAAATAACATTTTATAAAAATAAAATCTATTGTCCAAAGAAAGTTAAGACAAGTAGAATATTCTTGTCACTCCAGACTGGCAGTTTGGGAGCAAAGTGAAAATTGGAACACGGGAATAAATCAGGTAGTCATTATTTTAAACAAATGCTGATATGGTTAAAGAAACTATTTAAGGTAAATGAGGAGTAAGACTGGATGTGTCCTGTCTGTATGGTCATTTATAGCACCAGCAGAAGTTTTGTTCAGAAAGTATTCCTGAATGGATTCTTATTGTCATGAGAATAACAACAAAGAATAAATGGTATTGCTTTATACCACCAGTCCTGTAAAGCATGGTATGTTGATGTCCACCATATTTAAAGCACTATGCTACACTACATGGAAAATTATTCTCCTGATTCAAAGAGCATGGCATTTTTCATATATATTTTTTCAGCTGACTCAACTGAAAAAAAATCACAGTATGGTAGCTGAAATGTAAAAGTATCAGCAGTTCACTGGAAAAGTGATGACTCCACATGACAGCCCACCAGACTACACTGCAAAATTGATAACCTTGTACAAGAGCTTAATGAAAACTCTTTTGTTCATAATGTAAAGATGGAGATTTAACCCATTTTACCTGATTATAAGTCTAGTAAAATAGATACAAATAGGGCATATTCCTTGGAAATGAAATAAAACTTGTGGTCAAGATTATAAAAAGTGCTGAGAGGGATTATGAAAAAAAAAAAACAAAACACATATAAGCAAACAGAAATAATCACCTACCTCAGGTAAATCAACTGAAGTTAGATGTCCAGTCTGCTTTAGTGATCATGAAAATCCTATTAGGTACCTCTAAGCATCTAAATGTCTTTGAAAACTTTCCCTATGTGCTTAACATTATTAGGAATCACTGGACTTCAAAGGCTAAAGCAACTCAGCCTCATCTGCAATATACCATAAATTTCAAGCAGATTTCATATGATTCAACAGAACAGATGTCCAATCAAAGATCTCTCCACCATCAACAGTGGAAGATAGACACCCATCATAAAATCTCCCGTAAAGGATAAAGCACCCTCTGGAAATACCTTTCTCAGGCTTGGTATAAATTTGCCTCTGGAAGACACTTAGAGGGAGTTTAAATGCTAAACACATAATTCCTACCTGCAGTATAGGAACAGAATGGAGATACTCTGTACTGCTGACTTCAAAAAGTCTTTCATTGAGCTTTTGCTCTGCCCCAAACATGAATTAGGTTCATGTTTTAACCTGCATGATTGTGATGACTGTCACATTAGAGCAAAAAGAATCAATCTAAAAGGTAGGTTCCAGGAATCATTTTTTTCTACATCCTTGGGCATGAATCCCCAGAAAATTGTGACATACTCACTGAGTCCCTGAACAAATGTATCAGGTCATGTAAAGGCACAAAGATGCAACCATGATGCAATCTGCATGCTTACTTAGTGGCTCCTTTTAACACAGAGGTAGCAAAGTGGTCTCACCTCTCCTATACACGGATTACATGGTCAGCAAAGTTGGCCAGTGCAGTCTGCATGGGAGAGCACAAGACCTGAGCTACTTAAATTTGACACTACAGTCATGAAATAAAATAAAAATGAGGCCTGTTTGTTGAACAAAGGGGAAAATTTCAGAGTTCACAGGGTGAAAGACTTACACAGTGAATTCTCTGAAATACTGATAGATGGGAGGAACATGAAATTTTGAGGTATGACAGGCCAGGGACAGTAGGAATACAAGGAGGAGGAAATGAATGGAATTTTTGAATTGGCTTTAAGAAAATTGCAGAGATAATAAGGACATGACATTAATTTCACAACGCTTCCTATGCTGTGAAGTTGGGGGACAGTTCATTCTGAAGGCACAAAATGTAGGAGGAGGAGAAAGAACAGTCATTCTCATTCTTCCCACACTTTCCATAAAATAATATTTATTCATTATCTACCTATTAATGGAGATCTCTTTTGCAGCCATTTGCTTTCATTGCAATAAGTTTTGTTCTGCTTTTAATCTTGGAAATGTGAGCAACCTGCAAGCTCCCTGTCAGTTCCCTGAAGAACCCCACTTATTTTGTTATCAATTATCAATACAATAACTGTATTGCACTTGGCAGAAAAAATAATTTTACGTGGCATGAGCAACATTTTTAATATCAAAATAAACATTTGAATTTTAGGAAAAATCCATTGACATTTGTTTCCAGCCATATATAGCACGGTTCAACCTCTTTAAAACTGCATAATGCCCACTAAATTTAAGGGATATCTGAACAGACCTGTATTATTCATCATACTTATCTTTCAGATTTATTGAGACCAGAAACAACAGCAGGAAAAGATTTCTAATGCAAGTTTCTTGAGTGTGCGGATTAGGACTTTTCATGTTCCCGAAGAAACTCAGCAAAACTTTTGATCTGAGAGACTGTAATGCTAATGATCAGAAAGAATGTCATGGAGGATTTGTTTATACTTCTAAAACTGTACATAAAAATTATTTATAAAGGAAACAAAATGCAGGCAAGAAATGAAAGACTTTCTTTGATAAATTAAAAATGTTTGCTTTCTGCTATAACGTAAGAAATCTAGATGTAAGAGAAGTATATTGTGTGTATGTTCAAAGGCTTAACAGCATGAGGTATAGAAGTATTTAAAATGGTAAGCGCTCAGAAAATAGTATAGGTCTTGAAATGAAATCATCCTCATAAATAAATCATCAAATAAAGATAAAATGACAAATTGGTATTAGTCTAATACAAACTTAGCTGAAGTATTAATATCTTTTTTTCTCCCTCAGAAGGAAACTTGCTATAAAACTTGAGTTCAGATAAATGTCTTTAGTATGTCCAAGTATTTGTGGTGCAATTCTTTATTGTTTTTGGTCACTCACAAGAACTTTAGTGATGTCAGACCACTGTATGTGTCAAACTACAGAGCACACATTATATGTATCTTTGAAATCTGCTCTACTATTTCTGAAAGCACAGGTTCCACAGTTCTCCTCTTACATTGCATCAATGTCCTTGCAAAAAGTTCCCCCTAATCCTTGGTATAAATCCACACTCTTAGTGGCAGCTGTGCATTTCCTCTATGTCTGGAGGACCATGTGCCACCCTACAATTGTGTGTAAATGCCTGGTAACCCTGATACACATGAAGGAAAAGATGCCCTCTTTGTAAAACTGACTGAACCCAAGATTTCACAGGAATTTTCCTATGAAAGACACATGAACCTCAGAATATAGGGCACAGTATTCAGAGCAATATCTCATCATAAAGAAGTCCTAAGAATAATAAAAAATCCCAGCTGCCTAGTTCTTATCAGCAGATAATCCTCCTCACAGTGCTCTGCTGGAAGGAAATTTCACATCATTTGTCATTTTAGCATACTTCATACCAGGGTTTTTTTTTCACATTCATAAAACTCCTGTGACTCTTCTTGCTCTCACTGTCAGGCTTCTAATTGTTTGTACTGAAACCATCCTAATTAGATGGTGAGATTTGTAGGGTGTGGACCTTGTCTAATTGTTTGGTTTGTAATAGTGTGAGTGTACAGTGCTTACAATAATATTAAGCTGCATCTTGTCCTATGTTTTATTGTGCTTGTTACAGAGAAACAGACATCTTGTTTTCAGCTTCCTTTCTAAACTAAACAAGTCTTATATGATCAAGGCTACTTATATCTCCATGTATGTCTTTACTCACAAAATTTCAGATTCCTCTGTCCAAGTTTTACTTATTTACATTTCCCCAAAATGGGAGGAAGCTCAGAGATAATAAATACCTACCATGATTTGTGAAAATAGGTGTGTTGAAGATATTACTTTCCTGAGAAAAAAGTTGCAGAACATGCTCAATACTTTTGAGATATTATAAAACAACAGATAAGCATACTATTTACAGTTCAAATCTCAGGGAAGAACAACAATTAGAGCTCATGTCTCTCATTTGCCAGAATCAAATGTGTGTCAAACACCTATAGAAAAACAGATTCACCAGTTGTGATGCTCATACAGCTACTTAAGAAATTACAAGCAGATCTAGTGAGTCATGCCAAAGGTCTATCATGTCAGGCAACCTGTTACTGGCTTTGGTTAACAGTGGGCTCAGTCCCCTTACAAGGATTTGTTCAATCGCTTTTGGCACTTCTGTAAACATCTGGCACCTTTTACTTCCCATTGCAATGGAGTCCCACATCTTACCTGGATGCTTCACAAAGAAATGTCTCTTTTTCCTTGCCTTGTACTGCCACCTGTTAGTCTTACATGATACTCCCTGGAGTTTATTTTTTTTCTAAGAAAACAACTCTTCCTTGGTTATCCACAATTTATAACCTTCTAGTCTAATGACCTTGGTCATATTCTCTCTCAGTTACTTCTTTCCCAGCTGTATAGGGGAAAGATTTAAAACCAATTAAAAAGCCATTGAAGCTTCACTGACTTAGTGGCCTTTAGATCATTTTCAAAAGAGGTATACAGTACACAGTACACTAAGCATATGATTGACTACCCTCTGTGCCAAAACCCAAAGGCTATCTCTTGAGGTATTTTTAATATTCTACATTATATTCGTGGTGAAAAAATATAGAAATATTTCTGCATTTTTTACTTCTTGAATTGATATTGGTATGTTAGAGATAATTCAGGTCTCGAAAAGAATGAGACAAACATTGCAATAAAATTATTTTTAACTGATTAAAACAAGCTTCTGTTATTTAATACCTGAAGAACAGAAAGGAAAAAAGAAACTAAACACCTTTCACCTTCTCATAGGGCTTAAGATGCAAAGGAAAAGAAAGCAGTAAGATAAACAGAAAAATGGGGATGAGTGGCTTAGCACCATTTCCAGGCTAAGTTCCAAGTCATTTCTATAATAAAGTTCCAATCCAAGTACATGTTTGCCTCATTTCCTTTGGATCTGACAAACTTAAGTATAGGAGAGTCAAGGGCTTTTTTTTTTTTTCATTTTCACTTTGATGAAAGCATTCTTGCTTTTCATGCAGTTTTCAGATCAGATCAATTGTTTTATTTTTCTAAAATGCCAAAAACAGCATAGCTAGGAGGAAACTTATGCAGGAAAAAATGAGCTGTTGCTTCTCTGCTTTTTTGCATGATGTCATTTGCTTTTTTTCACGTATTCTATTAGTTCTAGTAGATTCCACACTCTCTAAAGCTTTATTCCAGAAAGGAAAAACTGCCATAATTACAGCGAAAGACATCAGGATGCACAGCACAACTTTGCACCACAACTCAAGGAATATGGCATTCTTTTGTCACATACTCTTAAACATATGTGTTCTGCAGTTTGTCTTACATCAAAAAACACTTTTTAATGCAATGTAAAAAGACATTTAAAAGACAGTACCAGAAGCTGTGAGTCACTTAGTTTGGAAATAAATCTACACTATTCCATCAGAGTAGCAGAAATAAAAAAGCTTCTTTTGAATGCCAAGGCCAAACACACAATACTCTATAGGCATGGTGCTTGCTATGCCCTTTACTGGCAGATTGATTTTCATGTTCTGACTAAACTAGCAGTTAGCAACATTACATTGCTGGTTGGATAGCAATGACAGCCCAATTAGAAAGAACAGTCAATGAACAGGTCAGGCAGCCAGGGTCCAGATATCCTAAGCAAGACTAGGCCTTTCAGTTTGTAAAACTTTCTGTTGACCCTTTCCTCATCAAAAGTGACCCACCACAGAAACATGTCAAAATTTTGTGAAGAAACAAACCAGAAAATAAACTATGACTTACCCAAATAAGCAAACAATGTAAGAAAACTTTTTGAGAAATTGTCTGCATAGGAAAGAAAATAAATGGGTAATAGGGTGATTTCTGATTTCCCCATAAATATGTGCACTGTACTGGTTGTTGGTTTTGGGGAAATGTTTTTGGGTACCCTGTGCTAATCAGACATATAACAATAAGATATATTTTGAAAGCTTAGAACCACCAAAATTAGAAAATGGTAGGGTTGTATTATTTAGCCTACTTATTTTCCATATAAACACAAATAATTTTGAATTTTTGCTTCATCCCACTCGAAACACACACATATATATAATTATAATACACAAATACTTCCATATGGATTTGAGGTTATGCAGCCTGAAAGCAAGTACTAGAGATTTCTCGATATACAACATATAAAAAGCAGATGAATGCATGGATCGGGAAGGAAACTACATAAATTACTGTCCTCTTAAACTTAAAGGGGAGCAGCTGGTTTTCTGTATCAAACTGAGAGTTCAACTCTGCAGACCCAGTATTAGCCCAAGGTCTGTGAAATCTAGTATTGATCAACATGAAACACATCTTTGGAGACAAAAGTTCCCACCTCTTCCAAATAAACAGGGTCCCCTTGAACTTTCAAAATGGCCAAATCTTTCCTGAAGTCTACTGATCTTTTTGTTACTCAAGACAGATCTCTCTGTGATAGACCAGTGTGGGTTTTATTGTCATAAATATAGCTTTTCAATGTCACTGTTACTATCTTCATAAAAACACCTTGGCTATGACTTTTTGCAAAATCCTCTTATGTTCAGAAATGCCTGTCCTTACCTCATTTAATGCTCTCTGCACATGTCCCATCACTGTTTCTTCTAGCATTATCTAATCTCACCTTTTAGTTTAACCTTGAACCTCGCTAGACTTAATGTTCCATGTGAGCAAGAACAGTTCTCAACTTTTATTCTGTCATACATCCTTAGTTTCCAACTCCCATGGTTGACTAGTTGTGTCTTTGCTATGCTGCAGCCTTAATAAGAGATATTTATTTGTCTCTAATCTCCATGGTGACTTAATGGTTTTACGTAAATAGCAAGTGGAAACAATAACAGCATGTATTACTGCTCATTAAGCTCGTTTCGAAATTGTGTCAGTGATTTTTGTTGTATAAGAAGTAATGTCAGGGTACCATTACAAAATCTAGGAACATCAGTAAATAAAAAAGTACAAATGCATTGAAGGTATGTGCATGATGCTGTTTTCTGAACTGCAGTGTAGGCACATCTGAAATCTGCTTGCTCACACTACAGAAACTACTTATTAGCATCTGTATATAACACATCATCACCACAGGGAAAGCTAGTTTAAAATCATAAATGTCAAGACATAATTAACTTAAAGGTCAGGTTTAATTACAGTTGTTGAAACTGAAATACACTAATTACCATTACTGTGTCAGAAAATTCCTTGAAACGATTCGAAATGTTTTGTTGGTGCACGTACTTTTCTATAATTGACATCTTTTGTTCCATGATGGAGATGTTTCAATGGGCATTTTTTTACTAACTTTGAAGCAGAAAGAGAACAAAACAGAAAACCAAAGAACAAAGCACCACCACAAAGCGCAACAAAACCTGTTCTCTCCATTACGATATTACTAATTACTTTCTTGTAATTGGCACTTCAGATAATCATTTAGATAATGGAATTATTTTGAGAGTCTGGTGCATGGATGAAACAGATTTAACTGTGTGGCTCTAAGGTTTAATGACAAAACTAATCAATAAGTGAAACAGACTGGTAAGAAAATAATTCAATAACTGAAAAATTTTCTCTACCTGAAGGATTTTTCAAGGATTCTACTGGGAATAGCTATTGACTCATGTATTTTAGTTCTCTCTTTCCCCAAAGGTAAAGAAAGTTTGAATGCTGTGATTTCATTTTCTCTTCCGTTATCTAGTGTTTATTCTCCCCTCACTGCCACAGCCAGAAGTTCCAGCTTACCTTTTCCTATACTTTTTACAGAATGATAGCCATATTTTTTTTCCCCAGAAGAAGCCATTCCAAGCTAGGTAGAATGCAGCAGAGAAAAAGTTAAGCTATATAAAGTTCATTTCCCCACAACAGCATAGATTTAGCTACTGTATAGACCCCATGTAAAAATTCAGAAGTCTAAAAGTGAATATAGCAGATGACTCTGGAGGAAAATATCACTAGCTGATGTAAAGAGGCCATCAAACGCACTGATAAAAGAGACGTACTTGTTTATTAAGTTTCATTCATCCTGCACCTGAGGTCCTGGGTTGTAACAGCTGCCCCATGCTGTGAAGGGTGCCAGTGCCTTCCAAAGTGCACTAATCACCTGAGATCAGCAAGAAATATTTTTACTATTTCTGGAGGAAATCTTTCTACTCAGTAAGTGGGCAGCTCCCTGCTCCTTTCCCCCTCCTCTTTCACAAGCCCCAGTACTTAGTGCTTCACACAGAGAAATAGAAAAGAGCTCAAAAGTCTGAACATAAGGAATATAGACATCAACTGAAAGAGTGAAGGACGGTCTCAGGTACACAACACAAGTATAGCAGAAAAGTGGCTGGCAGTTCAGAAACCACCAAAGAAAAACCTTGACTGTGATACTGCTTTGCATCTCAATAAATTGGTAAGGATGGCATTTAATTAAAGATTGTCTGCCTCCCAGGTACTGATGACATTGAAATCAGTGTGGACAGACAGCATTAAAGATGGCATAACCCAAAAATTCTCTTATTTAAGATTTACAGCTGACTGTTAGAGAAAAGTGAAATTTATTAAAGGCTTCCATCTGGCAGAATGTATCATTAGTATTCAGACTGATAGCAGCAGTGATTTAAATTTAATAATCTGAGTGGAGATATGCATCAAAAAAAGAATTCTTCTAAAATATGTCTAATAGCAATAACTGACTTCTTTATTATAGTCTGCCTGTGAAAAATGCCAGATATCAAAGAATAAGACATCAAATGTTAATTTCAGTGTGTTCTTTCAGTTGAAATTCACATTAAAATAATATAGTTGGTGCGAATCAAGTAGCACAGACTGTACCTGCTTGTCCCTTCCTTGAGGGAGATTTGAAACATCGAGGCTCAGAAAAAGCAGGATATTGCCCTTATGGAAGGGAGGTTGTACCAGTGAGGTGCCCCGGCACTGGCTGTGGGGGCTGCAGAGGTGGCTGCTGTGAGAAGCAGCTGGGGCTGCCCCATGCCAGGCACAGCCAATTCCAGCTGTTCCAGCCACTGGCCCTGATACAGGACAGGTCACTGCAGCCACAGGTGTGGCACCTCTGGGAAAATGTATTTAAGAATGGGCAAAACTCGGTCCAGTAAAGAGGTGCAAGTTAAAAATAAGTAGCTGTGAGAAACAGCTCTGTGCACACCAAGGTCAGAGAAGGGGGAGAAGCTGCTCCCAGTGCTGGAATCAGAGATTCTCCTGCAGCCCATGGAAGAGATCACAGCAGGTCAAGTGTTTCTCAGGAGCCAGTGGAGAAGAGCATGCCAGAGCAGATGTCCAGATGTCCACACTGGGGCCCAGGAGACCCCACAAAAGAGTAGCTGGATATTGCCTAAAGGAATGGCAGCCTCTGGACAGCTCACGCTGGAGGAGGTTCTCCTGATGGGAGTGGCAGCCCATGGGAAGGGCCCGCACTGGAGCAAGGGAAAAAAGTGTGAGGAGGAAGGAACAGAAGTGCTATGGACTGACTCCTGCCTCCATTCCCCATCTCCCTGCACAGATTGGTGGGTGGGAGAGATGGACAAGTCAAGAAGGAAGTAGTAAAGCTGAGCCTGGGGAAAAAGGGTGGAGGCTTGCGGGGAAGGTAGTTTAGTTTTTGTCTTTGTTTCTCACTATCCAACTCTATTTTAACTAGCAATAAATTATAGTAATTTTTCCTCAGTCAAGACACTCTTGCCTCTGATGACATTTGGTGATTTCCCTGTCCTTATCTCAACACATGAGCTTTTTCATCCTATTTTCTCCCCATGTTCTCTTTTTACAAGGAGAAGAGAGTGGCTGGGCAGGTACTTGACTGCTGGCCAAGGTCAACCTAATCATGTATTTTTATGGGGAACACATCCTCTGAAGCTGTGCTTGCATACATGAGAATTACACTGAATAAAGTGCATGTAACACAGAAAGATAATCACACTTTTGATTTTATTACAATAGCAAGTTGTGTTCTGTCCTTGCTTTAATTAATTGTGTGAAGTTACTGCTTCAATTTTTAGGTAATATCCATCTCTCAGTCTCATATTAAAGAAACTTTTTATACATCATTCTTTCACTCTATCTAAACATGGGATTCAGGAATAGCTTGCATGAAGCTAAGGTGACAAAACAATGAACCTGCAGGACAGCTTTTCTGTTAATATATATAAGGGATGCCAAAAAAACACTCCAAAAGTTGCAGATACAGTCATTGCTCTACCGTCTAGCAGGTCAACAAGGGAACAGGCAATTTTTTTCGGGGAAAAAAGTAAACATGAAAATTAAAGCAAAGTGCAAGCATCACAAATTGAAGTGATGGAAGAAGAAATGTTGTATTCATTATAAGAACAAGTATAAAGTAACTACCCAGTGCACAATTTATATCATGGGTATTGTGCAAACAAAAATACTCACAAAATCTTAACCTTTTAATGCTTTTTTTGTCTTAATTGCAAATTAATGGGAAGTTCATTACCAACCATAACAGGTTGGTAATTTGTCACTGTGATCTGCTTTTAAAACTTGAACAAGAAAATACTAGAATGCTCCAAATATGCTGTTGGTAAGAAGCCAAGCTTAAGGTGCCTTAAATGTCCCACAGCCCTCTTGTGGGAAGGAAGGCACTAGTTCTGCATTGGAAGTGTCACTACAAGGTATAGATATCAAGACATTTACCCATTTGTGTCTCTTAGCTCAGCAAGGGTGAGCACAGCCAGAGTCTGAAGGAGGAAGGGTTTCACAGTCATGAGGCATCTGTACAAAGAAACCTGGGCACATCTAACAGGGGCTGGGGGTAGGGGGTGCATGTGTGATGGTGGCAAAGGCCCTCCAGTCCCTGTTCCCCCTTCCTCTGAGAGCAGTTAATGTGCAGCACTACCAAAAAAAAACCCCAAACCACAAAAAAACAAAACAAAAAAAAACCAACCACCACCATAAGCCTTTTTTTCTCCAGCAATGAATGTGGATTCCTATGAGCTACTCTAAAAGCCAGGTATATCAGAAAAACAAGTGCTGATTTTCATTTAAAAACTCTGAAAATGTACACTGATTTCATTTTTTAAATTTCAGTTTTTGAAAGCCAGTTTGATTTCATCCCATAATGTTTTCTTCCAATTGATGCATTCTCAGCACATCAGAAGAAAAGTTTTAATTTTTATTATAAATGAGAATGATTTGTTGTATCCTTCATAAGAAGCTGATAAACAGGAAAAATTCTTTTTTGCTTTGCTGTATGTCAAATTCAGAGGAGAAAAAAAAAGCAATTCAGATTCTTCACCACTATTTATTCTACAATAAAGTGCTATACAGCAGCTCTGAAGGTGCTCATACTATTCCATGTATACGTCTCAGCTGACAAATCACAAAGTTTCCATGCAGTCTTTGAACTCAGAAGCTCATTATCTTATACAAACTAGACATTGAAAGCTGAGGCATTGTTAGGGAGATAATGGATGATGTTACACTGGGAAGAGCAAGTGCTTAAAGAACTCCGAATTGCCAAGAATACATGGGGAATGCAGTCATTCTAGATGATAACTCAGAGCTTTTTCGATTTTTTTAACTTTTGTAGATTTTAGAAGTTGTGTAGTAAATGTAGATTTTAATGTAGGTGTATTATATCCCTTACCCTTAGCATAATGTTTACATATACCCAACCCTATTATCCGATTCCATATCAAATCCTCTAATTTCTGTTAGCATGTTTAATCTTCTTTTCAAGATAGAATTGTAGAAAAGTCTGGACCAGAAGATATCACACAGATACAGCAACCTTCAAGCCCAGAACTTTGGAGGAGCTCCAATGTGCTACGAAGAAGATGAAGATGAGGAAGAAGGGGTCCCAAAGACCCCAAACCCAATTCCCAGAGGGATGTGTTGGGGGCAGAACTGGGCAGAGCCATTGGGTGGACAGACCTGGGATTGGATGGACCTTATTATAAAATCACAGAACCACTGTCTGGGAGTCATATAATATGTGTGTTCCCCTGGCCTTAGGCTTCATTAAAGGACCTACTCTCTTTATCTGATCTTATACACTAAATTGGCCTGGAGTCTTTTTCTCCATGCTGTTTTTAGGCAACAAGATAACAATAACAAATTCTTAAAGTCACTGAAAATGTTCCGCACTGACAATGTTCCTCACAGTGGCAGATCTCAGCTTTGCACAATTTAGAACTTCTCAGCCAGACCCCACACCATGGTATGAGAAGATCCTACTTTACAGCCAAGGGAGATGCACCCTAATTGATTCTGAGTCAGTTATGGTGTGAAAATATTGGGATATATTTGAATTCAATGTTAATTTGTAAAAAAAAAAAAAAAAAAAAAAAAAAAAAAAAAAAAAAGAATGCCATTGGAAAGATTTTCTTATTCCCTATAAAAATAATTATGCAAAAAAAATTATATAAAACTGTAGGAATAAAACTACATTGCTCCAACTAAACTCCACATTGTAGAACTATAACTAATTTACATTCAACTAACCATCATGTTCCATGCACAACTCTGTATGTCTCTCTTTAGAAAAATTCATTAAAAGAAAAAAAGCATGGTGGTAGAAGTATAGTGTTCATAAAAAGTAAGCCTATGGAGTTCAACTCTGCTAACTTCCATGGCTTCTTCACAAATCTTTGTCAGCCTTTCATAAAATTTTATTACACAATTTTAAACTTTTCTTTAAATCTCCAAAGCTGATGGAATCAATAATAATCTCATCTTTTCTTGAAAAAAAATATTGTTCATGACTAAGTAGAACAGCTATAGGGGAAAATTATCCTTTAACACACCAGAAATTGTAAGATAAATAGAATCAAGCATGTATTATGCTAAAATAAAGTCTCAAGATATTCATGCCATATGTGTGGTTACTAAATGTGTGACATCAGTGACACCAAAGCAGGGAATTTTTCTTTTGTAACATCAGAAATGCAGAAATGCTCACCGTATTTAAAAGCATAAAAAGAAGAACTCATGTAAAGAAAGACACTCCGTAGAGCTGGGGTTGGTGAAGATACCCAAAGGTTTATAGTACCGCCAAAATAATAATAATGGGATGCCCAATATGAGTGCACGCTTCTGCTGTATGTTCATACAGATTGGATAAATCCTCTTCTGGACAAATTAGGACTGGACATAATCTGTTTACCCTTGACATGCAGTGGGACCTCATATAGTAACATAAACATAAGCAAGATATATGCCATCTGAAGTTCACTGAATATAATAAAACTCTGTATTATTATTAAATCCCTAGTCTAAGGAATCCCATATTTCCGCACGGGAAATTTTTGAAACATATGAGAGACTGTAAACAAAGCAACCTAAAAAACAGCCTTCTTTGGATTATTGGTTGCAGTTCAAATTTCAAGATAATATATATAGGAACACAGAGCCAGATTCATCAGAGCTTTATTGACTCATTAATGTAGCTCTGAATAAATGAGATTTTGTGTGTAGATTTAGCTTGAACGATAATTGCTAGGATCAACAGTGTGATACGTATTTAAACCTGGGACTACTGCCACTGAATAAATGAAGGAATCATTACTGGTTAATCTTTGTAGGACAGTGTGTTCCTACTTGGACCACAAAGTATCAGCAATAATTTCTGCAATGACTGGAAAAAACTCCATCATTTACAATCATAGGAAGATTTTACCATTTTGCTGAGCCAGAAATATAGTAAAACTTTTGAAATATTTTCTGAGCATGCTACAGCTAAAAACAACAGCAGATAATGTAGAAGGACAGACTGCCCAAGTGCTTTAAAATGTAGACAACATTTTAGAGCTGTGATGTAAACAACAAAGTCAGTATTTTTAGAAGGCTGTGGGTTTTATAGATTGTTTCCATTCCTTTTACTGTCAGTCCCTAGAATAAGAGAAACTATGAGAAGGTTCTTATACAGGAATTGGTTTCTTTGGTCTGGAATCAGTAGTCACAATCTAAAAGACTTTTTTTAATCCTCTGCTCTGGAATATTTTTTGTAACACGTGTTAACTAGGTTTGTGGGCTATAATGTCGTGTTTACACTCTGTTGTAGACAGCTGCAATTTGAAGTATCCAACTTCAAGATAACAAAAGTAATCTGATTAAACAGGGATTTTCTGAAAAACAGTTTTTACTACAGCTTGAAAACTAAAAGAAAATTGGAATAAAATGTCAGAGAACTCGTACACCATGCTTGAATGGCGGAAGTTATTGTGTCCAGGCTAGATTTTCTGATGTGAGGGAGAGATATCTCCCCTGATTCAGGCCAGAGATGTTAGAGCTGTTTCCTATTCCTCTCTGTCTGAGGTGATTCACTTTCTGTTGCTGGCATGATTCCACTCTGTACAAAGAATTTATTGCTCATGAACTCTGGCGGCCCAGACCCCAGATGACTTTCTGTCCACTAAGCTACAAAAAATAGTCTTTCCCCTTTTCTCCATAGCAAATGTAATTATTATGTAAAATAGAAAGATTTTGGCTTAGACTCAGTTTCTCAGTGAGAAATCATTTATTACCTAGACCAAAGAAAATTACTATAAATCAATTATAAAATCTAAAATACTTATTGTACTTTGATCAAAAATATAAATTATCTACATTAAAACAACCTCCAGCAGAATATTTATCTTTAGACAGTCACTACTTACATTCCACTGAGATGAACAAAGAGCCATTCTTAGATGATAAGTCAACAAAATTTATTTTCAGAACTGCAAATCTCATTACAAAATTTTCTGTTTTACGGCTTTAAAATGACAAAAAAATATTTAATGGAGTTAGTTAGTAGCTAACCTGTAAGACATTGACTGCACACTTTCATAGGACCTAGGGGGGCTGATCACAAATGTAAGGGACTTCACAACAGTAATTTCACCTCTCTTAGTAGCTACTTCAGGGTACAGTAATTTTTAGGCAAATGTAGCATGTTCAAACAACATCTGAATGCTTTTATATTTCAAACAATCAGAAATATTTGAACTTGAACTCTAAAATAAATAGAAATATACAGAGAAGACAAAGAAAAAAATAATGGTTGTAGCTAAGTTGTTCCTGAAAACAAAAGACCATTTAGACCATTTTCTGATTACAATCAGGCAAAAATTATGTGACAAAGGAAGAGAGACAAAGAACCAACCTCGAGCACTGAATTAAAAAGCCATAAATAAGTGAAAAATTCTTATTCTAAATACACTTATGTTTTCTGAACAAGCTATGGGAGATTTTACTAGGTCAAAATAACAAAACTGAACACCTCAGCATGATTTGTATCATTGTGAAAGCATCCATCATGTCTAAATTACAGTCAGTCTGATTTTGCAATTATAATTAAATGTGTCCTGCTCATCATTATTGTTGTACATTACAATAACATTTTTAACAGCTTCATTGTTTTCCCTGGATCATCCAGAAACACACAGGTCAAACTATTTGTAAAAGTATTCTCACTAAATGTGTTGAAGGAAATAATCGGTGATGAAAAATACTGAATATATCAAACTCAGTTTACTGTCATTAAAATTATGTACTAAAAGTTAAAACTACAGCATTTTGCATTACATGTTAAATCTGGTTATAGCAAATTGAAAGAAAATACTGTACAAGCACTTCTGATGGGTTTTTTACTAAGTACAAACTCATAATTTTATATTGCAGTAAAAATAAGTGATTAATCTGGCTACAAAACACACTAGCATATATCTAATGCCCAAAATGTTACACAAGAGACATCATACAGTCACTGATGAATTGTGATTACCATGATGAGGAGAATGAACAACATTAAAAAGCAAAATTGTCAAAATTACCTATTCCCTCTTGCTGTCCCTCCAACACCCTGTTATTCAGTGCTGCCCTGTATATGGAGTGACTGTGTTTGGCAACATCCATGCAGCCATTTGCAGAATTTCTTATAAACTTGGGTATTAAGGTTATATTCTGGTTTTATTTTATCAAGTGACATATTACTTCAATTACCCTCCTTCATCATCAATGGTACCATACAAAAGTGAAGAAAATCTAAGTCTCCATTCACTTCATATATTATATATCTCTCTATTTTGCTATCATCAGATTTTGTCCATTTCTCATGTCTCCTGTGTCCATCAAGGGTCATTTTACTCTTATTTCTGGTTTTGCATAATTAAGCTGAAATTTTAAGATCCCAAAGAAACATTTTTTAATGTATTCAGCTTAGCACATGTGCATATATACACATGTATACATCTACAGATATTAAGAATGCTCAAAAGAGTTCAAAATTCAGTGAAAAAAGTTTTCCTAGTCTGATCAACTAATTTTAGCCTCTAATTATTACTATGAATATGTAATTATACTGTATTTCTTCCTAGCATCACTGTGGTAGGATTTACATGGGAAAAAAAAGTAGTTCCTATCCTGGACACCTTACAAACAAGTAGTCTGTCAGTCTTCTCTGGAAGTCTCTCCAGAGGCCCAACCTGCAGCCTGGTGATGTGAAAAGGAAAACTTATGGAGTATCAAAAACTGTCCCTGCACCTTGCTTTCTTTCCAGTTTTGCACTGGATTGTGTAATTTCCTGTATTATCTCTAGAATCCCCTTTTTCCAGTGAATTATAGAGATTTCATACAACATTTAAAGACATATGGCAATACATATTGCACTTTCAAGATTAGATCTGTTTCTTTGCTTTTGTTTTTGCTCTTTTTAACTTTTTGTTATGTAGAACAAATGCATTAACTGCACTCAAGCACGAGACATTGAACTGGTATCTTGCCAGGTACTGTGTTAAAAGTGAAGCCCAGGAAATGAGTTTGTGGAGCAATTATGCATGAAATGCCTTTTAAATATATTTATTCATTACTACTAATAAAAAAGCTTGTCTGTAGATGATCCTTCGTTTGTTTCAGATGCTAATATTTCTAACTGTCCAAACCATAAGCATCTCCTGTTGAAAATTATGTTCTTATGGTTATTTAGAGAAAATTATTTCAGAATATGAAGCTATGGCATTCTATTTAGATAGTTACATGTAATCTCTAACACAGTAAACAGCAACATTCATGCACCATTTTTTTCCAGCCTAATATTTGGCAGTCATTGACATTAACGAGGCAGACCTTCCAATCACACAGCAAGTATTATTACTATTTCACAGATGGGAGAACTGATGCAAAGAGAAACAAAGAAAGACAAATAGCTCCAGGGTCTCCTTCCTCTAGAAAAATATTCCAAGTTAGGGACTTACAGGCCTGAAATAAGATCACAGCTCCACTGTTTTTCTGCAGACTCCAAATTATTAACAGGTCATTGTTCTCAATGTACTAGGTCAATTGTACTATAAGGAAAATATGTCCATTGCGCTGGATATTCACAGATAGTAACGCACAACTTAGATTTCACTTGAGAACTATTTGAAAATTTCTTTGGTAAAAACAAAATCCCTATTAAGTGTTGAATTCATCCTCGTAATGAATTTGACCCTGATATAACAACATGTGGGAAAAAAAAGAAAGAAAAATCACGAAACCAAGCAAATAACAGACTCTACACTGTAGCAGCACCTAGATGGCTGTGTGATGGAGTTCATTGATTTACACTCTCCATACATGTTAAAAGTCCAAAAGTTTGAAGTTCAAAGAGATGGAGAATTTGTAACTTAAAAATAAATGTGACCCACTTAAGGATTCTCTTACGGCCCGATTCAATGGTTTGAGACACTGCACAATAAAATGTGTATATGCACCACAGACCATCCTCCATGTATTTGTACTGCTGTTGCTGTTGCAGGAGTAAGGCTGAAAATTTAAAGTCTGTGTAAAGAATATATGTTTAAAGAATATATGTTTAAAGAATATATATATTTAAAGAATATATAATCTGTGAAAGTCACAGGCAGGGAAGCATATCTGAACTCAGAGAATCCCAGGAAGTTGATGACAATTTTCAAAGATCCTGTTGGAGGTGTAGAAACACTCATAAATAACTGTGGTTACAAGTACCATATATAGGTCTACTGGCTGCCAGAGTTCACAAAAGATTTCTCAGCCCTTGCTTGGAGAATAGCTTCAATACTCTGCGAGATGAGAACCTGCTGGCACAAGGTGCTGCCATTCTAGATTCCTTAAGGCCAATTTTTTACTTCACTTTTTCCCTCGTGTTCATTTCCCTTCCCTTCTCTGTGAGCTGGAGTCAACATTAACAGGGAATTTTTGGTTGTTTTTCTTCACTAGTAAACTACTATTTTAATCATGCTATCATTCAGTAGCTGCAAATATTTGTTTTATTTCTCATCTCTGTCTGCTTTCCAGTTGCCATAATCATCACATACATTTCTGAACAACATAGCTGGAAGCAAAATAATCATGTCAATAGTTGGCTAACTTCAGAGGAATCACAGGTATCTGGTATATACCTAAAGTTGCAGCATCAATCCACATTTGCTACAGAGAAATTAAATTAAAGCTGCTATTGCCTTTCAACCCTTTCTGATCCTTTCCCTGTTGCCTCAAGGATTAATGGCACTGAATTCCTAAAACATCTGAGTTCCTCTCTTTGAAGAGCTATGCAAATTGCTGTTTGTATGCAGACTGGAATTTACTCTCCTAACTTTAATTGGTACACCATCATACAGATGTCTGCTAATAGTAGCTTGATTTCTAGATTAGGGTCAACAGACCCAAACTGCACAGTGTTATTTGTTTCAACTAAAAAAATCAAAATCATTAAATAATAATAAAAAGCACAGAGTTCAAATCAGAGGAGAGACTCATTCCTCATCTTCCTAAGGGTCCATAACCTCAGCTAAACATTAGTCTATAACAAGAGGAATTGGCTTAATTTTTTTCTGCTTGGTCAGAAAATTTCTAAACAGCTGGCAAACTGAAATGATTTGCCATTTATATACAGATACTATTGACAGATCCTGGGATCTTGCTGAAAGGTAGGCTTCCAAGTGACACTGTAAAAACTGATGGAACAGTTTCTAGTGCTGAGAAACAAATATTGGATCTTTTTCTGGAATCAGTCAGTATATCAAGTAAGTGTTTTTCAAGGGACTTACAAGCTACTTTTTTGCTTTTGTTCCTCACTGCAGTAATGATTCACATGAAAATATATCTATAGCAACAAATTTCCTTCCAAAATGTGTCCGTAAAATTGGCAGGAGATGCATATGGAAAAAGATAACCTTATGGACTTTAAAAAGCAAATGTTGAGAAAGAAAATACCTGTGTATTACACTGAAGTTTTAATAAAGACATTAAAATATATTACCCTTTTGGATTTTTTCTGACGTAAAGTTATCCATTGTCTTTAATAACAAGGACAAAATCAGATTTTATGCCTGATTGCCTGATTTGATTAGACAAGTCGAGACAACTAGAACACTGGTTCAAAAAGGTTTGGTTCAGAAAGTCTCGAGTTTTTATGGCTTTTATTTCTAAAAGGCCATACAAAGAGAAAGAATGGATATTTACCATTCTTGTTTCCACCTAATTGTATCTCTGTACCACCAGAGTCTCTCCTAAAGAAAAATTAAACAATAAAAAATACAACTCAGTATGATTCTGCAGGTCCTCAATTAAAACAAAACTACAACTCCCTTCATCTCAGAGAAACTATTCAAGTTAAAAAGGGCACACAGTAAAGAGCTCCTATTGTTCTGCCAAATAGGGCATGTAACAACATACTCACACCACAAATACAAAGTGTACTTCAATCAGGAGAAGAGAATTCCTGAACAGAATGTAATTAATGTTATTTACATGCCAAAACAATTAGTGAAGTGTCATTGGAGGCACAGCCATTGCATCTACAGCTCCAAACTTCTGGGCCAAGATCCGGAAATTATACCACTTGAAAGCCCTTAACAGGAAATAATAAGCATTTTTATGGCACCATAACCATAATTCATATAAGCCATTTAATATGTGAATATAATTAAGCAGTCAATATACTTGGGTGTAATGTCTGGTTTCTAAGTTTTCCACTCCCACTCTAAACATTGCAAAAAGGAGTTGAAGAAATCATTAAGGAATTTAAGCATTATAGGGCCTAGCGAGTTCCTAGACACCAGGATATCCTCAGTCAAGTATCCAGGAGTGTGTTTACAGGAGGATGATATTATGCAAAGCTAAGTCATAAAACCACAGAATCCCAGAGTATCCTGAGTTAGAAGGAACCCATCATGAGGTCCAACTCCTGGGCCTCCAAGTGCAGAACACTCCAAGGATCACATCATGTACCCAAGAGTATTGTCCAAATGCTTCTTGAACCCAGACAGGCTTGGTGCTGTGACCACTTCCGTGGGGAGCCTGTTCCAGTTCTCAGCCACCCTCTGGGTGAAAAATCTTTTCCTGAAATCTCATTTAAACCTCCCCTGACTTGTTTCCTCAAGTTCTATCACTGGTCACCCCAGAGAAGAGATCAGTGCCTGTCCCTCCTTCTCCCCTCATAAGGAAGTTGTAACTGCAAGGAGGTGTCCCCTCAGTCTCCTGTTCTCCAGGCTGAACTGACCAAGTGACCTCAGTCGTTCCTCATAAGGCTTCACCTCCAGAAGCTTCACCATCCTCATGGAAGTCCTCTGGATGTTTTCTAACAGTTTAGTGTCCTTTTTAGATTGCAGTCACCAAAACTGCACACAATATTCAAGGTGAGGCTGCACCACTGCAGAGTAGAGTGGGTCAAACTCCTTTTGACCAGCCTCACCTCCTTTAACTGGCCATCTCTTTGAAAAAGATTTAAAATTGAGTTAGAAAATACAACAAAAGGAGGATAATTTTTAAAGGCCAAAAAAGAAAAGAAAACAAAGTTTGGATGGTCTCCTTAACTTAGACATCATCTACAGTATGCATATAATCGTATTCTGAAGACTATTTCTATTCGTATGGCTTTGTAATACAAACATGGGGAGACACTGTAGGAAATTAAAACTAAGTAAATTTTATGTATAGAGAATAGATGTTATGCACCATATAATTACCATTACTTCCTCAGTCCTATAAGATATTACTAAAGAAATATCTTGGTAAGATTAAATAAATTACAAAGGTCACCATACCTCACATTTATAGTACAAACTAATAACTAGCTGAAATAAGAAGGAAATTATTCTTCCTCTATTGCTTTGTATACAAACCAAAAATAATGTATAGGATTGTGCATGGCCATGCATGGGATGTGACTTGCCACCTCCAAAGCACATAAAATATATATATATATTGGAATACAATCCAGGTCTACATATTAGAGAGTCTTTAGTGCCTTGGCAGTGAGTGCCAGGACTACACTCATTCTGCTGGAGTTGCAGCCATTGAACCATTCAAGAAAAGTATGATCTCCATACTAGTTCTGCTTGGGGAAAAAAACACATAAGATCAAATACTATTTGATATTAATACCATAAAACAGGACAGTATTAACATTTTCTTCATGGTTCTAGCTTGTTCAATTTACCTTAATTGTTGTAGCTATACTGCTTTTCAGACTGCCGGCCTAAAAGCAAATCTGTCAACAGAGTCTCTGTGGAGTCACAGAACAAAGTCTGAAGCTGTGTTTATACACTTTAAGGTGTTAACACTTAGCCCTTCTTGGAAGGAGTCTGCTTGCCTCGATTCTTCAGTGTCAAATTACAATGCATTTCAGCCTTTGTACTAAAGAAAGTGGCCAGATGTAGCTGTATCTTTGTCTTTCCTGGTCTCATTGAAGCTATAGCAATGCCTATAGGTACTGTACCGAGGCACCTCCAGGGATCTACAGGTCTGTCAGCCTGACCTCGGTGCCAGGGAAGGTCAGGGAACAGATCATCCTGAGTGCCATCACACAGCATATGCAGGACAACCCAGCCAGCATGGGTTTGTGAAAGGCAGGTCCTGTTTGACCAACCTTCTATGACGCTGCTTAGTGGATGAGGAAAAGGCTGTGTATGTTGTCTACCTCAGCTTTAGTAAAGCCTTTGACACTTTCTCCTGCGTCATTCTGCTGGAGAAACTGGCTGCTCATGGCTTGGATGGGTGTACTGTTCACTGGGTTAAAAAAGATGGATGGTTGGACCCAGAGAGTGGTGGTGAGTTGGCAGCCAGTCACTAATGGTGTTCCCCAGGATTCAGTGTTGTGACCTGTCCTGCATAACATCTTTATCTGATTGATACTCAGATGATCTTCTGGGTAATTATCAGCAATCTGGATAAGGAGATTGGGTGCACCCTCAGCAAGCAGATGACACCAAGCTGGTGGGAGTGTTGGTTTGTTGGAAAGTAAGAGGGCTCTGCAGAGGGGTCTGGATAGTCTGGATTGATGGGCTAAGGCCAATGGTATGAGGTTCAATATGGAGAAGTGCCCTGTCCTGCCCTTGGGTCACTACATCCCCATGTTGCTGGGAGGAAGAGTGGCTGAAAAGCTGCCAGGTGGAAAAGGACCCGAGAGTGCTGGTCAACAGATGGCTGAACATGAGCCAGCAGTGTGCTCAGGTGGAGGCCAAGAAGGCCAAGGCATCCTGGCTTTTATCAGAAATAGTGTGGCCAGCAGGACTAGGGAAATTATTGTCCCTCTGTACTCAGCACTGGTGAGGCCGTACCTCCAGAACTGCATCCAGTTCTTGGCCCCTCACTTCAGGAAAGACATTCCAGGGCAGGAGCAAGTCCAGAGGAGGGCAATAAAGCTGGTGAAGGGTATAGAGGGTAAGTCGTATGAGGAGCAGCTGAGGCAGCTGGGGCTATCTAGCCTGGAGAAAAGAGACTCAGGGAGACCTTATCACTCTCTACAACTACCTAAAAGGAGGTTGTAGAAATATGGGGGTCAGCCTCTTCTCCCAGGCAACTAGCAACAGGCAGAGAGGAAACAGCTTCAACCTGTGCCAGGGGAGGAGATTAGATGTTTGGAAAGAGAAAACTGAAAGGCTTTTCAATCATTAGAACAGGCTGCCCAGGGAAGTGGTGGAATCACCATCCCTGGAAGTCTTAAAAAAACATGTAGATATGGGGCTTAGGGACATGGTTTAGTGGTAGACCTGGCAATGTTAGGTTAATGGTTGGACTCAATGATCTTAGAGGTCTTTTCCAACTCTAATAATGCTGTGATTCTATCACAAATCTCAGTGGTTTTCCTTAAAAATTCATCAGAGCTGGCTCTAATGAGGTCATACTTGATCCACACTTTAAAATACTGAATAGATATACTTTATGTGCATGGTCCTTTTCCACCATGGCATCTTCATTTCAGAAGGAAAATTAGGTTTCGCAATTGAAAAAATGACTGCATGACCTCCATATAGCACACTTGCCATTGTGTGCATGGACTTGAAAGCCATGATCCTATGAAATATGCTACTGTAAGTACAAAGATATTGAAAGACAACAGTCAGCAGACAACTGTCAGTTGCTCATGTCTCAGCTATTTCCCATGAGACAAAATTAAGAATATGACTGTAAAGAAGTCCACCACAGTAAAAATGGAACTACAAGGAGGCTGCATTTAAATACACTCCCCTCTACACCTTTCCTTGAATCCCACTAACAGAAACCTGCCAGGTACTCAGCATCATCTAGAACAGAGTTCTCACTGCAGTCCCTTGTAAAACAGAAGTCCCCCTATCCCTCCATCTTCCAACACATACAAGTTCATTACAACAATTTACTAATATTCTTTTCTTTTCCGAACAGGCTGAAAAGCAAGGAAACCATCAGCCAGTTGGAAAAACACCAATGAAAAAGTGTGATAATTCATTCTCATGTCAAAGACTGTGAAGAGGAGAGAAAATGTGAAAAATTAATCCATTCTAATAAGAAGAGATTGTAATAAGAATAGAGACTCATTCAATTAATCCACTCCTAATATAATCCTATAAGAATGATATGGACCTCCCTGGATACCATATCTCAAGATATGACAATTCTTTTTTTCTTAGCCAGCAGTTCCCAATTACAGAAAAGTAATTAGCAAAACTGTCTAATAAAGCGGTATTTGAGAGATAACCAAAATATAACACAAAGGACCAATCTAAAAATGTAGCAGATTAGTTTACGAAACCTTCTTAAAGAGCCAGATCCTGGGTAGGGTAAGCAAACTGACTCACAGCTTGATTCAGATTCTGGCTGAGACAAGATTTATTTTTTTTTTTATCCACTGAAAATACTCTGGCTTTTAAAAAGTGTATTCTGATTAGCTGGTTGCTCTATATACAAAAAGAATTTTAAGAATTATGTAGGAAAAATATTAGAGGATGTAGGATAAACTGTTTTTCATACTCATTAGGTAAAACCCAGGGCCAATGAATAAGAGTAATAAAACTTTTACACAGATTTTTATTAACAGTTAGTTTAGCATCAAGCAGTGTGTTAAGAATAAAATGTCTGGACCACCTGAAAAGTTAAAATGCAATGGTTTAACTAGTTAGCTGCACCATCAGTCTTCTAGATCACAGAATCACAGAACATGCTGAGTTGAAAGGGACACACAAGGACCTGCACAGGACCATCCCCAAGAGTCATATGTGCCCAAGAGTATCATCCAAATGCTTCTTGAACTCTGTCAGACTTGGTGCTCTGACCACTTCCCTGGGGAGCCTGTTGCAGTGCCCAACCACCCTCTGGGTGAAGAATCTTTTCCTAATATCCAAATTAAACCTCCCCTGACACAACTTCAGGCCATTCCCTTGGGTCCTGTCACTGGTTACCATAGAGAAGAGATCAGTCCCTGTCCCTCCTCTTCCCCTCACCAGGAAGTTGTAACTGCAATGAGATCTCCCCTCAGTCTCCTCCAGGCTGAACAGACCAAGTGACCTCAGCTGCTCTTCATATGGCTTCCCCTCAAGGCCCTTCACCACCTTCATTGGCCTCCTTTGGACACTCTCTAAGAGCTTAAAGTCTTTCTCATATTGAGGTGCCCCCCAGGAGATCTGACCATATCCTAACAAGCTTTACTATGCCTGCACACTGTGCAGTCATTCCTGCACACTGTGCCCACAGTTCAGATGTCCTATATCTAGTAAGACACTTAAAATGAATAAGAAGAAAAAATTATTCTCCACTCCTTAGTGTATAGTTATACCATAGCACATATCCTAAAAGCTGCAGTAACAAATCTCCTGTCAATTCAAAGAAAAGAGAGAAAAAAAAAAAAACTAAAAAAAACACACACACAAAAAAACACAGACTGTAATGGGATTGTGATATGTTCTCCTCAAGAGCAACCCAAATTCTATCAATCAGCCCATTAAACAGAAAGCAAAACTGTTAGATTCTCCCTGGGATTTTTCCCCTATCCATTGCATTGGCTCATTATACTTTACATGTACTTTACTCTGTACCACAGTTTATGCTTTGGTTGATTATTGCTTGGATATTTTTTGTTTGTAGTTTGATGATACATGATAAGCACAATTTCTTGGAGTCATCTTTATCTGCACGGTTTCTACTACGAAAATGTTACCAAGGAGGGCTGGCATCTAGTCTGCATTTACTTCTTTTTTGTTAATCAAAATAAACTGTAGTTTGAATATTGCATTAAATCTACTCAAGCTCCTCCAAACCTGCTTAATTCACTTTATATATTGGATACAACATACCTTAAAATTCTTATTTAAACTTCCATGTTCTTAACTGCTTTTGTCTTCATCTATTTTATAACAAGTTCTCCTTAGTCACATATTCCATAACACCTTCTTAATGAATGTTCTTTGAAAAATCAGTAAACCTGATACACACACTAGTGCATATAATGATTATTATTGGAAAGACAGGTTTTTTTATATCATGGAAACATATCTATATTTTAAGTGCTGGTTTATAATTAAAAATGTATTTATGAAGTTCTAAGTTTAATATATACATTTCTGTTACAAGGGTATTTTTTTTCCTTCAATACTAGAAAAATGATTTTCAGAGGCACTCAGAGAAAAATAATATTTTGGTGGTGGGTTTGGATTTCCTAAAACATATTTCCTCATTTTAGGATTTTCACAGCATAGAGATTGCCCCATGGAACGTGGCTAACCACCTGCTTTCAACACCAACTGCATTGCTGCATGTATTATCTTAGATCTTTCAGTAGCATTTGACATCAGTTGACATTGCTCATCATGGGATTTTTCTGGAGCATCTGGAATCTTGTGTTGGCCTAAAAATCATTACTCTACACTGCCCAGAGAAGTCAGTTCTAATCTTTTTAATTTATATGTCTTCAGTGCAGTGGGCTTTGCTGCTAGACTTATTTTTTGTCTCTAGGCTCCTGAAGTCTTCATAATGCTCTCGGCCATAGTGCTTAAGTAACAGAGTATTTGCTACAACAATTAATTAAGCAGCAGCATCTTAAAAGTGTTCACTAAATAATGATAAAATAAAATTTTAAAATGATAGTACAATTCATATTCTGCAGCATATGAACTCATAGATGACCATTCTTGGACATATCAGTAGAAGTATTCCTTGGTAGTGAGTCATTTGTTGAATAAAATATACTTTGTTATTATCTTCTATCTATTCAGAGCTTAATCAATTCTTATTCATTGTATCTATACAATAACTATCAAATCAATGCTGTTTAGAAAGGGAGCTGGATTATGTTCAGTAAGTGTAATGTGTAAATATTTTTAAATAATTAAGAATTCTTTTGTGAAGAACAGAAAATGTTAAATTCCACTCTCCTTGCACATACATAATTTATGCAGATATAAACACTACTAGTATTATGAACTACTGCTTACCAAACACTGCAGACAACAAAGCCACTGCTTCTTTAAACAGCTAACTTAGTGGGGATTAATTTGGTCCAGCCAGCTAGCTTTGGGGTTTTTTTGTCATTGTCACTAAATTCTACATTGGAGATTTAAGCTTTGTGACTCTGAACTGGATTCCTACTCATACTTTTCAGTAGTTTTACAGACACAGAATATTGCTGCAGGAATGGATGAGAATTTGGATTGATAGCTTTTTATAATGTGTCTCTTTAACACACATGTACCTTGAGACTTACAGAGTGAGGAAGCAGCCAAAAAGAATAGGGAAGTGGGGTGGGATGGGATGAAGGGAAGAGAGATCAACAGATTTTCCAGCAGAAAAACTGGAAGTCATATCAGGATGCCATATGACAAAACAGCTTGACCAGATTATCATACTAAACTAGTACACCAGTATATTAGCCCTCCTCTTAATACCTTATACTGGCTTCCACCCAAGGATCTGATTAATGTCATTACACCACCATCATCCTCCACAAAAATATCTAGGTCTCCTATAGCTCTGGATTTGGTAGCCAATAAAACTTTTTTTTAAAATGTTTCTTGCCGACTCAAGAGACTTGATTATGTAATTTACCACTCCTGATTATTCTGTGATTCCAATTGATTGTTGTTACTCCATTTCTGAACTTACCTACTGCAAGGGCTTTTTACCATTATATGATTCACCTTTGCAACTCAACTCCTTCAGACATCAGGAAGATGGATGCAGTAAGCAACTTTAAGGCTAAGTTTAATTCATTCTGCCTGGAACAGTTTTTAATTAGATATCATTTGAGATTTTTTTTTAATTACTTCTTGATGCTTCTGGTCACTGAACTCTGTAACATGCCCTAGTATGATAATTAGAAGTATGCCTTAGAAGTTGAAATGCTAAAATAATAAGCACAAAATCCACTCTTAGAGTCAGAAGAATTCTATCATTTGCCTTTTACAAATTATTTTAATAAAGTTTCTAAAATCATTTTGAGGGGAAAACTAGCACATGTCCAAATTCAGAGATAGTCTTTTTACAGTGCCATTTTTTTTTGGGGGGGGGGGGGGAGGGAAGAGGGGCACAGAGCAGGGGAAGATCCTAGAGTGGTATTCAAATGGCAGGGTAAAATCTTTTACTTTATCACAAAGAAGCTGAAGTCAAAAGATGGAATCAGTGGAGATTGAACTAACCATGAAAATAAAAAAGTAGCACAAATCCAGCCTTCTCTACCCCTTCCTCTTAAAAAAAAAAAGAAAACTTGTGACAAAGTCCTTTCTGCCTATTTCACTAAACTTCCTACATTCCAGAAACCACTCTCTTGTCTGGGACCACCTCTGTACAATTTCTTCTTGCAATTAGGTTTGTGGAAATTGTAGTTACAACACAATGAAGCTAGAGGACAAGAAATCTGTGGGGTTTTAATAACTACTAAGCAAAACTTGTCATTTTTGGTACTGAGTCTACTGACAAAAATCTATTTTTGATCAGAAGCACATTGCTTTCACTAGCAGCTTTGGATAACTGAAACCAGATATGCCATAATGGAAGCAAACCCAACACATTGTATGGCTACTGTCATTATGACTTCATTCTAGTAGCTCATTAGAACCACAGAAGCTAAAGAAAAGTGCAGAAAAGTAATGTAGTGATAGATTGTCTTTCAGCAATCTCTCATATACAAAAGAACATGTCCTTCTCAGGAGAGACAAATCTCAGAAATAAACAGGTAATAAAAGTAAGCAGTTTCATCCAAACAACCAGAAGAAAAATCTTACTTTATGCAAGAAGCAGGCGTCATCAGTACAATCCTACCAGTAAAACACTCACAGTCCTCATTAATAATCTTCTCACACTGCTGTCATAAGCACCCAGAGCTCTCTGATAAAATGTTAACTCTCTCTCATACTAGAGTTCATGTGTTTGTATACTATTTTGGTGGACATGCTCTGAAAGCAGTGAAAGAAAAATATATTGTGGTGGGGGAAAACAGTTTTTCCCCCCCTGAAAGTGAGAAAATGGTAAACCCCCAGGGGGTGGTGATCTTTAGA
>JAWWLV010000144.1:54735582-54763537 GCA_035041135.1 Platyrinchus mystaceus
CCATCTCACACCGGGTTAAAACTGGGGAGGGAGGCCTGAACTCGGAATTGGATTTTTAGGGCTCTCAAACCATGACATATATTTAGGCAGAAATTATCCAGAAAGGGAAGAAGAACTACAGCATGAAATAGGTCTTCTCTGTCTTCGAATTCTATGACTCAGATATAAAATCTTTATCCTACAGTGTTGCTCATCCCTGCTCCCACCATTATGTACAGGAATAAACAGACACTCAGTGAAGACCAGAGAATGGAAAGAGATGCTGTTGTAGTCACTTAGAGAAAAGGAAAAAGCAGTGCTTTCCTGTAAATATGTGATTCGACCCTTTTACCATATCCTTTGGTGTTGCCCTTACATATAAATTTTATGAGCACGCTGTACATCATTGACACCAACTGGAAGATAATCAGTAGTATGAAAGCCACTTCATACAACAGTGAAGGGCCATATGGTCACCCTGTAAACTCTCATATTTCAGATAAAAATTTTCTGTCTTCAAGAATGATTGGAAAGCTATGATCAAGGCATATAGGAGTTAAATGCTTTGATCAAGACCAGGCAAAATGTTAATGCCAGAAAAGAGATTAGAGAAAAAAAATCATTTTAATGTAAAGACATTAAGAAAGGCAAATCAATCTTCCTTGTCCAATAAGTATCACACACAAAAGCAGTCCTTGGTCTGTAACAATTCTCATTCAATATCAAAAAGGGAGTTCTTTTAGTAAGTGCGCAGAAAGCATTTTCAGTGGGAATTTATGTAAAAATTTAACTTTCTATTGACCTGAATGCCACCTTTAGTTGACATTGCCATCCTCTTGTTCAGTCTTGAAATTCTTCTATATCAGTAGGTAAATCACTTGTCCTTGATGTCACTCATCCCAGTTTCCTTGCCAGTCATATAAGATGATAACTGATGCCTTGGGATGCTATCTATTAGTAAAAATATACAAGAAATGCAGAGTTACTTTAATTGATCGAAAAGAAATTGCCATATTTGTGCAAAAACTATTATAGATATTTCTAATTAAATTTGTCATCAGAAAAAGCAGATGCTAATTATCATAGCAACAGCATTTTAATTGACATGGGAGCTTAATATCTTTGTTTGATTTCATACTCCTGACAAATGACAAATTGAAAAAAAATAAAGAACCAGCATCAGGCATTTGCTTGGAATTGATTAACATTTAGTTATGATCAATCCAAGATATGAAGCATCATTAATCCAGGTAGTGACCCCTAGTTATGCTGCTCAATTGCTCACAGATCCACAAACCCTGTAGCTGAATTAATAACATTAATTTTATCCTTCCAACACTGGCTAACTACAATAACTGTACATTATTAACAGTGGCATAAATAAAACTGGTGACACAAACAACTTAACACAATGCAAAAACATTTATGATTACTTTATATGGCACAGTAAGCCAATGCTTTGGTCTTCTCTAGATCAGCTGCAAAGTCTCCCTCATTTGAGAAATCAAGTGTCAAACAATCCCAGCTAAGACATTTTCACACTTGAACTCAATTATATAGTTAGGTTTCTGATAAATTTAAAAACACAGTCCTACATTTCTTTCCACTGTTCTCGAAGCAAATAATCCATTAATCTTTTACCATATGGCTTGCTAAAATGAATTACTCACAATCTCTCCCTTGAAACTCATGATACTTGGAAATTCACAGCCGAAGCATTTTGTTTTCTCAGAAGGGAATATCCTCAAAGACACAAGTATTTCAAGAAGGCATTACTTTTGATTATATAATACTGAAGCACAGTATTAGTCACATATTTTTCTATGAAATTCCAGTCGCAGACATCTAGGTCATGATTCTAAACTTAAAGAAAAAACAGCCACCACTGCAGCAAGCCATGCAAGTCTGTCCTAGCTGGAAAATCCTAAGAGTTATCTCCATCAAGCTACACTTTCTAAGGTGATACTGAGAAAGTATTGAAGCGTTTAAAATACAGACTAATCAGGTACTGATAAAGACCTAAAAATAAGTCTTTTATAAGAAATTAAAGGGAAATCAAAACCAAGCATCCAGAAGACTTTGCTATCCTGGCCTCACAAGTACACTCTCAGGTCTTGCTATTGAATTCAGGAGAAGCCAGAAATAAAATAAAATAAAAAAAAAAAAAAAGTGGTGTGTTCATAGTAATATTAAGGCTGTTCTTTAAAAAGTATATCTAGACTCAAGTATCTAGGTACAAAAGACTTTGGTCATTCCTTTTGCTGCATGATCATGTTCCTGTAATTCCTTCATTTCTAGTACAGTACTGGACCATTTCAAATTTAACTTAAGCTGTCTGAAGAGCCTGTAGACAAAAAAACACTCAATGAAGAGGCATTAGTGGAAAACTTGGAAGAACACAAATTCCATTCTGTGAGTTACTGTCTGGAGTTTCTGTCTGTCTGGGGAACAAATTCATTTGGGCCCAGATCACTTACGGAACAGCACTGCTACAGAAAGTTGGTAAGGAACTTATTCTAAGTCTGGATTCTGTATCACTGAAAAGCAAATAAAGACTTTTGTACTTCGCAAAGCTATTAGAACAGGGGCCACCAAACTTTCTAAATAGAGGGCCGTTTCCCCGGCCCACAAACTGTGTGGGGGCTGGTTTGTAGCCGAGAGGCACCCCCTGGAGGCAGGTGGAGAACGAGGCGCGGATTAAGTCATTGCGGCAGGGAGGGGGACGCGGGCCGGGTTCGGCAGCTTCGGGGGCTGGTTCTGGCCCCCGGGCCGTAGTTTGGGGACCCCTGTATTAGAAGAAAGATCACAGTGTATTTGATTGCTCTGGTGACTGGTCTCATAAGTGTCACTAACTTGCGGAGTACTAAGACGTGTTATCAGAAGAGCCGGTCTAAACTCTTCACTCTTTTTTTTTTTTTTCTGAAAAAAAGGGGTAAATGAATTCTCTCTACATAAATCATTTTCCTTTCTAGTAAAAACTGTCAGGTCCTAGAAGCATAAAACCTGGGAAGTGCTCTCTGACAATGTCTGTCATTCTTGATAATTTGGGAAATAAAAAGGTTTAATCAGGTCAACTTTAAATGTCTTGAAATTTTATCCTACCTTCACTGAAGCTGGTCACCCTGAGAACGTTAAGATACTTCAGAATCCCAAATTAATTTGATGCAACAGTCACTCAGCTCCTGTCCTAGTACTTTCTGTCTGCTAGGCACAACAAATTAATGACAATTCAGACAGGGTAGATACAAGGAACAATACATAATGTTCTTTTCAAGAAGTTTTTTAATTGCCTACAGCATTGTTAGACTCGAACTTCTGAGTAGAAACAAAAAGTCACACCTTACATTTACCAGAAACACAAGCTGTGCTATATGATGTGTATGTAATTGCCACCTTGTAAAGACAATATTGTGATTTCATTTAACCTTAGAAACAATCACTGCTGTTAGTAAACTTGCACTTTTACAGTCCATAGAAAGGGTATTATTTTCCAACTACTTGGTATTTTCCTTTTTACCCCTCAGTAGTCAAAAATCTTATATTCTTGTATGTCTCATCTTCAGGATACAAGCAACTCCCCTGAAGTATCTGTCATTAAGGGCTATAAAGCATGAACAATTGGATGCAGATTACCTTGTCTATCTACAATACTTATGCATCTCCCCATTGCCATGGTGCCTGAGCACTTCACAATTTTAAATGCAATTATTCCCATAAAACAAGAGAAACACTATCGTCAGCAATTTCTAGAAAGAGAACAGAGGCACAGAAAGTCTGTGGAAGTTTCAGTGAAGTCGGTCACAAAGGCTAGCACTCAGACTGGAGAATTCACCTCCCCGTTGTTTTATTTTGCCCCAAGCAAAGTATTCAGATAAAAACAGTCTATATATAAAGTTCTCTGACACATTAATCTGTTTATGTGCATGTGTAATGCAGAGAGCCTAGCAAAATTGTGCCCTGACCTACTTAGGGGCTCCAGATGCTTCTGTAGGCTAAATAATTATGATAGCAATTATGTTAATTTAGAATAAAGTTACTGAATTCAATCAAGTTATTCCAGCATTACATCAATCCAAGATGAGAATTGAGTACTGAGTGACACATCTACTAATGGTTTTGGACCTTTTTAGAGTGTTCATAGCCCACATGGTGCATTCAATTGCCTCCTTAAACCTAACGTGTGTCCAGAGTAACAGGAAAGTGCTGCTCAAGCAGAAAGCCTCTCCTGTTCAATAAATTCTGTCCTCTGAAGTACTAGGATTACTAGAGGAGAAAAGCTTCTTTAAGCCTTCTTCTGTTATCTCAAATGTTCTAGAACTGTGTAAAATTGTTTAGAGGTTACAGCGGCATTTCTGCTTTTACAGCTCATTTAACTATGCAATTAG
The DNA here is from genome assembly GCA_035041135.1 of Platyrinchus mystaceus. Classification (NCBI taxonomy): domain Eukaryota; kingdom Metazoa; phylum Chordata; class Aves; order Passeriformes; family Tyrannidae; genus Platyrinchus; species Platyrinchus mystaceus. Next base: position 54,739,947 of record JAWWLV010000144.1, read on the forward strand.
ACATTACAATAGATATGGAAGATTTAAAATTAGATATGCTTATCTTCAGTGCATGGGTCAGTACTTTTAACTTTAAAACAAATTAACATTTTGCTTTTCATCCCCATTCCTCTCTACCACAAAAATGAGGGTGTTCATCTTAACTCAGCAATTCTTACTGCTTCCATCAGACGGTAGGAAGCAAAGGGATAAGTTTTCTAGATTTAAAAAGAAAGTGCTGCTGTAAAGCAATTGCAAGATAGCCAGACCAATAATGCATTTTGTAAATGTGGAGAAAAATGTGTGCGAATACAAAATTTCCATGATAGGAAGGTGAACAGGCAGTCCAATGACTGGTAATTCAGTGCTGGAAATTACATCAGCCTGAACAGATATACAATATTATATTTCTATTTAAAATGGGGAAACTGAATGTCAGCACAGTGGGGGACAAAGTCGTGGAGGAATATTGCATCTTTAATAGGATTTTGAATTCAAATATGCTGAGCAAAACTGCTTAAAAATTGTATCTGAGTAATAAACAGATAACATTTTAATTTAAAAAACAAACCAGCTGCTGGATCAACATGTAGCTATAAAATCCATTCTTTTATAAGGCGGATGAAAAACTATACCCTAGAAATAGAAATGAGAAGTAAAATCTCAACCATGTGGCCTTCTTCAGACTGTGGAAGGAAAAATATAACAAGGTTAACTTTGTTCTTTTTTGTCTGCAGCCCAAAGAAAGGCTCAAAGCTACAATGTCGTTTCTCATCACAGTTTCTATTTCTGGCATAGAAGAGGGAGGTTTGGGGGTGGAGAGGGGAGAGGTTCTTTCTTTCTTTTCCAATTTTCTTCCACTCTCAGAATATCATTATTTGTATTTAACATTCTACATAATGTTGGAGTATTTTATATCAGAAATTATGCATATTAGTAAATGAGAACAGAGTCACAGGCTAAAGAATATTCATATTTCTGTGAGATCAAGACGTCTACTGAATGCAGAAAAAGTACTTCCAGGGACCAATTGCAAGTATGATTGTAACAGAATGGAATAGATCTTTAATTCACTTGAGGCTTTGTCTAGGACACATAAAAATAAATAGAAATTTACTTTTTCTAATTATTATTTCAAAGGTTATAAAATCAGTTATCTCCTATTCTCAACAGTTTCCAATGACATGTATGTCAGTAATGAACCCTTATCCTCACTGATGGTGAGACACCATTGGAAACCAATCATCCTTTCTACACAGAAAACAAAAAGCACCATCCTAAAGCATCTCAAACAATACAGAAAGTATAGCTCTAGAACTCAGAGCATTTGTGGAAGTAGACACCAATTTTCAAACAGCTAAAGAAAGTAAGGGCTGAATTCCCAGCCTCAAGGAGGCCATCTACAATTCTACAACTACCTAAAAGGAGGTCAGTCTCCTCACCCAGGTAATAATGACAGGGCCAGAGGAATTGGCCTCAAGTGGAAAAATGAGAAATGCAGAAAAACCTCAGGTTTTCCTCATCACTTCCCTTTCCAAGCAAAGGAATTTTTAATTTTTTTTTTTTTTAAATTAAAATCTGCAGCCGTTTGGCTGTAACATCATACCATAAACTGGTAAAAATGTTTGGAAGAAAAACTTAGTGAACATGCTGAAGGTAAACACACTTTCATAAGCACATTAAACTTTGTCCCACAGGGTTGCGGAAGCACTGAACACAGAGAACATTTTCATTTAAAGACTGGTAAAGCTCTTGGTGTTCTTGCTATCAGTGCTCACCTAGTTTAGCTAAGTTATTGAATTAAAATTTAATGAAGGACCAAGTTTGAAATTCTGCCCCACTGCACAAAGCTTATAAATACCCTACAACGATACTGCATCGTCATGATAAATTATGCATGTAATGGTGCTGAAAGTTATGTAAATTCAAGAAAACTTTAATAAAGTTGTACTCTAACTGACATTGATTGTGTACAGTTGCAGACACAAGTTAATCAACTGATTCCAAACTGCAGTAAAAGAGAAATATGTATTCTCTTCTCTTGTTTATTCCCTGGAAGAATAAACTGAAAATCACCAAATTATCCTCCCTTCACAACTGTCTGAATATTAATTGCAAGCTTGAAGGGCAACAAAACACATACAGCATTGCCAGGACTAGTAATTAATCTGAAAGTTTCAGACTCTGACATATTGTGTACACAGTGCTGAAGTGATAACCCAGAGAATGTATTTCTCCTTTGCTGCTGATGGTCTGTGATCATTCTTGTAGATACACTCAGAATTTAAATTTTTCAGACTACAAACAGACTAAAATGCAGACCTTTAGAAATTAACCCAAGGCAAAAAGTTACTACAGAATTAAAATTCTATGCTATCAGTAAGTAAATTTGATGCTAAAGTACTCATAAGCAGTATACATATTTTTTAATATAAAATTAAAAATCCATGTTTCAAACCATTATGAAGAAAAATTGTGGTTAAACCATCATGCCAGTCAGTAGTTTTCAGTGGTTTCACTATTACCCTTTACAACTAACTCTGACATAAACAAAATTTTGCAATGCATAGAGCTCACAGAATGCTGACAAGCAAGCTATCCCACTTTGCAGAAAATTTTTGCACATGTTAATGTTACATTTACTGCAGCATCCCTTGGTAAGAATCTTTTTTTCCTTACTCTGATTATTTGCTCAAGGTTTAGTCCTTTACAAACACATTGTAGAGGCTTAAAGGAGTCTACTGACATTACTCTCTAAAGAAAGCACTTACCAAAAGGCTAGTAAGAGTCGATGAGGACAGAAATAAGTACTCCAGATTTCTCCAGACTTTCTAATTTCTTTACAGGTAGAAATCTATTCCTGTGTAACTGGAGACTTGCTTCCTTCCCAAATCTCAGCCTCATGTGTAAATGATGCCAATACCTCAAAGTTTGTGAGGAGTCTGCAACAATAGCATTTAGACATCAGCTGCACCCTGTGTGTTTTTGGAGAGTAGATCATTTTACTCATTAGAAAACATGTAAAGACAGAGAAAATAGATTGGGTTCAGAACAGAACAACTCCTAGGAAAAGAAATATTCAGAAACATATTTTTTGTGTTGAGTCATTTGTCCTTCTAGAGGAAAACAGTAGAAGCGTGCACACATCACAGAAGTTCTTAAGTAAATGACAGTAAAGCTGTTATTGACAGCTTTACACACAAACTCCACTTTCAGCAGGGTATTCTTTAATGTGATGTGCCAAAGACACAAAAAGCAAAAACTTCTAAGGAGACTTAGCTTCTTGCTGGGTAATGGTACAGAGAAGCAATTATTCCTTTATTGTCTATGGTGGACAGCTGGGAGGTTTCAGGCTAACACCTGCAGTTGCCCTTTCTTTGCCCCCTCCCATGGGCAAATGAATACAAGCCACTAAATCTTTTCATCCTTATCTTTAGCTTCTTAAGGAAAGCTAGTTTCACCTGATCCTTCCAAGACCCGAAGTCAGAGTGCATCATTTCAGCATTCAGGGCTGCTAAAGCAGAAATTCAAAGGGCATTCCTCCCACCTCTTCAAACCTAGCCACCAGCAACTCAGTAACCTCTGGCCCCAGATGCTTTATATAAAAGTATCAACACATCAGTATGACATCTCAGTAGTATAACACCTCAGGTGATTGTTTCTAAGTTTTAAGATCAAAAGTGAGAAGAAAATTTTGATAACAGAGTGTCAAAAATAATCAACTATGTTGTTTGTAGTCCTAAATGAGAAATGCTTGTCCATGAATGTTCAGCACCTGATTCAAATTCTCAGATGGTCAACAATACCTTAAACACCACACCAAGCCAAATAAAGTTCTCTCCCTGTGTATTCATTCCTTCAGAGCGTGGGTATCAAACACAATATTTCCGGTGGGTAGAAATATTCTCATTTCCTCTCTGTGTTTGCAGACACTGTTTTAGTCTGTTTATAAACCTTCTCCTTTCTCTCTGACATATGCATATCCATGTGTACCCATTGTGACTGTGAAAGCATCTTACAAAGGTGGAACTAAAGGAAGAGGCATTTCAGATACCTTAAAGGTGTGGATTGTTGCGCAGAGCCAAAAGAAAGTGGAAAATGAGAAATAATCCCCCTTCCAAGTACAGATGTAGTACAATTCAGATCTGTAATGCTTTGTAGAGATAGTTCTAGTAACTTGTTTTGCAGAGGTAAGGCTTTTCCTCTATCAGCTTTTGACTCTAGTCTTTTGTTTTCTTTATTTTTTCACAAGCACCTTGGAACAAAATACTTGATTTCACAGTGAATGGAACCTTTTGTGTCAAGCTAAATTAAATATTTCAATCTTTCATTTCAGCAAGAAATATTCCATTCATTACTGTCTGAATAAGTCTCTCCCTTTCCCTTCTCTGCCCCTTAATTTTATAGTCTGATTTGGCAAGGCAATATCTGACACAACTGCACAGGATGTCTCTCTCGTTGACTAATTTCTATCATATTTGTCAGTCAGAATTCGAAGCAACTACGTAAGTTTTGTGAAAATTAGTGTCTCACAAGATGGTAGAGACCATATTAGTTCTCCACTGAAGAAAAGGCAGAGAGAACTTAGTATTTGACAGCCACTACTGGGCTGGTCAGTACATATTCACTATTTGATCAATTTGGATGTATTGTGGTCTAGACTGACCACAGGCCATGCACTGTTTCTCACTCAGTGAGTAAACCAGACAGCAGGTTGAGAATGACAGAAATTGGTAATAGTGTGAGGATAGTCTTGAGGAACACAGAAGAGATCCAGAGACATCTCAGTGCTGAGTTTGTGGTTCTTGCAGTGGAATGGGAGGGTGTTGTATGAGACATAACACATAAACCCATCATAAACAAGGCCTCCCTTGCTCCTTTGCCTGTAGGCTGGCTGCCAAAACAGAATTTACTGTTTACACAACTTTCAAATTCCAGCCACCTCAAATGTTGAAAAATGAACACTTACCAACTGGGAAACTGTCTCCGACTCTGACAATTTCTGTGGATGCTATCAGTAAGACAGACAAGAACCCCTGCAGGATCATTTTCTCTGCAGAAGCAGTGAAAAGCATTTGCTGTCTCACAAGTATCAGGCATAGTACTTCATACATACTAAGAAACTTCCTGACCCAGTCAGTCCTTCTTCCCCTGAAAACCTACTGCACTGATTTAGGCATTGGCCTGCATTCCCTAAAGTTTCCATCTCTTTATTTGCCTTTAATAAAAAATTGAGGCTGGCCATTGTTAAGGAGACCTCCAACTGCCAAGTGTGAAATATCTGCTTAGAGAGCACATGACTAAGGCCAAGTGAATAGCTCACATAACATATTTAATTTTTTTGGATCCACCTGATCAGACATGTCAGCTTACTAAGGAAAATTGTCTCTGTCTGTATCTGTATTCCAATTCCTCATGTGCAAGGGAGGAATTACATGGAAATATAAACTCTCTTTTCTGAAAATATTTTCGGACTATGTATAAACCAAGGTGTAATGCAGGTCCCTAACTTGACATGTTCTTGAACTTTTAATTCTGCTGGGAAAACAAAAGAAGAAATATATCTCCTTCCTTCACTGATTCCCAACAGGAGTGGGATCCTTTAAAAAATTCTTGTTGCTCATGCAAATCTTACCAAAGTCATCCCTTACACCTATTAACTATAAAAAATATAGATTCTCAGCTTACTTATGAACATAATTGTGCTTCTCTGTCTTCATTTGGCCTAAGCAACACAGCACATTACTCTATAGATAGTTATGCAATATTTAGAGTGCTACTCCATGAAAATAAGGTTAAAGACTTCTCAACCAGTATCTTTTGTGGGGGGTAAAAGCCAAGAACAAAACAATAATAAAAATAATTTTCCTTATTTTGGCATGTATTTATGGATTCAAGTGACTAATTTAAGGGCTAGCATAAAAACACACTCATGATTGGAAGTTGATTGTACTTTTTTCAAGCAGAGCTGGAGCTTTCCTGGGGTTTAACCTGTCATTTGCATAGGTTAATTTTAAATGGCAGTGCAAATTTAGCTTGAAAAGATAATTATAATATTTCACCTCCTTTCATCTCAGGTTATGTAAATGAGACTTTAATCTTTTTGCAGTTCATTTTATTTTAATAAGTAAAAAAAAATTGATTTATGTTATGCTGTCAATCACTTGATAGCAGTGGACGCAAATGAAAGCATGTGGTTGCAAATCAGGCTAATTTCCAACTATTCTCTTAAGTCTTTCTTTTTAATCTATAGGGTTATGGCTCATATTCTAGATAAGGAAGTGAACAGAGAGATAGTTTTGACAGGTATCTTGTTAGATTGATATGTCATTTTTATCAGTAGTAAATTAATTCATCTCTTTGATAAGCAAACTGTTTCTTAGATGGACAGTTCTTTATACCGTATTTCATTGTCTAAGATTTCACAGTTCTGCTCAGGTTCAACCACCTCACACACATATATTCATGGTTGCTAAAAGTCTTCCTTACCCCACTCTTTGGTTTTCCATGGTGAGAGTAAGGCTCTGGTTTGCTGTGGTTTCTCTCTTACATTTTCATACAAGTTGTGTGTTTTATTGCACACCTCAGAGCTTCTGCATACTGCAACATGCTTCACAATTTGTTCCAGGAGTCGTGCAACTCAGCTGGAATCAGGATGGTCCAAGGCACTAATGACTTGGCTTTGCTTTCAACTGACACTTTTATTCCAAGGATGTGAAATGGATGGAAAGAGCTCCAGTTCCTAACCACCACCGTCAGGTGACACTGTGTTTTACCTGTATGTAAACTTTGTTCTCCATTTCACAGCTGAAAGAGTTTCTGTGCCTTGTGGCTTGTCGCAGCAGGAATCAGTGCTGGGCAGTTACAGATTTCCTTACTGTCATTTGATTTCTTTGTTCTATAAAACACAGACAAGGTCTGTTTACTTCATGAGAAACTTTGTGGAAATTGTTTCCTGCAAAGAGTCTAGAAAAACCCTTCTCTCTCTCTCTCCAGAACCCCTCTAACAACTTCAAAGCAGATCCAGGCAGTGAAACACTTCTGCCCTACATTTACTCCTAGGAGAAGGGAGACTTGATCAATATGACCTGGACAAGCTGTGTCTCCCTTCATACAGGAGGCATAAAGGCAAACTGATGAGATCTAACAGGAGAAGAAATGTGATTTAATGAGCAAGACCAAGACTTTTTTATATCCCTCTTCTTTTCTATAGGATTTCCATGTACATTGGTATCATCAGCAGGCTAAGAATAATTTCTCATTTCACCATAAAATATTATCTTACCAGTAAAAAATCCAATTTTCAGGACAGTTGTCCCATAGTTGTAGTTTCATCAGGCCTCAACACACCCACCTGTCACCTGAGATGATTTTAACATGATTCTTACTGCATAAATGGCAATATTGGAGAGTTCAAATAATACTCTAGCTGCCTACAAGAATCTAGATACAGGTCATATTCTTTTTTAAAATTTTCAAAAGTTTATTCACATTAAAGTACTCACATGTTATTATCTTCATCAGCTTAAGCCAAACCAACCAGAATTTTAGTCCTTCTGATGTGTTATAAAATAGCCCTTGATAACCATTGTCCAATCCTTAAAAAGGAAAGGAAATGGTGGACTTTCTACAGATACAAAAGACAACTGACACCTGAAAAAAGGATCATGTAAGAGAAAAAAATTATACTGAGAGATTATCAGTTGCCATAAATAAAAAGTGGCTTTTATCAGTAGAAAATTTGGTTTATGTATGAACATACTACCTAAGCCAGCCTTCATCTCTCTGTTACACCAAACTCAATCTTTTTGCAGATTTCAAAGTGCTTTCTGCATCATTTTATAGATTTCAAGGAGAAAAACAAGCAGAAATGCTGGAATGAGAATGTCTTTTTCCAATATTTGATCTGGATTGAAAGAAAAATCACCAAGCACATTCTTCCACGTTTTGAATCAAAGTTTTTTCATTTCCATGTAGTTGGCATATATCCATACTACATCTGTAGTTTGAAATTTGCTTATTACAGTGCTCCTCTACATTGTGCTCTCTTAAAATTTTCAGAATGGTTTTCTAAATGATGTAATTTCATAAAATGTACCATGATGTTGTGCTTCCCAACTGGGTGTGAGGAGGTTCCAACTAATTTCTTTTCCCTAATGTTCTCCCACACAGGTACAAATGCATGCACTGTGCCTCCCACGTTTTCATAAATGTGCAGTGTAAAATTACAGCATTGACAAGAAAATAGAAATAATTAAGTCCTCTGCTTTATCACTAGATCATCCTGGTCACATTCCTTGTGACTTTCAGTGTAATAAAGTACTTTGACCCACTAAAATCAATAGGACTACTGCTGGACATAGTTGATATTACATTTGCAGAAAAGCATTTTTCCCCGATGAGAATATGGATCGGATTCTTTTATTCTCCTCTTCCTACTCTTGTTTTCACTGCTACTCACATTAAAGCAATGACAATTTTCAAAAATTAAGTAGGGCTTTCCTTAGCTGCTACTCAAATAAGGTTGGTTTGGGGCTTTTTTCTGAAAGCTAAATGATGTTCGTTCACTAGACTTTGTCTTTCAGCCATGCAAAACAACCTAGTTTGTATGAAACATCTTCTAAGGCCTAAAATTCAGTGTAGTGAAAAAAATCTCTTTTTGCCTTCTCTTACAAGGTGAAACAAAGTACAAAAAAATTAGAAGTTCAGCTTTGGTAATGACACTAAAATATTCAGGAATGTAAAAAGGAGAGAGAGCACACACTAGAACTTTACTCCATGGCTTGCACTGAAAGTGTTTTACAGTAAAAGGTTGCTTTACTCTTGGGAATTCATCTGCTTTCTGGTTTTAATGTGTTACATAGTCTACTGTAGAGTAGTAAAACAGTAATTCCAGTACTGAAAGCATTTTTGTTATTTGTTTTTTCTCCAAAGAACAAATTACCAGTTTTCACCTGGGAAAAGCTCCCAGCTAAAAGGCTCAAATATTGAGTGGATCAAGTTTTGCAAAGCAATGCTTAGTCTTACTTTATCTTTTCTCTTTTTTTCAAAAAGAAATTCTTGTTGCTGAGAATTACATCAAAAGGTAATCCTGCAAAGTAAACAATATTTTCTATAACAGAGATTAAGAGCAAAAAAATCAAGGACCTCATTCATAGGAGCAGAGTCTCCTTTTTAAAATAAAAATCTATACCCTTTATGCTTATCAGACAAGTTCTTTTCTTGAAGCCAATCAGACAGTAGCTACTGTACTGAATAGTCACACAATAAGCAGCCATCACTTAACTAAACTAACATCCATTAAGCAAAATGGTCAGAAGTGTATCAATCTAATGTAATAGCAAGAATGTCATTGAAATAGAAAGTTGTCACAGGATCAATGTCCCCTGCCTTGAAAATAAACATTGTGGTTTCGACTCAGCACTTATCAAGCAGTAGGAGACCATTATCCTGTGATAACATCCTATTCTATTGGCATTATCTGTTAACTAGAGATACTCAGTGAAATATCAGCTTTGCTTGCTTCGGATAAAATAAGCACTTATTTTATATCTACTCTACATAATTATTGGGTGTGTGCATTTCCCACAACCTGATTTTAAATATACAAAACTTATTAAAAAATGGTTTACAACATATACTATGGCTTTATGGCCATAGAATGTTCTTAAATGAGCAAAAGGTAGTGAAGCCATAAGATTATGGCTACCTGCACATTGCTTTCTACTTCTGCCAAACTCTGCCCTGGCTATTAATTATTCTGTCATTTGCTTGTCACGTTGTTGAGCTATCATTTTTCCTTGGCTAACCCCATATCTAAACTATCTTTCCAATATCCATTCTGACTATTGTACAGTCCACGGGCTTTTTTGGATAAGGAGGGTGGGGTGTGGGAAGCTTTTTTGTATTTTTTTAAGTAAAACTTTTCCCAGATCTGTTCTAAATAAGCAAGTACAACAGGACCAGACAACATTTTGACTGATAAATGAAAGATTACTGATCCTAGGATGAAATCTTCCTGCCACTAAAACCCACATGCATCTCCCTTAGAAGTCAGCAAATTATTGGAGCACTGCCACACCTTCTGCAGGCCCATGATGGATTTCCTAATTTTATTTCCTCTTCTCAATTTAGTTACTAACTTCATAGCAGAGGCTGCTATCTGGTACCTGTATTACTCATTCAAGGCATGGTGTCATTCATAAACTAGGACTTTGGCCTCCCCTATCCATCATCCTCTCACTCAAGTGTCTGGGGATATTCCCTGACAATCATTGCCTTATGAGGTCTTTATTTTCCCCTTCTTTTGTGTGATTTTTACACTTAGAAAATAAAAACTCTTAATCCTGCTGCCTGAAAGTGTGGAAATTACTTAAGCTGTAATATAGTTTTCAAGAAGAAGATCCACCTAAAAAGGATGATTAGTTTGCACATTCCAAAGATAAGTGTTCTTAGTTTATTTGATGAAATAAGAAATACAAAGGCCATATCTAATTATGGGCATATGGTAGCCGTGTTGTCTAGAAGGAATAACTATTACACAGTTTTTTCCCATGAAGCTGAAGTAGCTGGTCTGCTACATAATATGGTTTAGAATATTGAAGTGGAACTGTTTTCCTTGTTTAAAGCTTAATGTCAGCCATATTCCTTTGCATGCATAATGTGTTTCCTACATTACTTATCAATATCAGGGAAGCAACAGTTGCAGAAGTGGTGAAAGTGGGTGAATTAAATTTATAAAAATATGAAAATTTTATAAATTTATAAAAAAATAAAAATTAAACAAAAAATAAAAAGACATATAATGAAGAAGATGACATTTATGCAGCTGTCTAAGCATCCTTCTATCCTGCTATATGTGGACAAGTTCTCTCATGATACCCCATCACAATGCCACATTGCCTTATGTGTTGCAGTTAAGCATGGTTGGCACAAGGATTTTTTTCCTAGCTTTCTTAGACAGTTTGGAGCTTTTGTGTGAACTGGTTTACAATGTCCTGTGAAAGTTTTTGCCTTTCCTTCAAGTCTCCATAACTGCTTGACATTTTTTGAGGGTTTCTTTGAGTTTTTCTTAAGCCTGCATACTTGGTTCTTCTGTCCTTTCCTGCTACCTTCTCCTGTTCTTCAACTCCCATCTAAAACAAGCTATATCATGGTCATGAGCCTCCACAGAATGTTTTTCCTAGGATACTGATGTCCCAGCCTAATTTCACGACAGAAGAGGTGTTGGCCTACCATCTGCATCTCACAATTCAACTGTGTCCACACTTAGATGTCTCCTTCTTGGACTGTTTCCACTAAAGCTCTCCAAATATTTTCAAAGAGAGAGGGAAAACAATGCAGGAACAAGGAGAGTCCTCAGTGCCAATGGGTGAATGGTAATATTCCATCCCTTAGAGCCTCCACTGAAGCAATGCTCCTTGGCCAAAACAGAAGTCAGAGGCAAATATGGAGTATACTATTCATGCTGGAATCTCCACAAAAACAATTCAAATAGTATCTTGAATTTGCTCTTGCCTTTTTTTAGCTTTCCTTGCTGATCTGACCTTACATCTGATCATAGCAATTTTATACTCTCACCAGAAACTATTTGTAGTAAGTACATTCTACCTGAAGTTGAAGCTTTAACATTGGAGGCTAATTACTGAATATATTGTAGTACATCTCCAATTCTTCAGGATGATCAAGCCAAAGTAACAGATTTTGTTTCACAAGCGAAGAAAACATGCTCTCTCCCTAAGGCAGAGGAACAAGGGTGGGTGATGCTAGAATCAACCCACAAATCTCATAACCTGAGACTTACTCATTATTCTGTCATGTCCCAGTCTATTCACTCACCTCAGCAAGGCACTAAAGAAACCAGCCTGATTGTTATATAAAGCACAGAAGAACCAACCAGACGTGTGTGAGAAGAACACTGATGTTTCCCACTTCAGAATAACAAAGAGGGTAAAAATGGTAAGTTTCAACTGTTTCGTACATTAGGATACCATAGTGTACAAGCTAATTAATGCATATCTCCTGTGTCTTATTACCCCAGAGGTACTGCAGAGAAGGACAAAAGAGTAGCTAAAATCTATCACAATTACACATAGGCAAGCAATTAGGGGCAAGTTCTGTTTGCCCTCTGTGGGAGCACACAGTAGGCGTTACAAGTACAAGAAATACCTGTATTCTTTGGCATATTTTTGCTCGGTATCTCAGAGCTCACAGCAAAATTTAGCATATGAGCAGGTATTAATATACACTAATATATATTAAAAGAGGTCATGGCTGCATTTTTGTTGTACATGGTTTTTTTACTCATACTATTGTTTTGTAAAATTAGTAGAGAGCTATAAAAAACCCCTGAAATATTAATTAGGATTGTGGAGGAAGATTCCTGTGAAAATATTTTCATTTGGTTTTGAATGGGAGAGCAAAGGAAAAATGTTTTGGAGTTACTAAGTTTCACTGTGGGTTCTAAAACATGGAACGACATTGTTAATCATTCAATGCTGCTTCTTTCCCAGAAGGAATTGCTCCTTGGGAAGTCCAGCTCAAAAATAGGTAGTAGGTAAAAAATTTGGCCATTCTTTCCTGGCTGCAAGTCTCTTATATATCTCCTTCAGACCAGGGATTTCAGCCAGGGTTTCCCACATGAGGTTAGTGCCTTTGCCAAACAGGCTGTTAGCTACTTTGGGGTAGATCTCTCAAACTCTTTCTTGGATCTGTTCTACTTTATAAAATTAAAAATTCATTTAACCACATCAAGAGGCAGCCTGAGTTTGTATGACAGTGATTAGAGCACTTTCGGATGCAAGAAATTGATGTTAGAGTACTTGTTCAATGGAAGTTTGATTAGTTATTCAAAATGGAACAACCCCAACAAGGGAAATGTATCCCTGGAAACAGTGCATGGCAGTAAAGACACTCGGATGAGCGCCTGAAGTCTGTAATTAGAATGAATTGAGACAAATTCATGTAGCATCATTTGCAGTGAATGCCCTAACGTCTCAAGCATTTCCTATTGCTGTGTACAAATGTGGTTATCACTGCTTCTTCATGTGTAAGCTTGAAAGGTCACATCTTAACATTAAAAGGGAAACAAAACAATCAAAGAAAATTGTACAGCTTCTAATCAAGATCTGTTAGTCACTAAAGTCTGCCCTAACTCCAGACCACACTTTTCAATATCACATTGCTAACAGAACATGTACAGCAAAATTCTCCATTCTGTTCCAGCAAGTTTATCATATGGTTTCAGTGGTTTGGAACAACTCTGTTCAGTAATCAATCATGATTACTAGCTATATACAGTACACACAACAGAAGAGATTAATCTGGGAGAGTCTGAGGTACCATGCTAATTAGTGATGTGCTGAAACAGCACTTGGGCATGGCTCCTTGAAATTGCAATTTTTCCATTGGCACAATTGCCTCACCCTAAGTATCTCACTTTACAAATGATGCACCATTTTATAAAATTAATTGGCCTGTTACATCAACACAGTCTGGAATGAGGCTGGTATCTGAATAACTTTATTCTTCATATTGTATGCTGCATTGCACCATGTTTATTAAATATCACAAGATATTTTCATTTTTTAAATCCAAATGGAATAGCAATAACTTTTCCATGTGATTATTATATTTAATAAGGTAAGATACATAGTAGTATCCTAGCAGCCTTTTGCTGTAGTATATATTAATCATATCTGTCCCAATATTGAGGAATTTTGTAACCCTATTTTTGATGATGCTGAGTCACTTTGAAAAAAGGAGATCAGACTAAGGGTCAGAAATAACAACTCCAGCACCATCAGCAGGTTTCAACATCTACCATCCCAGGAAATGCTGAAAACAAAACCCAACAATGCAAATATAGTAAATCCAACAGTGTAAATATAGTTGAGTTTGATTTGTCGTTTTGGTTTGTTTTCATTTATCATTTCCCAGGAACAAAGGCTAGTCTTTAAACTACTAAAGAGCACAGCACAAGTAGTCATATCCCAGAGGTGCCTATGGACTGAAGAATCAAGAAGTAATAGCTCATTGTCTATGTAGCAGAAAGCAGTCCTTGTTCAAGGAGTGTTATATACACTAAAATATTTTCCTTGAGATAAGGGCTATTGTCCTGGATTCTCAAAAAATGTCTAAATAGTGCCAGAGCAGTCTTCCAGTAGGATTTCATGCAATATTTGACTGAACTGGTAACACTGGATTACATCCTAAACTGTGTTGTGATATTCCAGTACTCCTTCACCAATGGTCATAAATAGGCCGTATCCAGGGCAGTGGATTTGACTCAGGTCATTCTGGTCCTAAATAAGCATGCATTAACAAAAGACTTACACTTGCTTGAAATATATCAGAAGATACTAGATTTGGAGCTTACAAATAAAATTGTTATACAAAAACTTTCTTAAAGGGTACTTATTTTTACAGGAAATGGTGTTGGATCAAAGTCATCCTGAGTAAGGTCTTTTCCTCAATGTTTTGTCCATTTTGTGCAAGGCAGAGCAAAAGAGGAGTCTTTAAATTTTAATTCCTTTCCTCAGATTCCTTCATTCTTTTCTCCAGAAGAACAAAATTTCGAAATCCTGAGAAATTAATTTCAATATTTACAGTGCCCCTTTTTTGTGGGCAAAAACAAATTTCCCCTAGAATCAGAAAGGTGTGAAAAATAAAGATGTTGGAAAACATTTTTAAAATTGAAACAGTTGAAATTCCATTTTTTTCTTAAAATTTTTAATTGCAACTATGTCAGTCTTCTCTACAGGAAATATATAGCAAGAGAAGTCAGCTACTGAGTTCAAAATAGCTTCTGCTATTTTTTTTAATAAATAAACAAAGCCTACTAAACTTCAAATTGAGAACTTCGGTGAAAGAATCTTGCACATTTGAAGTCACGGTTCAACATTCATTGATACTTAATATATGCATTGTCTGACCACTGGCAGAACAAATGTGATCTGGATCAAGTGCGAGCACACAATTACATATTTCTCCAGCCACCCACACAGCAAACAATACAATATGCCAAATCCATGCCTGCTGTGGGAGGAAAGGCACTAAATGGCTGACCAAGAACTGCTGAGACAGCAGAGTGAGGCTATACTGTTTCTGTGCTTTGCATTTGAGCAATTTTTTATTTGTTGCTCTCCACTCGAAAGCCCAACTTACCATTTTGTGAAACTGCAGCCTGAGGCAGTCTGCTCTTCACATCAGATAGCACACACATAATCAACAAATTATTGCTCTTCAGCATCTACTGAGATGACCACCTTTGGAAAGAAAAGATACCCAATCCTAAGGCACAGGATTATTATTAAGTCTCTTTTTATTAAGACTTACTTAACAAGGGGAAAGTACAATCAGGTCTGACAATGGCTTTTGTGCTGCTGATGCCCATCACTGGAAAACGGTCTGAAAACAAAGCTGTTGACAGAACTCAAGCATCTATTTGAGAATAGATAATTTTTGGAGTCTAATTTCATTCCAAGGTCAACTTGGCCTCTACCTGACAATTTTCTATGTGATTTTTATACAAAAACTTTGACATGGGTTTGTTCAGTTTTTAAAGGTGAGTTGTGCAGTATCTGCCCATTTTTCATCATACTGAAGGCAAAATTAACCTAGTATTTATATGCATCTCCCTCATCTTCCCCTAAAAGACAATTGATGTAATTGACTAAAGAAATTCTGCCATTTCTCAGTGCAATTAAACATGAAAGCAAGTGTTAGTCTTCTGCTAAGTAACTATACTGTAGGCATTCACTTCTACACAAGTTAACTTATTCAAAGGGTCCTTCAACGTGGTTCACTGTGCATGAAAGACACAGCTTCAGCAGCTATGCACTTGATATAGAATTCAAGCAACAGCCCATGGATTAAAGTTCCTTCAATTCATTATCTGTGCTCAGAAATACCCAGTCACCTCCAGAAAGTGTCTGCCTACTGAACTGGAAACATGACCATCATGGCATTCTGAAAAGATAAGCCAAATACAATCGAAAGTACAGAGAATGGCTTCAGTTATACAATATAAGGCACTTAAGCAAAATTGGAGATGCAAATACATCTCTTTTAAAATTTAATGGTCAAAGAATACAAAAACCACCTTTTTTGGAGGGTTTCTGTAATATTGAATTAATTATAGTTAAATAATCTTCATGTAGTAGTTGTTGCTAGTTTTCTGCTTAAGTGACTATTCTAACATAAAAACATATATCAGGTACAAAAGATGACTAGAAGGGTGATTTCAAAGTATACAACTCCTAATGCTTAGAGTGTCACTGCTTCACTCAACAGTATGCCAGAGTTATGATGGGCAAATCCTAAGTGACTAACTCCCATCTACATTTCCACAATATCAGCAAAGCACAGAAAGCATCCATTCCCTTGAGAAAGCATGGAAAAGCCCCATTTATTATCAGAGACATGAAAAACACCTTGAGTAAAGAAAACCAAAATAGTAACACTAAAGCAGAGCAACTTAGTAGTCTGTTTCTGCTTTATAACTAACCTCAGCATGAAATGGTAAGATTCGGAGGAATATGTTATTTTTCTAAATTAAATGTGATATTTTCATAACTCTTTCATGAAAGCATTTAAAAACAAAAAGAAAGCCAGCAAACAAGGATTTCCCTGGTCTGTGGCTGTCAGAAGACTGACTACTGAATTGATATAGTTTATTTTCAGTTTATTCCAATGGAGAGGTTTCAGATGCTATATTAAAACCATGTCGGAGACTTTTTCCAAAGGTAGAAGTTAAAATGTGGTACTCATTTTTCCATGAAAATCAGTTTTATTTTAATATATAAGAGCTGTTTGCTTATATGATATGTAGTCTATTGACACTGAACATAATGGTCTGTAGGAGAGGGCATTTTGCCTTATCTTTCTCTAACAGATTTTTCCCCACTTTTTATAACTTAATAATGTATTGTGTTCTTAGTAGTCTTTCCTCTACAAAAAAAGTGCCCATAAGCAGTGGTGTTATTTATTGGCTTATAGCCTAGTGTTTGAAAGTGTTCTCACCTGTATTAAAAATGTAGAAGTTTGAATTAATTTAATAAGAATTGATTATGAGTCACTTCAAGGTTTTGAAAATCCCTACCTACCTACCTAGCAATTTAGGAGTCTAATTTTAGACTCTGCTTTGGGCAGGGAGGATATAAAATGCTTGTAAAAATATATTGTGTAACAGAGAATGATGAAGTAGGCTCAGGTTTGCTGTGTGCTGAGATATATACAGAACACAGCTGACACTTTGCTACATTGATGTTATTGATGAAGTTGATAAAAGCTCATGGGCAAACAAGAATTTCAATATTACTAGCATATTGACCGACTTCTGAATTATAGAAGAACACAGTCTTGACCGAAGAAGCAGAACAGTTTACTTTTAGTCACAGAGAACGTTCTCCCCTATTGCCCCTCCAAAGATAAGCATGAAAAAACACAAAATATTTTTTCAAATCTGGAATAATATTTTGGTTCATAACCATGGAGACACAAATAATCTTCCATCCCAAAGACACTAGGAGATTTAGGGTTAGAGTCACTGCTTATGATGTGAGAAATGGAGATTTGGGCTGTTGCTGGATGACCGGAATTTCTTACAACCCCACTAAACTCCAAGTATGAATAACAGGGGATTCCATTGTACATATATTTCTTTAAGCATTAAAATCATGTCAAACACACTTGATCAACAGAGAAAAAAGAGAACATAAAAATAAATAATTTCTAATCCAGGACTAATGGCAGATAACAATACTATGTTTTCCAGACATGGACAGAAATGCCTGCAGGCTCCAAAACAACACCTATTGACTCATCTGCCTGTGAAATTCGGAGCTAGACCTAATTAAAACTAGGTACGGATCCAAAATATGAACCTGTTTGGGTATATGCATTGCACTGACAGCAGTGTTAGTTGGATGTCAAATTTAAACTAGCACTAGATGTTTCACTTGGCACTAGATTTTACACAGCTATATCTCTATAAAAATAAGATGTTTTCAAATATTTTTATAAAGCTTTTATTGCTGTGATAGAATTTTTGTAACCTGCACCAAGTCTTTATTATCTTGAGGAAGGGAGCTATAAAACTGCTGATTTTAAAATCGATTTATTCTCAAGGCATCTTCCACTACCAATTGCAACCTTGTTCACTGATACCTTCAGTTTGGTACTTACATTTCTATAGGGGTTCCTGCAAAATGCTCTTTTTCCCCCTTAATTCTCAGTTACAGGTTTCAGAAAGAAAATTATGCTGACAAACTGACACTAGAGAGACCTTTCAGCAAGTTATCCCAGAAGAGGTCAGCTTTAGTCTCTGAAGTACTTAGAAATATATTGTATATGCCTCTACCATCACAGTAGGTGCTGCTGGGTATAAAATCCATGGTCTTCTCTGATATTAGCCCTCACAGTGCTCAAAACATAGTATATTGAAAACCTTTTGTGATGAAGTGACAGCTGGAAATGGAAGAAACAGGAATAGCATGTTGAGGATCTTATGAAACATTATGAAACATTCCAGAGAGGTTTCTCATAGAAACACAGGTAAAATGGAAGATGTAAAAACATGGTATTCTACCCAGATGGTATCTACAGCACTTTGATAATAATAGGCAGGAAGATCCCAGATGTCCCTATTATACACAAAGAAAATGCTTCTGCACATTTTACAACAACAGCTGCCATGCTCTTTGTTTGAGGGCAGAGCCTTTCACCCATTGCAGTACTTGTGCAATTGATCGAGGTGATATGCAAAGAAAAGTCTACATTTGGCAGTTGATCCTTCTACAGTTTTACAGTCACATTTTAAGAAACACCAGAAAGTCTATGGCAGAAAAATAAAAAGATGACTCAGTTTCAAAGTTTAGCTTGCAAACCTATTCTAAGGCTAGAATTTGAAGCAGGATCCTCAATCCCAAAGGTCAGTGACCTTTTCACTAGGCTGATAGATATTCTGTGACAAATGCTTCTTTCTCCCTGCTCCTTCTCACTCCATTTCAAACCTGAGATCATTTCCCAGCAATATTTTTGACAAAACTTACAACTCTGTTCTCTGTCTCTTCCATTTAGAATGTCTCCACATACTTTGAACCACAGAGTTGAGATCACATGTAAGCATTTTGTTGACAGAGACATAATAAGCAGTTTAGAAGAATTTGTTTAAGAAGTAAGGTACACATTTAATTTTCATACTCAAATACTATGCTTCTTTAAAAGTCATTCCAAAGATTTCAGATTGTCTCCAGAATAGCAAATAACCTTCCTAAAGTTGTAAAAAGTATCAACTTTGTTGTGAAAGACAAAGTGGGATATAAACAGAAAGGGCACAGCAGATGAAGAGGGATCCATTTCCTATGGAGTTCTATTCCCTCTTGCTGGGGAGATATGTTTTGTTTTTAGGATTAGCATCTTGCCAAATCCACCAATAACAGAAAATAAAATGCAAGAGGCTATCCCATCAAAATGTTAAACATCTTGCAAAATTTGCTAAGAGACAGTGACTACAATTCATTCTTTCCTGTACAGTGTAGTACAAAGTTCCACTGATATTCAACAGTGTAATTTCAAGTCATTACTTCTGAGCATGAGTTCACCACAGCCAGACGTTTACTTTGCATTTTTAGATCTTAAGTGCCTTTAGGAAAAGAAATTTCTGACACCCAATTCAAGATAGCTGTGGTTTTTTTCAGCTCAGATTTCTTTCCATTTTTTAATTATTCCCCACTCTTTATTATGTATTTTTATAACAAAAAAAAAACTACAACGAAACAAAAAAACACAGACTAAACCCCACAAACTGGAATGTTAATTTGCTTTCACATGATGCAACTTAATGAATTTGAAAAGATCGCTGTGTTTAATAGACATTATATGAAGAATTAAGTAAAGTAGTTGTCTCATTTTTCCCTTACTGGACACTGCATACTGAGACAACATATTCTTATCTTCTTCTTCACCTTAAGAAATTTCTCTAGCAAGAGAAACAAATGCAGAGAGGCCTGAAAAACAATTGTGGGTTAGCAATTAATCTTTTCTCAAAAACTCTTCTTGCACAATTATATTTGGTGAAGGCTGGAGAAAAGTAAGAGAAGCAAGAAAAAAATGTGGATTGTATCACTGCGGGCACTACCTGGAGAGACAGAAAAGTCAGTGACTACCTAGAAAGCAGTGAGGAGAGGAAGGAAATTATGTCTCAAATAGAAAGTTTTTGTTTGATTTG
Source organism: Platyrinchus mystaceus (assembly GCA_035041135.1). Classification (NCBI taxonomy): domain Eukaryota; kingdom Metazoa; phylum Chordata; class Aves; order Passeriformes; family Tyrannidae; genus Platyrinchus; species Platyrinchus mystaceus. Next base: position 54,760,156 of record JAWWLV010000144.1, read on the forward strand.
TTTTCTGTTAGTTATGAGGAAAAAAAGAAGCAACATACTTGATGTGAAATGACAAAACTCTAAGAAAGCAGCAATGCACTTCTGACCAGTTACAACTTGTAAAATAATTAATTACCTTTGCTTGCAATGCCCTAGCAACCTGATAGCCCATCACAGATTCAGTGCATCCTTTTACTCCACTGCAGAAAACCATCTCTCTTCTATGCAAATGCAAAGATGCAAAATATAAAATCAACCTACATGATAAGTGCAGAATCTTTACTTATACAGAGAGAGAAAAAGATTCAGTCAAGGCTCATTGATCCTGAATATGTAATGCTGCCATTCAGAATTACCCCTTACTGCTGACAAGCTTACTTCCCAAAATGTTACAAGCAGCATTCTCACAGGTCCCATTTGTGGGGGTCATAAGGTCAGTACTCAGAATCTGGATTCTCTCCTTACCTCTTAACCATCCAATACCTAATATTTTCTGAATGTGGACTGCTCTTGCTTTGGAGGCCTTTGTCTTGTTCTTTTTAATGACTGATTTTATCATGGGGCAGGGGCAGGTGCTTCAAGAAAAATCCACATTTAGGGAACTCCTTGGCCAAATGGGGCAGCCCACTGGGGTGTGTCACACTTCTTCTCTGCCCAAGACCACTTCCTTTCTTCCAATGTAAGATCAAAAGACAGCCTCTGTGTATTCCCAGGACACATTGTAACCATACATATTCAGCAGCATAAAAATAGGTTAAAATAGATTACAACAACTGTATCTAAAGATACTCTCACACCCACTTTGTCAATTTATTTGTCAAGTCCCTCTATCATAGATAATTTCTCGAAGTTCCACTTATTTGTGCATTTTAACACTTTTCTCCCAATTAAGGATCAAATACTTATCTGCCTTTGAGATTAAATAAATCAAACTTTTCTCAAAAATTGTTAAAATGTCCAAAGTTTGCCAGCATAGTGTTTCTGGTTGAGTTACAGATGTATGAAATTCATGGTGCAAGCTACTAGTCGCAGAGGATCATGCAGCTTAAATGTGTGTATCAGTGGAAAGACACAGCATTTTATTCTGTATTTCTAAATGGCAAAGCTTAAGCACAGTAAAATAAGTGACTGAGCAATACGATTAAAATAATTTCTCACTTCAGCTATTTTTGTTTTGATACTTAATTCAGTAATTTTTGACTGGCTGGCAACCTTCACCTCTAAAAGCAAGATCTGACCTCTGAGATTATTCTAATGATTATAATCTCCCAGACCCACCAAACACACTTCTCATACACTTTTGAGTAGCTGCCCTCCTATAGCAGTAACGTCCTACATCCTGTAAAGTGAAACGCTGGTCACGCTTCTCATGTCTTACATCCCCTCTGCGAAGGACAGCGCCCTCACCAGGACAGGGCAAAGCTAAGGAAACAAACTCAAGGTTTAGTGCCTTAAGCAGATAAAGTCATGGATGACAGTACTTGGAGAAACTCTCATTAAAGAGGAAAACTTATATTCACACCATAAACATAACAGCAATTAGATACCTATATGTGCTGTGGCTGTTGCCATGAGCTAAGCTTTTAAAAAGCTAGAGTAGTCTATAGAGACCAGCAGCAATTTTAGTGAAGTCTGTGAAGAAAAAACAAATGCACCCTTTTTCTCTGATGGAGCTTTATTTTTGTTCTTATTTTATTGTCCTTAATTTAAAATGAGAGTAATTCCAACAGAAAATATCTGGTTGTTCTTTGATTGCAGAGAAACAAAATGGAACAGAATAACAAGGTGATTTGCTGGTACTGATGCCTGTTGCTGGAATCTTTTGTCACAAAAGTATTCTCAGAAAGCAAGCAGAATCTGACAAGTCATCAACATTAGTCTCTTTCTCTCTTACAGTATTTCCACAGATTAATTAACTCAAATGTCATTCTCTTATAGCTGCATGCACTCTACAGAAGAGTACTTGGTAGCTGCTGTGTGTTTTGGATCAAACAAAGCTCTGCAGGGATACAGTCGTAACTCCTGTAAATTACTAATTGCAGTGGAATGCTACAAAGTAGCTTTTCAGATATATTCTGGAAAGAGTGTTAACCCAAAAGCATTTTCAGAGCAAAAGATTCATCTTAGCCCTTTCTTCACCATTAGAAGCAATCTGTTACTGCCTATTTACATGCACTTTGAGAACAAAAGATGTTGCCTTTTAGTAGACATGGGACCCTTACTTGGGCCATTATACCTCAATAGAAATACTTTATTCCAGAACATTTATACCTAAGGTTCAGCAGTATAACTTATTTAGTAACCTGGTGTGACGTCTCACCCTTAAGGGGAAGGGAGCACTCAAGATTCGTAGATGCTTATGGTCGAGTGGAAAGACAGAAGTCAGAGGGTCCATAAAAGAAACAGAGAGTTTTATTAGTAAATTGCACACTTGGCATGGAAATTGGTATGATAGCTCCTCATTTCCTTAGTATAAGCCCACAGCAGTGTGTTTTGGATAAAGGGGTAGAGGGAAGAGAGAGAGAGAGAGAGAGAGAGAGAGAGAGAGAGAGAGATGGATTAAAGAGAGGAAGAGAGAAAGAAAGGAAGGGTGATCACCAGTCTTGTCTCCAGCATCAATCCAGCTGGTGGGGTGTCCAGGATCCTGGGGCACAGTAGTAGTCAGGGTACCTTCTTATAGATAAGTTTTTCCTACCCTGAAGATAAGTTTCTTGCTTTCTATACAGACATGATGTGCAGTCTGTTCTTCTAGACCTTCCTGGAAATGGATCAGCGGGCTTTTGGGGGTCATCAGTGGTCTTGATCTGCCCCCTACAGTCCATGTCCACTTCTCAGTGTTATTCCTGTGTTTGCACTCTACTGCATAGTGCTCATCTGCAGAAGCCAAATCAAGTATGTTTGTCTCAGACAAGCACTGCCCTACCTTTGTGTGGCCCCCTTTTCCAGCCACATCCTGTTCTTTCTCATGCAGTGTCCTTACCGACAATCCTTGGTTAGTTCCCCAGCTACCACCATTTGAGACATACACATTATGTCCCTTATCATCTAGGCTTCTACACATGTGGAGGTGTTATGAGTAACTCCTGCTTGTCTGTTTAGTTAACTTCCATCATGTAAACAGCACATGCACCACATCCTGTAGTACAGTCTTGCAGGTTCAGTCCTGGCATGAAACCTTGAAAATCAACCCAAAATTAATCTCTACATTCAAAATACCTGAAAGTCATTCAGTAACTTATATAAAACTTGGTTTTTTACTCTGTTAAGGCAAATCCCCTTGTATTTTCAAAAACATAAATGTGTCTTCATCTTCAGACAATACGTGCACGTGGCCAGTCTTCGTGAACGAAGATCTGGGAAAGGTCTTTTTACCTTTCAAGCCTGCGCAATGGATTTTTTAGGT
>JAWWLV010000144.1:54763637-54875237 GCA_035041135.1 Platyrinchus mystaceus
TGGCCTTAGGGGCTGACGAGCTCCATCTGCCCGGGGGAGTGTCCCTGAAGCAGGACCGGGAATCGAACCTGCAACCTTGGCGCTGAGAGCGCAGCATCTAAACCGCTAGACCACCAGGGGTCCCCCTTCAGACAATAAAGCAAAGCAAAAATAACATGGCCTTGCTGGTCAGGATGAACATAAAGTACTAGAGAATAGTTCACCAGGCTGAAATGCTGCAAGTGACTTCACACAAACTTTCATTGCCCCTTACTGACTTTGGTACATCTGAGTCTTTCTTTGCCCTCATCAATGGATCTCTCCTCCTCAATGTCCATCCTCAGTGACAAAAGAGCACAGTCACTCTTCCAAAGGCTTTTCTTTTTTTTTCCCTGTTCCTTGCCATTCTTAAAATAAGTCCAAGAGAGGGTGTAGCTCTAATTATCTCCTTCCAAACAATGTAATGATTTCCCCTCTACAACTTTTCCTGCTACAGTCAGAATGCAAAGCAATTATCCACTGGCATTTGAGGGTAAATGACACCTAGTATAAAACCTAAATAGATAAATTGATAAATATACTAACAGGTAGCAAAATCACATTGGAATAAACTATTTCATATCTAAACCTCACACAAAGGAAGTCTGAATATTAGATTGATTTTACCAAAAAAAAAAAAAAAAAAAAAAAAAAAAAACACCTACCCAGTATGATAAAATTACTGTAGAAGGCGGAGGGATAAAAAAAATCCTCTGAATTATCACCATTTTCTGAGCAACTACTAAACTAACAGTTAAAAGGGGCTGAATGCTTTCTAGGCTAATATAGGGAAGCATTATGACAATCCTGCTTCTGAGCTTTTCTGAGCTTAAATCAGCATGGGTATATTAGAATAATGTCACATAATTTTCCTCATGAAACTATCATTTTGCTGTTACCTGGAGGGACACTGTAAGATACACTATAGTACTATAAATGTAAATATTCTGTACACCAAGTGTTCCATGAGAATGGAAACTTAATGATGTATATATTACAACATCACTGCTGGAGTTAGGGTGGTATTAGCATTTCTGTGTTAACCCACTCTACCATTTCCCAGAGGTTTATAACTCAACTGTAAAAATTTACTACAGGTTGAAATTTAACATATCAAGTCTATCCCAGGAGCAATTTTTTTATTTTTTTTAAGGAGATGGCCATCTGCATATTTTAAGATTGAGAATGTATATATAAATGTTGAACATACTTTTTAGTGTTCAATTTAATGGAAAAAGAGCCACTAATAAAATGGTTTTAAGAAAAAAAATCATAACAACAGCCTAATTTGAAGGTATCAAAGTGTCAAAATAACTGTTAGGAATAAAATCTGATGAAAAAATGCCACAATCCTGAATTTCTTTAATGTGTGTTTATTTTTCTGCCTTTTAAAGACTTAATTTTCATCCTGTTCTGTTTGAGAGCACAACATTGATTTTGCTAGTACAGCTACAGATTCACTCCTCAAGTTATTGATATGCTTTTAAAATACAGGATGCACTCTAAAGTAAGCTGAGGTATGAAAGACTTTCTTCTCCTCAAGCATACTTTCTCCCCAGAGCTCAGCATTTCCATAGCACAGATTTAGCTCACCCTGGTAGCCACCATGTCCGGCTCAAATCCCAAGTAGCTGTGTAGGAATCAAAGCTTTCACTTCCTTGTTCTTATACCTAGAGTTTTTGAGGTTAGTTCTCAAGAGACCTTTTGTTTTCTCAGATCATACCTAACATGACTAAGGTAGACACAGTTCTTCCTATGCCTGCACCTGTATTGTGAAGCTTTGATACTCACATATATTTCCATTGATTTTTCTCTGTTATTGCTGCTGTATACATTTTACCTACTTGTATATAAATATGGATTATTGCTAAGGTCTGCATTATTGCCATAAACTGTTCTGAAAAAAAAAGAAAAAAAACAACTATTCTTTCTTCTGTAAGACTCTGCGAATGATCTGAGCCCAAACTCAATATGTATTTTTCCTCAAAATAACCATGGAGTTCTGTAGCCTGGCTCAAGAATGGGGAATTAGGGTTGGGGTGGGTGAACACATGCAAATATTGAAACTCAAATTTCAAAACTCAAATTTCACAACCACCTTACAGGTTTTTTTCAGAAATCAAGTTAGCTCTGTGTAACTTTCCTTTTTTTTACTTTTTGCATAAAAATTTAAAGGGAGTCTTGGTATTCTCTCATCAGCTAAAAGAATTTGCACTACAATTGGATGTAAAATGGGATTTGGAGAAAAATTTGAAAAAGAAACACTGGAAATGGCTCATTATTCAAAATTTTGCTGTTTGGGGAGTATTAGAGACTTTAAGTGTGAGAACACTGTTAGCTGTTTCTCATTGACAAGTACCTAAAGGGAGGCTCCAGTACCTAACAGGGGCTTACAAGAAGGCTGGAGAGGGATTTTTCACTAGGGCATGTAGTGATAGAACAAGGGGGAAAAGCCTTAAACTGAAGGAGGATAGGCTTAGGTTAGATATTAGGAAGAAATTCTTTGCTGTGAGGGTGATGAGGCACTGAAACAGATTGCCCAGAGAAGATGTGGATGCCCCATCCCTGAAGGTGTTCAAGGCCAGGCTGGATGGGGCTCTGAGTAACCTGGTCCAGTGTAAGATTCCCTGCCCATGGCAGAGGGGTTGGAGCTGGATGTTCTTTAAGTTTTCTTGCAACTCAAACCATTCTATGATAACACCTCTGCATTGTACAATGGCAGATAGCCCATGCACTGGAGTGTACATGTAAAATGCATGAGATACACAAGAGAATACTAAAGAACACAAAAATTTCTAAATGAACTATTTAATTCTTTAGCATTCTCTGTTTACACTGGAGAAAGAGACCAAAGCAGTGCAACACTTAAGAGTCTTCAGGATGGATCCAAGTGAGAAAAAATTCAATTGCAAAAATCAATTGTCATGGCAACAGTATGCAGTGATGTGCAGGAAAACAAATCACAAGTTCTTGACCAGAAATATGAAAATCAGGGCAAGAAGTAGTTATTTACTTGAAGCTGGCTGAATCCTTTCAAGCAAAAAGCAGATACTCAAGTAACCATGTAGCTGGGAGTAACAAAAGCACAACAGCTTTGAAGATCATGATCAGACTATCAAATAGTGATGTCTACTCACTTAAAAAATGTATTTGTACTTTGCAATCAGGCACATCTAATTTCCCACTATAATAATTTCTAGTTCTAGCACCAAAAGCCATTACAGCTTTTATTTTTCTGTAACTGAAACCACTGCCCATAAGTCAGTTACAGAAGTGTCAAGGAGTGGTTGCCCTAGAGACATTCAAAAGGTAGCCAGAACAGACCTTAAAAAGTCAGGACATATGCATAAGCATTACAGACAGATCTTTGCCAAGAGTGGTCTTAAGACCCTTCTCCAGCAGTCTCTTCCTGCCCACCAGGTGACACTGAGCCCAACAACTAGCCTTAGCCAGGTGGCTAGCCCATCTGTAGGAGAGAAGGAAGACCAGAGCTCCAAGTGAAGTATAAATTCAAATTCTGACCTTCCCACCAGACACTTATTTCCTGACAACATGGATATTGGATCTCCAGTCTCAAGTCTTGCCAGCTTTGATAAATTGCTGCTTCCAAGTTTCCAGAATATTTTTTCAATAGTTCTCATTTTTTCCTCTTCCCTCCTTCTCCCCCTTTGAAGATGCACTGAATGATAGTTCAGTGCAAGTCAGCCTGAAGAACTCTCATGAAAATCAATTTGACTAATACACACACAGCATAAAAGAGGGTATTTAACCGCAGAGAGGATGTTTTTTCCCCAGAACTGGAGAACAAGAGCAATCATTTCAGCAAAAGTTTCTCTATGGCAGTTGGAGAGAAGTGATGGTTTCCCCATGGATTAACATTTCCTGACTTTGCTCTTCACACAAAGGTTACAACTACTTATGTTATATGCAGGCTATGCATAATAATTAGAAACAGGGCACATTGTCTAAATCATCATACTTGTTAGCATTTCAATGCAGATATCATTTTAATCCTTGCATTTCTAATGTCAACAGTAGCTGCTTAGAGCTGTCATTGAAATCTTAACTTCTCTCCTCTTCATATTGCATCTATGTGCACACATTTTTCATTGATTATGATTTGGCATTTCTTCTAGGTTTTATAACCTTGCAGTAGATTTATGCACACAAGAACTTAAACTGGCAACCTAGGACATGTTACACAAGAGAGAAGTAATATTTGAATGAAAAGTATTGAAGTTAGTATTCTATTCAGCAGGATTATATAACATAATAAAGGTCAGCTTTTATACATACTATTATGTTAACATGCTAAAGGATGTGTAGTAGTAGTAGTAGTAGATGATAGGAAGGGCTTATTTATTATAAAAGCAGGTCATGTTTTAGGAATAAGTTTAGGATACCAATAGACAGACAGTGGTAGTGGATTATTGTATGCTTATAGGAAAAAACATTTTTATGTCAGATGAAACAATCAATTTAGAACTGGAGTCAGGATCTCAAATCCTCACAGAGCAAAGCAAAATATCTGAGGAGCTTTAGAAAGAAGCTTTCATAAGGGCTTTGAGCTGGTGTGGTTGTTTCCATCAGCAGATTTCTTGGTAGTGGATCTATCCATTCATATTAAACACATACTGAAAAGTCCCGACAGTGACAGTGACTTTTGCACAACATGCATCAAGAATACAAGTGTTTTCTGTGATGTACCATAAATCAGGACATTCCCTGACAAATAAAAATACACATTTTGACTTTTTTTGACCAATGGTTGTCACCATCACCATAAAAGGGGAAGAATTTTCTTTTCTCTGCAGTTTCCTTATGGAAGGTGATGAGTGTTACAAGGTACTTAAGGCCCTGTACAAGTCAGTTCTGAAACACAGTTCATGCATTACTTATGAGATTTCACTGAAATGTAAATCTGAGCAATTTTCATTTTTTCCCTTGGTCTTAAACGAAGCAACATTTACTAAGTCCAAGGAATCTTTCTCAGAGTTCAAATTCTAAAGAAAAATGTGTAGTATGGTAAAAATTATTAATAAAAAATAAATACATGTCCAAGCAAATAAAGCTTCTGCACTAAAAAACTTCACATTTGTCTGTGTTAATGTTTAATGCATTTGTAAAAAGCAGTCCTGTTTTGCAGAATATAGCCACAAAAGTGTCCTGCAATCTACCAGCACTTATGATCACAGCATGGGTCCAAAGAGGATTGTCAGAAATGCATCATCCATGTTTGATAGATCAGAGGAACTGTACAGAGTATATTAAAGCCATATTATAGTTACTAAAAGGAATACAACAATATTTCTGGGTTAGCTCTAAAATTAGAGGTTAACTTATCATTTTATTGGCTTAAGCACATAGGATATTAGCAGTAGTGTTGAAGCTTGCTAAGAAAACTCAGTTATGACCTACAGAAACCAATTGCACAACAGGGACCTAAAAAAATTTTTACATTATGCTAATCATAATGTTTTATAAATGGCATGTCGTTCTGTTCTAATAAAACAAAAATATACCTTGAAATACTATGATGTGCTCTACCATAACGAGTTTACATCCATGGTATTGAAAGCACAACATATAGTTTCTTAGGCATCTTTAAAAAATGTTTAATAATTTATCTGGAAATTTTTTTCCATCTCTGAGTTAATAAGATATGTAGCATTTAAAAATAATATGAATTTAGCACACAGTTAGAATATACTTGCTCTAACATTCAGAAGATTTTGCAAAGGGTTATTTCAGTGCTATTGCTGCTGTTCCTACATTTGTGCCCAGGTAGGAGCATCATGATTTGCCAGTGCAATGGAAAATATTTCCAATCATGTTTAGAAGACATTTCAATTTCAACTGAAAAAGACATTGAAAAGGGTTTGGGTTTTTTAACTAAAGACTACAGTAAAAATTAAAACACTGAATTCATACACAATTTTAAAGTTTTAATATTTGAAGTAAATGGAACCCCAAATAAACATGTTGGATTCAGACACCTTGTGGAAATACAAGCTCAAGTTATTCTCCCTTGAAAGATAAAACAGAGCAGGGGATCTGAGCATAGTCTCAAGCTTGTTATACATACACACACGTGTCTAGTTATAATCTGAGAAATTAATTCTTTGTTATTGAACAAAAGCTTAATCCTCCAAACTCCTTGGGGAAATAGCCTTAAACAGGTGAAAATAAAATACAATTAACAAAGAAGTGAAAGAATATGAAGAGTCATTTGAGACAGTAGAGAAGAAAAAAAAAGGCAAAACAAATTAAATTTTCCAACCTGAATAAATCTTTGTGGGAAATACTAAAACAAAAAAGGATAAGAGGAAGACATTAAACAGATTCAAAATTATGAGTGTACTGGAAAACATAGTACAATAAACTTCAAACCAGCCTCTTGGGGAAGCATTAAAAATAAGAATGGTAAACTATATGAGAAGTATTTTGTAGAAACTGTATGTTGTTCAAAAATAAAGCAATCTAACTTATCTTCCCAGATACAATGTCCTACAATTAAATTTGGTAAGATAAGTATTGGTTTTGGTCTTTTAGCCGATTTCTGTCTAACTAGCTTTAATTGTAATATTTACTTCTAATTGACATTCAGCAATTCTGAGTTATTCACTATCTAAAGAGCCTTAAAAATATCTAAAGTCAGAGCAACCAATTCGAATGCTGTTCAAAAATTCTCAAGATACTAAAGAAGAGGTTTCAAAGTGGCTGCAAACTTTTCTTCTCAAAGGAGGAGTCCAGGATAACTTACAATCCACTCTTATAGTTAATGGCTCCCACACAAGAGAAGCAGAGCATACCACCACATCTCCAAACATGACTATGATTGAACTGTAATTTGTAAGATAAAAGGCTTTCCAAATATGTCATGTGATTAGGAATGTGCTTTTGTGCGTTGTGCAAAATTCACCTCTGTGTGTATGGCAATTGGTCTTAAAGGGCCAAGGGACAAACTGCATTTTGAGCATTTCCAAAAAAAAAAGTACGGTAAAGTCTGTCAGACCAAGATTCCTTCCTATCAAATTACCTAGGATTACAGTCTCCATAAGGGCAAATTCCTATTTACAGGACAGAATGGGTAGAACCTTGAACCATTTGAATATCAAATCCTCTATCACTAATTTGACAGCAAGGAGAAGTTAAGGCAAGGTCTCCAGTTGCATACGATATTTTACATCAGAGAGTATGGATGTCTTTGTGCTGGCTTCAATGTGCACACTAACACAGCGATGGAGATGCAGTCACAGACTGGCAGCCATGTACTTCAACACCCAGCTTGAATTTTAGTTAATAGTCCCTGTGTTATTGCATATGTAGAAAGAGAGATACAAATATATTCATTTTATTCTTAGTGCGCTATAATCACACCTATATTTTACTTTGCAGTTATACCTTCAGAGAATAGCTTTCAGGATTATTATTCTGGGAAACCTCCCAGGAAAATATTATTCAACCTCTGTATCTTCTCTCCTATCCCTCTCTGCTGTATCCACCTCACTTCCTCCTCAAATTTTCTCCTTGACACCAAAAGTTTACTACTACTTTGAAGTACTAGGAATCAAGGACAAGGGAGAGAGCTGACTCTATCAGAGACAGTGTTGAAAAGTTCCTAAGGATGGGGGAGAGAGGAAAAAAAATTGGAATTGTTGTAATCAAAGACAAAGAGTCTGGAATGCAAGGAATTTTGGACAAGCCAGAGGAAAGATGAGGGGAGGTTTACATATATTTACACACAGATTTGAGGGACAAAAGGAAATAAGATTGCATATCTACTGCAATAGGTTATTCATTAAATCCTCGATTTGCCTCCATTCAGTCAACTTCTTGGTACCATTTCAAAATGTACCCAAGATTAAATAAAAGAGTTATAGAAAATATCTGCAAAGCTCTTCAGAGTACAATAAATGGCAACATTTTGGAATGACAGAAAGACACTGTTGATATGTTACATCCATTTAAAATCTTTCTTCCTTTTATCAAGTATATTTCAAGCTTTATCAGGTTCTAGAGCTATAAAGAGGCTTCTTAAATTATAAATGTGGAAAAAAAATACAACTCTTTAGCTTGCAACACTTTTAGGTTTAAGAATAAATGTGATTTAGAATATTCCTTTATTGCATATAAGTTTTCAGTAACTGGAAGTCGAAGTCAGTGCACACTGAAAGAGCAATGTAGCCAGTTTGTCTCAGAAATTCTGGGCAGCTGAAAGGCACCTCTCAGACAAACACACAACATACAGATGTCCTAGAACTCACCTGGAAGAAACACTATGCACTTCAATAAGGATTTCTACAGGTAAAAATGCTTTTTTTTTTTTCTACTTGCAGTTTGCAAAACCTTCTCATTGCAATCCTATAAATATCCCTTTAAATCAAAAAGAAGTTTAGTTGCTAATACCCAGACTGATGTCCCATCTTTGAAGAATCTCAGAGGAGAGAAAACTTTATTCCTTTTCTCTTCATCACTATGTTAACAAATATGAGAAAGAACTACAATAACAATAAAACCTCCATTGTGTCTCCAAATATATGTGGGTGATTCCACACTCCAAATTCAATAGCCCTGAAATGAAAACAGCAAGGCAGAGATTACATTTTGTTGATAGGAACAGACAGGACTGCAGATCTGCCAGTCATCTCACCATCTTGTATTGAGCAAGAAAATAGAGTCTAGAGCACAAACTATTTCTCTTAGCCCCAAAAGCAACAGCTTCTTCTAGACCCTGCACAGTGGTAGATGCTAGGTACCATTTAAATAAAATAAATGTATGCATCACAGCAGAGGAGAGAGAGTGGAACTACTACTTTTGTGCTAACCCTTCTCCTCTGAAAAACAGCAGCTCTGGTTTCTCTGAACAACTTAGTCCAGAAATAGATTGAAAATCAAGAAGGTAAGCTGAAGATCAACTGCTCAATGATTCAAAGTGATTCCAGAAGGTTCTCAGCCAACCAAGTATTGACTGTGCATATCTGCAAGTCAACGTCAGCAACAACAGCATGAAAATTCAGTTTTGCTAACATATAACAAGGGGAATAAGTATTGAGCAGTGGGGGTAAGGAAAGCAGAGAGAGAGTTCAAATTATGCATAATCCTTGATCATGCATGATTCCTGCACATTTTTGCACCTTTATTCTGATTCTATGGAATTTCATCTTTAGGGTGGGGGATAGGAGGGGGAGGCAAAAAAAGCACAGGTCTAGCCATCACAGTTATAGAGAAATCCTTTCAGTTTGAATTATATTCAAAAAGCAAGAAAGACATTCACAGATGCAGGAAGATCAGAAACAAAAAGCAATGATACTAATTATTCCTTCCATGAGCAACACTAACCTGAAAGTGTGAGTTACACCCTCTTCGTCTCACACACCCTGACACAGAATACCCAATCAGAAATTAAACTGAGAAACTATACCATCAAAAGTTGAGAGGTCTGTTCTGCTTAGGGCCAAAAGAGGTAACCATCATCAACTCTCTTGAATTCATCAACTGCAATACTTCCTTCCATTGGATCTCTTCACAAACTTCTGATGACATCACTACATAGATTACAATGATTCCTCCCACAATCAGAGGGGCAAGAAATATGACAGCCAAAGATTCAAGCCTAATTAAAGTCATATTATTGCCAGGTTTAAAATATAAAAAAACAAACAAACAAAAAAATTTCGAGTCCTGAGCCATATATATATATAATTGTCAAGGTGGATGCTAAGATTTAATATTTCATAACAGGAATTATGATTATCTTCTGAACACATATAGAGCCTGTTATGTGATGATCATAGGGTAATTCAGTTTGGAAGGGATCTCAGCATGTCTCTAGTCTAGCCTCCTGCTCAAAGCAGAGCCAACTCAAAGGACAGATTCCTGGAACTTGACTCCGTCTTGCTGATGACCTCCTCCTCCTCCTCCTGCAACCTGCTGTTAGGTGTCCCCAAAGCCATCTCTTCTCCAGGTTGAACAAACCCAGTTCCCTCAGTCTCTCCTCACAGAACAAGTGCTACAGCCCCCTCACCATCTTTAAAGTAGTTGAAAATTAGCTTCTAGATAGAAATAGAACACATCACAAGTTCCTTCATTCATCAAGTAACAACTTATGGAAGAAATACAATAGAAAGGTTAGAAATTAGGTAAGATACACTTTTAGTAGTGGTGCTAAGATCTACACTGGTGCCGTCAAATACCAAAGTGCTATACTGAAAAATACTGCTATAGCATCTTATGTAGGAGATAATTCATAAAATCACAAAAAAATTCCAGTTAGAAGGAGACAATCTAGTTTAACTTCCTTCTAAAAGCAAGGTCAGCTATGAAGTCAGGGGTTTAATTCTTCAGTCATCTGTTATCACTGGTGGCAGATGAAGAATTCAACCCTATATTCAAAATTCCATTTCTTGCTAACTCACATTATTATAGGATTCTAAGGAACAAAAATATTTCATTATGAACTTGGAAATTATAAGGCAAGAGAGAGGGGTAGCCATCTGTAGTAGAATACATTGCTTCTGTTTACATTCATCCCATCATTTTGTTTACAGTGAACCCTCCTGAACCTCTCCTTGTTAGATAGGATGCCTTCCCTTTGTGTTAAGCAGGCTTATGCTTGAAGTCAGAATGAGCAGATGGAAAGAAAACTTTTAACAACAAGAGTGCTTCTCCATTGTACTTATGATGACAAAACAGTACAAAGTGTCAGCAGTAGGCAGTCTCCTGCCATCTACAATATTAGGTATATTGCTGTTTTTCTTAAATCCTGAGTAGGCTGGTTCTGAGCAACTTGAAACATGCAGAAAATTATTAAAAGACCTAGTTAACTGAGGACAAAATTCAAGGGTAGTCTTTCATTCCACATCCTATCCTTTTGCGTATAATAAATACAAAAAAGCAGTCAACCTACAGCCTTGGATAGTGCACAAGTACAATTCATCTACCTCTCTACTTGCTGTTTTGCAGTCAGGGCACCTTAGGCACAGGCAATAGGGGAAATTATTGCCTCAAACAGGCAATTACAATCTGCTTCTAGATTACCTCCTCAGGGTTGAATTCAGACACAGCAGTTTGCTCAGCAGTTTCTGGACTCTGCTTCTAGATCTTCCTGAACACATGGGATTGCTGGAGAATTCCTGAGTACTCTGAGGGTCATCAAGATTCCTGCTGCTGCCAGAAAGTCTCTAGCAATCTCTAGCATCCTCCAAGAAGACCTCATAGCTGCTCTTGATTGTAGGGTGTTATAGACCTACTCAGGGTATTAGGAAGGGTCAAGCAGCAGGTACTACAGAGAGACCTAAAGTGCATTAGTTTCCACATAACGGGGCCAAAAAAATTTTTGTATGTGCCTAGCCAGCAGTAATGACATGTCATAAGGCACAGCCCTCACCAGTGACTGGAGCAACTAGTCCTGGCATCCTCTTAGAGGACTGAGGACTGCTTGGAAGAAACAGGATCCACTCAATCAAGTGGAGCAAAAGCATCTTTGACAACAGGCTGGACAGTCTACTGAGGAGAGCTTTAAACCAAGGGGATAAAGGAAGACAGCAACACTCAACACAGAAAGGAAGTGATGGATGGGGTTGTACGATGTGATGTAGACAGAAAACACCTCAGTCTCAGCTGAAGAGGCTGCCCCAGGTATATGCAAAAAAAATGAAGTGCCAAAAGGACAGCAGATGGCACATGTTTTCTTTGAAATCTATAAACTGGTACCTCTCTGAAGTGCCTGTACACCAGAGTTTGCAGCAGAGGGAACAACAGCAGGAGTAATTAGATGTCTGTATGCAGTTGCAGGGCTACAACTTAATTTGGCTGGAGATGTGAGGAAGTACACACAGGTGCTACAACAGATGGACACAGGCTTATTAGGAAGCCTTATTAGGAGTAGTGGATCAAGATGGATCCACCATTTGGAAGGTGAGGATGGTGAGGAGGTAGAGTTGCCCCTGATGTGAGAACAGCAGACAGGTGATGAGCCATCTGACAGCTTACAGGTCAAAATCATTGGGCAGACCAAAATCAGTAATGTTGAGGTGAATGTCTGCTACCAACCACCTGATCAAGAGGAAATACTGAATATTTTGGCCTTCTTCAGACACCTGTAACAAGCCTCACTTGCACAGGCCCCGGTCCTCATGCAGACTTTGACCACTCCAATATCTGCTGAAGGGACAATACAACAGAGCACAAGTGATTCATGATGTTTCAGGAGTGCCTTAATGCTGACTTTCTGGCACCTGTGGTCAAGCAGCCAACAAAGATGATCTGTTGGACCTTATACTTACAAGCAAGGAAGAGTTGATCAAGGATGTGAAGGCTGGGGACAGTGTTGGCTACAGTGACCATGAGATGTGGAGCTCAGGATTCATGAAGGAGGAAGAAGACAGAAGGATCACAGCCCTGGAACTCAGGAGAGCAGACTATGGGCTTGTTCAGGGACCTGCTTAGAACAATCACATGGGCTAGGACACTGAAAAGAAGAGTCTAGAAGAACTGTTTGATTTTTCAGGGATCACTTACTCCATGTTCAAGAATGGTCCATCCTGATGTGCAGAAGGTCAAGCATAGGTGGCAGGGAACTCCTGGAAATCTCAACTATAAAAGAAAGAAGAGATGGCAGCAGGGACAGTTGACCCAGGGGGAATACACACACACTGTACAAGTGTGGAGTCACAAGATCTGGAGATGAATTGGGCAGAGAATCTACAGGGCAATCAGCCTCACCTCAGTCCCTGGGAGGGTAATGGAGCAAATAACCTTGGAAGCTATTTCCAAAAATATGAAAGAAAAGGAGAAAGTAGTCAGTATGTATTTAGGAAGCAGATATCTAAGGGCCTTTTATGATGATATTTTTTCTTGACTTTAGCAAGGATTTTGACACTTTCTCCTGTAACTTTCTCATCTATTAATGAAATACAGAGTAGATGAATGGATAGTAAGGTGGACTGAAAACTAGCTGAACCGCCAGCCTCAGAGGGCTGTGATCTGCAGCACAAGGTCTGGCGGAGACCAATCCTTAACAGTGTACCTCTGGGGTTGATTCTGGGGCCATTGTTGGTTAACATGTTCATTAATGATCTGGAACATGAGCCTGCATGCACATGAATGGGAAGAATGGCTGATACACTAGGTGGTTGTGTTGCCATTTTGGAGCCACCTCAACTGCTGGAAAATTGAGCCAACAGGGAGGTCATGAAGAGGGAAAGGCAGAAGTCCTGCATCTGGGAAGGAATAATGCCATCCACCAGCACAGGGCCAACTAGCTTGAAAGCAGCTCTGCAGAGACTTTGCAATGGAGGGAATGAACAAGTTGACTGTGAACCAGCAACGTGCCCTTGTGGTAAATGCAACCAGCAGTCTCATGGTTTGTGTTAAGAAGACTGTTGCCAGCAAGCTGAGAGAGGTGATCTTTCTCTTTCTCTCAGCCCTCTTGAAGCCACTGAATGCATTCCTGGAATCCCCAGAACAAGAGAGACATGGACATAGTGGAGTAACTGTATTTATGGGCCATGAGGACAACTAAGAGACTAGTATCTCTCCTATGAGGAAAAGTTGAGAGCTGAGACTCTGGAAAAAGAAGGCTCACACATGATCCTGTCAGAAAAGATGGAGACAGACTCATGGTACCAACCATAAATTCATACATTAAATTCTGTTTAATCATGGGGGGAAAAAAAAAAAAAAAAGGAAGAAACCCCCTACATTTTTAGCGTGAAGGGGATTAAGCATTGGAACAGGTTTCTCAGAGAGGTTATGGAGTCTTGGCCCTTGGAGATATTAAAAATCAGATTTAACACAGCCCTGAGAAACCTGTTCTAGTTGACCCTTTCTTAGAGAAATGGGACTGGCTGATCTCCAGACATCCCTTTCCACCTCAATGAGTCTGTGGCTCCGTGATCAGTTTGGTTGCCTTTCCAAACACGTGACAAAAATGCAGGGACCTTTCATTGTGTCATGTGTACATTTATGTTCACTTGATGGGAACAATCCTCTGTTTTAGGTATATTACAAGAATGCATTCATATCCATAACTGAAGAGGATCATGACCTATAAGCCCTGGAGTACTGTAGGAACATGTGTATGCCGCACTGCACCGGAAACATCGGGAACTGCTGATGGAGTAGATTCTTTTAGTTAAAAAGCCTAAGCAGAGATGTTATAATTAACTATGGATTCAAAGCTATATTTGCTGCTAGTAGAACTCCCAGGAAGAAATACTCTGATTTACAGTAATTTTCCACAGAGGATTTCAAACTTCACAAAAAAAAAATTCTTAAGAATTCATAATATAACAGCAGAGATGAGGAAAGTTTTCTGTGTTGGAATATTTTTGTAATATTTTTGCATCCTTTTCCTACTCTGATTACATACAAGACTGTGCTTGCTAACAAAAAAATTAGGAAGACTGAAAACACATTCACTAGAACCAGCTATGAGCAAAAATAACCTGTCTAGTTTGCAAAATATTTCTATTTTTCAGATTTTTTTTTTCACTGCTTTGAACCAAAAATCATTGGGAGGGGGAAAAAAATTAAAAAGAAAATCCCACTTCAGTCTATCCTATGGACTCTGGCACTTGCAAAGGAAAGTAGATGGAGGTTCACTCTACTGCTCGGAATTAAACAAAGTAGGGACTTGAAGTTTGGTCTTCAGAATGCCAGTTAATGCCTTATGGGTTAATTTGGTGGAATATGTTAGGCAAAGAAAATGTCTGTGGGGCTAATATGACTTTACAATGCCTTTACAATATCAAGCACTAAAATAAATCAGTTCTACGATTTGCACACTTTAGCTTCTTAGCAGAAAATAATCATTATAATTTTTTAACATTTTATGGAACACAGAAAAATAAGCAAAAAAAGTTGAAGTCTAAAGGGATGTATTTCTAGATGAGGGTTTGTTTTTTACAAAGGATTTTTTTCTACCACCAAGGACATTGCACAGAATGATTACAATGTTAACAGAAGTCTTTTTTAGGGTAACAAAGCATTCTGTGGGATGAACTCGGTTAATTTTAAGAACAAAAGCCAGCAAGATAAAATAAGAAGCACCTACAACATCAGAAAGATAGAACATATGATTCCTGATATAATAGCTGTTTGTGAATCTTATATCACCACATATTATAGCTATATGATATACATACACTTACTCACACATATGCACAGTGACATGCAATATCACTCCTGTTTGCATAGACACACCAAAGCTAGCTTAAAGATAACTAGGCAATTGTCAGCATAATCACAGCATCTCAGTGCAGACTGGGAGACCTACTTGAGAAATTTACTCAAGACCCTTTGGTAATCCCTACCAAGACCTACACTTTCAAAGCAATAATAATAACAACTGTGTTTGAAACAGAATGTGTAAAACTAACCTCATATATTGTCACAAGGCATACTTATTCAATACCACTGAAAGATATTCTCTAGCATGTAAATCATCCATGGACAAAGAGAAGGACCAGATTATAGAGCTGCCAAAGAGGCAGCGACCTTGTAAATTTATACCACTTTTACCATCACCTAAGAAACATCTGTCTGCATCTTTGTTCAAAGGTTTACATCACAATATTTCAGAAGATGCGGTCTCACCTGGCTAAGAAGCAGTCACAGTGAGGTATGGGTAGCCTACAAGAGCAAGATATTAATTTCAATCAACCAAGGCCCGTTAACCAGACATCCTCTGGGATCCCTTCTTATGCCAACTGTCTGATTAGTCTCTGTCTCTTTCCCAAGTCCAGCATACCCAAAGTTCAGAATATTTTTAAGGATCCCAGGATGTCGCAGGAACTATGAAATTCAGGCTCTTCATCTTAGCTTTCCTCCAGAAAGAAGAGAGGTAAATGGATCAACATCTGATTGTTTCAACTACCGTGTTGTTTAATCACCAATTAGACCTCATTTCTCATCTGCTAAGTTCAACCTATTGATTTCCACTCTTCTTGTTTACTGTAAAGACATGCCTCCTCCCTGATCAGAGGAAGCAGTAACTGTGACCACACATGTGCCTCAGGGCAGCTGGCTGTGAGCCCACTCCAGCTCAGTCCTGGCACCCCCATGAGCACACGGCTCTGCCCGTGCCTGTGCCTATGCCCAGAAGTCCACGTGAGGAGCAGGGCATTTTATTGCAGGCATAGCTGCACACTAACAGGTCTGAAAGCTTTGGCTCAGAGCAAACACCTGACTATGCAGATACTATAGCAGAAAGCAACCCTCAGGTCGTGCCTGCAGAGCTCTCTGTTCGCATTACTTTTCTGACTTTTTCAGACTTTTCTTAGAATAATTCTACATAACAGGTTGGGATGGCACTTGGGACAGCTATAGCTACATAATGCCTTATATAGGGGTTGTATAGATGCCTCTGCACCGTATAAATACCAAACTCAAAGCAGCAGTCATCCTCAGTGACTGCCTGTCAGCTCTTCTTGGGTGAATATATTTTTAGCAATACCTCAGTATTCCTGATGCTAAGACACCTTCCTGACAAAGTTTTAAAATCATTGTCTCCACAAAATGTTTCAGCTTCTACAAAATAGTTTTTTCTGACAAAAAAAAATGGTGCATCCAGTAATGATGAACAGTTCTACCAGTTTCTTAAAATAAGCAAAAACATCAGTATCAGAAACAATGAACTGCAGTCAAATGCATAGTAGAGGCAGGAAAAAAGGCAAAAAGCGACAAAGTAGCCCACAAATTAAACTCAAAAAAAGGTTTGCATTTATTGCCTGGCTATTTTTTCTGTTAACCAGTGTAAACCTATTGTTGTTGCAAGATGTTGAGTCACCACAGCTACTACTGTACATTTTCTTGTTGCTGTGATCTGAATGGGTTATTATTATCTACCTTTTCACAGTTCATATAGCTTATTGATACTACAAAAATCAAATTTTTAACAAAAAGATGGTCTGTCATTTTGTGGAAAGTAATCTATCACAAAACTATGCTTCTTTATCTGCATCTATCAAAGTAATCTGATTACTTCTAAGCTTTCCTAAAATATTCAGAAGGAAAAAACTCTGTTAGAATTAGGAGTTATGGTTATTATGTCATTCTAGTGTGCTTAACAAGACAAATCATTACAGAATTCAAACACTTTTGCAACATATATCCATTACAGGGGAATGGACATTAACATGGCAGCAAAAACAATTTCTCATATTCAGGAGACACCCTAGAGGGCTGTCCTGGAACAGAACTTTAGTTTTGGATGGGCTTAAATCAGACAAAACCAGTTGAAGGAAATAAAATAAACTCGAATGTTGAAGAATAGAAACTTCAGCAGTTCCTGAAAAAATGGAAAAATTGCAAACCTACCATCACAGATAGCTGTAGAGACACAGGCTGATTAACGAAAAAAATACAGCATCTGATCCCGTGTTTGGCTAGATGCTGAAAAGCAAAGTCCATTTATTTAGAAGAACAAGACGACAAAGATGCAATCTGTTTAGAACAAGAATGTAATTTTCAGTTGCATGTCCACTTTCAGCAAGTGCAGTTGCTGCAGGAAAAACAGAAATCGAATCACACTTGCTGCTAAATACATATTTAATTGCTTATGTTTTTTTTATATTTTGTTTTGCACCAGACTGTTTACTCTGCTCATGATGATGTGGAATTAGTGTTGCAAAGTTTTCTGCTTCTCTTAGCCAGTCTTAAAGTGCCGCCTAGTGCATGTTTAAGGCAATAACCCAGCCTAACACAGTAATGCCAGGGCCGAGCACACAGAATATTCTGGCAGATTTTATTTCATGTAAAAACATTTCATCATCACCCTCCTGTCAATTTTATCAAATTGTAGTGGTTGAAGTGGATTTTGCATCTCTGGGAATATGTATTAGTAGAAGTTAATCCAATAAGGCCTTGGATTGATGCAAAGTAAGAAAAGGTACTAGTCCTTTTTAAGCTGCACAGCTGTGACAGAGGAGGGAGAGCTTGTCAGGAAAGCTGGAGCACTCTGGGACCAGCACTCGGCACTAGTTCCCACCCACCAGGATGCTTGTGGTGACATCAACCCAACACGGCAGGCTGGACTCTGCCCACGGACCATCAGCCCCACAGAGAACATCCAGACCCCAGACCTTCTCTCCTCTACTCAGCAAGAAAGGATAAGACCCTATGGTTCTGTTTGGATTTAGGAAAACAAAACTTACAGAATGTATTGAACTCTTCTGAGGCTTTGGAACAGAATGAGAGAGCCTGATACCATCCATAGAGTCACAGCTGGCTGCATCAAAGTAAGCAGCTACAGTAATAGGTACTGCTAAAAACTGCAGTAATTTAACCACATGCAGACATAGCATTTCACATCATCCTAACTGCTCGTGTTTCCTCAGGAGTGAGCAAATCACTAATGCTCTGTGACACAGTAAAGGAAAACAGAAAAGTGATTATCCCTTTTTTTAATCACAAAAATAAAGAGATGCGGCTTAAAATCCTTTTGCTTTAACCACAGACTTCTCCCTCCCTTACAAAACAAAGTACACTCAAAATGATCTCTGCTTTTCATTCACTGATAATCTTAACACTGCAGTGGTATGAAAGAGCTTGTTTCTCAAATGCTTAAATATTACTCTTGATGTATAGGGATCTACCTGTCTTTTATGTTACATTGTGATAAGCTAATTTCTTCTGCAGAGCTTTCCTGGAAATAAGTTATACTGCAGTATGGAAGTCAAATGGAAATAAACTGTTACAACATTTTCAGCTGCATAATAAAAAAAAAGAGAGTCCTTCGGACATCACTCTCACATATAAACCCAAAAGCAGTTGAGGATCAATAAATACATCCAGCTGGCAAATCTCAGTGAAAAGATGTCCTTATAATTAGGGCAGCAGCATCTGCTTTCCCCATCCCTCCCTCACAGTAATCACTTCAATCTTGCCTGTTTAGATATTTAGCATTTACACTGATGAGAAGAATATAAATTCCCAGACAAAAGCCACTGCACACATACATCGAGAATATTTTAACTCCTCTCAGTTTTCTCTTTTCTTTGGGATTAAATCAGAGTTCCTACTATGACCCTACCTTTTGTGGTTTTATTAATTTTCGCCTAATTACTCATAGAGCTCTTTTGGCTTGACATTATTCCTACTTGGGTTCTGTTAAAACATCTTCAACAGATGTTCCAGATCAGTGTAAGAATTGATTTAACATCCATTTTATCATCAGAATTAATGAAGAGAAAGAAGCACCTGACTTGCTGTGTGGTTCATGGCAAGTGGTTTTGTCTCTGCGTTTGAGTTTCTATGTCAGTACAACCTTTATAAAGACTTATCAGCAATCACCTTTTTACACTCATATAGCATTAATGACACCCAAAAAAATGCCAAGAAAATTACCAACAGCAGTTTTATATGTGTCTTTTAGTGGTATATTTAAAATAGGTCTAGTGCAGAATCCAGTGTCATCAGACCAGAGATAATAGGACCCAAAAGATTGTTAGTCCATCTGGTCAAGACAATAAGACTTTGTACTACAAGGTTTGAAAACACCCTATAATGTCACAGCAAGAAGTGCTATGCAGTAATGAATTAATTTATTTATATTTACCACAAGCAGCTTGTTCTCTCATTCTCTTCCCTGTAACCAAATTACATATGCAAAGTAGGATCTGGTAAGATTGTTTTTCTCTGCATAAATATATACATGCTGCTGTGTGCTTATATTAGAGAAGTCAAGGTCAAAAAAGTGTACTTTCAATTTGAAGCAGCAGCTCCCACTGAGTTTCCTATAGGAGATCATTTAAAAACCTCTGCTGAAATAAACCTCAGTTGCCAGAAGAGCCAAAGTGTCTGTGTATGAATGTTTTCTTCTTAAACTTGTGCTTGGTGGAGTGCTGCATGGACTCAGCCTTTAAACACATTCAAGTTCTCAAGGGGTTCAAATTTGGTAAAGAAGACTGAGAACAGAATGACTGAAGTGTTTGTAAGAGACCACTGAAGCTCTTCAGTCCAGTCTCACCCTCCAAGCAGAATTATCAGCAGAACTGAATCAAGTCATCAATAGAAACTCCCCAAAAGGTGATCACCTAGCTGGGTGCTGCACTGTACTCTTGGGAAGAAAGGATGGCCAACTTGACCCTCCCCATGCAGAAATTGTGGCCATTACCCCTGATATATCATCTGCACCTTCTGAGGAATGTTTCGTTCCCTCATTTTCACAAGTCCCCCTCTTAAAGTAGTTGTAGACATCTACTAGATCACTCCTTAGACTCCATGTGACTATATGCACGCCCAGCTCCCTCAAAGGAGCCATCTTGATGGCCCACTAACAGATTCTCACTGAATAAATTATATATTTACTTAATTGAAACATGGCTGTGACCTGAGTTAAAACTTGCTAAGTCACTGAGGTTCATGTTTAAACATACTATAATGCTGTAGTCTCCAAAGCTGCAGCTAAGGCATCATCTGCTGGGCAGGACAGCACAGAGAATGTAGAGGGTTTTTCAAATGCTATTATGCAAGAATTCATGCTGTGAAATTCATCCTCCCCACAGAGAATACTGTACTGTGGCTGATATTACCCCAAAGTACAGTTTAGGTCTAAACTAAAATCCTTGCATGTATCTTGTTAACATGCCATATAGCTGTGCTTTGCACCCACCCCTGAATCATTTTGATGGGAGTCATACCATCTTACACAACTAAACAATGCCATATGCCATGCATTAATTAAATTGACCATATCTTAGCTCAGCTCTTTCTAGATATTCTGAGGTTGCATAATGTCACAGTCAACTACGTCACTTCAGTGGATCTTTGTAATAACTCCAGGTAAACTTTCAGTAGGTCTGGAAGAGGATTGACCCTCTTGAGAGGCTTGAGCCACGTGAAAGATCAGTTAGCAGAAGCATACTGCTCTTGATACTACTGTTGTCTTAGACCAAATATATACAAGTTCAGTATTTACAACTAGAATCTGAAGTGAACTCATCAGCAGAATAACTACAGTCACAATTTCGTTATCAAACTGAAAGGCTAGAGATTAGAATGTGGGATGTATTTTCAATATACAATCGACTGTTTTGCTAAAAGCAAGAGCAGCAGTGTCTGGCCTGGAAAGTACTCCTTGAATACCACCTAATGCTTAGGCTAACATAAGATCTCCTTCTGACGGCTCTTGTGTCAGTCACTTTCTTTCCAGTCACTGGTCTAAAAATTGCCTTTTTATCCCTGAAAATTTTGACTTCAGAAAACCACTTAAGTAGCTTTAGTTCAGAACTGTGTCAGCTCCACTCTAGCCTGAGCTATATCATATTTTCCTCAGTCAGACCTATTTGATCCAATGCATCCAGTTCACTGGTTGTTTTGACATTTGCATTCAGAGCGTCATGCTATTCCAATATGGCAACAAACAAACAAACAAAATCACAGACTCTGACAAATAACAAATTTTGAAAAACAGAGAAAAGCTGCAACAAGATTTATGACAGACACCACGTCTCGAAATTTTATTTTGAACACTGAAAGATGGACTTCTCTTTGTAGGTTGTATGGTCCAATTTACAGTGGCTCTTCTGTAATTTTGCACATGCATGTAAACAAGTGAGAAAACAACATTTTAATTTTCTCTCCCAAAAGGAAAACAGTTTAATCCTGGATCTGAAAGTTTTCTGGCTGCCTAAAGGCAGTGATAAAAACCTAACATCTACCCTACCTGCCAATATCTGTGTGCAGATAACTCATCTAGAATCACAAAGGTTTTGGCTAAGTTTTAGTCTAGCAACTGTTCCTGAGGATTTCCATCACTTTTACACAAATGTGAATGTTTTCCATGCATCATTGCACATCAGCAACATTTTCCAATGTCTTTTTCCAAAAAATTTTTACAGAAGACCACAGCATGAAATTTTACATGCCCCATTGGGCTAGCAATCATTAAATATACAACATCTTAATGAAAGGCAGTTTACAATACCAGGAAACAACTTTTTACCCATTGACAACCAGTTTCTCAGCTTTTGAAAGCTGCATAAAAAGGCTTCCAGCTGCCATACAGTATTTGCAACCAAACAAAAACTAATCCATTTGCAAATGTCTTTGCAAAAAATAACTACAGAGGATAATAAAGTAGTTAAAATGGAGTCACACCAACGAGAAAAACAAATACTAAAACAATCCTTTTTAGCCTCCTTTCCTATTTCAAATTAATATGGCTCACTCTTCCACATCATTCTCCCACCTGTGCAAACTTTGATGCAATATACCAATTTCCAGTCCTTCAGCACAGACAAATATGGTAACAACTGTCCTGGACTCAGCCAAATTTCGCACATCTCAGCATTCAATAGTACAGAACCCCAATTTAGTTCAGCAGAAGCTTAGTACAGGCTGACAAAGTAGTATTTTGGCATTCAACTATGTTTTTCATAAAATCCTGATCCATTTATGAGTAAATCTCATTTCAAAAATCTGAGCAAGACAAAGAAGTACAGGTTTTCAAGGCTCTTGCCTTCCCTTCCCCCTTGACTGCACATGGACCTCTGATAGCCCTCAGGGCAGAAAGACCATGGTTATGGTCTGGACATTAACAATAGACAGCAGAAGCCTTTCAGAAAGGTTTGCATTTCACTCCTTTTGGACTGCAGGAGCCAATCAGCAAGGCACACAACAGTTTTAACCCCCTCCAACACTGCTAGAGGAACGGGTGAGACCTATTCTCAGAGGAGGAATGTCAAGGGGTCCAGGGAGGCCAGTGAAGCTGAACAGAGAGCATTTGGGGTTGTTATGGGCTGGGCTTCAGCAGGGCAGCTGGGACCATGCTTGGCAATGCACCAAGGTACAAATCCAGCTTGGCAAGAGTAATGAAAGAGTCAGATGATTTGAATCAACATCAAAGGCTTTATCACAATCCCCTTTCCAAATCCTACCCAAAAAGTATCTTTTGGCATTTGGGAAGGGAACTTAAGATGATACTCGTGGAAGAAGTCCTTGTGGGAGTGGAACCATCATGCTGCGCTCCCGGTAAGAATCAATCCTCCCAGCCAAAGCCTGTATTTCCAGACAGCAAACTGCAACTTTCTTGGAAAAGATGGTGAGTTTGCAGCTATGTGATATGACTCAATGCAGAGCCAAAGGCAATGGCATGCATCTGACCTATTTTAAACCACAAAATGTGGAAATAACTCTCAGCAAGAAAATATGAGCTTTTCTTGCAAGTGCAGAGAGGCCAAAGTAGTTCAATTATTTACCACCCAAGATGTTAAAGAGGAAAATAAGTCTCTCAGCTTCCAGTGTTGCTATAGAATCTCAGAAATATTCATGTCTCTAATTACTAGAGGGTGTTCCTAATATCTGTCACTAATACTCTTCTCTCATTTTTTCCCTGATCACCAGCAATATTAAACTACAAGTATCATGAACCAACTCCATTTAATACAGGAATGGGGTTTTTTTCTAGATTGTGTTACATTATTTTCTTATTTACTTTAGAAGTAATATATTATTTAAACATAAATTAGTTGGGATCAGAAAACGCAATGTTAGAAACAAATAATAGAGGGACAAATGTGCATTTAACTTTCAACTAATTTATAATTTTGTAGTTCCACGAAAGAAAAATAGGCTTTTCCTGCTCTCTACATCAAAGCAAGCAAATATCACTAATGTGGAAACAGGACATAGGAAATGTATAGAAATTATTTCCCTATTTCTTTTAGCCTGCCCCCAAGAACTGCACATTAAAAAAACCCACCTCAAGCAGAGGCTTGTTTTAAGTATTTTTTACTTAAATATCTCTTTTTCCATGCTGCACTTTTAAACATAGGGAACAAAATTTTTTCGTGGCGCATTTGTAACTCGCACTTCAAAAAAAAAAAATCAATGGCAACGTGTTTTTTCTTTTCTCTCTCTCTCCAAGGAACTTGTGCAAGAATCATCTTTCAGCATATCTGTTAAGCTTATTGGCCTGCTCAAAAAAGAAAAAGTAAAATAAAAGCACAGATGTCTAACGCTAGAATTACCTAAGGTAGCAAGAGCCAGCCAGGAGCCTGCCTCCAGTGACATCTATGAAGATGTCCTTTCAAAAAAAGGAAATGTTTGCTCCCTCTCATCACTGATTTTAATAAGATTCATTGGCTGAGACAGCTATTCATGCACAGCAGTTATGATCCCCTCAGACTTTCACTGACCTTCAGGGAATTAGAAAAGAAGGAACCAATTTCAATTCCTGGAAAGGAGGAGGGAGAAAGGCAAGCTCCCTCTCACAGTGTAAAGGTAAATACTTCAACAGAAAGAGCTCTGATGTTATAAAAGAATTCCTAACAGCAGGGAAGAAGGCATCAAATCAACTGCTGTCATTTTAAATATTTCCTACAAAGGAGGAAATATGCTTTAGTGCAATGAGATATCCAGCAGTGGATTTTTGTAGCATGCTCAAGAATTAATCTCCACGCTCAACCCTGCACTACTACAGCTGAGTCAGCACCATTCTTTTAAATGACCTGATTCTGCAATCGCATTATTAATATCATGAAAATTACTTTCCTCTTTGCTGTTTTGTGCTATCAATGGAAAGCCACAGAACTAAAATGCATTAGTTCTCACAGGTCTCCTCTAGGATTATTTGCATCAATACAAACTGAATTAATCATGGAGACACTGGAATAATCACCAGTCTCATGCTAGTGCCAGTGCTATGTCAGGGGCTGTGGTTCACTTCTGTAAAATGTTGCATTTTATTTGTGTTATTGTCATCTGATCCATGCATATTTAATCATTCTCTACCAAGATGATATCTTGTAATCTACATTGTTATTCTTTTTTATTTCTTGGCATGTTTTATATATGCTGTCTGCTTTATGTTTCCTAATCTGTAAGCCTAAATTTTTAAGTGGCACATGCTTAAATTTATGCATCTGAAGACAGGAATTCATTACAAGAAATACCAACGTAATGGAGACCCCCTTTGTTTTTGCAAGACATTGACTCAACCTTTGATTTGTATAGCTGTGTAGTGTTTTATATAGCTACAGCTTTTAAAGGCAAAGAGGAGAGAAACTAACAGGGTACCAGAGGATTTCTCTGATGGTCAGTAAAGTTTAACTCTTATTTCTGAGCAGTGCTATAATTCAAATGGACTGCAAATGTAAAGAGTAAAGTGCTTTAGAAAAAACACTCATGACAAAATTGATCAGTTCAAATCCAACTGATAACCAGTGGGTTAAAGGCAATTTGTGAAGTCTGTTTAGCAACTTAAATTCTAAACAGTTCAGCATTTGTAGCAACATATTAGTAATCATTTTAAATGTAAAAGAGCCTCAGATCACCAGGGTCAGAACTCAGAAAAAAGTGCTGTATGGTTTGTCAACATGTTTAATCTGCAAAAGGAATTTAAAAAGGTACTTCATAAAACAAAAGTAACCAGACTTCTCATAAGACAAAGAGCATACTAGGAACACATTGAACATTGTGATATACTGCCTTAAAAAATTACATCTACCTCAAAAATAATGTATAAATACACATGAAAGAGATCCAACAGATACAACAGTGACAACAGCCTTACACACTTATACACAAAAGCAGGAGCTAAACAAATTGTACTGAAAATGGTCATAGAAACATATGTTTATGTCACTGCTAAACACGGTTCAAGCAAGTTTTCAGCTATGAAAGAAAGATATCCTTATCAAAGAGAATTCAAAATAACCAAAGTGGCACATGGTTGCCACAGGCTTTGGAAGAAGGACGGAGGGAGCTGCCATCGTCTTGCCCACCACTTTTCTGAGTCCTTCTGACTTCCAGGCCCCTATTGCAGTGGTATGGCAACATAAGCACGATTTCCCAGAGTCACAAAATTTCATGCTGCAAACACACTCTAAGCAAACTATGGAAGCAGAAATAACAAAACTGGAACAGCAGAAAGCAACAGTGTACTCAAAACATACAGTTGAAACAAACATTGACTTTTAGTGGAGTAAATATATTCATCTCTGCCTGAAAAGAGGCAAGACCTATTATTTATGAAGGGCAAGGCCTTTCATGAAAGTACAACAGCCAATTTACCCAAACATTTAACTGGCCTATTTTATCATTAATTTTCTTCTGAAATGCTTTTTCTTCCTTGTATGTGGAAAACAATGCTTCACAGAAGTCCACGTGGTGGGGGGGGGCGTGGGAAATCAAGTATTTAATCCTACCCTGTTACTGTACAGATCCAGTTACCATAACAACTTGCTGTAGCCCTTCTCATAAAAGGCTTAGTGTAGCTTGTCCACAAAACCATTTTGTGACTGGAGGTACGGCTAGTACACTGTTCCACATCCATGCAACCCCTCTGTTGCCAAAAACCAAATTTATTCAATTTTAAGTGTAAATATAGTTTACAATATTTGAGATTTTATGGCTAGAAAAGCCAGACTACAGGAAAGTTAGCAATCACACCACCTATCTCCCAACATAGCTCTGGATTTATCATTTAAAAAAAAAACCCAGAGCTGTTCATGTGCTTTAATATTTCATGTGCTTCTAACAAGAAATACAGTATTTTCAACACATCTGTAGATTTGTGGCTGTATTTTCAGGCCCATCTCAAAGTAGTAAAGGAGTAGTGCTGTCTCTAATTCTACAAGACAAATTCCACATGATCTTTGTGAAAGTTTCTGCCCTGGATGGTGCCTACTTCCCCATGAGAAGGAACTCTCTCAAAATGCATGTGCGTACAGGAACCAGAATGAAGGCGTGAAGTGACCCTGACTTAAAGATGAAAAATCCCCACAATTCCACTGGTTTTACATGTAATTTTCTATGTTCTTCAATAGACATTTTAACTACCTTGTCAATTGTTACAGCAAAATTAGAGTCCATTTTCTGGGGTTTGTAATTTCTTTGTTTCTTTTTTAAAGGCATTTCCTATTTTAAATCCTCCCCCACTGATGTTTAATTCTATCTAAATCATTTGTATCTGCAAAGTTCTTTGAGTTCTTCAGATTTGATGTGTGTTATTTTATGAAGCTTGAACTTTAAATCATTCCTAAATCAAAGTAAACAGCATGGCATATTTGGACTTAATTTGATGTGCAGATACCATTATTATCTAGTTAGCAATCTTCTCTCAATTTTAAGTATTTTAAAAAGATCACTAAAAGAAAAAATCTGCAGTGTTTCAGTCAGTGCATACAAGTCATTAGTTAACACAATATCTAACCTTAACTATGGATAGAATTTTGTCTCTTTAATTAACGAGTGATGAAGAACAGCCAGAATTTTTGCATGTAGGCATCCTAAGTGGTTCTAGTCTGATTGATTAGCACGTTCTGAGCAGAAGTGGCAGGCTAGAAAGCACTGCTTTGGTGATGTCAGCTCAGCTCTGACATTAGTAGATTCCCTACTACAAACTCACTTTTGGACCCATTAAAATGCTGGAAATTGCTTGGTCAATAAAACCAGCAAAATTGATATGAAAAGCAACAATTTCCAACTTAAAAAAAAACTGTACTTGAATCTTCCTTGGAAAAACAGCAGTATCAAATTCTTGGAAAATCATTACTTTGTTCAACTTTTAACACTGCAAATTCCTCAATATGCAACACTAAACAGTCTTCTGTGGAGGGAAATTCAATGTGAAAGACAAAGAGCTAATGAAATAACAGTACAAACTGAAAGTTACCAGAACCCTTACAGTTATAGCAAACTCCATGGTCAAGTTAGGAGGTTTGTACTGTACACAAACTAATGCCATGTTTCTCTTAAAAAGACGTATGTGCTATCTATGGCAATCACTAGCCAATCCATTTAGATGAGGGAACAAATGTACACTCCTTTAAGAACACATTGCAAAACCCAAAGATGTTGTGCAAGACAGAGATTTGTAAAACACAGTCTGAACACAACTTGTAGGCAAGGTGAAAATGAACTCCCCAGGAATTTAGTGCAAATGCAGTATTTGGAAAAATATTTGTGTCAGATCGTGAGGTTCTGACACAAGGAATGGTGGAAGCCCAAGAGAATTTTAGTTAGCGATAGGCTTAGAAGGTCTGGAATACACAAACACAGAAACTGCTTCCTGTCCAGTAAAGCTAGACTTTCACATATCTTTCTCATATATCTGTCATACATGTGTACAGGATGGTGCCAGAGAAATGCTGCCTCATCTCAACCCTTCTCTGAACAAGCTTCAGTGTGGTCGACCGTTTCAAAGAGCAAGAATGCTAAAGACATTGATATCCTGAGATGCTGTGACAGCTGTGCGTCTACAAAACACATCGAGAAACAGGTGCAAAGCCACGTCCAAGTATACATGCAAAGCCTGCTCTATTGTCAAAACATGACAAATGACTTTGACCAAGCGAGCCTATACTTTATGCTCTCCTAAACATAGGTTTTTCACTGTATCTCTTAACAAGCAAGTGAATGTTGCACCAATCCATAATACCCTGAGTATCACCGTTTGCAAATTGCTTCCAAGGAAATGAGTACGCAAAAATTTGTCAGAGACCTGATTAGATGGTGAAATGAATCAGTGTTAAAACGGCAATAGACTTTGATCAATTTAAAAATGGCTTGTTTGAACATCTGAAACCATTAGCGAGGTGCAAATGGGAGTGATATAATATAGTGTTGAGAACAATTAGATTGGAGTTCATTTTGTAGTGTCTATTGAGTACCTTATTTTTATCTGGCTTAGAAACACTATAATACTTGCATAATAGATGCAACACCCATTCTTCTTGAACATTATTACAGATGTCTTTTCAGTAGTATTCATACATGTGAAAGCAGCAGTAAAAGTAGTATTTGCTCATAACTTGATATTTTTCTGGGAGAAAGCTGAAGATTTCAGTGGATCAAATACTTATTCTGCTTTCCAAGCTCTTTAGACATTTATCCAAAGACCTACTAAAGTAGTCAATGTAGATGGAAATGAAACTTTAAGACCTAGATCTACATGGTACTTTGAATTGCTTTAGAAATATCCAGCTACACATATTAAACAGAATGCAACTTCATTATGAAGTGCCATTAATCTGGAGGCTATATCTCCAGTTTCTCCCAAAATTTACAGTATTACTTTTGAAATAAAGCCAAGTAAAATGAACAATATGTTCTCCAGAGAGATTCTATTCAGAAAATATAGTGATCAATGTCCCAGAGTTTTCCCTTAATTATCAAAATTATTTCATCTTTTCTATGTGAAATTCTGATGGTTGCCTCTCCATCCTCTTCCCAGCAGTTCTGCCTTTGTCTCCAATAAAAAAAAAAAAAATAAAGCTCTTTCTTATATCACTTTGCAGTAAAAAAACAGTTGGGAAATACAGCTGATTTAATGGTAGCCTGTAGAAAAATATATGTATTGACTGTAGTGGTCTGAAAATCAAGATATATAGGTCAAACGGGACCTACTGACAGACAACAGGGTTTTCAAAATATCATTGTTCCACATAGATTTAGATCTACTTCCATTACAGTATATCACATTAAGGGCCTGATCCAAAGCAGTTTAAACTCAACAGGTTATTAGTAAGCTTTGCATCAGACAGCTAAGCCTGGAAGTCTATAAACATGAAATTAAAAGTGCCGTTTAGAAACCAGTAGTAGGACTGCCTCCATGTGATTTTTGTGCAAAACCAAAATCATGCAGAAACAAACTGATAAATGGAAGGCTTGCTTAGTTTTTTTCCTAGTGGTTGTGTTCACCATGAGTCATTTCTAATGCACAACACTTACTGATAAATGGATCACTTTAGTCATTGAGGTAGTTTTCCTCATAGTACCTGCATGTGATGTGTAGAATTAAACTTCATTTATATACAGAAATTAGAGGCCTTAAATACGCTCACAAACAGAAATTCCATCACAGTAAAGGAAGCTACTAAGCTGAAACACAAAGTTCATATAACCAGCTTTTTCATCCCCAGCTCTTAAATCTCCTACTTACCCAGGCATTACTGAGATATTTGTCTCTGTACCATTCCTAGATAAAAAGCTACAACTTGCTTCAAGGAAACAATAGTAGTTCAGATCAGTGGCACCAGTGTGTTCCACAGTGGCTCTGGATGGGGATTCATCCTAAATCAGAGGGTAATTGCCTGTTTCTCAAAGTCCTATTCCAGGTTCCACAAGTAGAGTTTGTTTTTTCTAGGGCAGCACTGACATGGGAATCGGCTTTGGCACATTAACCTTCATTATTTAATGTTGCAAACGCTCCTCATCTGCCAAATAATTTATGCTTTTTACTGAAGCTAAATCTTTAGAACAAACATATTAACTATATACAGAATCAGTTTCAAATAAATCACAATTTCTGCCCCAGTGCCAAGTTTTCACTTGGGAGCTTAAATTTTTGTTGCCAGGCAAATAAAAAACTGCTGTTCCCCTCATTATTAGCATTCTACAGCTATCAAACTATTACTTCTCATTCAAATATTTCCTAAAAACTCACCTTGCTGAAACATGTGATTGTGGGGGACTAAGTCCATGATCTTTCACTAGGCTTCACTTGTCCTGGTTTTTCAGTCAGGTATTTTACAGGAGCCACACAGGGTAGTCTTTGTCATATGTTTATAAATCACAGCATACACCAATAATCAATAAAAGATGTAATAAAAGGTTAAGAGGCAGAGACAATTTAATCAGAAAAAAAGTTTTTCCCAGTGTCATAGGGATTTCCAATTTCTTTTTATTGGTTTTCCCTCCTGCAGGACATGATGCCATGGAAGAGAGAACAAAGCAAGGCAATCCAGCTCGTGAGTTCTGTCTAGTTCCCATCTGGAAGCTGATAAGAACAAGATTAAGTAGAATTCATCCCAAAACATTTCAACTATGAATTATTTTTCTAAAGAAAAATGTTTCATTGTGCCTGTGCAAAACACGGAATTGAATGTATTAAAAAAATTCTGTAGAAAACTGATCATGTTCAAAAAGGAACATTTTTATTCTGCAGATGGCCAGATAGAAAATAAAAAAAACAAGCTTTTGATGCAATTTGTCCCTCCTAAAGAATTTAGTTGTTTAGGGAGGGAGGGGGTTTTGATATTGTTTAATTTTAAACAATTAGTCCTTCAAAAACATCAAGTCACTTAAAGCAGAACAATTAAAATAATTTTTTTTAAAAAAAATCACTAATTTCTGCCCTTGCTGGAAGATGGGTAATTAAATAAAACCCAACAACAGTGAAAGCAAGATGATTACACAGAGAGTTAAACAGAGAGAAGATCCCAGAGGACCATACTAACAGATGTGAATGATATATTATGCCATTGTTATCAAGCAAAACTATTCTCTTTGCTTGTAAATTAAGTTAATGTGTTAGTATTAATACTTAGGG
This sequence comes from Platyrinchus mystaceus, assembly GCA_035041135.1. Classification (NCBI taxonomy): domain Eukaryota; kingdom Metazoa; phylum Chordata; class Aves; order Passeriformes; family Tyrannidae; genus Platyrinchus; species Platyrinchus mystaceus. The sequence continues at coordinate 54,794,935 of JAWWLV010000144.1, forward strand.
ATTTGAAAAATAAACCAGATTTCAATTACCATCATATTTCTATATGTGGTGAGGATCGAGTCCCTTCTGTCAGGAAGCATCCTGCAAAGTATTAGCTACTTAGAAGTTATTCTCCTGTTCATCTACCTCCACATCTCGCAGGGTGACAGGACAAGAGCAGGGGAGAGAGGGGGGGCTGACATGGGTGGCAGCAACACTAATTCTGACTAACTCTGGCCCCTCACTGAGCCTCCATATAGGCTACCAACACCACCCACCCACCCAATATGGATAAAGACAAGCAAAATTAGAGCAGTCCCTTCAAAATATCCCTAGGACTGATCTGAATTGACAGTGCAGAGCTAAGGGCTGTGGAATGTGTACAAGTGGGGAGAAGCAGCACCCAAGGGCCCCAAGTCTGACCCAATCAAGAGAGAGGGAATCAAAACATTTCCTCACCTCCCCTACTGCAGCCTCACAGTTCATTTGTATTCTCCAGTTTGACCCCCACTCCACACCCCATGGGCCTTACCAGGGGTTTGTCTTTGCATTCGGGCAACAATCCCCACCCTTTATATCCATTTCCCCCTGAGCAGCTCCACAGAGAACCTCTCTGTGCCAGATCCAAGTGATAAAAACAAGGGCAGGAGGCCCCTCAGTAGAACAAGGAGCCTTCCTCCCACCTCTGCAGTGAGAAACAGGAAACATGCATAATTAGTTAATTTAAACCCTCTAATGAGTGTTGTTTTATGTTCTGACATTAAAAGATGTAAGAATCATTTAAAACCTGGAAGGCAAATTCAGTGTTGGTGCAAACAGCTGACTCCAGTGACATTCAGCTTGTTTATGCATGCAGTGAATTTGGCCTGCATGTAGTTTTTGCTCAATGCTTCTGTCAGACAATGCAGAACAAATAATATTTGGCTTCATCTCACTCTGGGCAGATCAACTATTTGCACCCAGGACTTTTTTCTTTGTTTGCCAGTTTGAATTTTCCCCCAGCCCAGGCTTTGATGTACCTTTATAACAGCTGCAAAACACATTTCATGCCAAGGAGCAATTTGCAGGCACAGCACTAGACATTTCAGAGCATTGCTAGTTATTCATACAGTATTTTTTTGGCAGCTTTTCGAAATATAATACCATAGAACTGTCATCTCTCACAGTAACAAGTATTTTCATGCATTTGTCTTTTCTGTGAAAATAATTTATAATTTTTTACCACAACAGAGAACTCATCCTAGCAACATAGAAATTTTAAATCCAATAGTTTGCTTTTAATAGTGCTAATTCTAAAGCAGTCTTAACGAAAGCTATCTTGATGCACATGTACAAAGCATCTCTTGAAGGTAACAGAAATGAGGCAAAAAAAAAAGCAACCCCATAAAAACACCTTACATCCCCCACTGCATGCTTCAGCTGACCTACCTTTCCCTAGGGAAAGAATGCAACGCATGATAAATCATATGCATGCTGTGAAAGCAAAGCCTCATCTCTCTGTTCCTGCTTTTTCTGTACAAAATGTACATAGAATACTATAGATGTACTTTTAACTTAGATAATAATTCCACATGAGAATGGGTTTCTGTTAAGCAGACCTAGGTCTTATGCACTTCATTTACTTAAAACTAGGCTAGGAAGGCCCTGAACTTTGCCATTTTTGAGTGATTGCACCATAAAGACATGATAAATAATTTTTGTTACCTAAAAAAAACCCCACCATGGCTTGCACACATTCTTTACTATCAGCAAAAAAATAAAGCTGTTCATGCTATTTTTGCTCAATGAAAGGAGTTTTCATCACAGGTTAGCTTCTGGAACATGAGAGGATGATTCAGTTTACCCGCCTTTTAAGACCCAAATGTATTTTCTACAAAGTTGTCCAAGGACAGTTTCATCAGAGAATTTAAATTCCATTGATAGTTAACTACAAATAATCCATTCCTACAAGCCAGCAGCCCCAGGGCACCATTTCTAGCCTACTATCTTTCCTCAGTTCATCAGGCACATCGCTGTTTTCTTACTTTGTGTTTCACATCACAGGCAGACTGAGCAATCACCTTGAGCTACATTTTCAATGTAGAAATCAAACATCCAAATCTCATGTTCTGGAAGACATCCATTTCTACTCATCGAACCCTCCCCACCTCGTTCACCTTGTCAAGAACTCATCTCATCAGACTGATATTCTGGCTTTTAGGAAAGATCTGGGATCTGGGCTTCAGGCACTTCCAGAAGAACCTCCTGAGAAGTGCCACCTGCAGGAAGTTTCAGCTCACCAGCACAAGACTCCTCTGTCCTGGAAGGCAGGTCAGCCCTGCATGTGCAGGAAGGAGTGCCCTTCTCCCATCTGCTCCAGGCCCAGAACCTCTCTGGGAAACAGAGAAAAGGATAACTGCTGCCAACTCACCACTCCGCTCCTGCCCCCTCATGCGCCGTCCCCAGCTGCCAGGCAATTTGATATTCATTTGGCAGCAAGCATCTTGTTCTCTCAGAGAAAGTAAACTAATTGCCATCATTATTACTGTTGTTTCTCATCCCATTTCTGCTTTGTGCCACTTGGCTCTTTTGATCATTCATCTTAAATATACACAAACTTCAATCCATTTGATTTATCAGTGTTGTATTCTGCAGGTTATTACTCTTTTCAGAAAATACATTTTCTCATAGTTTTATGGCATTTGGATAAGTAAGGAGTCAGTGTCTCCCGCTGCACCTTATTTACTTTTCCCCTCCCTCCACATATCAGTTAATAAAAAAATAAGGATGCAAAGTATAAGATAATCTTACGAGATAAGAGTGGCTGCAGAAACATACAGAGAAGTTAAGCACCATCACCTCGGAAATCAATAGCAAAGTTGGGAAAACTTCCAATCTCTTGATCTAAATCCAACAGTCTCAAAAAGTGCTTTATTTTTAACATCACCTTGGTTTAATTTATAACATATTTCTCATTTCAGTTGTTTGAAATACTTGTAACATGAAATTAAAAATAAGTGACAAGCTGTCCTTTATTTTTCTGGTTGAGTTTTAAATTAAAAAGAAGAACCTAACATCATCCCTACATCCTATATTTCAAAATTTAAGTTTGATTAAAAAAGAAGAGATCAAATGAATAGCAGAAATTGTGGATATTTTTTGTTTCAAATGAAGAAATTTTTATTAAAAAAGGAAGGAAAATATCAGGAAAATATCTACAAGTATTTCTCAACAATAACTTGCTGGAGATAGATACGAACATTTTAGGTCAATTTGGTGTACGTAATATTAATTACATAAGAACAACAGTCAAATCCTAAGGATTCATTTCTAGAGATCTTCTAATACTTAAAACTTTACTTAGAAGCATTTTTGGCTAACTAGGTGGTAGGTGAAAGAGATACATATACCCAAAATGATCAGAGCAGGTAGTGCAGCAACTAGGTAGCTTTCAATTTGTCATTTAAGAGACCCACGTAGCAAAAAAATACAGCCAGCAAGGCAGCTGGATGCACAATTTATTTCCACTCTCTTGTCTCCTAATAAAGACTACTTCTCTGTCATAGCAGCAACATTCATTATATTTGGAGCAGTGAAACAGTGAAAACATCATCATGCTATAATTGGCCTGAGGGATGCTGACATGTCAGTTCTTTCAGTCAGAGGAAGATTGTGGCTCATTTCTTCAGTGATTCCCAACCAAAAACGGTTCTGCAGCTGAGAGTTCCTACACCTTTGTTATAGCTATTAGTCTGTCCCATCAGGCTTAGATATCCTAAAATGCAGTAAGCAAACTCAAAACTAACAATCAGTCATCCCTACTGGATTCTACTTTGGCTTGTAACAAATTGTGGGGTTTATGAGCAATTACAATTAAATAATTTTGTGATGAAACTGTTATTGAGAGGCACCATAGAACAAAACCAGCAGCATAATTCAATCAGTTTTCTCACTAAAGATACATTGTTGATCAGTATTCTTCAAATCAAGGCCTTCTACCCTTGTGTCTTGTAAAAGACAAAGGACATTTCTCTAACCTCATTAAGTTCACAACAAAGACCAGAAGGAATACTCTCTTCAGTTTTCAAAAGATGACATATGGTGTGTTCCACAGGATTGTCAGAACTAATCTCTGAAATCTTCACCTTAAATTGGCTGACAACTGTGCTAAGCTAAAGTTATTTTTGTATTAACCCTTAGGAATACAAGCTCTTTCCAGATTGCTAGCAAATAGTAAAGCTAGTAACCTTAGCAATTCCATTTTGCTGTCGATCTGAAAGGCTCAAGGCAGTATACATGTGCCAACCTTCAAACTATCCAGTAGGAGAGATAGTAAAGCCACTTTAAAGGTAGAAGTATAGAGTAACAAAAAGAATAAATAGATGGCAAGATAAGATTGCAATTCAAGGACAGAGCTAACATCCAAGTCCTAGCTCATAGCTGCAGACAGTCTTGTCATTTAATGAAGTATATCCTAAATACTTGCCAGATACAGCACAACATCAGCAACAGCCAGTTTGAAAACTTCTGAAAACTAACATTTTCACATTCACAGAAAAACATCCACATAAGGCACTCACTCCAATTTAGTTGGCTTTATGAAAGCAGTTCTGGTTGGGACTTAGAAAAATATTAATTCCAACACTTCCATTCATGTACATCAAGAATTTTATGAAACCGGGGAGATCTCTGCCTAAACAAAGAATCAAATCATTATTATCCTGAGCAAAGACCCCGAGTGAGATGCTCAAATATACTAAGTAACTTGTTTCCCCTCTCCCACAAATCTATAAATGGATATTCACAGATTCCATGAAGAAAGCTGATTAAACACTAACACAGTTATTACAGCCAGCAGTCATGTAGACAGGACAGGACTTTAGTAAAAGGAAAGTTTTTTTCATTAAGTGCAAGAGTCACCAGGTTCAACTTCTCCCTCCATCATTTCTGATGGTCTCTTCTGGCTTTTGCCGAAGGCTGTTTCTACCATTGCTATGTACGCTATCTAAAAAGATCAATAAGATCGGTGAACACTAGCAAAATGTGTTTTAACAACACATCCAGACATATTTCTCAGAAACTAGACAATTTAGGCATTCTTTGGCTTAGCAGTAGAGAAAAGGAAAGCTCACATCTCTAGAAATCATTTCCCTTTGATCATTTCTTGATCAGACACAACAGCTTCCCTCAACTTCATCTACAGAAGTTGTGTTAACCCTTCCTAGCTTTTTGTTGCACTAAGGAATATTACAACATATTACTGCTCCAAGGTGAGGTATTTTTTTCATAAAATATTTGACTAGAAAAAAAGCCTTTTTGGAAGTGAGGAATATCTATTGTCCCCAAGATATTTTTGTGCCCTCAACTGCAAGTTGGATTCCTACACATTTTTTTCTCTAAACTTTGCTCCTCACAGCTTCTTCCTAGCTTTATTTCCATAAAGAGCTACAAGCCATACTTATTTTTGATCTGCATGTTCATTGTGCTTGACTGTAGTGTTAGCAATCACAGCCCATCTGGGTATGTCTTTTTTCTTTATCTGACTACTGTTTACAGTAATTTGCCTCTGCATACTCCCCAAGCTGTGAATGTGGTTATTCAATCATGATACATAAATATCATTTCAGAGACAATTTCAGATTCAACAAAAAGCATGGGCAAAAAGATAGGCATTCCTTTCATGAACAACAACAAAAAAATCTTCAGTTGGTGTTGTTCAGGCAACAACATCAACTTACATGCAGTCTTGGGGACACATCACTCAGATTCTTGTGAATAAAGAGTCATCAGAGTCGGAGACTCTCTGGCATGCACCAAAAATTAAGCTTGCAAGCTCCTCTAGGCAGAAGAAAAGAAACAAAAAAAGCATTCAAGTCCCTTTCATGTCACATAAACAAGTGAAGGAGCAAAAATAACACCAGTATAAACACTTCACCTAGCAGCTCATCACATCCATGGGAACCTCTATAGCAAAGATTTTGCATCAGCTCCATATTGATCACAGACGAAAATTGGTTAACCATTTTCTTCTCACAAAGTTTCTTGTCCTGAAACTGCTAGCATCTTTGTCATATAGGAGTTTCTTGTTTGACAACAGAAGAGAAGCTTTAACTTCAACAGTCCTGAAAATTAAGCCACTAACTCTACTGTGTTGCAGCCTATTTTCAAAACTCACTCCATTCAAACGAATTATAAATGTCTATCTACTGCTCAAAATCAAACCCCCTGATTTTATGAAGGGGTTTTTTGCATCTGTACGGTCATAATAACATAGGTATGCCTAGATTTTTGCAAATGTTTTTTCAATTATTCCCTAAAAATTAATGGTGGTCTTTTGCAGTAGGCTAGTACAAGTTCAAAATCCGTAGACTTTCTTACAGAGCTCTGAGACATTATGTCTGAAAGAAACACAGACATTACTGCAGAAATCCACATCAACAGAACCCAGAAAGTGTTACAGGTGAGAATACTATAAGGTTGTAGGATCAGACAGCCACAGTTGGCCTATAATTATTAGCACTGCACTGACAAGCGCATGCATGTGTATATATATTGAAAATTATTTATATGCATAAAATGATTTTGTCTTGTATAATATTCATTACATATAAATTAATATGTAATATAAATAATTCTCTCCTACTACAATAATGGTTTCCAATTAGACCTCACACACAGTAAAAGCTTAAGCCTGTGCCAAACCATGTATCAGCACTTTTAAGCTAAGTCAATGCTACAACACTATATCCGTGAAGCACTGGCAGCTAGCAGACCCTAGATTTGCAAACATCTAAAAATCCAAGCTTGTTTTACAGCAACTTTATTGGCAAAAGCATTTTACTTTTAAACTGAAGTCCTGACCTTTCCAGGGCAACAACACTTCCTACTGGATGTTGCCATTTCCAAATACAGGCAGAAATAGCAGAAATAGCCCTTTCTGTAGCAGGTTCACTGAAAGGTGTTCAGTACATTTCCAAGTGAAATACAAATATATTTTCCCAAGCAAAGCAGTGAAATACCAAGGGTATGGGAAATAGTTACTGCTGACCTTCAGTAAGATGATGTCTGCTATGTGAAGCTACATAGCTGGCCAGGATCTGTGTCCCAAGACATGTTTGTGACAGCTTCCAAAAATCATAGAGTGATAAGATATTGTTTCAACACCATCTGTAGGTCCTAGCTTACCTAACCTTTCCTACTGGTTTCAGTGGTCCAATTGCTTTCACAGTGCAAGTCTTCTGGCCACAATCTGGTAGGTTCAGACTCCCCAGGTGTGTCCAGCCCCTTCTCTTTAGGTGGGGAAGCAGCTCTCTAAAACAACAGTGCACTCTTGTATGAACATGTAACTGCTGCAAACAGACAGCACAGCACAAGGGGACACTCTAGTCCCTCCCTCACCACATTTCTACACTTCAATGTTTTATCAAAAGGTTTGTCTTCATGACCATAACATATTTAAAATTCTCCAGGATGACTACAGAAGAGCAGGACTCCACACACCCTCTGCCTTCTCTTGACTTTTGATTCAGCAAAACTTCAATAAATCCTATCATTTAAATAACCATGACATTAACATGAACACTTGCCACCGCTGTGTTACTTACTCTCCTTGTATCTCCATCAGGTCTTTTTAACACAGAGCAACTCTGAGATGAGGACTAATTATTGCTTTGTGTTTGCACTCCAACATCATTGAGCCCTACTTACAAGTATTTAAAATAATAATTGCATACTTGTATAAATTGCCACAGAGACAATTCAGGCACAACTACTTCAGTGCATGTAAAAAAAAAAATCTCACTTTACTGTCATTTGCAAAACAAGATATAGCACTGAGAACAATAGGAATTAACAAATTTAGAGACAGATATAGATAGATACACACACATACACACATACATATATATTTAAGTCACTGTCTAAAAACTTCAGGACTTGGGATGAAATTGTCATGCCTAAATCTGTTCATATCTGAACCAACTCTCTAGTGAAGAGAGAAAACGATTAAATAAAGCTCATGAAATAGGCATCCTTTAAATTTGACTTGAATGGAATTTCTTTTCCACTACTTGGGGTTGAATTAGCTTAACATTTGCAAGATGTAACATCATTGACTCTAAACTAGACGCTACATCTGATCTGGCCTCAAGTGTTAGACGCAACCAAAGCCATAGGGTTTTTCTAGAGGAGCAGATTTTTGCCTGGAAAATGAGTGTTAGTAGCTCCAGGTTTACCCAATACTTCTTATAAATGATGGCATACATTAATGTGACATAAGCTTTCCATTGAGCTCATGATAGAAAGAGTGTTCATGAATCAGTGTGCCAAACGCATTTCTAGTTGTATCAACAACTCTCCATCAGACTAGGAATTATGCTGGGTCGATATCAGGTTTTCAGAAATCAAAGAACCTGAGAAAAAGTAGATATTTTGATCTATGTAAATATTAAACTACATAAAATGATGATGAGACAGTTAAGATGACATAGATTATTACATTAACCTGCCTCAACAACCCATGAGGAAGGAAAGCTGAGCCATGAAAATCATCTGTAATTATTTAATGTGGATGAAAATCAACAATTTAGGACTGATCACGTAATTCACAGTTAGTGTGCAGTGTTAATGTGCAATGTACCTATATGAGACAGGCTTTATTCATACAAGATCCAAAATCTATTTTTGGATTTAGCAATTGTTTAGAGAAATGGAGTTTAAACAAAAGTTTAGCATCTTAAAAAAGCCAACTTAGAATTTGAACAGCCTAACATATTACTGTACTAAATACCCCAGTATTTTTAGAGAACAGGAGTATGTTTGCTTAATTTCCTGAGATGTTATTAGGACATTAAAATTCCATGGGAAAACCATAACTGTACCCTCTTGTGCACATTAGTAACATCATCATATGACAGACCTTGCACATGCCACGCACTTCTCTGCCAGCTCAGTTTTAAGTTTATGAAACTTTTCATGGAATTTAGTTAACTCTGGGAATAAGTCCCTAATGAATAGCACAAATGTGACAGATCAGAGGCAGCAAAGGGAGATGCACCGTAGGCCAGCCCTCCATCCCTACAGCTCATGAGCACTGTTTGCCCACGGTACCCTCCAACACCCCTCACAGGCAGAGGAAATGATAAAGTTGAATTTTAGCTGAAGGGAAGAACAAAGTACAATACGCCTGCAGCACATGACTCATTCAATATCACTACCCCCCGACCTGCAGTGTTGGGGAACATTGCTACAGGCAGTGTTTAATTCCGTCTTTAGTATTCTTAGCATAAGTGGGGTTTTTTAATTGGCTATATGGGTGAGAATTTTTTTTCTTTATTAACAATAATGGAGCACAGTCTCCAGAACTCCAAAGAATCTTTCCAAATGAAAAGTAGTTCTAGTGACAATCTCTGAGCTTTTCTAGCAGAGTGAAATAAGGTAACTCTGGCATCATTGGAAAATGACACTGGCTGCAGAATTCTACTCTATCCACAGGCTGACATACCCCTCAGAAGGAACCTATGAAGATCTTCAGGCAAATTTGTTCCCTATTCAGAGTCACATGACTAAACACCACTTAGTAAGTCAAAACCAAAAATTATTGATTCTCTCTCTTTTCAACAAGCTAATTTTGAGGTGTCACATGGATGAACAGAGTACATGAGAGTCTGGCTGGATACAGCACTGGAGTTCTCTTTATAGATGAGCTAGATTCCCTTTCTTCTCACAAGTAATTTTTTTAAAAAGTAGGATTTTCAATTTAGACAGTATAGTTTAATTGCATTAAAATTTTATGTCCAATAGTAAGCAAAAGAAAAGAAAAAACCAAAACACCACAACAACAAATTTTAGCAAGTTTTCAATGTGTAGAACTGGAAATAAGTTTTTTGTTCTCTTCCTGTTCCCACCAGAGTATTTATACTCTGTATAAATAGTGTGACAGAGCAGTACCTTAATAAGTAGGATATAATTGCTTTAAAATATATTTCCGTACCAAATAGGTATGACTAGGGTACAAATTCACCACAAGTGGTGGTGTCCAAATTACTGCTCGACAGGAGAAGGGAATCTTTACAGATGATTGCTTGACTTTTGTAGGAGCTTCAAGAACATGTTTTCCCACCCACATATTTTGTTCTCCCTATTGCTGTTCTTCGGTTGTCATAGCTGATAAAAAGTTAAACAGTCTTCCCAGTTATGGAAATAACATTGCATGTATTGGGATTAAGGTAATGAATATAAACTTGTAGTCATCAAAATTTTCAAAAACAGTACCTAGAAATGATGAGAATTTGAGTAAGTATATTCTCGTATAGAGACATATGCACACAAGAGAGTGCAGGTGATGTCTAAAACACCACAGGACTTTATGAAGTAGTAGGATTTGACCTTTAAAAAGAAAGAAAAAAAATTCTGAAAAAAAAAGTGTGACAATAAAAATACAATACCAAGCTACAACCACAGTAGCTGCACTAGATATTATATTATTATATTCTCTTTTCTCTGTATGTGGCCTGTATAGTCTCTCCAGAGACACTCATCTCCCTGTGGGCATAAGCTGTCCAACAGACTATAAAGACACCGCTGCTCTGTGTGACCAACCACATGTGCTGCTTCAGGAGCTTCACTGGAGACACACAGACCCACTGAAACCAGAGGTGAATATGCCAGGTAAGCCACTTTCAGGGCTTACACCAGGCTGCTTGCAATCACCCCTGCTTTTACCTTCCCCATTCAAGCAACCATCAAAAAAGAGAAAGAATGTAAAATGACAAAATCCCTGAAGCCTACAAAAGAAAAATTAACAAAATAGCAACTCTAGATCTGCAGGAAAGCAAGCAGAGCCTCATTGACAGAAATGAAAGAGCCTGAGACAAGTTCAGGCATCCTCAATATTAGGAAAGATAGGTTTCTTTGCTTTCTAAAATCCTTCTGCTCCAAATACTATGAATAAATATTGTATTTTAAGAATCTGTGCAGATGAAGTGCATAAAAATTATTTCTTGAAATGTTTGGGGTTTTTTTCCTCATTGATTCAAGAACTAACATAGGCCTTTTCAAGTAAAACATCAAGTTTTCACATATATTACTTAGCAGCCATTAGAAAAGATAAAAACTACCTAAATACAAGCAAATTGGTATTGAGCTACATCAAGAGCAGCTTGAAAATCCATTTCAACATGAGATGGAGACAGTTTTAGCATATTGCACAAACTTTAAAAATCCCATTTTTGTATGGGTTGCAGAAAAAACACAAACTGCACCCTGCAGCCACAGTCTGCTCCAATAAGAGTTTTATGAGACTAAGCATGATTTAAAATGGAGTAGTCTTTTTTTCATACATAATTTTCTGTTTCTCACCATTCCATCTCTGTCCCAGTAGTTCATTTTTTGGAAGTAGTTTTCCCTTGAATTGGATTTTAAATACTCATTATTACAATTCTGTTAAGTAAGACTGCAAGCACAAATGCCTCTCTCCGTCAGGAAAAATATATTGTGAGAAATAAAATTTTAAAGTTGTTTAGTTTTCAGGTAGCATCTTTGCTTGGATTGCCTTTTTCTAACAAACAAACAAAAAAACCCTAAAAAAATCTCCATAACTCCTGCAAATCCAGGCTGTAAATGGATCCAGTTTTATCAAGGATCTCCAATCCCCTGTTGACACAATAATCCTTTGTGATCCTTCAGCTTCCAGCATGTGCCACCTAACCAATCTCAACTTTGCCATTTTTAATCATTAATAATGTTCTAATATTAATCATTCTTTAACAATAGATGAAAGATGCATCTGCATGGATTTTGAAGTAGAAGGCTCAGTCTTTATTAGCTGCAAGGTGATCCCCCTCTTCCAAAAAACGTGTCACCTTACTGGGCCTAGGCTGAGTTAAATTTCTTCTTTCATCAGTCAAGGAATCACAGTTAGCAGTTTTAAAGCAAATCCCTTGGCTCCTCTCCTCCTTATGAGGATAAAAATATATCAGCTATACCCTAAGACTCTGTTCATTATTTATCCCTGGAAGCGGATGTTCTCAGTTTTACTTCCCTTAAAAGACTTGTAAATTGATAAACTATGTCCCTGCAATATGACAAATCCTAGTTTCACTTTCCTTTAAAACAGAACTGTCCCTTAAAATGAAAGTAACGACACAGGCACCTGCTCTCTTTTCTTCCAGACAGAGAAAAACAATTCAGGTCAAAAATACACAGACGAACCAGACATACAACCCTGAGACTAGCTCAGTTGGTTAGAGCACAGTGCTAACAATGTTAAGGTTGTGGGTTTGATCCCTATTTGATCACTTACAAGTTGGACTCAAAGACCAGAATATTCTGTGATTCTGTGATATCTCTGTATGGGAGCAGGGCAGGCAATGATTGCCAGTGGCTGCAGGAAGGAGACCAGACCCTCTCCTTCAAAACGTAAGGAGAGTTACTATCCCATAAACAGCATTTTTAAGGGTAAGGCTGTAAGGTAAACTTTAGCTAGGGACATGTTTTAGGTACTCTGACAATGATGAAATGTGTCAATTAATAACTAAGCAGTATTCCAGCATGCATCAAACTCCATTGAAACATCTTTTAATTCCAAAATATTTATCTTTGTTTTGATCAACCCCCATTAATGCATTGGGGGGTTCAGCATTTACTTCATTTTCAGAATTTACTGTATTGTAATGCTCCCTTTTAATAACTGGATTTGAGATGCAGCCTAGACTACATTTCTTTCTTCAGATAATATTTTGAAAACTACTCAACTTTAAATTATTTTTTCTGCCTGTCTGGGCTCTTTGTAGGTCTAAAAGCATCAAACCTACAATTTGTTATATTGCATTGTTATGCAATTGCAGATTTCTCACACTTCTTTTTCCTCTGCAGGTCATCCCACAAACAACCACTACCTAAAATGGCCTATGCTTCTTTTAAAATGGGTTTTCCATAGAGAAAGTCTTCAACTGAGAATAAAAAAAAAATAAATAAAAAAACCCCAGCAAACAAACAAACAAAAAAAACACTCTGAAAACCAACTTCTCTCTTTTGGTTACAAGGAAAAATATTTGAGCAAATATTTATTATTAAGTTGTCTTCAGGTTTTCTCAGTGAAATTACAGCAGCCACACCAGACACCAGCTTTAGGTTCTGGAAATATGCCTCAATGGGTTTTTCCCTGATGGGCTCCGCAGAAGCACAGAGGCTCACCCAGGTGGACAGTCACCAGCACAGCACACTGGTTTCAAGAGGCCAGGCAAATTGTTTCAATCACTGTGTTGAATCAGTGTGTTTCAGTACTAAAACATAGAAACAATATTGCTGAAGGAAAATGAGGGGAACATTGATACAGAGGAAGGTTAAAGTGCACAAACTGACATGTCCGGAAGAAGCTGAGACAATTTTATTTAATGCTATGTTAATAAGAGTGGAATAGACACCAATACTGTTTGCAGCTCACATAAATAACATTGTGTGCAATAGTTGGTAAAGTGGTGGGTGTTAAGGTTTGCTGATGCATTTTCTCCCAGAGAAAGCAAAGTTAAAGACCTTTTGTATGATAGCTTCATAAAACACAGTCAAAAGCCTTTTGTAAGAGGTAGCTTCATTAACATTAAAAAGATGTAAAAGTATGACATTTTTCTTGTACAGAGAACAGCTACAAAGGTAGTAACCCTCACCTCCTGAACATCACTTTACGTTACTTGATAGCAAACCCCTGTGGAAAACACATTAAACAATATTAGCATAGCGCTTCCTGCTTCACAGAGAACAAAATCTTCTCATGGTGACTAGAGCAAGATAGAAGAAAAATGATGTCGCAAAAGGTGACCTCTGAATAGTTTTATAGAGAACTGATAATATAAACCTATTCTCTCAAAATAGAACAGCACAATTGCAGTGACTAGCTAAGGAGGATTAGTTCAATTCTCCTATAGCAAGGAGAAAGTATTTTGTTTAAATTTAAGAAACTACAAATTAAGAAATATGATTACATTAGGAAGAATTCAGTTTTGTATGACCTTTCCCATTGACAACAGGCCATGAGTAATCTATAGAAACACCAATCTTGTCATATCAAGCAGTGCATAGCAGCATTAATGCTGAAGACCTTCGAGACTCCCTAATGATAAATGGTTGCACTGCAGTAGCACTAGTTAGCATGCAGAGTGCCCAAATCCCTTGAGAGACAAAATACTCCAAAATCAGAGATATACATTTGTGGGAATATTTTGGAAAGTAAACACAACAGATTTCGTACAAAAAAATTGAGAAATTGAAGGCAGTCCTCAATTTTATTTAGTAATCGGGTTGATTTATTTTTTTAGAAGCAGTAAGAGTACAAATTCATACAAGTTTTAGTCAACAAAATGCTGCTTTTATATTCTATAGGAATGCTAAACTTATAAGCTTTGAGGATTTATACATAAATAAAGATGAAGCTCAGAAATAGGCATGGCATTCTTTCACTCCTGTTTAGAAATATTTAAGAGTCTTTGAGCCAAGTTGAATGATGGATTTTTCATAAATTCAAGTATTCCTATTTTTGTGAAGCTTTTACATTAAAATTTTTTGTTATTTATATTTCCTTTCGCTTTTCACTGTTAAACAAACAAACAAACAAATGCATCAGTATTTGGTTCTCCTAACTTTCTTCTAAAAAAGAGCTTTGTTAAGGGATGTTGAGAGCTACAGATACCTCCAGCACCTCCAGCCCAGCACCCTCTGTCCTGGTTGCTGGAGCCCAGCCCAAAGCCTGGGGACCCATGGCTCTGCCCAGCCCGAGGGACATGGCTGCTGCTTTCCCAGCTGCAGGTTCAACCAGTAGTGAAGCTACACGTGTCTCAGACACACATGCACACACACACAGAGGACACTGACACAGCCGGTCACACAGGCTGCCACAGATAAGGTGCTGCCTTCAACAGCACCTACATACAGAGCTCATAAAACTCGAGCCAGACAGCCAGGTCCCCTCCTCCTCTCCAGCTGGTAGAGACAGAAGGTCACTACTGAAAGCACACAAACACGCCCCTTTGTGGATCACTCAAGTACCGACACAGCTTCTCTGTCCAACTCCCCTGTCCAGGTCCTGTGCCCTGCTACTCACCCCACAGGGTCCCTACTCGCCGGCTGGTCCTGCGTGAGGTTTGCCAGTGAACGCGCACTGACACCTGATCTGGGGGACGAACACTCACCCCAGCAGCAGCAGCCGGCACCAGGCACACGGGCTCTGACCCACACTCCCACTCCAGCTGTGGACAATGAGCCTCTCACTCGCCTCACTCACACTGCTCCCGGCCCAGTGGTGGGAGACGAGAGCTCCCCGCCTGCTCCAGTGGGTGGCACAAAGATGCCAATGGCTCCAGTGGGTGACATCACAGGCCAGGGGTGCGCTCTTCCCCAGTCTGACATCAGCTGCCCCAAATCCATTCACACAGGACCTCAGCAGCTGGCAGATGCTCCTTGCAGCACTCACACACAATGAGATTACAGAGAGAGATCTTTAAAACAGGATTTAATCAGAAGACCAGACAGACTGCAGTGATCAGGTGCAGGGCTCAATCAGGCAAACATACTGACCAGCTCTGTTTTACAAGCAATGGATCCCTTTCACACACCTTTCTGTCTACACCCACATTGCTCCTCCCTGACCCTCTTCCCTTGCACATTCCCCCACCAGTTTGGGCAGTACCACCAACCCCCTGCAACATCCTGGACCCTCAGGTTTTACAGCTTTATCAGTTACGATGTCCCCATTTGCTTAAAAATAGCTAATTAATTTTTGTTTCTTGTCTTTGTACCATTATGTTTGTCTGCCAGGTCTGTCTCTCTGTTTCAGTTATTGCTTCCCCCTTCTCCTTTGCATCACATTTGAGAAGGTCTTTGACCAGATAATCTACAGAAATAAGTGTTCCCATGTTCCCCACACTCTTTATCGGTTACTTTGACATACCCCTACATACTCCCACATAGCCTTAAAAACTGCTGATTAAAGTGAAATCAAGAAAGAAATACACTTCAAAAGTATCCATGGATAAATTGTCATGGGAGTCTTCCACCTTCTATTCTTGCTTCTGGTGTGCTCAGGCAAGGACTGCATTCACACTCAAGTAGAGAATTTATACTCCCTGAATTTTCAAAGCAGCTCCATTTTATTCCAATGGACCCTCCAGGGAGGAAAGTAACACTCAGCATGAGTAAAGGGTGCTTTAAACTCAAAATACAAGGCAGATTATACAGCAACAGCCATTCAGAGGGGGAAAAAAAAAAGCCTACATAGTCCACAAACCAAAGACAAGTATGTAGTCAACAATTCTATTTTCTATGAGAAGGAGGGAAAAAGCTATTACATTTTCTCCAACTTTAAGCAAGCCAATGCTATAACCGTTCCACTCTCTTTTTAAACCCCTAAAAATGTAGAAATCTTTTGGGAAAACATAGCATAATTTTGAAAGAAAGTGTGTTGTTTCTTTCCTCCATGTTCCAATATTCACCTAGCTAACTCTTTGTTCAATAGGTGCCCAGCTCACTCTCCTCACCTTGTAAAGAAGGGCAATATCAGTTTCAGGAGTAGCACTATTCAACAGTGCTTGCAACTCCCACAAGAGCAACCCTGCTACAAAATCCAGAACAAATGGTAAGCACATTGAGAAGATTTTTTTCTCCAAATAGTTTTCATTTAGGAGTAGCAATAACATACTCACCAAGGATGGACAGGGGGTCTAACAACGTGGTCAGGGAAAGCACACAGTAAACAAGAGTAGCATCATTAAAGCTGGGGAAGGAAGCACGTGACATCTTTGGAATTCTCTACGCCGCTCCACAGTTCCAGAAATAGTTTCTAGACTTCAAATGTCTGATATCCTAAAGACTCTAATTTAATCCTCGCTTCTCCTGAAAGCTTTTATTGCCATTTTAAAAATTTATTTTATTTTCTCTGTAACCTAAAGTTCAGAAACACTGTCAGGAGGACACAAGAGGTTATGATTAAAATATATTACACTGAAGAAGATACAAAGAAATTGTATCCAATATTTCAAAACAAAACTCTTGGAATTAGAGGATTCAGGGTGGAGCTTTTGTCACAGTGTTAATCTAGGTAACCATTAGGCTCTTACAATGCACAGGACATAGTCCATACTCACTCAGTTTATGCACATGTATTTTAGACTGAAAGAATAGTTCCTTACAGTGTCTAAAGTGCCCCCTCTCCCTGTTTAGCATGCATTTTGTGTTAGAATTTAATTCCTTCATATGCAAAGAATTTGACACAACACTGTTAGAAAGATTAACTCTTCCCCCAACCTCAACCCCTCCTAGGAAGCTGTATATACGTGGCAGTTCATACACATTACCTCAAAGTGACTTCAAGTATCAGTGTTTCATAGCAATTATACTTTACAAAAAATTCTGCAGCTTCCAATTGAGCCAGGCAGTTTTTACGAAGAAAAGCGCTTTATTATTTTTTCCCCCCTTAAAAAACACAGCTTATGAATTCTACCTGCTTACTGATACATTTGACACTATTGGAAAAATAAGGCAGCTGATTTAGGAAACAAGAATTATTCACACTAGGGAGATATATATCATTAACCATTTTTTGTTTCTTAATCTGTTCTTCATGTGCTGTAGGTAGAGCAATTCTGCCACCTAGAGTAAAATCCAGCTCCAAGACAAAAAGATTTTGGTGAACATGCACTATCTACTTGACTAATTTGAAATGGAAGAGGTACCTTCTGTGGCAGATAATTAAATGCAAATATTATGGGTTTATTCACCTTTTTTTTAAATCAAGCTACAAATATTTAGTCAGCAGCTTGCTATCAAAATCAGCAAGATTGCCAGAGAACCAGGTGAAATATATAATAAATACTGTTGAGATAATTTACATTTTTATTGGCCCTTTCGTTACATACATCTCCAAATATTTCCACAACTTCACAAAATAGTTATCCATTTCCCCATATAAATTGGATAGAATTCCCTTAACAAGGTTTTAAATTAGGAATTAGCCTATCTGGGCAAATCAGAAAATTATAATCCAACTGAACAGAAAAATGGCTCCAGTTCATTCATATACATATATATATATACATATATGTAAATATATATGTTATATTTCTAAAGATTCCTATTTCAGAGGTCAAAAACTTCTACCATTTGATATGTAAAACACTGTCTGTTAGCTGGGAGGGGAAAAGTGAGGCAATGACAAGGCAAAGCAATTCCTTACAAAGAGCTGATGATCTTCAGTTTAATATATATAAAAGCTAGGATTTTAACATCTTATTAGTATGAATTAATGCATCTGCACCCAGTTTTCTAGCTCACAAGGATGAAGAACTTATGTCTCCTTGGTTATAAATCTGTGGCTTTAAAGATTCTGATAAATTTAAAGCAATAAATCATCCTATTCTGAGGACTGAAAGGACATATGCTGAGCTCTTCCATGAGCAGTTATGTCAAAGTATCAAATAGCACATAATTTTTCCACTAGTGATTCAAATACATTTGTCACCATGGTAGATGGAGATTTGCTTGCAACTAAACAGGCTAAAAATATTATTTTCTTCCTCCAGGTTCTCTATCTCAGAAAGGGGAGAACACCCTATAGAGGCTATGCAGGGTTAATCCCATGGCTCACCACACGTTGCTTGAAAAGGCATGGACAAGAAATCCCTTCAGAGGCAGGTATTGGATGTAACCTTCAGATCACAAAGTCTTTAAAAATTTGTTGCTATAAACCAGAAGAGCTTGCCAGATAAAGCATCTGTCTTTTTTGCAGTTCTCTTCCTTAAAACACCTGCTACTCCTGAAGCTGAGATAGTTAAATAGCTGAACCTTGGCACAACCCTTCCTAGCCATTCTCATGTGGTTGCTTTTGTGATAAAAAAGCACCAAAAATGAGTTGTTGCTGGAATTAAAAAAAAAGCCTGTGCTTATTTGCAATAATACGTTGCACCGAATGCACATAGCACACTTCATCTGAGGATCTAAGTGTTTTGCAAACATTAATTAAGCTCTGCACTGCTAATATGATTCACAGAATGCCATTATCACACCCAAGGGATGCAGGAAAGAAAGCCATTGAAGCGGAGTATAGGGAAGCAAGCCCTTGAAAGCACAATGACTCCATTACAGTTCACATCAACCTACAGGACAAAGGAAGCAAAGTCAAGGATTACTCAGAACAGAGCAGTTGATTTTTATGTGATTTATTAAGCATAGATACTTTTAAAAATTACTGGTTTCTTCTGACCTTTCTTTCTTTTCTTGTCACTTGCAGGATTATATATTATTAGCATTTCCCAGCCCTATTATTATTTCTGTATATTCTGTTATCTTCCTAACCTTAAATACATTCACAATTCTTTTCAAATCTGCTAGTCTTGACCTACTTCCAATCATTTGACCTTTGAGTATCACATTTCCTCCAAACACCCTACACCTCAAATTCTTTCACTTGACATTTCCCTCCAGAAGTCGGAGAACATTTTTCCTTTCTCAACCTTTAACACATTTTTCAATACTGCACTGATCATTCCTGACTGCCTGGGGAGCAAATCATTTCCTATTGCGAGGAAAAGGGAGTAAATAGACATAGTGAATCTTGGGAGCAAAGAGCAGTAAGCATTCATTGCCCATTCCTACTCCCTTTCTTCTCATCTCCATTACAGCAGAAACACACTGAAGAATGTGTCTTGAGTTGTTCAATAACTGGTGTGTTCTGTGTTCTGATAGGTCTTTATAGCATCAGTCATGTTATCAACAAAAAGCCAGGATGACTGAGTGTCTCTCTGGATTGCCTGTACACCAACACTCACAGTGTGCAGACATGAGGACAGAGATCTGCAAGAAGCTGGCAGGGCTACAATCTCACTGGGACCATGGAGACATGGTGGAGTAGGTCACACAGCTCAGCTGCTGAAATGAGTGGATGATGGTAAGGAGGTGGAGTTGCCCTTGATGTGAGAGCGCTGCAGGGGTTGGATAAGAGGTCTGCCTGGGGATGAATGATAAACCAGCTGGCAGATTACAGGTCAGAATCACTGAGCAGATCAAAACTGGTAGTGCTGTAGCTAATGTCTGCTATCAACCACCTGATTCAAAGTATTAGATACTTGTGGACTTCTCCAGACAACCATAGAAGCCTTAGGTGCACAGGCCCTGGTGCTCATGCAGACTTTGATCACCCCAATATGTGGTGGAGAAGCAGAGCACAAGAGATTGAGGATGTTTCAGGAGTGCACTAATGATGATTTTCTAATACTAGTCATCAAGCAGACAACAAGGGGAGGTGCTCTGCTGGACTTCATACTTACAAAGAAATTAAAAATAATCAGGGGTGTTGTGATTTAACCATGACCAGGCATCTCAACCCCATACAGCCTCTCACTCAATACCCCCACAGAGAGATGAGGGAGAGAATTAGAAGAGCAACAAACTTAAGAAAAATTGTAGGCTGAGATAAAAACAGGGTTGAGCTAAAAATTAGCAAAAGCAATAGATTATTAAGTCCCTGAGCAACAGAAACTCCCTGGAGAACTCCTTCCCAGTTTTACTGCTGAGAATGATGTCATATGTTATGGAATGTCCCTTTGGTCAGTTGGGACCAGCTGTCCCATCTGTGTGCCGTCCCAGCCTACTCACTGTAGCAGGCAGAGTGAGAAATGGAGAAGGCCTTGATACTGTTTTAGCCCTGTTCAGCAACAGTGAAAATATTGGCATGTAATCAGCCTCACTTCGGACAACCAACCAAGACAGACCACCCTATAGTCTGCCATAAAGAATATTAACTACATCCCAGCCAGACCCAGTACAGGGAGTACAAAGGCTGGAAGCAATCATGAGGTGTGGAGTTCAAGATACAGAAAGGAGGAAACAAGGCAAATACCAAGACCCTGTACTCCAGGAAAGATTAATTTGGTTACCTTAGGGACCTGTTTGGAGGAGCCATGTGGAGTACAGTTCTGAAGAAAAGAGGGGTTCATAGAAACTGTTTGATTTTTGTTCAAGGACCAAAACTCCAAACTCAATAATTGTCTATCTCAATGTGCAAAAACTCATCTATCAAAAAGGAAACAAAACAAGGGATGGCAGCAGGGAGAAGTGACCCAGAATGAATACAGAGACACTGTCCAAGTGTGTAGTGATGGAATTAGGTACATCAAAGCCCATCTGAAGCTGAACCCAGTGCGGGACACAAAAGGCAATAAAAAAAGGCTTCTACAGGCACATCAGCAACTTAAGGAAGACATGGGCCATTGTGGACCTGCTGAATGGGGGACACAGTCTATGGTGGCAGTCAACATAGATAAGGCTGAGGTACTCAATGCCTTCTACACTTTGGTCCTTACTATCAAAATCTGCCTTTCAGAAATCTCAGCTTCTTGAAATCATCAGAAAAGTCTAGAGCAGGAAGATAGTGTCAACAGAGAAGGGATGCACCCACAAGTGCTGAGAGGGTCGGCCAATGTCGTTATGAGACCACAAACAATGACCCTTGAAAGTTCATAGTGATTGAAGGTTTCTGAGGACTGGAAGACAGCAAGTGTCATCTTCCAGAAGGGCAAGGAGAAAGATCTTAGAAACTACAGGTCAATTGATCTCACCTCAAACCCTGGCAAGGTGATACACCAAATAATCCTGGAAGATATTTCCAAACACATAAAGGACAGGGAAGTGATGAGTCAGCACAAACTTACAGAGCAGGAATCATACGTGAGCAGCCTAATAGCCTTTCACAACAAAGTGATAAGCTCAGCAGATGAGAAGAGAGTAGTGAATGTGTTTTATCTTTACTTTTGTAAGACTTTTGACAGTCACACATAACTTTCTTATAGATACACTGACAAAACACAGACTAGATAAATGGATAATAATGACAAAACACAGACTAGATAAATGGATAATAATGACAAAACACAGACTAGATAAATGGATAATAAGTGGATTAAAAACTGGTTGAACTGCCAGGCTCAGACTGGTTGTTGTGGTCAGCAGCACAATGCCTAGCTGAAGGCCAATCACTAATGTTATATCTCTGAGGTTGATACTAGGGGCCAGTACTGTTTGCCATTTTCATTAAAGAACTGAAAGATGGAGCAGAGCATGCCAACAGCAAGCTTGCAGACAATAAATATTGGGGAGGAGTGGCTGATACACCAGGTGGCTATGTTGCCATTCCAAGGGACCTACCTCAACAGCCTAGAGAAATGAGACAACAGAAACCTTGTGAAGTACAGGGAAGTCAAATCTCAAGTCAGGTATTTGGGGAAAAATAACCCCATGTACCAGCACAGGCTTGTGGAAGGAAAGCATCTCTGCAGAAAAGGGCAGGGGATCCTGATGGACGAGAAATTGAACTTGAGTCACCACTGTACCCTTAAAACATTCAGGCTGCACTAGGCAGAGCCATGCCAGTACGTAGAGATACTTGCACTGTTGATATATGTTGTAGATGCTGTCACCAATCCTGCACTCCACAGTACAAGGGAGAGATGGACAAACTGGAGCACATCCAGTGCAGAGACATTGTGGAGTCTCCATCTGTGGAGATATACAAAACCAAACCGAACATAGTCCTGAACAACCTGCTGTAGGTAACCCTGTGTTCAGCAGGGGTATTAGATTAGACAGTCTCCAGTGGTTCCTTCTGATCCTAACAGTTCTGTGCTTCATGTTCTGGTAACCAAATAAGATGAAAATAAAATGTTTTTTAAAAAAGGAAACTGATTGTTCCTCGATATGTTTCAAATTCATCATACGGCAAGAGATCAGAGATTTTTAGACATTCTCATACGGTAACTGCAATCCACCAGCAAGTTAAGCCATCAGACATCTTACCCACAAAAGGTCAGAACACTTTTGAAACACTAGGTGAGCTCACTGGGCACGTTGAATTCCAATTAAGTCAAGCTGCAAGACTTTTTCAAAACTGGAAATACAAACTACAGAAACTTTGCTTTAGCAAAGTCCTTATGTTCATGTCATCAGCTAATGAGCAGAAATGACAGGAAAGCTTGAGCATCCTTCTCTCCTATCTGTGTGTACTCCATTAATATATAGAGGTTTTTAGACTAACTACCAACACAGATGTGAAATACATAGAGAGCACTATTGAAAGTCTTTTTGATGGTTTCGTACTACTTGTGCTTTACATCCTCAGTACTTTTGTGTCTTTTCCATTCCCCCATCATGTCACTGTGAAAGTCCCTGTTTAAGATGAAGGAAGGTGAACACTGCTTTTTATATTATACTCCTTTCTGGCTTTTCATTTTACTTTGCATTCACTTCCCCCTACTCCCTCCCCGAATATGAATAGGTTAGAGCATTCTGAAAGACAGAAGAGAGTTTAATGTAGCTGTGAAAATCAACATTTCTCTTTGCAAAGGAAAATGCCTAGCTCTCAGAGGTTTTATCCCTTTATCTGGTGAATTCAGAACAGTACTTTTAATTAACAGAAGCTTAACATTCATTCAACCCCTTGCAATAAGCCAGTCACTATTGCATTTATGTTACAGAACAATTGAACTATCAAATTAAAAGTCACAAAACAAATAAGTGACAATAAGAACTAGATTTCAACTTCTGAAGTTCAAGTAAATGTGTTATGTTACCTATTTATATTCATTAGAGCAAAGATCTAAAGGCACTAACTTTGCCGATACTCACCTTTGAAGGGCCAGAAGACAAAAGAAATCTTTCACTTCAAAGTGACAATAGAAAAAACAACAGAATTTTTCACTCAAAAAATTCATTGCTCTAAGGTATTAGTGGGAATTTATATGGATACTTAGCCATATATTTATTTTATACATACATATGCATGTATGTGTATATATATATATAAAATACATACACATTATGTATGAGTTTGTAGTAGACAGTGTCAATTTTTTTTAAGGAAGCTTTTGGAGTTTGGTTTCTTTTTTTTTCCTGTCATGTTACTGTGAAGATTGCCATGTTAGGCAGTAGCTATTTCATCTCAACTAAACCTGGTTGATCTGCTCAGGGTTGAGTCCTATCAGGTACAGCTCACAAACCATACAAAGCACAGCCAGCAGCAGCCTAGGCAGAGTGATCAAATGCTAAGCTGGAATGCACTGGGAAACCTCAGCTGGGACTGCTTTGTCTGGCTCCTCAAACAGAAAAGAACAATGTCCTGCCAGTTCATTAAAAGCAGCTTTGAAAGACCTGTACTTTTGTCAAGTATTTCCAGAGCAGCCAACACCACATAAGATGAAGAGAGCTATGTAAAGAACGGTTCATGAAGCAAACTTCTTCCCAGTTGTGAGCAAGGCATTACTGCTATGTGTTATCACCGAAAAAAAAAAAAAAAAAGAGAGAAATAAACATCACTCTACCTCATTTTCACTAAAGATAGGGGAATGACTTGCAATAGTGCAGAATATATGTAACCGTAAATTATACTCTTATCTTACACTGTGAGACTGCACTTTGTGTCTTCATACACAAGAGATGTTTCCTGTGTATTTCTACAATCCAGTTCTACAGTGTTGTGGAAAGAAAGTGTAAAGAAAGATTCAGTAATTAAGGTTTTAGTTGCACTTCCAGCAGGACTTAGCAAGAATTTGTTGATTTCAGCTGACCATATGGGGGGTAGAAGTGAATAGAAACATTAGTAATAATCTTATTGGAAAACACTTTATTTGGAAGAAACTCTCGAGCTAAATTACATAAACTATAATTTCAAGTCAGGAAGTTGATGGAGCACTATTCAAGTGTTTCCAATTTATAGATAATACTTTAAACCAACTTAAAAATCTTTTTGGTGTTTAAACCAGTAAATTATAAAAATTCAAGGATACTTCCAACTATAGTTTCACAATCCATCAGTATTTTCCTGAAAAGCAACGTCAAAGTGACCTTTGAATTCCTGCCATTTCCATTATTCTCTCTCCTCCAAATTCTTCATTGCTCCAATTACACTCTACAGCACAGTACTGATCAAAGCAGCTGTCTCTTACTGCTACAATCCTCTTATCTAGAAAAGCATCTATAGGTAGGACACAGAGATTTCCCTAAGTCTTCAGCAGGCAAATTACGAATGTGCTATATCATGAGCACAGCACTAAAACCGTCATTCACCAGTGCACGGCCCTGAAGAAAAAAAGAGGAAACAGCTAATGTTTTAGCAAAGTTCAGGCTGCATTTAAAGTGAGGGAACTATTTGTTTAATTTCCAAGCCTTTCTGTTCAAATGAATGTTTGACGTCTTCCAGGCAGGGAATACAGTAAGAAGTAAAAGGCTTTTTCACAAACAGCTAAGAAATGGAACCGCCTGCCTAGTTTATGTGATTCTTTGCAGAGAAGTCATCCTCTAATGTGCATACTAATTTTCCCTTGTGAAAAGGAGCAGCAATAATAACCAACAAGTTGAACGTTAGCATATTTGTGACCTGTCAAATCAAAATGTGTGAATTACAGTGCTGCTTTCTCCACTGATGTTTGAAATTTAACATATGCCGGCTTACACAGTGCTTGGAGAGGGAGAGCGTCTTTAAAGACATGGAAAACATACACCCCCTTCTCCCTCCGGAACAAAAGAAGAAAATTAATGTTTGGTTGTAAAGCAATGAAAAAAATCAATCATAGCTCTTTGATGATAGGTTTGTCTGAGCTCCCCTGGAAAACAGGACACTTGAGAATACTTAACTACAGTAGATACAAATCCAAAATAGCCCTTGTAGTTGCAGCAAATTAGTAGCTAGGAGGGCTGAATTCTTTCCATACAAATCTCAGAACAGTTTGGTTCCACAGGAATACTGAAAGATCTGGTAGAAGCCAAAAAAGACAGATGATCATCTGAACCAAAAGACACCACCTTTATCTACAGATGTGTATGGCAAGTAGGTAGCATAGGGCAAATATTCTTCCCGATTTTGGCAAAGGACATTTCTAAGAGCATCCAGATAAAGGACTGAATGAGTATGTGTTATTGGGGACCTTACACTTGATTTCAATAGCTCTAGATAAAAAGGGAAGCGTGAGCAGCAGAACTGTATTTCTACTACACAAGAATAAGGCATTGAAAAGTAAACAATCTTTAAGCTGTGAAAATGCCCATTGAAGTTTCTGCTTTTGCTCAGCTCTCCTTCACAGGACTCCTGTAGGACCTTTATTTTTTAATTACAGAATCTCCAGATAATTCTCAAATTATTACCATTCAGTGTTACTAATGAGGCTCTGAACAGCAGGAATCTCCTCAGAAATGTGGAGAAGCCCCATTTATTTTTTTCGTTAGCTTGCTTAAATGCTGAAGAATACATTACATCTCTCAATATGATTGATTCAAAATGAGCAAAGTTAACTCTTACAAGAGAAATTAGTATCACAGCAGCTAATCATTGCCTTGCACAACTGGCCACACTATAAGTGTCTTTATTGTATTTTCTACACACCTAATTCCAATCCCAACATTGGGCAAGTTCAAGTTGATTAGCAGCTCATCACCAAATCCTACATGAGGCTGCCAAGTCTCTTTCCTGAGATCTAAATGACATCTAGATCATTCTAGCCAATAAAGCAGTTGACATTATCAAAACTGATCATCTAATTGCTCTTCTACACTTTTTTATGCAAATTCCATCTTTCCTATCTTTTATTAGATTAAAGACTGGTAAATCTGTAAAAGTGCCTTCACTGTCCATATCAGCTATGCCAGCATATTACTCCTTTTAGTTTCTTAATTCCTGGCTGCTGTGTCATAAACACTGTCACAAACAGAGTTTACAGACCTCTCAGAAGAATTAATATGTTTCCTTTTACTCACACTACTTTGGGAGGTTGAAGAACAATGATACTATTTTTTTCTTTTCAAGAAAATAACTTAATTCAAGACTGCAATAACTAGAACTCCTTCAAGGCTATTCCTTAATTTATATTGGCATGAATTGAAATTAGAGAATTTTCTCCACTGCTTGCAGAGCCTCAACTAATATACTTGCCTATGGCTAATATTAGCAATGGCACCGAGTAGCTACAGCAGTTGACTCAGACACGAGATCACTAGCAATGCCCAGTAGCTCTGGCCAGACCTCCCTGACTGAAGTATTGCAGGCTCAACAAATCAAAATTCCATCAAAAAAAATCTGAACTTTCCAGAAAACATGAGTTTGCTTGTAGGATGAGGAGATATACTGCCAACAGCAAAGCAGCAGAGGTGTCCCAGACCTGATTTAGACACTGGAGAATGCAGAGGTAACCGGAGGGCTTAGACTGCACTGCAGAAACTTTTATTACACAAGACAAAAGTCAGATTCACTACAAAACATAACTTCATGTTGAGAGAGATGGTGGGACAGAGGGATGAGCCACTTACTGAAAGAAATCAAGATCACTGATACACAACTAATTGTCTTATTTAGTTATTCTACACCAGAAAACTTAAGAGGATGTATTCTTTTCTATTCAAAGTTTCTAAACTGAGTTTTTTGGAATTGCCTTTTTTTTTTTTAATCTACATATTAATTTTAGAGGTTTTACTGTTTACAATTCAGAAGTCATACATCAAAGCAGAAAATACACAGTTTAAGCACCCCTGAGCCTGAACAATTCAGCAATGCCTAGATGCATGAATGCAAGGACTTTTTAAAGTGACAGGAATCTTATTAGAAAAAGTCCACATTCAGAAGCCCTTTGCTTGTTAGGTACTGGTGATACACTAACTTCATCAACTGTCATCAAAACTCAGTGTGTGCTTCTTATGTCTCTGCTGCTTCTTCCACCCTGAATAGAAATTAATCAAAATCTCTGACAATGTCAACTGCAGTTATTCAGGCTGTTATATGCTCTAACTAGGCAAGAGCAATCTAAAAGAAAGAAAACACTTTAAACACCACAGGTTTTGTGTTTTGGTTTGGGGGTTTTGTTTTTGTTTGGGTTTGGTGTGTATTTTTTGTGGTTGCTGCTTTTTTGTTTGGCGTGGGGTTTTTGGTAGATATTTAGGGTAGTTATCTATCTTGGTGTGTTCCTGGTAGATAACATTTTATCTCCAGAAGTATATCAGATGTTATTTCTGATGTTTTATTTATCTTTCTCAAAATATTCTATCTAAAATTGCTACAAAAAGATTTATACAAAATATAGGCTGAGCAGAAAGCAGACTGGACTTTTTTGGTTTTTTCCCACAAAGCAAAATTTCCATTCACAATCCTCCTTAGGATTTTGTATCTACACCTTAAAAATGGGTGTATTTCATGAAAGCAGGAATAAGGGAGGGGAAAAAGAAACAAGAGCTGCAATTACATAGTCCGTGTTCAAACTTCCCTTATACAAACCTTATCCCTTCAATCATTCTTCCAAACTCCTGCATTTTGGAGTACAAACAATGGTATACTGTTTCTCCTGTCCCCAGTCTCCTTCTTCACCCAAACACATATTCACATGCCTTGACCCCCATGTTGTAATTGTCACATACAATTTCTGAAATATTTCTCTATTGCTAAGAGTCCTCTGTATAAAACCAATGAGAAAAACTGGAGAGTGAGTAGCTGAGTAGTATACAGAACAAACAGAAAATCCAACATGAGGTTCAGAAATCACTTCCAGATTATGACCAGCCACTAGCTGAAAGACAAGGCCTCTTAGAATACAGACAAAATGTGGCTTTCGCAACTCAACTATTTAACTTCCTCTTACAAACATTGGGGAATAGGTGATAATTTTAAGTACAGAAGTAGGAGAGAAAGGATTTAAGCAGACAAGTACTGCAGCATTAAGCTGACAGAAAATTCAGCTAAACTTCTCTTCAAATACAGGTTACTTCATTAAATAAAGAAATATTTTCCACTGTATAGCTATGTTTGTGGATACTTAGCACATCCTTATAAAGCATTCAAAATAACAGGAAGTATTGGGAGACCTTTCTTAAACTGCTCCAGAACTGACTTAATCGGGAGCACTCTGTGCCTAGGAACAGCTAAAGGACCTTAGAGGAGATTACCTGTCCCATTTCAACCCTATTCCACATTCTCCATCTCACTGAGGGCAAGCAGGGTGCTACAGAATTTCACAAGTGATGCCATCACCCAGTGGAGTTGGAAAAACTACCATTTGAAAGCCTAGTTTTGACAGGGTAAGGCAAGACTTTGATTCAATAGTAATCAAAATCAGTTCATTTAGGAAAAAAAAAATAACAAATCAAACCCTGACTTTAGTGACTGCATACCAGAATGCTAAAGCTGTTAATTAACCAAAGCTCAGTAACGTCCTATGGGATTAGAATGCTCTGTGTTCCACTTGCTTGGGTGCCAAGTCTTGCAGTAAAATAAGACATTCAATATAAGCTATGCTATAATAGCTCAATCAAAATTTGCAGAAGAAATTAACAGCAGGTCCCCAACAGAAAGGCATTTATCTCTCTGAAGATGCCGAGCTGAATTAGGCTTTGCCAGCCTATATGATTTTCCCACTGTTTTTAAACACCGTTTAATCAAGAACACTAAGGACAAATTGAAGTGAAAGTAGTGACCAACTCACACACATCAAGTTATTGCTTCTGAAGTGGGCTGTATTAGACAACTACAGCTGAAAATTATTTATACATAGATTCAATTATCAATATCCTTTCTTTTTATCCAGGAAAAAATAATTTACTTTGCACTGTAAGTTCTCTAAACATGACACACATTGATCCCATGGTCCACACCTGCATTGGCACTCACTCATTTACCTCACTACAGTCTTGTCACCTCCACATAGGTGGGATTTTTGGTTACAAAAGAAGCCACTTTTAAAAACCTCTTCTTGAGCTTCTTCCTTCTCAGAGCCACTACAAGTTAAAAGGAATATTAAACAACAACAAAGACATTTGTTTTTTTTGGTAAAGAGCCACAGGCTCTCAAACAAATCCTCATGCTCAAAATCACAAGGCTACACGCTATTCCTGCAGTCACTTGGAAAGGCTTTTCAGCTTGTTCAGGGGGAAGAAAAAAAAAAAGCAACCCACAAAACTAAAATCCCAAATCTTCAAAATGTTAAGCAACTTACTCAGAAAGGCTCTTTCCAGCAGTAAGACTCAGGATTTCTAACCCTAACTGTAGCACCCTGGTTGCCAAACAACTGTCTCCACCTTTCCATTCCCAGTAATATTGCTGTCAAATATTGGAAATATTGGCCAGAATCTTAAGCAGAACAAAGAAAATTTATCTCAAGATAAAAAAAAAATAAAATCAAAGTTTTTATACTTAGGGAACAGTCTAAGATTAACACTACATAACACTTTCACTAACACAGTTTCACTTTTCAAAATGGAAGTCAGATTTATTCAACATTAAGTGTAACAACACATCAGAAATCAATAAAATCAATTTCCACTTATAAAATAAAGCAAAGTAACATGAATAAACACAGGAAAATACTGTCTGAGACTCTCCAAGCAGGACATTTCTCATAAGACTCACAGAAAAGAAAAAAAAATATTTTTATATGCAAACAGACTCAATTCCCAAAAACTCAGTTTTTTCCAGTTGTAAAGCAATATATAGCTAATGGAAGGTAAACTAGAAAAAGGAATGAAATGCATCATGCTGTACAACACCAAAGAAATACTTCAAATGCATTTGTGTACAGCATTAACAACATGCAGTAAATGAGGTTAAAAGCAAGTACAGTGTATATATTAGAGACAGAAACTAGTCAGTCTGAGGGTTTTGTTTCTTATTTTAGTTCAACTACTTAAAACAAACAGAAGCCAAGAGCAAGCAGAGGAAGAGCAGAACCTGCATGGAGAACATCTCTTCCCCGAACAGTAAAGCATCTCAGGATTCAAATTGTGCATATATTTACTTGTCTTGGTCCTCTTCTTGCTATGTCATTGAAACATACCCAGATCCAGTGATGAGCTTTATGCAAGTATCTACATTTTTATAAGCAGTAATTAAACAAAACAATGCAAGTCATTCAAATTCTGTTAATCTTTTAAGTCAGGCATTAATATGCTGAACACTCACTACAACTCAATGTTATTTAAATTAAAAATAAAAACTGGGCAAGACATCTCCCAGATAGCCTTGCTGAAGACTAGGGTATTTTAATTACGTTTGTTGCTTGGAGGAGAGCAATGTGAAAACACACATGCCACCCAATTCACTTTATTAAGAATTACTTAAATAGTACTTTTTGACAAACAGCTGGGATCTCTGCTGGTTTTAGGTTCTATTCAGTTGACAGCCTGACAGATTTCTCTTGCCAGTCTTTTATTTTTCCCCACAGCAATTTTTTAAAACAAACCCCCAAGATCTCCTATAGCTTTTGTCAGCTATTGATAAGCAAGCAAGCATAGCGCACATGCAAGTTATTAGAATTAGAGAGCCAAATATAATTAACTACAAAGTTCCAAGCAGTAAGTACATCTACGTTCCCCTGGGGAGACTCCATCTTACTGGGAGACGGACATGAAAGCTGATAAAGAACACAGGTTACCTGGTTCACTTCAGAAGTTTTCTGCCTTCCACCTAAAGACTTACAGGAATCCATTCTACCACTAACAAGCCAGTACAAATATTCAAGATTGTAATTAATTTCTGTAAGAATGGAGCAATGACTGACAACTGAAGACTGGCTTTTGTAGGTTGGACATACTGACCTTAATTTTAAATGAATTCAAGTCTGAAAATAATTGTGCAGCATTAACTTTAGACACATATAAACAATCAAAGGATAATTTAAGAAAGATAAATTTACCATTCATTCACAAATTGCACCAGTCAATGCTCTTCCTAGTTCAACTAAAGTACAGCAGTGTTTTTATAATATCCAACCATGATTTAGTCTTTAAAAGGCATTTATCTATTAGCAATTCCCAATTGGAAAAAAATTATAGTACTGTAAACTATAAACTATCAGTACCTATTTATTTTTTTTAAAAGTAGAGAGATCACAAAGAACCGAGTTGAATTAAAGTAAAAGGAATGTGAAGGAAAAAGTTATAATTTAGATGTCTTTAGCACATATTAAAACAAAATTGACATTAAGACATGCTACTGAAATTTATCTGAAACTGCTCTGAGGTCTAGCAATCACCTAAGTTAGTGCTGTGACTACCAAACTTAATGCTAGATCAAAAATAGAATAGAAATCAGAAATACAAAGGTAATGCCCTGAAGAGTACACCTAAAGAAGAAAGTGGGGGGGTTTTTTCTTGGATAAAGAGTTACTGATCTGAAAGGTTGAGATTGAGTGTACCTTTTACCTCAAGCAATTTCAGTTGTGAGTGTTCCTTAGTCTTCTCACTTAGGAGCAGATGAAATACCTCTGAACTCTTTTTCATCCACTGCAATGAGCAGGAGGAATTTCTTTTTACCTTGCTCAAATGTGCTTTCCCTAACATCTAAACTGAGAACAACCTTCCCACCTTCATTTCAGTGGAGCATTAAATACACAGAACACACACACACACAGTTTGGTAAACTTGAGATTCAAAGTTGCAGAGAAAAATCAAAAGGTTACAGAGATCTACTGTGTTTCTGAACACCTGGAGTGGACTTGTGAGTACTGCCATCTTGCTTAAGCAATGTCAGATGCAAGAGCACCTAGGAATAATAGTTTAAAGGTTAATATTGTTACCATTGGTGCATTCTGTTTATGCAACAGAGGACTAAGTGGAGTCAGATAAACACCATCTGAACTGGGCTGGAAACAAAACTTATGTATGACACCTCTGAATAGCTACTGAAGCCTCAAAGAATGGTTACCTAAACATTTACACACTGTCAGGCAGTCAAACACTACAGGAAAAAGCCTTTTTTGGTTATTAGTTATCCCAACATCTCTGCCACTGGTGGAAAATTTTAGCAGCACTTAGAATGAAACAGCCATGGTGGACTTAATCATTAATCAATGAAGATGCAACATCCAGGATTAAAATGCCTATGAGCAGTTTAAAGCAGTGCTTCAAACATGATAGAAAGGCACCCACGCACCCCTTTAGTGAGAGCAACTAGAACAGATTAGAAAAGTGTGTTCACCCTACTTAACATAATGTACAAGGAGATAAGGAAATAGACAAAAGGTCCAAGAACTAGTAATTCCTCTATTTGATTTTTAAAAAAATGTATTTTATTACATTCTCCACTGCTTGAAAATATGCTTTTAAGTAAATGAAAAAGAAATATTTCTTTGTTTACATTATGTAAGGTAGTAATCCCTCTCCAGCAATGTATCTTGGAAATGGAAGGAAATTATCCTAAAGCTCTAAAAGTTAGTGGTATGAGAAATGCTAATTAGCTCATTTCCCTCCTGTGCATGCCATGTTCCTATATATGGGGAAGCAAAAGGGCAAAATCTTGAAAGCTTTAATTTCTAATTAATTTTATCTTTTTAGACAATCAGTCATAAATTAATGCCTAACTCCAGTCGGCATCCATAAATATCATAAGAAAACTGAAGTCACATATTCTTGGCTTCAGCATCCTCAAGGCTTCCAAAAGAGGAACTGTATTCTTACTACAACAGTACGACCTAGACTATGACGGAGAATCTTCCCTCCTTCAGCAAACTGTCCATCAGGAAGCAGAACATAATCTGCTACATAGGTACCAGTGGGGAAAGAAAAGTTGACTCAGGCCTTGAACTGTCAATGATCTATTTTAAATTCATTCACTGAGCAGTGAAAAAAAAAAAAAAATCAATCAACTATTTTAATCTTGAAGTCCACTGTAAACTGGACAAAAGTATTTCCCATGGCAACTAGAAACGTCTTTCCTAAAAATCTTTATGCTTTTAGTAAACAATTGTCATATAGCTTTAGTAAGAACTGTGGAAAAGTTTTTCTTCTCCTTCTTTGTGTAGAGTCACACTCTCAACACTTCTCCATTTTACAGGTAAAAGACTTAAAAGATAACCTCTTCAGGGAGAAGCCTTTTAGGCAATTTCCACAAAGGGGCTGCTGTCTTGAAAAAGTACTCTAAGGAAACATTGAAGAAAGCAAAGATCCTCACCTTTTGAAATACTGGAGAGTTTAAAATAAAACATGGATTTTAGATATAAAAGCTAAACAAACAAAAAAACCCACCCAAAACAAAACAAAAAAGTCTCTAATGACACTAGACGATTGTCTAGAATGACTGATGTGTCTTATGAAATCCTAGTGGTTGGAATGCTGGCTAGACTCACTGACTGCCAGTGAGTTCAAGTTACATTGGTAAGCAAATGGAGTCAGAACAGAGGACCTTTGAAGCACATTGTCTCACTTCTGATGTGTTGATACATGCCAGGTACTTCAACATCAGGACTGGATTTGACATTTGCCAGTGAGGATCTACCTTAGAGTCAGTGCTCTCAACATCCCCATACTAAAAGGACACTAACTGGTTCAAGACAGGAATTTCTGCATTAACCACAGTAGGAGCAATGGAAGCCACTTACATTGCAGACAAATTCAGGCAGCAAGAAATGAAAGTGGTCTATTAAAATAATAAAAAATAAACCCAACTCAATTAACTTAAAATTAGTTTGTGATCCAACATACAATACTCACCACTTCTGACTGTATTCATTTAAGCTTTTAGATATCTAATATTTATTAAGAAGCAGCTATAAAGTTAGAGGACAGCTGGTAATAAACTGAGTGTTGAGAACAGTCTGTTCTCCAAAGGTTTGCCATTTTGAAGTCAAAATCTATCACTATGATATTCTCATCTGATTTGTTTGTACAACACCATTTTTTTTCTTGAAGATAAATTGTTTATTTTAAAAAGATACTTAACATTTAAACTCACAGCCAGTGATGAGTTCAACACCTCCGTTTCATTTTTTAGTTATACTTACTACAGAAATCTGACTTTGCCTGTTTTGGCTTCTCAGTATTTGAGTTTGCCTGACTTTGATATCAAGATTAAGAAGAGTGACCTCCCGCTCCTTGGTACCAGATTTTTTTTTTATGTGTAAATATTTACTCTACAGTATCTAAATGCCACTTCATCTTTTTGGTAATAATAGAGACAGAGTTCCTCAAACCTTACACCAAGATCTACTACTCAGCCCCAGATCTTACTTTAAACTCAATTATTGCTATAGCCTTCTCAATTGCATCAACATTTTTCTGGTAGTAGCCTTCTCCATGTTGTCTGGGAGGCACAGTAAGTTCACTACTTTTATAAAAATAATTTTTCCCTTTGTAGATGTTCAAGTACTTCATCAGGCTTTTAACTAGAACTCTGAAGGCTTAGCATTGAAGTGGTTCTCTGGCATAAATCTTTTTGCATCGCTGCTTTTTTTCTCTGCCATGTACAAGATGTACAATCTTTGTTCAAAGGGACCATTCTTACCTTGTGATGACTTTTTTTTGAAGCTATGGCTGTTCAATCTGATGATTCAGAGAATAATGGAACAATATTATGCTCTCATTATTTTCTATTCCCCCCATTTTTTCTTCTCCAAACTCTGCCAAACAGTTGATTCCTCTTATGTGTTTCTGTATAGATGGCATACAATCATTCTTTGTTAGACAGTACAATTCTGGATTCATTGTGTTTTCTTAAGGAATTAATCAATGTACCAGGACTTTTAAGGTACTTGCACACGTAAAGTCTCCATTCTATTTTATAACTGTCCTCTCCTAAACATTTCACTAACCACAGTAAATGCTTCTGTTAAAATCATCACCACTTCAAGGACAGAACTAACACATTGGTTATGTACAGTGGAACCTAAATAGAGAATGGTAGAAAATACACATATCACTTGATTTTGATTAGTTACAAGTTCTGAAGGCTCTGCACTAGAAAAAATTTAGGCATTCAGTGAATTAATTCTTTCATACAGTACATCGTGTACATATTGGCAAGAAGTGAGGCCCTAATCACAGGTCCCCTGGCAATGGCACCTGCTACTGAGGCAACTTTAACACCCCTATGGAAGAGCTGAAACTGTTTAGTCATCACTGGGTAAATTGCTTGTGTTGACTAGAGCAGGGAATATTTCTTCGGAATGTGCCTCAAAAGAAATTCCTGCTCAGTATTAATATTTCCAAACTGAATAAAAGGCACTGTTGCTTAAGCAGTATATTTCTTGTCTCCAACTGTTTAAAAAAATAAAAAGATGTTTTTGAACAAATACTACCCTAAGAAGGCTTCCTTGTTACCTCACAGTCATTTCATCTCTCCCTATAAAAGCTTAACAAAAATTGCTTTTATCTGAAGCATGTCAAGTCTCACCTTTATATCTACCTTTATATCTGAAATTATGAGTTAGTATGACAGTATGCATTATAAAATTATACCATTTACTTCAGACTTGTCTGAACAGCTAAATCTTCAAACTATACAAAAATAAAGTGTATGAAATCTTACAAAAGGAGGACATTAAGACAATAATAGCTAATTCAAAAAATATAATAACTTATACACAGCAGTAAGCATAAGCAATGTAGCCTACGACAGCTTTCAATTAACAGGACCTCTGAAACATGTCTGAAACAAGCATCAGCTAAAATTGGAACATTCCCAAGCACAATAATGTTTCCAATTTATTATCTTTACCACAGTACAAACTTTTACAACCCAAATGTCCGTTGTCTCTCAGTCTGTAAACAAAAGCTACTATTTTCTCTCCTCACTTTAAGAGAGTGAATATTTTCAGTCTTCAGTCAAGTTTCACAACCATCACTTGCATAAGGAATCAAGAGCCTTTTCTCTTGATAAATTACTTTTTTCTTTTTGCTTTTTTTTTTTTGTCATACAGCCTGTAGTGAAGTAAAATCACAGTGAAAGTCCTGGGAAAAAAATGATCTTTACAGCAGGACTTGAACCATTCTAATAATAAATGCATCTAACAAAGCTTCCCATAATAAAAGCGTGACATTTCCATTTCCAGAAATCAAGTCAATTAGAAATGTTAAATTCTACTTAAAAACCCCAAAAGATCTAAAAGTGAAAAGATTCATCTTCTCAGTCAAATACAAGTCTTTCAGTTTCACTTGCAGAGACTGTTCCAGTCTGTAAAACAGTAGTGCAATTCATTTAGTTCTACTTCTTTTATTTTTGTTAAAGTCCGGCAGATAAATGTCCTAGTTCTATGGAAAGATAGGAAGATGCTCCAGTAAACAAGAAACTTTGGCAAGCCCAGGAAGGCTTACTAGTCCATTAAAGCTTAGGAGTCCAAAGTGGCTTAAAAATGGTTTACGAATAAACTTAAAAAAAAAACAAACAAAAAAAAAAAAAAAAAAAAAAAAAAACAAAAAAAAAAAACAAAAAAAAACCACAACTGAAAAAGACAAACTAAAAAAAAAAGAAATAAATAGGCAGAAATGAATGTAAACTGTCTGATCTTTTTAATGATTTCTCATTGACAGCTGGCACGACCGTTACAGTCAGTTAAATATAGGTGACCTACAGAGCATTCCATTAGGGCATCCAATCTGGAATGCTCAAATGGAATTACATTCCTAAAGGTGTAAAAAATAGAGTTCTCATAACATTACTATAGGTTTTCTTCTGCCCATCTCACTTACACTTCTTCTTAAAGAGGTTTTTTATTTTTGATGGCTTTTTATTTTTTTCACCATTTTGGCAGAGGTCCTGTGGGATGCTACTTATCCTGGGGACAGAAGCAGCTTCATGGCTGGGTTTGCTATCACTGCCGGTTGAAGAACACGAGGTGTGCCGAGGCTTTGGGACTGGGATCCCAGTTGAAAGCTGGTTCATGCTGCAGGACTTCTCCAGGATTCCATTATAAACTTTGCTTGCAGGACTAAAGATCATGCTCTTAGTTTCTGCCATGCCTACACAGTCAGGAGAGCCCCTAGAAATATCAGCAGTTAAAGAAGAGGAGTCTCCCGTAGATGATTCCTCCAGTGAGAATTCTTCTGGGGATACTTTCTGAGGAGAAATTGTCTGGTACACCTCAAGACTTGCTGGAGGAGACTGCTTCCTTCCAATGGATGAATTTAAGGAGTCACATTCCGAACCGGTTTCCTGTACTTCCCTGAGTCAGAGCAAAGAAAAGAGAAAACATAATGAAACTATTTCCTTCATACAGTTAAAAAGGAAATTAATTTAGAATCAATAACATTAGTCTAAAAGCACCACCCACATTTTTCCTTAGTAGTTAATTAAAGAAAAAACAAAGTTAAACATTAAGTTAAAACTCGCATTACATCATTTTATTATCTAAACTTAAGGCAATTAATTGTGCAATCTTGCCTTTGTGGGCAGCAGCATCTGCCCAAAATCAGTCATTTGTATCTTACTTCAAAGAACAAAACTATCTTTCTGGCACATGAAGTCAGAAAAGTTATGAAATGAAAGAAGGAGATTTAAGCCTATCATATATAAAAAATTTCTTCAGGACAAGTGTCCCTACCTTTCAACAAGCTCATTTGCTCCTTCCAAAAGGAATTTAACCTTTTCCTATGAGGCCATGTAACAAGAGTAGGTACACGCTCAACATGCTGTAAGAATTGTGTTACCATCCATCTTCTCTTCGCCCAGTAGCTGACATTGCTTTTGATCCTAGTTTCAGATGTAAAAGCCAGTAACATATTGTAATGGAGAATCAGGGTTAGTTCAGTGCACCCTGGATTGTAACATTACTTAACTGTATATGACAAGCTAGCTATTTACATACACATAGCAGACAAGAACTCTCTGTTCCATGTAGACTATATTAGTTTATATTATCCTATAGATTACTTTAACTTTTGGCTTGGTTTAACCTCTAATTCTAAACTGTTAGTCTCAATAATCCTATCATCAGAGTTCTGAGTGCTGTTTGCTAATCTCCGTACCATTGTTTATCAGCAGAGAAGTAAATGGCTTCCTCCTCCTCTTCAGTTCGATAAAGAGCTGGGCAGCTCGACACAGAAAGGATGTCAGGGTCAGGGGAGTGCAAAGCGTGCTGAGACTGTGGAGATGATGGCACAACATTGCGTCTTGATCGACACAAGCTACTGCTTCTTGCCAGTGTGCTGCTGGGAGGTTTCACAATGGACCCTGAGACAGAGAAAAAGCAACCCAAAACCCTCCAAGTTACATTGATGTTAACAATATCTACTCTGAAGACTAAATAGCAGGTATCTGCTTCAGTGGCAGTGATTTTTAAACAACTTTGACATTGTTTGACTGTTTCAGAGCAAGAAAGACTGAACACCTTATACATTCTACAGTTAGATGCAGCAGTTAATCAAGATGCAACTACAGAGATTTTGTGCCAGCCAAATACTACACTAACCACACACACCAAAGCTCTGGCTCATTATCCTCTCTCAAGAAAAAAAAAAAAAAAAAAAAAGAGAAAGATTTTACTGAAACTCACAACCCCTTATACATTAAAAATAGCATTGCTGAAATTAGTATGTTACACAATGTCCTGTATTTTACTTGTGTGGTGATTTGGAATTTAAAAAAAGATATGTAAAAGTTTTGCCATGTAGGCATGCCTAACCAAACAGCCAACTGAAATACACTGCAGTAGTTGAAAAGTAGGTTAGACATTTAAGACCAATTTAATTTATGTAACAGGATAGAAAATATATAATTCAACCAAATTTTAAGCTCAAGAATTTCCTTTTAGATAACACTTTCTTTTGCCAGGCTAACTACGAATTTCTGGAAACAAAAATACTAAAAATGGGGGTAACAGCAACACAAGACTTGACCAGGAAAGTCCCAACAGGAAGTGACAAACTCAAATGTTCCTAATCAATTCCTCCTTCAGAAGGTTATTAGGCAGCAATACTTGTATGGAAATAAATCTGCAGACCTGTTTTCAGGCTAGCTGTTATGAGTCTCAGGATTTTACATACCTCTCCCCGAACTTGTGCCACAGAATGCATCACTGCTTATATTAGACACACCAGACCCTTACTCATGTTCAAAATGTTTAACAAACACTACATGATAAAAAAAATCAACTATTTCTGTCTAGCTTGACAAAATACATTTTATTTTTTGCAATACCAGTTTAGCATCAGGTAAGTTATAGATTCGCTTCCTAGAATCTCAGAAAAGGTTGTCACTCTGTTTTAGTACAGGAAATCACAATTTTTAGAAAACAGTAAGTAACTGCACCTTTGCCAACACATAAATTTATTTCCATTCCTGACCAGAAAAGAAAGGTTTACAAGCCCCAACATGAGAGTTGTCACCTAGCTCAAACTTTTCATTTTACTTTTGGTGAACTCCCTACTGACCTTAAAAGCAGGTGTTAGGAGCTCAGAAATCATTCTGTGTCATTATAAAAGTACTCCTAAAAGAGCAAATGTGAACTGAGATAAAAATAAGAATCCCTTTAGTAAATTTGTGCTACATGTCCAGGTAAATCAGATGCCATCCTACTCACTGTTAAAAAAAACCCCAAGATTGCACCATCAGTAAGTTTTGAGAGAAGTTACAAGCATTTGGATTCCTTGTAGGTGTATATACCCAGGAATATGAAGGGTTCAGCTATGACAATTTAACATCTAAAATTTTCTAGTGCAAATGCAACTCACTAAATCCAGGAACCAGCTGAATCCTAATCAGTCCATGGAAAAGCAGAAGTTTCACTATCACCCTCCCATAAGGACTTTGTTCCAGTGTCCTACATCTATTTCTTATCACCTTTTGTTCTTCAGCCTGAGATTGATCAAACTGCTCTATTACCTGACACCATGTCAGCCTATGAACCCAATTGCCCTGGCACAAAGAAGCCTGTCCAACAGACTTCAAATTTTGTCAATCTTATGAAATCAAAGGGCAGAGGACAAGCTAACAGCCCAGTTCATTTTAGATCCAGAGACTGTAATAGTCTCATTCTTAACTGACCTTCTGCATGCTGCATTTTGCCTGAAGCCTCATAAGCATGACAAGACATTTTGCTTCTGTCCTTCCTTGCGTGCATTTGTTATTTTTCTTTAAAGGATGGGAGTAATTTTTCTCTAAAGGATCAGCAGTTACCAAAATAACCTACAATAATTTGACTCCAGAACTAGTTTCAACAATAGAACACTTAGCATATTTTCCCTCTCCGTCCCCACTCCCAAGTGTTTACAGGTTTTTTTTTACTGAGTAGAAATTTTAAAAGCTAGTAAATTAAGGTTAAACTACTTCCTTTAACAACATTGGGCTCTTGGGCCTTACTAAAATTAAAGTTTTTGTAGTGTTATTAGGATTCAGATAACTTTCATCACTGAGAGAGAAATACTGCCAAATGAACTGACCTTTAACTAACAGAAATTAAACCATAACAGAAAAAGCATACAGTAAAGTATCAGCTAAGTATGCTCTTACAAACTACAGTCCTTTTCTAATTGTAGTTGCCTGACCCAACTGCACTCTCTTCTCTGCCTTCACTTCTAAGCAAGAGCTGAATGAGAAGAGTGACTAAAAAAACCCACTAGTCTGATGTTTCATATACATATCCAAGTGTTGTCATTTTAGACCATCTGGAAAATCATGCTATTAATAAATGGATCTCTTAATTCTGAAATCAGACCAGAGGTTTCTCTATATGGAATTAGAAGTTTAACTCGAGGCATCCATATTGTATTGGGCCACCCAATAAATTTGTTGCTAGGGTTTAAATCAAAGCCTTCACAGTAAAGACAACTAGAGAAACAGCATGCCTTAAAAGTGATCAGAACTTGCAGTAAGCAGTGTTGCAAGGGGATCAATGAACTTTTCAATGTGGTCTGTAGAAAACAGGTTGGTACATTTAGAGTAAAAACATGTGTCCAAGGCACACTAAATGAAGCCAGCAAAGTGGTGACCTTAGGCTATTTTAAAATACAGTTTGAACTTCTGAGAATCCACGGCCTGGAAGAAAAATGTACGCATATGATAGCTTTTTTCCCTACTTATTCCTCAGCTTGTTTGAATAGCTACATGGGAGCTCATCTTTTTGATTTGCCTCTAGAGTCCAGTTAATCAAAGCTTCCACAAAACAGGATGACTCATGATACCAGGGTGGTCTGAGTCCCCAGTGTATATCTTCTGAGCATAGTTTAGCCAAAGCTGAGTTGCCCTCCCTCCAGCACTTGGCTTCTTTGCCTTGCACTCAAACAACCCACTGTATCCAAACACAAACATTCTGCCTGAAAGCTTTCCTTGGACAACAGGATTTTGCTCCAACCACTAAGGAAGGTTTGCAAATCTATGTAGTATGCGGCCTCTCAAAGGGTGTGATCTTCCTAGTAGCTCAAAGGACTCTAAATTAACACCATCCCTTTCATCTGAAAGAATAAATGTGCAAATAGAAATTCAGCACTATTCATTACAAATTTTTGTAAGTAGCAATCCAAGCTTGACGAGCACTTTCAAAACCTTAGCTGGATTTGCCCCACTCCCCCACTGAAACAGAATAAAGGCTTTTTCTTCATGTTAAGTTTATTACAAAACTCAGTTTTCAGTTCATTAAATCCCACATGACTTAGCATCTGAAATGCTAGATAGAGTTTTGGTCCTTTTGACTTTGATTTAATCCCATTTGATTTCAGCACTCTCCTCCTACCCAACTGGAAACTCCCACGTCCCCACAACTTTTCCCCTTCTTTTTACTGAGCTCACCACTTACCATGAAACTGTGAAACTATTGGAGGAGTATCTTCATCTAAGTCATCAACTCCCCCTGCAATTGGGTAAGGAGGAATGGAGACTCGAGGCATAACTACCCAGCTGTGATCAGAGTAGAGAGAGGAGGTCAAGCTTGGTAGCCCAGAATTGTGTGCGATTTGAAACCCGCAAATCTTCTCAATCTGTTGCCATCGATAAAGACGCTCTCGCAAACACGTCGTCAACTCAGAGAGTGCTTTCCTGAAGAAAAGCACACATTAAAATTACACACACTGTTCTTAAGGATAAAGCAAAGCAACACAAGTGCATTCATTCCAGCATACCAGAAGATAGGACTGTTCAAATATTCACATTTTAATATAATTTAAGCTGCTTTTCTTAAAATGCAAAACCACTATGACACTCGATTCCATAACTCTCAAAAATGCCATTTTTTCAGGAATAAGTAAGCACAAAAAACTATGCAACCCATCCTGGTAACCCTCTTACTTTGCTTCAAGAATTTTATGGTCCACTTCATCCAGGGAGGAGCTGTGTGCAACATGTAATGTTCCAAATACAGTGCTTCTCTTCTTTTTTATCTTTTCTGCCTAAAAGGCAGGATAAAATGAAATGCATAAAACTAGGAGTAATACACTTAACAGATGACAAAAAAACATTAGCAATATTGACAGGTAGCAAACAACAACTCAGAGTAGAAAAAAAACACTCAAATGCTTATCTGCTTTGCGTTTACTATTTCATATATCTATCAACAGATCAGAAAAGTCTTTAAGTAGCTGAAGAATAAGTTATTACCTCATCTTTGGCAATTGCTAATTGCATTTCTGCATGCTGTCTTTTGATGTTGTAATATTGTACTTCAACTTCATGTGTTAACTGAAGCCACTTCTGCAAAGCTTCAGGAACAGACCAATTACTTCTCAACTCAAACTCCTTCTCAGCCTTTTTTAAAGCCATGCGAACCTAGCAATCAATTAGAAATAAGAGTGTCACCAAGAGTATCATCAGAACTGACAGAAGAAGAAAGTTAAGTATAAGCATCTTTATACCAGGAAGGCAGATCTGGCATTTCTGAAATCTGGCACAGGACCTTCCATATACTGTACTACACTCAGATTTTTTTTTTCTTGTGATATATGGTTCCTAATTTGAAGCTTACATTTTTTTGTAAGATAGAATTTTTTTAATACAGTAAATCCAAATTTATTGCTTTTCAGAAGAGACAATACTACTATCTCTGTCCTGATAACAAGATTAAAAAAGCTTTTGTATACATTGTTTTAGTGAATTCAAAAACATTACGATAAGCTAATATACAAATTCATGGCTTTTTATAGTTTCAGGATTATTTTACTAGATGAAATCATACTTTTATCTAGTATGATTGAAAGACAGTCATTAAGCACGCTTAGAATTTTTCCATTAAAATCTAGCATTTGAGGAATGCTGCTTTAAATGCTAAGGACCTAATAAAACTACAACCAATTCAAAGTCAACACTAAAGTTATAAACAGTTTGTAGATACCTGTACTAATTCTTCCTCTGCATATTTGAGCCTGCTGAGCTCACATTCAGCTCCCTCCCTCAATTCCCTTAGGCGATGAGCTTCCCGTTTTGCATCATTGATCTCATCCATCATTTTGCGCTCCAGATTTTGCTTTTCCACAGCAACATTTCTGTTCTCTTCTTGCGCCTTCTCAAGCCTTCACAATTGAACAAAAAATATAAGAAAATACACAGCATATTTGTTAAAAGCTATAGTCCTCAGAAGAAGAAAATGCATCCAGCAACAGGGCAAGCGGCAATGGGCACAAACCAAAGCATGCAGTTCCGTCTGAACATCAGGAAACACTTTCACCATGAGGGTGACTGAGCACTGGCACAGGTTGCCCAGAGCAGTGGTAGAGTCTCCATCCTTGGACATATTCAGAAGCCACCTGGACATGGTCCTAGGCAACCTGTTCCAGATGATCCTGCTTGAGCAGGAAGGGCCGGACAAGATGAATTCCAGAAGTCTCTTCCAACCTCAACCACTCTGTGATAATAAAGACTCTGCAAGCTTCATGAATCAGCAGCAATTGCGCCACACAATGTGATATCCCCATCAGGCAAAATACACAAGCTTTTAAGTGAACCATCATTAAAGGTCTAACATCAAAATACAGGACTCTATATACAATTGAGTTACAGGTGCACCAGAGAAGACTTTCAACTCTCACACTGCTATGTAAGCAATAGAAAGTAATCAGTCCTGCTCTGTTTCAATCTTAAGAGCTTAAAAACAGGAGAAATGTTCTTATTCCCCTGTATGTAAATATTCCAAAGTAAACAGTAAT
The DNA here is from genome assembly GCA_035041135.1 of Platyrinchus mystaceus. Taxonomy (NCBI): domain Eukaryota; kingdom Metazoa; phylum Chordata; class Aves; order Passeriformes; family Tyrannidae; genus Platyrinchus; species Platyrinchus mystaceus. Next base: position 54,839,731 of record JAWWLV010000144.1, read on the forward strand.
TATATGAAAATAACAATACATATTTGTAAATCTGCAGGTAAAAAAAGACAACCTCTATTCTTTACCTTCATCCACAAGTTCATACTGCCTGCTAAAATATTCAGGTGCAATTTCTATCAATAAAATCAGCATCAATGAAATCAAAATTTTCATGCAAAGGGAAGATGAACAAAATCCAAAGGCAGCTTAATGCAAATAATTTATGGTTGTAAAGGATCTGTGTTTGTATTTAACCTTAAAATGAAAGGACAACTAGACATTAACTTTATTTTTAGGTTTTATACCTTTCCTGCAAGTCAAGAAGACTTTGCTCTGCTGTTTGAAGACTTTCTAAGTCCTTCATCATTTTTGTGATATGTTCTCTTGAGGTTCTGTTCTGTGTATATGCAAACCAGCAGCCTCCGAAACCAATAACTATAGAAACTGTTAATATAAAATCCTTCATCCAGTTGTGAGGGGGACCTGTGCAGAGAATAACACCATCATTAACTAATTTACTGATACAGACGACACACCAAAGCCTTCTCCTTTTTTCCTGGCCTAAAAGGTGACAGGACCTGATGCTAAACAGAATTACCTCAAACCACTCCAACAACTACCTTTCAAATGTATTCCAAAGCATTTTCCATACACATAAGCAGCTCTGCTCTAATACAGTTTACTTAATCTACACTAAAACATTCATTAGATTGAGAAAAGCTTATCTAACCTTTACAGTACATACGCTGTATCTTTATTTTTACTCATTTAGAGTTCCCCAATTACACTTTATCAGGCCAGTAAGACCTTTAATTATGTTTGAGCAAATTCTCCCCAGTTTGCACCCTCTGGAATACCCTATGCCGGGTTAAAAATGCACTTGGAAAAAATAAATTACATTTTAAAATGGTGAGTGGCTAACAGCAGCCCTTCTTAAAAGCAAAATTTCGATTGTCAAATTATCATATCCAAGATTCACATACACAGCTTTGTTAGTACAATTTTTATAGTCATTTGCACCTTTGTGAAACAGTTTCTGCTAGCATTAAAGGTATAACACAAAGTGCTTTTTGGGAAGTGACTGCAACATTAGCTATAAGTGTGATTTAAGCAATCAAAAACATTTAGAGGACACTTCTTGTGACACAAAAGCCAACTTACATCTTTGAAGTGGGGTTATACTAAAATTTCTACATGATTTTACACACAGAAACAAACCTTTGTCCTGGTCACAGCACCTCAATAACCTTTTTTAATTCACTGCAGACTTCCACAACACATGCCAAGCAATCCATCAGTACATCTACAGTATCAAGTGTCACTGAAAATATGCTCTGCTGAATTCTTACAATTAAGAGATAAGAAAAAACTCCAAAAAGTTACTAACGGGTAAGAGGTCCAAATAAAACCACATCCAAGGCTTTAAGCTGAAGCTTCTGTCTATGGCTCCGGTCAATTATTTTCAAGTGAGAGATCATGAAAGCATGTTCATTTACTGCTATCCTGTTAATGATAAGACAAAACATTACCTATAGCATAAATTATATTCAAAATCAGTCTATGCAAAAAAAAAGATATCAACGACATTTCTCACAGTTCTATAGAATACAGATAAGCAATTAAGAGTGAGAAATATAATATGACAGTATGGCTAGAAAAAAAGCATATCAGAACATGGCAAAAAGGAACATAAAATCGTTTACCTATTATTCTTTTCTTTCTGGAAAAATCATGAAATAAATCCATTTAGTAAAGTTAAAGGTAAAGATACATTTGCAGACTTGTGACACCAACTCTGTAATACGTGCAATATACTCAGATGTGGTAGTCACGCTCCAGGACAGGGATTCTACACATAGTTTGTTACATATACCCATACAATAGACTGGAAGTTGTTCAAAAGAAAGTTTGCTATCCCACAGAATTATGTGACCTTGGCTAAAAGCTTCTAAAGCAAGAAACAAAACTTTTATGGAAGTCATATTTTAAAATATTTTGGCAGAAAAAAAAAATGCAGCCACCTCTTCAAAACTGCATTCTCCTATTCTAGCATTTAACCATATCTTGTTAGACTTTAGGTTCACATTGTTGTTCCCACACAGAGACTAAAGCAGAAACCTACAAGGAATTATTTGGAACTAATCCCGAAGAAACATTCACCTGGGAAGTGTTGTTCCATTGACATTGCTGTCTCTGAAATTCTTTTCATATTGGGGCAGTTCAACAAATTCTGACAGCCACTGAAGAGTGTCCTCTTGAGTCCAGTTATGAACTGGAAGAAAAATTCAGTTTAATTGCTTTACATTTTTGTAAAAATCAACAGCAAGACATAGAAGATAAGAAATAGAAAAGCAGGCTATAATGACCAAGAGAGTTTAGTCAAATATAATTGCAGAAAAATTAGCATTAACATTCACCAAGGTGTTTCTGGCATATTGCCTTTTTCATTATATGCTTCTCAGTGAAAGCTTAGGCAAACTATAAAAACAAACAAGCATGGAACCAATAGAAACATTTCTTTATTAAAAATTCCACAGAATAATTTAGTCTTTTGCTTTAGTTTAAATCAGGACAGCATTTTGTGATCTCTTGTGACTTTGATCTACTTAAACTGATCTCAGCCTCAATCCCTTTGTCCTTGCTACCCTTGCAGAACTAAACACACATCAGCTGGTGCTGTAGTCACTTGAGGCAACATACCAGGATATTTCCCTGAATGGTGGCTTAAGAACTTGTTTTCACAAGAATTTTCTTACAGGCTTATGCCTACCAACCACAAAATGGGAGCTGATGAGAGATGAAGAGAGGAGATTGAAAGAAAACACCAAAAAACAGTAACAATTTAACAGGAAAACATTTAAATTTCTCTCAAACATGCCCCAAAAAGCTGAACTAAATGTAAAAATACTCCCACTAAGAATAATTACTTAAGTATGTAGAGAATAATTAACAATTTTCCTTTGTAATAGCAACAGTCTACATAGACTTTCATACCTACAAATGGTCTAAGAAAATCCTACCCACAGATTTTTAAAAAGGGTAAAAAAAAAATAAATCACATTTGTGGTCCTTACAGGCCACTTGCTACAGCTTAAAGCTTCACACTGACAAAATGGAAGGGAAATTGTTCACTCCATTTATGACTCTGCAAAAGTTTGTCTACACATGAAAGAAACAGTGACAGCCTCCTTTTGAACAGACAATTCACACGAAAAAATTTAATTTTTTTTTTATATTTCTCTGCCTAGAACTACTTGCTAGGCAGAGGTTTCTGTAGAAACCTTATCATAAAGACACATTCTCAGCGGTAAATTTTGACAGTGACCCTTTCAAAAGAGCTGCTAAAAGCTTGATAGCTAAAGCTGCAGGCAATGGAAGTTTTTGTGAGTTCAAATTCATATTTCACTACATATTGAAACTGAAATAAGGACTTCTATGTCTCTTGTCTACACTAGCACAGCTGAAAAACAAGCTTGAACATTTCAGATTTTCATCATTCCAGATAACCACAGACAGAACACATTTCACAGACCCACTTACAGCTTTAAGAAACAAACTTGCAGTACAAACCACTTGTTTTCTATCCATATGAATGCCTACACAACCTCCCCAGCGTGCTGTCCCATTTTTTTCTCTCCTTTGGAGCCACAATCAGGTACTGATTTGAAACAGTTTTATCATATTACTCTAAGATTTTATGCAAAATGTCTGGGCTCTGTTTGTAAACAGATCATGTTCCCATTGCAAGGATTCTTAACTCTTTTGTGAATAATAAGCAATCAGACTCACATGTCATTCAAAGTCATTCAAGACTGGTCATTACAAGTCTCAAAAGAATGGTAAAATAATCCAGAAGAATATCACCTTAACTGCATTCTAGAAATATATTCATAGACTGATCCAAAACAAAAGCACTGCTTTGATGTGACATGTGAAAAAAAAAAAACCTACCTAAAATAGCCACTACACACTACAGACTATCACTGACAGTACAGAACATGCCATTTCAGAAGCCACACAATTCACCAAGTTTATAAATTTTGGGGAAGGGAAAAAAAGTACCATTGAAATGTTTCATTTCTGTTTTCGTAGACAATCCATCAAGTTCTACAGAAATTTGTAGGTTTTTTATAAGTCTATAGTAATTTTGAACATATTATTTTGTAAGAAATTAGGTATATATTTAAGTGGTTTACCACAGAGCCAATCATACCTTTTCTATTGCCTAGACTGGTGTGATATTGTCGTCATAGAATATAAAGGAAATTTTCCCAAACAAGTCACTTATATTCAGGAAAACTTTATTACTCATCATCTATCACTGTATCAGATAACTCCATTAGTAGAGAAACTGCAAAAGCAACTAAGGTCTATCCCAAAATAGAATCAGAACTTGTACTTCCTGTATTCTTTTTATACTGTTACCTATTTATCTAAAAATTAATATTTACTTTTTTTTATTATGTTATGTCTTTTTAAATGACCACTCACCATTTAAGTTATCAATACATAGTCATTTCTTATTCTGAGATTTCACAGTCTGAATCTCTGCTCATGCACATATTTTACAAGAAATTTAGATTTATTATGTAAACTAACACTTCATTCACAGAAGTTCTGTGTAGGCGACTGCAAATCCCCAAATCTTCCAGGTTGACTCAGACTAAACTACACTGTTCTTCCTTTCCTACTCCATCAGTGAAAACATTCAGTTTCTTTTCATTGGTATCTTCTATATGCTGTATATTGGTAAGAAGTATTGCTTCACTTATCTCAAGTAAGACCTTATAAAAGGCATACTTGTTTATTCTACAGCAGCATACAGTACTGAAAAGCACACAGGCCTTGCTTCAATAGAAGCTGTTCCAGCCCACTGAAACATGACACAAGGCAAGTGTGATATACACCAGGTGTACTGAAGGGCAAGCAAGCCAGCTGAAACTCATCTTAATCAGCACTGCCAATTAGAATGTGCCAACTCCTACTGATTAGCTGGGGTTGTAACTTTTCCTTAATTTAATCACCAAAAAACAATATAGTGCTTCAGACAGTGGAGTAGCAAGTCACAATTACTCCGAGTTAAATGCATACAGCATTACAGAGTAATTATCCTTCCCTCCCACACCTCTTTTCACAGATATCTTGAGAGGATGTCAACAACATGCCTTGGGAAGGCAGGTGTAGAAGGTACAGTGTTTACACCTCAGAGCAGCACTTGCTCTCTAGACTTGCATCAGCTTTTCTACTTCAGATCACAAGTTATTGGGTTGGGTTTTTTCCTACTTTTTTTTGACTGCCCTATCAACATGCTAACGGTGAAGACAGCAAAAGTAGCTGTAAACAGGCCCTGTATGGAAGTCAGTCCTTGCTAACCCACTTTAATGGCCGATTCGAAGATCATTTTTTAATATTAAATTTATCACATAGCACAGTGCTTCCAGGCAGGGAGGCTTGAAGTAAAATAGCATTGCAGTGTCAGCCTCAGTACGCTTACGGGCCTCCTACTCCTTTCAGAAATCAAATTACATTTTATAGGAGTATTTCATGGCAAGGAGTGAATGACAGCCATATATTAGGCCTAAAGTTGAGAACAGGCTGACCAGACACACAAAATTGTTCTGTATCAAGCATACAAAAGCATTCGAAACTTGGTTTTTAGGACCTTCAGCAGTAACATCAGCAGCACACAGCATTATGTAACCCATCCTTAGCCAACCCCTGCTTGCACACATTTCTAACCTTCAGATATTTAAAGCCTGAGACACTGAATGATTAAAGTGTAAGGCAACCATAACATCTTTGTGGTATGCAGTTTAGTCCCAGTTGCTGCAACACTTGTGCAACAGTACATCAGAATACAACAGGTGATCACACATACAAACATAAAACCATTTCTTTATCTTTTTACCCTAATAAATAAGGTACCAGACTTTAGTTCACCATCTATTTTTCCACAGAGAAGGAAAGAGAGTTAAAGAAAACAAAAAGGTACCCATACAAGTCAAGGGAAAAGCTTTTTTTGTATTATAGGGCAGTCTGCAGGATATACTATACGTTAAAGGTCAAATATGCCATAATGGTAAAAAAAGTTACTTTTTTCTAAGGCAGTTTGTTTCAAGTAGGCTTGGTAGGATTCGAATTAGTCTGACAACAGCCGGCCATTCATGAACTCCAGGTTTGTTCATGACAGTTTTACTTCATTACAAAATCAGGTCCCAAGGGGACAATGCTACATCACCTATAATGCAGCATCAAACCCTACTCATGGAGACATGTCAGAGAACTACCTAGCTGAAGGCCCTGCACTGATTTTACAGTCTCCCTTGGTACTGAGACTAAATACCTACCCACCTCTCTGGAAACAGAAAATTCATATGATCATAGGCCATTACAGGGGCAAAAAGAGAAGGCAGGCACCTTTGAGTGAGAGAACTTTCAAAGATAATTGTGCAAAGACTGGTACTAAGACATCAAAACAAATGCTCATCTGTTCCCTTTTCCACACTCAAAACCTCTACCTCTTCAAGGCTCTTGTAGAAAAAACATTGAAGATGCTCCTTTGATTTTAACCTACCAGCAGCTACTAAGCTTGTTACTTTTGAATAGCTGAAAGGCTCTGTAGTGCATGTATAAATACTGCTTAGTTAGGAGACAAAGCAGTCAAAGAATACAGTAAGCATATGCTGCCATTTACATTTAAAGAGCAGTAAGTCAGAAGACTCAGAGAGCAGTGTTTTCTGTTTTAAACAGGTATGCTAGTTCATAGTCACTCCTTTAAATAGAGCACTCTGTAGAATCAGACTATGAGATTAAAAAATTTCAAAGGTCACAAAAAGCATATTATAATTAAAATAAATTAAAGTCTTGTTTGGTATTCAAGGACTCATTTAAACTGTGTGGCAACACAGCAACAAAACGCTGGATGCTGATTCAAGCTATGATATGATTCCTTCCATGAAGGTAAAACCCATAGCAGCCTTGAAATTACTTTAATTTGCACCAGCATAGACTATACCTTGAAGATTCTGCACCAGGCAGGGACACCAAAAGCCTGCCCAGTGTCAGGAATATTAAAAAGCAATATTCTGAAGCTCCTTCTTTTATTAGGCAATTTTTAAAGCTTTGAATGGAGCCAATCCTCAGGGTTCTACTCACTGTGTAAGATCCTTCTGAAGCAATTTCTTGAAAGCAACCTGTTTTCCTTAATGCTAAAAAGAGACACCAAACAGCAGTGGCATGTTTTCATTTTCTTCCCTCAAATCTTATCTGTCTTGCATCACCAATATCTTAAACAGAAAGCACCTTTAAACTATTTGACAAATACTTAAGACATTCACATAAAGCAAGCTTTATGGCAAGGAATGTGCAATTCTACTCAGCATAAAGTAGGCAGCAGTAGATCCATAAGATGTTTCTGCATACACTGTCAAGAGCACTATTTAGAGCTTGTAATTCTCAGAGTCTCAATAGAGTACTTAAAAGTTTCAAATTACTGATACTGTCATTTATACTACCTTCCATCCTCTTGTTTAATGTTGTCAAATTGCATTAAGCTGGCACTATAAACTAGCAGCACGTGAGAAAACAAATCAATCAAAATTCCTAAAACATTTAGAAAGGAAAAACAGTATTTTCCATGTCACCTAAAATCGAACAAAGGTAATTCATTTTCTGAGGGGCTTCCTGCTTTCTAACAGTCAGCACATCATTGGTAACACTGCTCAGGAGTCTCATTCTAAAGGTCTCCTTGTGGTGCAACTTAAGTTCTCTCAACAGCATGCCCAATAAAGCCACTTTATGTAGACACCATGAGACATGACATTCCTCTCAAAGTCTTTTGAGTCTTACTCACACTACACACTATGTTTAAGAAACGTGAAATAAAGATCTACACAACAGACAAATTAGATACTTTTGGGATCACTGTAGCCTAAATTTTCGAAGAGTTACTCATGAGTTAAACCAACAATTATGGGGAGATAATTTTTTCAGATAATTCAGTTGTAATACTTTCATAGAATAAGATTTTCAGAAAATAAGTCTTTACAGAATATTTGAAGAGATGAGGCTAAAGATCACTAGTTAAAACAGATATTTACTACATAGCAAACACCTCTTACTTCAGACTGCACTTAAATGACTTTCTACATTAGCAGAATGGGCAATGGCATGTTCCTAGTTTCATTCCTCTCTTGTTCCTACTTCTAGTTGTTTGACCAATTCCAACTTTTAGATCCCTCTATGAGCACCATAAGCACATGTCCTAGCTTAGGAATGGTATCGTCAAATATAGGACTTGGTTTCCCCTCCTGCTCCAAATGGAGGCACAAAAGGCAAAGTCAGAGGTTGAGATAAGAACAATTTACTGTAAGAGGCAATGAGATAAGAAAACTAACAGTAACAGCAACAATATTAAAAACAAAAGGTATAAGAAAAAGAAACTATTTACACAGAAAGCCCCCCCTCCAATAAACAAATAAGGGTCTATCCCCCACATTTCTCATAGAAGGAACCCCTTCTTCCCAGAAGAGAGATAAGAGTTCTTTTCCCCTCCACCAGCAATGATGTTAGGGGGTATAGAATAACATACAGGCCTTAGCCACAAACCATTCCAGCTTCTGCAAAAAGTTAACCCTGCCCTGGCCAGAACCAGGACAGCACAACACCTTCAGAACGGTGTGAGGGGAAAAAAAAAGTCAACTATTTTTATCCTAACAATTCTGACATTCCAGATATCTGGAATTTTTTTTTAAATCACTATATCCTGGAACATATTTGGCAATGAACACTGTACTGTACATTAAATATTGTCTTTTGATACTTGGAATATTTGGCTCAACTTATTTCATTTAAAACAGCAAGAGGGAGGGCTGGTGGTGTTGTCAGTCCGTTTTACTGTGTCCCAAGTTTAACAGGACTTTCAAAAATGCTTTGAACTAAGAATTCTAGCTGTTCACAACCCAAATAATTACACTGAAGTGGAAGTACATGGAACTTTCAACTCAATACAACATGCAATAAATATTTAAAAATAGCTTGAGAGCAACCCTTAGGGTTTATTAAATTAAAAATATGCTAATCTGGAAATCAGCACTTGCACCAGTCACCTTGATAAATTAGAACCTTATATACAGATGAGCGTGTAAGCTATCTTAGTTTAATACAATGCACCAAGCACACAGCATGCAGAGGAAATTAACAATAGCGGGACTAAATAAGTTCTTGGGTTTACATATGCCTAAAAATAACAGCATCAAAATGGATTCATGAAGATGCTTCAAGTCATTCATTTACTACTCTATACCTGGTGGAAAAATTCTTGAATTATGTCTGTGTCAAAAACCACCATCATTTTTAGCTATACTTCTTTACCTACCTTCAGATGTTTTCCAGCGTTTCCACAGATCCTCAATGGTGATATGTTTGTCTTCTCTGTGCAGGTGACTATGCTTATTAGAGGCATCCTTGTACTGCATATCTTCCCTTAGAAACTGAAGAAAAAGAAAAAACATCATCTTAAATACCAAAATAACGTCTGAACAGAAACCACAAGGATATCAGGTAGACAAGAGTTCTTTGCTATCTCTTCCCCATGCAAGCAACACAGAATTCATCTAAGCTCTCTAAAAAGACTCAGAAAGCACGTTAAATACTGTCACAAGATTTGTTTTTCACTATGACTATATCCTAGAAAAACTGAAGGTTCAGTTGCTAGTATACTAGATTTAACAACATTACTAGTGTGCCTTAGATTTACAGTGATTACAAGAATTCACCACACAAGTCATACTGCATACTTTTGTACTCTGAAGACATTTAACCAACTTCATCTACTTCAAACTAAGACCATGTAAGATTTGAAAGTGCGCCAGTCCTTTATGGATGAGTAATCCTTGAATCCTGCTACACCAGTTAAATGCAACTGCTTAAGGATGAGAGTAAGCTGCTAAGTATTACTAAAGTCTTCTGATTAGACAACAAAAATTTGACTTTATTTCATCAAATTAAACAACAAAAGTCATCTGAGGGCCAATTTTCTTCTCACTAATCATTCCTTAGTGGTTACACTCCAAGCACAGAAGCATTACATAAAGCTGCTTCATTCTCAGTATTAACAGGAAGCCTTTTAGTAAACATGATAAAAGAAGTTCATGCAATCATGTCAAACATAATGGGTGGTGAGGCACTGGAACAGGTTGCTCAGTGGAGTTGTGAATGCCCCATCCCTGGAAGTATTTGAGGCCAGGTTGGATGGGGGTGTGAACAATCTGATCTAGTGGAAGGTGTCCCTGCCTACAACATGGGGATTGAGACTAAATGATCTTTAAGGTCCCTTCCAACCCAAACCATTCTATTATTTTATGACAGCAGTGTTGCACTAGTATTTCACAAGTCACTACAAACAGTTTCACCAAATACATGCACAAAAGACCCCCAAGGAACCATAAAACCCATTCCATTTTTATTTCATACAGGCCTAGAAAAGTTGGAATAGTGGTTGGCAAACAACCTCCCACTAATAGCTGAAACCTTCCATAGGTATCAGTCCCTAAAATCACAGTATAAGCAGTCTATGTGGGTGAAGATCTTAGGATCTGTATCAGAAAACTAAAATTTGATAAAAACAGTACCAGAAAACTAAGTAATCTTCCACAGTAGAGAGCTTGCTTTCTTCCATTCCTGAAGGATGAAGTTGCTCAAACAAAACCAGTTACAGACAGTCATAACAGCTAAGTAAAAACCAGCTTTTTTATGTGGCTGGTCATATGTCATCACCACTTGAAGCAGAGGTGAGGAAAAAGGCCAAGCTAGTGATGCACTGCAGAAGAGCCCAATTCTTTAAATTTAGTCCAAGTAATAATTTATGTGCAGAGCTTCCTGCATAGGCCCCATTTCTAACAAATCATTCAAGAAACTGCAGGAGAGACTGAAAAGTAGCCAATGCGAAACCATAATATTAACTCTTTATAACAAGAAACAGAGTATGATAGCAGAAATATGCAAGCAAAAGCTAACACTTATCAATTTTCCCTTACTAAAATATTTTTACTAGGATGTAAGGAAATCTAAAACTATGTGAAAGGATTCAAGTTTCTTCTCTAACTTGGGATACAATATTAGTTGCTTTCTCTAAGCCAACCATAGAGCCATAGTATCCAAATACAGATTGGATGCAAATCCTCTCATTTATCTATTACTTCAAAACTTTTTTTGATTGTCAGACATTAGCTTTCTAAAGCCTTTTGATTCCTAAAATAGCTCCATTTAGCCCATACAAACTGCATAAGCATTTTTAACTCCTCTTCTTCATGTGAATGAGAAAGGCATAAATTCAGATATTAAAAAAATATATGCAAACACACGCATATACATGAGAAATATAGGAGAAATTTATGAAATATATGAGAACTGAAAAGAGCAGCCTGTTGGGGCAAGGGCTATTACAGAACTTCTGAAACATTACGGATCAGCAGCAGTAAAAATGCTCAATAAACACAGAACTGTATCCTGTAAACATATGCAAATGTAAAAATATCAGTTGCATATTCCATAGTCCAAGTAGGAACTCTGAATCCTTCCCACATTGGCAATACTACCATGAAGCTGGAAAATTCTACAACTATCATTCAATGTGCAACCAAAGATGGATTATCTTATTCGTTCCCATACCATGTTTATTAAAGGGTAAACTGAAAAGCAGGAACTAAACAATAGGAAAACAAGCATAATATTCTTATCCACTTGTGTCTCTAAGCCTTTCCAGATTAAATTAGTCTCACAGCTGTAACAGCAGGAAAGAACTGATGTTTGCCCAACTCACCTTTTCCCTCCAGACTGCAAGTACCTACTACCAGCTGACATTCTTAGCATATCTTTTGTGAACTTGGAAAAAATATACTAAAAATTCAGCAAAAAATATCTTATATGTCCCTCCCTGTAAAGATTCTCTCTCTTCATATGGGGGCTAAGGTAAATGCTAACACTCTTCAGCTTTCTAGTGACTGATGATAAGACTGCCCTTGGTGACTCCAAATGTCAGGTATGGACATTTATTTAAAAAAAAAAAATTGTTGTAGGGTGATGAAGTTTCTGAAGAGGAACAGAATGTATACATGTACATATGTTGTATGTACAGGCTTAAGCCCATTTTGCATCTTCTCAGCTACAACTCAGATCAGTTTTGTTTATACAAACTTGCTCCTATCTTTACTGCTAGTTGTCAGCAAAGGCTGTAAAATAGTGAAGGATGAGAACACTTGTGCAGTTAGAGGTGCCGTCAAGGAAAATCTGATTTGCTGTTAACAATACCACATATGTGGTCAGAAGTAAAGGAGAGAAGGAAGATGCCAAATGATAAACAGAAAAGCTTCAAGGTGTTACATCTCACCCCAAACTAAGCACTACCAGGAGCTCTAGGAGAGCGCTGCGATGTAAAAAGGGGACGGAGCGGCTGCCGTGGCACCCGGCGGAGCAGCGGCGGCAGCGGCGTTCGGAGACTCGGGGCCGCTCCTGCCGTTCGGCCCCGGCGCCAGCAGAGGGCGCAGCAGCTGCCGCGCCCGCAGAGCCACGGGAAGCACGGATCCAAATCCGCAGAACGGGATTTCCCGGGAGGAGAGGGTGATAGTGGACCCCGTTTACACCGAGAGACGGATTAGAATATTTGATTAACGTCCTTTTTTAAACAGGGGCTGTCAGCACTCAAACTTGTGAGCAGCTTGCAGTCAGTAACCAGTACAGTTACTGCTCAGGGGGAGAGGTTCTACACCCATGAGAACTTCTTCTAAGTGAAAAGCCTGTCTTCTGTTCTATCCTACCCACACTGCTCCCAGATCCTGTGAAAATAATCACGATGGCTTCCTCAGCGAGATTCTCTAGCAACACATGGTCCCAGCACCAAAGTTAAGAGTACACATAGCTAGGAAGAGGCCATCGTGTTTCCAAGAATGAATGCATTTACTAAAGAAGAGGTATATAACAATATCAAATACCTCTCTTTAGTTTAAAGGTTCTTCGTTTCAAAACTGGCCTAATACCGAAGTGCTTCTTCACGAAAAAGAACCGTGTCCTAAACTGAAGAAAGACAAAAACAGAACAACTCTAGTAAAAAGAGGATTTTTCTGTTCCTTGTCATGGCAGCTAATCTCTCTTCTGTTGCCCTGGTCATTAAGTATACAAAGAAAAGGTTAGAAAAATAACTCTAAATAGGGAGGTTAAATGAATAAGCTCTAACAAAAACACATCTAGGGATTATCTTAGCCAACATAATTACTCAGGAAGGAGAAGTCCTTTTAAGACTACGAAGTTGAAACCAAGAAAGCAACAGATAAGTTACCTAAAAACTCCGCGTGAAACAAAAAAAAAAAATCATTTGTCAATATAGTTACTTCAAAAACAAGTACACAGTAAAAAAAACACCACACCTAGACTTGAAATCAAGTCTTGATCCCAAAACTCCATAACAACTATACCTCTACAAAGATCAACATCCCAAAGTACAAGGTTCGGCAGTGTAATAGCTAGAGAGGAAACCTTTTCCTGCCTGGAGGGGACAGGAGTTGTGGAGCCCTGGAAAAGTTCCAGGGTCAGGTACACAACACCTTCCTTTTTCTTCAGAAAGCCTTTAGTACTGTAACTTTCACCAAAATCCAGTCAACTCATAAACAAAGACCAACTTGAAGCAAGAAACACCAAAAAAAAAAAAAAAATAAAATCTGACCATTGTAAAAGAGGTAAAAAGACACCCCAAAATCCAATGCAAGTTTGACTGGTATCAGAGAGAGTGATTGCAAACTAAACTCAAAACATGGAAGCTGCAAGAGACACTTGCTCCTTGAAGAGCAAATGAGAAACTGCATATTTTTGCAAATGCCAGTGGAAAAGTAAAAGTAACCACACTCAGTAACTGCAGCAGGAAGCATTCATATGCTGTTTATATTTTGTTCTGGGTGAAGACTCAAGTTTATGATTTTCAGTTTCATCAACTTAAAATAGACCCTCTAACTGACAAGTTTACTTTAAAAGCAATTAATAACATTTCCTGGCTAAGTATTATTCTCTTCCTCAAGCAGTGTTATTTCATTCAGGTTTATTCCTTCAAAGGGAGACCTGCAGAAGTTACAACTTCATTTTTACTATAACCCTTCAGATTTCCTATAAACCTTCAGATACACCCAAGTTATTGCTAGATAGCCTTCCCATCTCTTGCTACCAGACTTGTTGCAGCTATTGCAATGTCACATGTACTGAATAAATTATAATGGCAAATGTGCTTTTAAAAGGCAACATATTATAATTCAGGTATGACGGTTTTTGCAACTGCCTACCCTACAGAAATGGCTCCTAAGGATGTTACACAGTAAAATAAGAAAATGTATTTAAGCATAATAAAAACATTACTTAAGATATACTTGGTAACACTTTCCTTATTATGTCCTATGTTTTTCTAGTAATCTACACATTCTACTGAAAAAATATTATTGCAGTTCAAAACAAAACTGCAGCTATTTTACTGCAAAGTAAACTTTGCAACCCTTCAAAGCCAAAGAATTTCCAAGGGAGCCGTCCATTGTAGCAGGACTACATGCCTGCAATGCTACATAAACAGGTGCAGACAGCTACATATTATTAGCTTAAGTACCTCCAAGGAGGCAGGCATGAGGTAGGTCTGATCCAAATCACGTTGGAACAGGTTTCCATGCAACTGTACCCATGATAACACACACTGCACTTTGCACAACTTAGCTGTCAACTAACATGCTCATAATGTTTTCAGACAAGTCCTGGCTCCTTATCCTGCTGTGAAAAAACAAACTGTGTGGACACATTCAGAATTGCTCACAAAACTTCAGGAGACTAAAAGACGCTCTGCCCGGGGACAAATACATTAGCAGTTGAATGAATAAAAAAATCAATGCACAAAAGGCCCCTATTAAGAGAGCCACAATAAGTTAAGGGAATCAAACCAAAAAGCTTCTGGGGAAAAGGTTTGCAACACTGGTTAGGAAGTTCAAAATACTTGTTTGAATGATCAGTGTTTGTAACAGAATGTTCTTGCACAGAGAGATGTAAAACATGCTCAAGAGCCATCCCAGTGTCATGAAAAGAACAGTTGTAATGTTTTCAGTTTCTGAACCACTGCAACAGGTATTTCTCCACATGCAGGATTTTGCCTAACCAGCTGACACTGAAATACAAAGAAGTTTACAGAAATATGAATACCAGTTTAGTGACCTTTATCATATAAATGACAAGGACAAAACCAGAATACTAAGGGAATTTTAAAGGACATTTAACATCTTGATAAGAGCATATTTGCAGAGAACAAAATGAACTGAGAGCTTGGTCTATAGCAGAACCTCTCCCAGCTGAAACAACACCTGAGGTAGGCTCCTGAAGTTTAAACAGGGCCTAAGATGCACTAAAGAAATGGAAATCAAGCTTCTGACCTATATCATCTGTTACTTTTTAACATCTGTTCCATACACAGCAGTACTTCCCCCTCTTCAAAATCTTCTGCTAAATCTTTACTCCTCCCAAGATGAAAAGACAAATTTTGCACAAGATTTTGCTTTTGTTCAATAAGACAGAAGGGCTATTCAATTAGTGTCATTCCAAGTTTAATGTTAAATTCTCAAAATGTTTTTTCACCTCACACTTTATGCTTCTAATATCCAAAATATACATACTCAAAGCAGGAGCACCACACTGTCTCAGCATCTAGTTCTTCAGGATTTCCTGTCATGGAATTTCTTGCAATTTTGCCCTAAGTGTTTAGGGCTCACTTCTGTCCAGAGCAGATTATTCAAATGAATAGATCTCTGGTCCAAAGTAGTAATTCATGTCTCATTCATTTTTTATATCTCTTAAGGAACTAAATAAAGAACAGAGATATCTACAGACTTCTTTCACCAATTCATCGTCATACAAATTGAATAGGCAGATCTATTTCAGTAGTAATTCAGAAAATAATTTCACATTGCTAAGTTAGATGTTAAATTTTATTTCTCCAAGTTGTCCTAAACTAGTATTGCTGGTGCAAAATAATTTAATTTAGTAAGCTTATCAAATAGATTGTGATGTACTGGTGCATGTACCATTTTAACTGCTAAAAGAAAGGATGCATAAACAACCAAAAATATGACTAGCAAATTAATTACGTAATAAAAATAAGTATTAGGAGCATGGACTGATTTTCCTCTATTATAAAACTCTGCATCACAAATGAGCACTAAAGGCAGGATATACTGAAGCATATGCTTCTGAACTCACCCCACTTCTATAAATTATTAATTTTTAACTGAGTTGTTTATACTTGACCTCTGTATTTTATCCATTTCTATCTCCTTCTAGATTCCTCCTTTGACCTTTTTCCTTCTCTCAGAAACACAGCATACTCTCTCTCAAGACATCGTGTTTGTTGAACCTCTCAGATTATCTGCATCATGGATGCAAAAATGAATGCAAATCCTCAAACAGTATCTTCACAGAGCCCATCCATTCAGAAAGGGTCACTTCAAAAGGAAGATCCTGGGTTATCAAACATTCTGCCCCAGTTAAAGTTACTATAGCCAAAGTGCTATGTTACTATTACTATTCCAGAGCAGATCATTTTAGCTAATTTTCCTGCTTTTATCACTGTATAGAAGACAATCATCTTCCCTAGTTTAGGCCAGTAAAGCTAGATTCTATTTGATTCTTATCTCCAGACAACATTTTTAAGTCAGGCACTTTTGCATATCGTCTCTGCAGTTTGAACTTTGACCATCCTGCTAAAAGCCATTCAATGCTTTCAATGCTGCAGTCTTTTCCTTTCCATACTGTACTTTGTCTTTCGTTTGTTTGTTTGTTTTCTGTGGGGTTTGTTTGGTTTGGGGGGGGGTTTGTTAAGTAATAATGCAAATTCACTCATTAAAAAAACTTAAACAAAATATGAATACATTAAGTGACCTATTCAAATATCCCATGCAAAGCTGCAAATTTGTGCCATTAGCTTGGTGTGATATTAGACACACAGTAAGATACTAATATTTTAAAAATTTCAATTTATTCTAGTACTAGAGAGAGACTCCTTGAGGAAATTACTTCATGTAAGACCTAAATATGGAGGTTCTTTAGAAACAGGAAGAACCTATGTAAATAGTGAACATATGATAAGTCTGTCTTTCTTCTTGTGTTCCTCATCATTAAAACAAATCACATTCACATGGTGCAACAGTTGCTTCCCGAGGCAGATAACCTCCCAAAACACAACTAAAACCTCAGTTAGTAATATCATATTCTCCCTTTCAGTTACTTATTTACAGCCTATCTCTTGAAACCAGTTTAAACAATTGCAATCTTGTATATATTAATAATACAGTAATAATAGCAGGACCTAGATCTGATAGAAAAATTCATATTAGACTGCCCTAACAATAAGCATAGGTTTGGGGGTTTTTTCACATCCTTCCTTTTTCCTTTTCTCTGCTGTACCATACCAAAAAATAAAGAAGAAAAAAAAAATCTAACTAGTCTATGCTCAGACTAGAGCCCCTCTAATTTCCTTAGAAGACTCCAACAAATCCCTCATGTGTTCCATAACTATTAAAACCTATGCTAAAAATTTAGATCAGGTTTCCCCACATTAATGTCGTCAAGGTCAAATACAAGCTTCTTTCCAGCCCATATAAAGTAGGTCCAATGGGCTTCCAGTATCAGACCATTTCTGAGAAAATAAAGAATTTCTTATAACAAGTTCAAATTTTCTTAAATCCTATAAAACCTCCTTCTCTACAGAATGATTTTATGTGAGCCTTCATTTTACAGAGGAAAAATAAATTACAACATAAAACAGAGCGTGAAAACATAAGGAAAAATAAACTGGGTACAGATGAAATGTCTGAAATCACTGTTGGGAGTTAACTGGATTAGCAAATTAAAATAGTTAAAATAAATAGTTCACCTTTAGCTCTTTTTACCTTCCCCTCTCAAAATAACTTATTTACAAGAACTTCCTTCCTTGGTGTAAATATACACTTGTAACAGTGTTGTAGTGCTAGTAAAACAGCAGAAAGTTATTCTACTTTGTAACCTTCTTCCTCCCAAATAAAAAGCTGATGAATATCTAATCAACATCCTCAATATGCCGCTCTTCCAGGAGTCTTGCAAAAAAAAATCTGGTTCTGAAATAGTGTATATTAGGATATATTTAGCATCTATTCAGACCTACTGCAATCAGGTAACTATGTAACTGTATTGTTGAAATGAAGACCTTTTAAGATTATTATAAAGATACAGTAAAAGCACTACTAAGAAGAATACAAATTACTAGCTGAAAAGAAGAATACAAATTACTAGCTGAAAAGAAGAATACAAATTACTAGCTGAACTTGCAATTAAACTGCATTTCTCATTAATTTCAGGTTTGCATTTAATGTCTTAGAAGAAAACACCCTGTGCAAATACATATTCATCACTGATTTGCATGGAAAATATATGTAGAGCTAATTTGCAGGGAGGGGGTTATTAAGTATTTCTTCAATAGTTTAAAAGGAACTAGCAGAAACAAGGGCTACATTTCAGTCATCTTATTTTATGCACAATGAGTAGTCTGAATATACAGTTTCACTCATCTGTCACTACCCCAGCTGAAACAGCATCCCTCATCAACTGTTCTAATTTCAGCCACTTAAACAGGTCTTAAGAGTAGCTTCTGTTGCTTCCTCTGGAACAGGAAGAAACTTAAGGTCAGATATAAAGATGGTCCACTGAATACCAGAACAGATCTTCTGAATACTAATAAAAAGTTTCCAATGTATAAATATTTCTGTATTTTCTTCTGACTTTCTCAGCTTCCATGTAAAACAAATGCAGTACAAGTCAAGAGAATCAATAAAAGTGCTGGGAAGTTCATTGGGAAGCTCACACTCCATCAATGATGCTTCAGTTTTCAGACTGGAATGTGCCTATCCCAAACATTAATGACAACCACCCAACATTCTGCAATAACAGAGCTAGACTATCTGCATTATCTTATAAAAGCCATGGTAGTCAGGCAAAGTCCCTGGTGACTGGGAAAAGGGAAACATCACTCCTATTTAAAATGAGAAGAAAGGAAGACTGGGGGACTACAGAACAGTGAGCCTCAGCTCTGTGCCTGGAGCAGATCCTCAAGGAAGCAATGTTAAGGCACACACAGTGATGTGATTCGAGACAGCCAGCACTGCTTCACTAAGGGCAAAGAGTGTCTAACCAACCTGGTGACACCCTGTGACAGGGTGACTGCAGTGGTCAGAAAGGGAACACAAACCCATGTTGACCCAGATTTCTGAAAGGCTTCTGACATGACCCCACATAACATCCTTTTCTCCAAGTTGGAGAGAGATGGATTAAAACAGTGGACCATTCGGTGGATAAGGAACTAGCTGAATGGACGCAGCCAAAGAGTTGAGGTCAATGGCTCCATGTCCAGGTGGAGCCCAGTGATGAGTGGTGCCCATCAGAGACTTCTGTCAGGACAGATGCTCTGTGATATCTTCATCAATGACAGACAGTGAGATCAAATGCACTCTAAGCAAATTTACAGATGACCCAAAGCTGGGCAGTGCAGTTGGCACAACAGAAAGAAGGGATGTCATCCAGAGGCACCTGAGACAACCCTGAGAAGTAGGCCCATGAGAACCTCATGAAGTTCAAGTGCAAGGTGCTGCACCTGGGTTGGGCCAGTGCCAGACATGAGCACAGACTGGGAGAACTCACTGAGAGCAGCCCTGCAGGAGGACTTGGAGGTTCTCGTAGATGAAAAGCTGGACACGAGCCAACAATTTGTGCTCACAGCCCAGAAAGCCAAATGTATTCTGGGCTGCATCAAAAGAGAAGTGGCCAGCAGGTCAAGGGAGTTGATTTTCCCCTTCTATTCTGCTCCTGGAGTACTGCATCCGGTTCTGGGGTCCTCAGCACAAGAAACACATTGTCCTGTTGGAGCAAGTCCAGAGGAAACCACCAAGATGCTCAGAGGACTGGAGCACCTCTCCTATGATGACAGACAGAGAGCTGTGATTGTTCAGCCTGGAGAAGGCTCCAGAGAGATCTTATTGTGACCTTCAGTACTTAATAGAAGGGTATAAAAAAGAGGGAGAACAACTTTTTACACAGGCAAGTAGCAATAGGACAAGGGAGAAAGGTTTTAAACTAAAATAGGAGAGATTTAGATTTCACGTTAGGAATAAATTCTTTACTCAGAGGACAGTGAGGCACCAGAACACGTTGCTCAGAGAAGTTGTGGATGTCCCATCCCTGGAAGAACTCAAGGTCAGGTTGGATGAGGCCTGTTGATGCTGTTTGCACACAAGCACACAGAAAAGTAAGTAGCACCATATTAAACTTGATAAATGATAATTCATAACCTAACTCATTCAGGGAGAGCAATCTTCCCCTAGATGTTATAAAAAAGGATGACAAAGCAGGGCAAGATTCTTCTCCCATTCATCTACAGTGAGAATGGGTATCAGAGCCACGTGACAATACCCTCATTTTTAGGGGCCATCTTCACTCTCCTTCCTTTCTCAAGCCTGTGCCTAACAACCGCCAGAATGCAAAGTAAACACAATGAAACTACATAGATATTTCCATTCCTACTAGTAATTTTGAGAATCCTGATGGAAAAGTTGAGTAAGTGCAAGGGCACGTCCTTTGCCAGGACCACCAGAAGCCTGACTACCAAATTCATTTGAACACAGACATAAAAAACTTCAGGCAGGTCTGTATAACCTTCCTTAGTTCATAGGTCTTAATCCACCATTAACCTACAGGAGGTGATTACTACTTGCCTGTAAAATGTAAGCAAAACCAGAAATCTTTCTAAACTGCTGTCTGTAAAAGGTATTGCTTTGTACCATGAAGTACTTGCAACAGATCAAAGGCAAATAGGAAAGCCAGTGATACCTTAAGCAAGAAAACTTTGAGCAAAGAAACTCTAATACCAGGTGATGGATCACATCAACCTCACCGCAAGCTAAGCCAACACCATTTGCCTACTTCTTACACAAATCACAAAAATAACAGCTTTTATACATAGTCCTACAAAACTTTCCTTTAGGCTAGAACAATGGACAATAATATCCCATTTCAGACAATTATAGAAATTAGTCTTTCCTTTCATATTTGGCTGAGGGAAGGGTTGAATTAAGAAAAACAGCAACAACTACTCAAGTGCTTGAAGAACAGCTATACAAAACAATGAGGGGAAAAAAAGACCTCATGTATGCACAAGTGAAGTTTTTTTTTTACTCCTACCTCATCACTTTCATCTACTTCAATACCACCATCTTTGTCATCATCCATTTGTTTATGGATCATGCGGAGAGCTTCTAGGCTGAATCGGTCCTCCTCAGTAAAGCATGGTGGGCTGAGTGAACTGCAGGGATCTAAAGTAGGGAAAAACAACAAAAACAAACCAGAAACTTTAGTTAGTGTCACTCCAGAACATAATGCTCCCCCCTTAAATTTCTGTATTGTGTACCTGTACTTCATTGCCATAATCACCAGGTAATAGATGTCAAATTTAACTGTAAAACAATAATTATCACAAAAAAAAGTGAAAGGGGGGTGTGTGTGCGTGTAAATAACTCTTTTTTTTTTTTTTATCCAGGAAGGAATCCCCCAAAAATAAGCTGGAATAGTTTTGACATTATGTTTTTTCCACCACAGTAACTTACTATTTCCACTTTTTCTTCTATCATCCACCCTCAGTAATATGTCACTACAACAGCAAATAGAGTCACTGCACTTCCCAACCTCCTTTCTGAACCTCTGGGCTACACAGAGAGGCGGTGGAGGAGAAGGAAAAGAACTGTCATGTCATACAATCATAGCTTCATAAACAAATAACAAAGGGATGGTAATCACATTGCAGATAAAAATCTAAGTCAGTAGTACTACTGAACACAAAATATTCAAGGAGGACTGTAAGAGAAGAAAGTGCACTGCAAGAAAATTTCAGCTGATATATTTATATGACTATGTGGTACATGATATATCACTCCCGCACCCTCCGATTACAAACGGCAGTTGCTGTGGAACAGGTTTCCAAGTCAAAAATAGTATGTTTTCATTTGCATTCATTACTGAAGGCTCATGATTCGTGCACATCTTATGGCTCAGCTCGCACCACATCAGCCCGTTAAATCTCTGTTCTTTCCCTTCTACAAGGCATATGCCAAATGCTCCAGAATTCTACAACGCATAATGATCAACCATCATTACACTGGTCTTTCACAGTCTGAGGCATTAACTAATAGCTATTTGGTTAATTCTGATGTATCCAACACCACCAAAGAACAGAATGTGGAGAAGGATAGAGAAATCTTTTTTTGAAAGTTCAGCTTTAATAAGGTAGTGAATTCCCACTGCAATAGCCATCATAAAAATGCAGAGACTAGTCCCATAAACTAGTACACTACACTTTAATCAATGCAAATACAAATTGAGGCAACATATGAGTAATTTTTGTTTTTTCTAGTCTATCAGAGGATTAAGGTTTCATATTGCTACAGAATTTATTAAAAGGCTCATTTATATAAGTAACATAAAGGAAGCACATACAGAAATAGAGAGAATCAAGAGTTTGCACAGAAAAATAAATTTATTGTTTTACTATTTCATACCAGTTGGATTAACATGATTCTGCTTTTCTATTATAAATTTTAAAGTAATCAAAAATCAAAAATAATTGAATGCATAAGGCTACAAAGTAGAAGAATGAAGATAACAACTACAACATAGTTGGAATCTCAGATGCATAATTAACCTAACTGATTCCCAAGACTAGATGCAAGTCAATGCTTTCGTACTTTATGGTCAAGTTTTATTATACAGAAATTAACAGAAATCTGTCATCTATGTCCATGAACCAAAAAAGGAAAAAAAAAATTAAAAAAACCCAAACACCTCACTGACACTGTCCCAGAACAGAGAGATGCTGCTTTTAGAAATACTTCATGTAATTCAGAAAGACAAATTTCTAAACCTCTTATTTGCTAAATTACTAGGTATTAAATATTAGTAAATATTTCATTACTAAATTAAATATTAAAACCAGGCCAATCACAAACTATAATTTTCAGCTTTGGAATGCAACTAATATTTTATTAAGAGAAACAAAGTAACTTTTTTTTTACATTTAAAAAAATCTATTTTATTTTTCCATCTTTATTTTCTTATGAAAGGTTTAATTTCACAACACTCAGCCTTTTGATTTTTGCCCTGCAATTAAAACATTAATATGACAGGGAGCATTATAGGATTCAGCCCTGAAATACAGGACTAGGTAGAAATGCTGTAGAAAGGCTTCCCTTGAAACTAATAAATCACCTCTGCTAGTAACTAAATTCCAGTAGCCACGAACAAGGGATATGAATTTACTTAAATACAACCACATATCAGAAGAACCATCTTTGTATTACATGTTTAGATCTATACTGTATTTTAAGTTAGAAGAAAGCATAAGCATCAAAAACTGATAAGAAGGTCCCCCAAATACACCCAACCTGCTGAATTTGTACTTAGTTCTATTCCCGGATAGAAGAAAACGTCAGATAGTGTTCACAATTTGCAAGCACCCACTCAAATGTTCTTCCATTTTGTTCAGCTGAAAGCCCAGCTTTTCAAATCAAAAAGCTTTTCTCAAAGTACATTTTCACACAGTTCATGTTGATCAGTTCCTTAATCAGAGTACTTATCTTAAATATGCCTTTTTAGGATATTTAAGCATGAAGGCACTTTAAGGAGCTATGGTTCTTCTTGAGAAAAGTAAACAGGCTGCTAGTGCTTCAAATGTCCCACGCACTGGCTCCAAGAACACTTGATCTCTCTCTTAAGAGACGATAGAGTGCCAATTGCTCTTTTTGGGACTGAGAAACAGAATAGGACCACATGTTGACTGTAATAAAAATTAACCCACTCTAAACAGAATCCAGATTTACTTTGAAGCTACTTACTGTTATGAAGCTGGTCAGACATTCCCAGACTGACCACATGGGTCATCATCCCCTTCTTTAGAGAACAATCTCAAAACAAAAACAAATTAGAAAGGCAC
Source organism: Platyrinchus mystaceus (assembly GCA_035041135.1). Classification (NCBI taxonomy): domain Eukaryota; kingdom Metazoa; phylum Chordata; class Aves; order Passeriformes; family Tyrannidae; genus Platyrinchus; species Platyrinchus mystaceus. The sequence goes on from JAWWLV010000144.1 coordinate 54,863,783, forward strand.
TCCAATCTAAAGAACAAGTGAAAAGCATTTCACAAGCACACCTATGGAGCACTACCAAATCCAAAAAACAGTTGATAGAAATTTAATCATCTGCAGCTCTGCAGAATATTCTATCATGTGGTATTTTGCTTCAATTGCATGGTAAAAACAATTCAAATTAATGCTAGATGACGTATGGTTAGTTAATTGGACACTTGGGAAATTTCCAAGATAAAAGCCAAGAGGAAAAGTCTTAAGATACAGCAAACACCATAGATACAGTCCTGAGGCCCCACAACGAGTCATAAGACTAGTTGATAATTCATTTTTCACTTTGAATCCACTCTATTGAAGGTGTTCTGGGATTCCAAAGCTTTTACTGTACTTTAAGGACAAACCTAATTTCATGTCTGGACCAATTTCTCTGTCCTAGTCTGGTGTCTTGTCATAAACACACTCAGTCCAAAATGATCATCACAAGAAAAAGCAGAGATGATAAATTCACCCATGGAGTGAACTGATAGCTTGGAATTTGTGCCTTCCTTTGACAAAAAGCACAGAAGAATCAGCAAAGCAAACAAAAGAGAGAAGGTGGACAAGAGGCATAAAAGCACAGCATATGTCACTACAGCCACCAGTTATTTTACAGCCCAGTTTTTCATGCTGGTCAGAAGTGAGGAAGTTTCAGAACTATTGATCATAATAAGGAGGCAATTTGTTACTAAAAACTAAATGCCAAACTCATGGCTCAACAAACTTGGCAGAGGATTTTGAAACAAACCCCTCTCCTGCCTTGAGGCAGTAACTGCCTCTCAGCTCTAAGGCAAGGGGACAAAGTTTTCACCAGTCCACTGGAGTCTCTCATGACAATCTGATAATGAACAACGCACAGTTATCCAACCCAAGATACAGGAAACTTTGTATTTAAAGGCAAGGTGAAAATAACACTTCACACGCTTACCCCCACCCCTCCTTTCCCTACCGCCGTTCTCTCTTTTTCAATGAGGTTAAAATCAGGTGAGACTCCAGGAAAAACTTCAGTTTGAAATTCCCCTCAACTTTAGATTCACAGCCCTTTATTGCATTTCCTGAATACAACAGAAGTTAAACTTAGAAAGTGACACTGTCAACACAAGACCTTAAGGAAAATTAATTACACTGATATATCTTCAAGAGCTCATGTCAGCAAAGCCCTTGAAATTTATTTAGGATACACCATTAGAAATGGTTCCAAAGCAAAAGGGTATATGCATCTCATAGTCTTTCATCTATCCTGCATTTACTTTTTCCTAAACTGCTGTGAGCATAACAGACTTCAGAATGAAAAGGACTGACAGACCAACAAACAGCAGTTCTTTCTCACACGCTTCCTTTGCATGTGGACCCTGGAGCACAAAAGCTATGGCTGTGCCAAAGCCTGTGACAGTGACCCCAACCAGGTGTTTGCAGTTCCAATCCGGCCCCAAAGTGCCTGAGCCTTTAAGTGCTTTCAGTGCCTGAAAGAGCCTTTTTAAAAACAAATGGACACACAAAACCTTCATGATTTTTCAGGGCTACCTGGAATCATAAACACACCTCCAAATTTAAGATTCAAATGTCTTTACATTTTCCTATTAGTTCACTCAGAGCAACTTAGCAGTTGGAAGTTATTTGAAGAGACTGACTACTACACATCCCTTTTGTTCTGTGAGGATGTTTGGCGTTCACTGAGAAGGAAGAGCACTTTTTTTACACTAACATATGGCCATCCTATGGAAACCCTCAGTGCTTCCATGACTGCCTTTTACTGGTGAATTCAGCACTTTTGTGCTAGGTTTATGATTCCTCATTCCTAAAACGCCATCTGGAATAAAGGGAAGCCTCACAGAAAAGGCAAGCACTATACAGTGTCAGTTTCCTAAGTACGTACTCTCAGCTTAAAATAACCATGTTCCAGCATGCCATGAGGACAGAAGTGGATTTCTTTGCATTTTCCAGAGACAAAGCAGGTACCCACAATATCCCCAACCCCCCACGAAATGCATCTTCACCTAACTAGGATTTTTATTTCCTTATATTTCTGTTGTGCTTTAGTTTTACATATACTTCAATACATTAGTTTCCTCACCTATTCAAAATATGACTCCTTTCAATGCACAAAACCTGTAAGAGAACAAAAATTTTTGAAGACCTGAATACAAATCTGAGTGTCAGATACAAGAGGGATTAATGAAATTACTGAAAAAGCAAGCATTTTCAAGAGTTTTGCCTGATGTTCAAACAGCTATTCACAGTAAAGGCAATAAACATGTTTTTATCTTAAACCCTTACATAAGTTGTCAATAAAAATCTTCAAATGCTTGAGACACAGCCTCACATTGAGCTTCATTTAATCTTTCAATTAGAAGCTCCCAAAGCAAATCACTCCTACTCTTAATAATTAAACTCCTCCATATGGCAAGTAGGCTGAGCAGGATCTAACAGTTAACTTGACAAAGTAATTTGTGGCATTATTTTTCACTCCAATCATTTCAATAAAAGTTCATCACTGCTACACATCTTTCCACTAAAAACATTTTAAAAAACAGACAAAATTTTGACAAAAAGCATAGAGTACCTTGTCTTCTAATCACAATACTGACGTTACTTAACTGAGCTTCCTGAAGAAGAAAATGCAATAACACTAATGACAGCAGGGCAAGGGGAAGGGGTGCAGCAGGAAAGGAGACTCAGAACAATGTTGTCTCCAAAAAATTTGAAAGTGTTAAGTTTCACAGTAGGTTTTTCTGATGCTCTGTATTCGAAATACAACTAACTTCTAAAACTGTTTATAAATTCGTTCAGTAACAGCAGATTAGACTCCTAAATTAAACTCCTGTCTGCAAAGTCTGGTATATGGAGCACTTATTTCTGAATACAGATGTAATGCTTAGTGAGTGGTAATACTGCAGTTTAACAAAAAAAAAAACAAAAACCAAACAAACAAAAAAACACCAAACAACTATATATATATACACACACCATCAAAAAATCCCACCGATTCACAGTCAGGCTCCATGAAAGCTGACATGATTCTTTTAAAATCCACTAAACATTCTTCATTTTAAAAAAAAAATGACATTTCAAACAATCTTAAAATAAATCATTACAACCTCACTGTGTATACAAGTGATCTTTGCATGAGGGAGCCAAATCTGGTTTTGTCGCTACTGAAAAGTGTCCATTTTTTCTGCTACTTCAGTATCTTTTAATATATACAGATCAATTATATTCTTTCCCCCGCATGGAAACTTGATGAGGCAAGCAAGGCTTTGATTTTTTTCTTAAATCACCACTAGCTCATCTCTGCTTTCTCCACACCCACAAAAAATCTGTCTAAATCTGAACTTCAACTTCATTTTCTATACCCGGGGAGGGGGGAGGGAGGGAAAATCAGTGAGATCAGTTTATTTAAAGGAGAAATTCAGTCAAATAATGTCATTAGCAAAATCAAGTGTTAAGACAGGTTTAGATTAAAGCTTTTCTAATCTTTTCTAGATAAAAAGCCTCAAAACAAATTGCAGAACAGCAGACACTTAACTTTGTGATCACCCGTTAAGACATTCAAAACATCTTACACTATCTTAGATAACTATTTAAGAACTTTGTAGCCAGAAAAACATTTACTCAAAGGAAAAGATAGCACAGGAATTCTCTAGAGAATTATATTTGATGGCAAATCTAATTTTCCTTTAATTTAATTGCATTAAAAGCAACTATTCCAAATCAGCAATGCTTGTTTTAAAGGGAAATTGCAAAAAAGGTTTTGAATATGATAATCATGCCAAGGATTATTCTGACAAGACAAAAATATCAGTATAAACACTTCATTTAGACTGACAGGAAATTAATTATAAAATTACAACACTGTTCTGACTAAATAAAAATCGAGAAGATGGATTCATGGCTTTTCCATTTTCTTCCCACACCCTCCCTGAGCAATGACACAGTTTGAAGGGAAGAGGAAGTTGGACAATTATTGTATACAATGGTCAAAGCAGACTGATTTAGAAAAGAAACTCCTGCCAACCATAACAAAGCAGGATGAGAGGAAACTGGGAGATGCATCTTACACAAGCCCTCTAAAATTCTTTTTTCCTCCTTCCAACCTTACCTGTACTTCTATGATACTTATTATACAAAGCTACAGACACATACAAATATTCAGTGCAAAAAAAAAGTTCCAGATGTCTCATTCTCAGCAATAGTAAAGTCTGTTTCACTTTACTTATGTTTATTAGTACAAGACCAAGAAGGGAAGTATTTAAAGTAGTTTAAATCTAAGTTTTCATGATTTGGTAGTGAAGACTACCTAATGCATCATTAAAAATGTATGATATACTCTTTGCACATTATGGCAATTATCAACAGCTAAAATTATAATAGCTCCAAGAAAAAAAAATTTACAGGGGTTAGAATATGACCTAAATTCCTAACATCACCTGGAATAAACACACATCCTTAACTCAGACAAAATTAAAAGGACAGTCAAGTATTTCTGCCTTATATTCCATACATGTTCAGAAGTTACAGCTATTTGAGAAATATGACTGTGAATTTTGAGTTCATTTGTCAATAGAACATTCATTAACCTGATGAAATAAGTTACAGACGTGTATTCATATATATTCAGTGACAATGCACAACATGCATCTAAGCACATATAACAACACACATTAAGTTTTTATATATTTTAGGTCTGACTGGTTCTTTACTGGTGTTCTAACAAATTCCTCCCTTTTCTAACAGCAGGAAGCTGGAAAAGATGCAGTATATCCCTGATGGTATACTTTAATCTGCCCAAGAACTTGTCAGCTCTTAAGAAAGAACAGCAGCATAGCATTTAAGCCACTTTCTTAATTTGGCCAGGAAATCAGAAGACTGATATACAGGTGATCTCCAAATGACTGATAAAATGGCCAAGTGATTTCCAAAACAAACTTGCTAGTAATCATTTTCTAACTAAAACCTCATTTTCTTGCTTAGAATTTCATCCTTGTTAAGATATTAATCTGAAAGCCGGATCTTCAGCCTCCTGGTGAAAGCCTATAGTCAATATTCAATGTACTAATTTCTATTCAGATATGGCTCAAGAGCTGAAAAGAGCACAAGGCACTACATTCCTTTCTGAAAGAGTGATCTGCAGAATACAGCAACCATGATAGTATGCCTGATGATTTAAAAGTTTACATTTTCTTTTATTCATACTGAAAGAGTAGTTCACAACTTCTAAGACTGAAAAAGAGGAAGGGAAGAAGCACTGGAAAAGGATTTTATCATGTTATAAATTTTTGTAAAAAGTGTAGTCAAAGGCATAAGAAGTTTAACAGATGTGGTTTTAAGATTTAAAAACCATTTTACACTTTGAGACAAATAAACTGAAATTTGCTAAAATTAGAGGAGTCTAATAAAGTCAAATTATTTTCATATAAAATGTTATATGAATATATAATATTCATATTACCTTGAAGTTTAAAGTTTTAATCACATCAGTGTTTCCTCTAATATATTTGTTTTCACATGTGATTCATAATCATATCCTATATCCATGAATCAGGCATGTAAGCATGACATTGCTGGCATTACTGAATTACTTCACTCTTCTACACCATCTGATCTAGTACGCATATTATTAACTGTTCCAACCAAGGAATCAAATTTAATCCTCTGTGAGCACCATCTGTAGCATCATCAGTTCCCTCAAAGTTCCTGTAACAACATGTTGTCAGGATGTATTTATACTTTAAGAGATCATATCAGAATTATACAACTGAAACCTAAATTAATAAGATGTAACATAGTACTAACAATAAAGGAAGATTGAAATAAAGCATCAGGGCCCCTTTTTTTAAAGACACAATTTGTTAGGATTCTAGCATTTGAGTATTAAATTACCACCCTGTGTTTATACTTTCAGACATACAAAAGGACTCAGTGCATAGATTCATTTTATTTAATCAATAACGGCATAATGAAACACTTCCTTTTAGCACCATTCAATATATCAGTAATTCTAAGTATGTATAAATATCAGTTTCTTTAAATAGTCCTATTAGCTTATGTGAAAATTTAGTGGTACAGATTGCTGGCTAGTTAAGGACTATCCTACTTCCAGAAGCTTACGTGAACTGCTCTGCTGTTAGCACTCCAATTCCAGATTGCATAACTGGCAGTTTTGCTCCTACTAATATGCTGCTAAATATTTTTCTCATGATGAATTTCACCAAGTGATAAACCAGGCTGACAAATCTACTTATGGTGTCTCAGTTCACCTTGGCTTCTTTGATGTAAATTAGATTTAAAGAGCCTTTTAAAAAAACAATCTTTTAAAGAAGAAAAAAAAAAAAAAAAGAATTAGATACTCACACATCTCAGGAGATAACACATTATCATTATGCTCAGGCTCAAACTTAGCACAGATAGTAAGATTTACAATTATCAGAATGTTAGAATAAGCCATGGTTGTACATATCTCAGATACATCTTGGTTGATACTATTCCAACAAATGTATTTCTGGGCCCATAAAAACAGTAGGAAATGCTGTAGTTTTCCAACACGTGTTTTGAAGTTGTTAAAGCGGTGAATAAAACAGAAGGCAATTCTTACACAATGAGCACACACTGAGCACATACTCTGTGCATAAAGTCATGCACTGGAATCACTCAGAGTAGAAAAAGAGAAACTCAATTCAATTAAACAAGAACTCCAAAACCTAGAATAAGTCCTATCATGTTAGAGATTTAGCTCAGACTTACTGTTTTCAAAAAAAGTTCACACAAGTTCACACGTGGCTCTTCCCATCTAAATGAGTTAGATACAATTTGGATACAAGTCTAAAGCAGTAATACTCCACCTCTAGACAAACCTCAAGTTAGCATACAGAAGGAAACAGTAAGGTCCCCAAAAACTCTGCATTTGCTTGAACAACACACACCACCAAATACTACTTATACAGCTTCAAACACCGTCAGCTGCTCCCCAAAAGCACAAGCATATTCGGGATGCAAGGAAAAGCCAAGGCAATAATTTCACATATGCTCTAAGGCAGAATAAGCCAGAGACTAATGCTAAAAGGACTCCTAATTGTTCGTTCCCCCACCATTCATTCCTGTCCCTGTACTGTCTCCTTTCTTGTACCAATGTAAGCACATTTCTGCAATCATGCTGCAGGAAGGATCAGGAAACTGATTCTGTCTGAATTTGTTCTCGCCTGCAAAAACACTTGTGACAGCAGTAGTGCAGGGGAGGATGAGGAAATCCATGCAGAAGCAGAGAGAAATGCACTTTACAGCCACTGCTGCTGCCAAACCCTGGTCCTGATGTGTCCCATGTTACAACTGAATATAACCAGCAACATGCTAGGTGACCAATAAACTGAAAAAAATGAATTAATGTAGTGGAACAACATCTACACTACTTGAGTGAAAAACTCCACCTCATTTTTTAGATTCTGTTTTTTGCTAGGAGGCATAGGACAAGGCTGTGTCCGAGACAACTTGTTGCAACTAACTACCAAGTGTTTTTCAAGGATCTTGTGGCCTTATAAAACCTAAAACAGACTTGTGTAACACTATAGGAGATGAAGTAATAGCAAACACAAATAAAACTCCACAACATTTGACAAAACAGCTTCTACCACCATTGCCAGCAAAATCAGAATTTGTCCTTTCTCCAAGGCTCTCCCCAAGAGCCTGGGGAAGTCACAAGCTCCAGGCATAGCTGGCTTTGGCGGCAGTCAGTCCCACATCATAAACAGTAGGTCTTGAGAGACACCACATCTCTACAAACATACAAGCAAGCAAGCTCAAGGTGTCGGCTAAGTGCATGTCTGCCCCAAATACTGCTGTAATTTACGGTGTGTCTTCATTCAAGATCCATTTTCCAAAACCTTGGCGCCAGAGCACGCATTAAGAATTAAATACACAGGACTATAAAAAAAAATCCATCCTAAAGCTTACAAACTATGACACTTGGCTACACAAAGCCAAATGAGTTTATGTTTGGGGATTTTTTTGCTTTCTTCAGAGGCTTTTTTAAATTTTTATTACTGGCAGCATGAGATGACAGCTTTCTCAAGATAAGAAACAGCCAGAAGTATACTTAGGGAAAGCTCAAAGGGAAGAACAAGAAAGTATAAAGACCTTTATAATTTAAGACTGTGATAACTGAGGTTATAACCAACTGCAAAAGAATATTGGTATAAGATATCTTTAAAGGTAGCCAATAACACTAAGTGATATATCATCTACTCTTAAGTCTTATGTCTTACATTCCTGACATACACTGGGAGAAGTCAAGATGAAATGAAGGGTAGTATGCTTTTCCCAGATGATGACTACTTTTACTTTCTAGAGTCATTCCAAGTACTTTATGACATATATACATATAATTTATTTAAACATAAAATTTCAGTCTATATTTTAGACTCTTACATAAAAGTTTAAACACTAATATTGATTTGTATCTATCATATTTGAAAATAATAAAGCATGAAAATTAACATCCTATTTTTTTTAACTCTGCTGGACACATACTGTGAACAGAGCTGAGCTGTGTGTCTCATGCACATTAGCAATGCTTCTGTTGCTATTTGCTCTCCGGAACACACAGCAGTAGGAAAACAGGCACAGAGTCAAACTGCAACAGACAAGTGTTTCCACCACATTACCTCATCTTAATATATCAAATATCAACACATATAGGCATTCCATCATTTTCAATATCAAAAACCAAGTGACTTCCCAAAGTAAAAAAAGCCATTTCCCTGTCATTAAACATAAATAAAAAAAACCCAAACCATGAAAGATTAATTCTACTTCAATACGTTCAATCAGATCCTTTTCAAAAACCCCAGGAAGTTAATTTCACACAACACTTTCTGCTTCCCACTGAAACATATTACAAATAGACCATACAGAAGAAACACTTTTATTAAATTAGGACTGTTTTCAAATATGTTGAGGTTTCCGTCTGGTTTTTTTAGGTGTCCTGTTGCTGGTTTATGGCTTTCATAGACAATAAAGTGCATCTGAAGTTCTTCATTCACATCTTGGATAGGCATGTTTTGTAATACTATTCTGCTTTGTAATTTCACTTTGGTTTAATCAAATACAAGGAGCATATATACTCCAGGCTTTATCTCCAAGGCCTACTCTCATGCCCTTAATGCAACACCTGACAAAGTTGACATCCAAAAATCAAGTATTCAATGTCAGTCATATCTATCAACCAGCAAAATATTTTAATATTTTCTATACTAACACAGTGATTTGTTATAAAACTTTGCTTTAAATATTTTCTTGTCTGTAACAATTTTAAAGCAATTTTTATAGCTAGTAATCAGCTGGGGGCAGGGGGACAGTGTTTTTCTATTCTGTACTTCTGAGGAATACCGAGCACAACAGAATACCAGATACGTTGATACCAGAAAATGGGTAGCATATTTATGCCTTACTCTCCAAAACAAAATGCTACATTCTCTATTTGTTCTATTAAAACACAAAGGAAATAGTTTCCCCCTTTCATTACTTTCTTTACTAATGTTTAAATTAACACCTAAAAGGTATCACTTGTAAAAGTTTCCAGTTACCATGAAAAGAGAGAAACATAAAAAAACCCCCTCTTCTGACATTTAAAACATTTGCTGAAGTTCTCTTCATGGAAACGCTGACCCAGCACAGTTACGTCCCAAAGCATGAAGTAAATACCTAATGATAACGAACAGAAGAAAGAACAAGGCAAGGCTAAAGAAACTCTTGGAAAATCCTGATTAAATCCCAAATAGGATGATCTGTGCACAGGTTTTACTTCCTTTCAACATGTAGATGTATTCCTCATGTCAACAGTAAGTACTCATGCATACAAATGAACTTCTCCTAAGAAATGCCTTCATAAAATCTGTATGTATCAGCTATAACCAATACATTGTACGTGAGGAAGAGAGATGAGCTTCAGCTGAACTTAAGGCATGCCAGAAGAACAGGGTGTCAAGTATTGTTATGCCCACGGAAGCCCAGAGCTTGAAAACAGGGCAGGAACCATTCAGAAGAAAGAATTTATTTCAACAAGAACAGGCACATTTGTTCCAAGAACAAGGGGTTTTTTTAAAGCTACACTGTGTTGTATAATATTGCTTTGCATCTTGTCGTTCCATAAGAAATACTTTTCACACTAAGAGACATTTTGTATGCACAATCTTATAAAGGAAAAAAAGCTAGAAATCTACTTTACATGGCCATGTCTAGCCACAGATGAATGACAACCCACACTTTTAAGTGAGATCTATTGCATAAGTCTACACATTTGTACCATGGCTAGAGTAAAGAAACATCCTGACATGGTTAGTTTTCTAAAGCTCTGGTAAGATTCCATGGTGTTTTGGTAAGAAGCCTCACCTTTCCTTTCAGTGATTTAAAAATTGAGACATCTAAGATTCTCCAGGGACTAATACATTAAAAAAGTTTTAATGTCTGTATGCCATTTACAAAGTTTAAAGGTAAATATTTTGAGAACAATTAGCAATTTTCATATGCAGAAGAAGGGAAGAAAAGACAGAGTTGTTTCAAAATGCTTTTGCTGTTTTTATAAGCTGCAAAAGTAATTAATTAAAAAGTGTTATATAAGTTACTGCACTACAACTGCAATCTTGATCAAAAATAAGATTCAAGATGCTATCAGTGAAGTTGCAGTTAAGAGCAGTGGGAAGGGAAAGAGAAGGGTGTCGAAATGGTCGAAAAAGAGATATGATAGTAAATCATCAAATTTACTGATCAACTTAGAGCAGCGTAAAAAAACCACATCACAAAAAACATTTAATATATTTACAAAAAATAATTCTTTTCAATTTTAGATAACAGACTTTAGCCATATTTTGACAGGAAAGCTGTAGAAATTATTGCATTAATTATTGCACTAATAAAGAAAAACCATCAAAATCAGATAAATTGAAGTGAAATTAAGGAGATAGGCAGAATTAATGCAACCAACACCCTGAAAAGGTATCAAATCTATTCCAATAGATCGGTTCTTAAGCTGAAACAAGTTCTACCTCAGCATGAAAAATACTGAGCTCAGTAGTGTGTAACTACCCACAGCAGCACCTTAGAGAAGGTTGTCATGGGTTTGCCAGTCAGCCTCCCCCGGGGGGTTGAGGATGGTTTTGCCAGGTGGATTTCCAGGCAAAAATCCCAATCAAAAGTTTTGGTAACACCTCTGCCAATGACATTTTCAAGAAGCCGGAAAAGAAGGCTGGGAGGGAGAAAAGATAAGAGCCACGAGGTGGCCGGAGAAGCAGCAGCCATGTAAAGCCATGTTGGGCAGCTGGCCCCAAGTAGGGGCCAGGCCTCCCTCCTCCCCCGGCCATGGGCCGGGGGCAGGTTGTGGCACTGAAAAGCCCCTCTTGGCCGAGACATATAACAGAAGTTTTAATGAGAAACTGCCTGGACTGCCTGCTGCAGA
>JAWWLV010000144.1:54875625-54909208 GCA_035041135.1 Platyrinchus mystaceus
TAAATAATAAATCCTAATATTATTTTCCCCCCACATCTCTTTTGTCCGCATAAACTTTCTCTCGACTCATAGCAATTGGGGGGGGGGGGAGTGAAAAAAATTGGTCCATGGCCAAACCCATGACAAAGGTGCAAACTCTGAAACATTCAGGGCTTAAACAGAACACCAACAAGAATTCATTCCAACATATTCTGAACAGCATCAGCTGCTCCATGTAACTGCACACTGAACTTGGGCACTACTTAAGGGTAGGCTTTAATGCAATCAGTTAAAACCTTTTCTCTAACACTTGCCAGGAATAGCTTACCTAGTAAACAAAGTAAAGCTATTAACATTTTTAAATAACAATATTTAATCAGTCTCAAGTAGCAAACTAACATGGAGAAATCAGTGCAGCAAACATTGCTTAAGTTTACTAAAAGTAACGGTGTAAACAATTGCAAGTTTCATTGGGTTTTTAAATCTAAAGGTCTGGAGAATACAGAAGTCAGTAGGTAATGTAAATTACTCACAGTAAAATTTAATCTCTGCACTAAGGGTTTCTTTGTTCGTTTTTGGAGTTTTTTTCCCAAGAAGTGTAATTATTTCAACAGAAGTTTTAACAAACAAACTTAAACACTTGGGTTCTTTAAATTCCCTTGTTTCATACAAGATCACATGGTTATTGATTTACTGATCCCTTAAAAGGGATTATCTGTTGCAGTAAAACCTGATTATTAGAATTCCTTTGGCTTGGCAATTAAAATAAATATTATACCACTACTTAAAGCCATAGACAGGACTGCAAGAGTACCAGATTGTGGCAAAAATTAAGTATATACTATCACAAGTACAGACTCCAAAACCAAAAAAAAAAAACACCCTAACTTTAATAACAGGAAAGTTGAGAGCCAAGTACAACTTTTCAAATTACAACAAAATTCTGCAAATATCTGCAGAGATAATAAAAAAACCTACTTAACTAAAAATACAATCCTATGTTGCTACCAAAGCACTTCTTTGAAAGAAATCATTCTTTTTGCCATCATTTACATGTACTTTTCCAGAACAGGCCAAACAAATACAGGAAATTCCGTAAGTGCAGACCAGTGATATGACAAACGAAATAACCAGCTCCAGAACACGGATTTTTACCTCCTTTTATTTTAAAAGCAAGTATTCCATTTATTCTAAAAACAAGTAACAAGTAATTCCTGCCCACACTCTATCATATGCAACATCATATATTCACTTCAAAAAAAAACTCCTTAAATGAACACAAGAACACGCTTTTCTTATCTGAACGGGCTTTCTACCTGCAGGCCTATTTGAAATGACTCCAAAAAAGAGACAGCACGAGGGTGAAGGCTGTCATAAAAGGAGATAAGCTTTTATATGCTTAAACACCCACTTGCAGTTTTCAAATTAGATCAGCATTTGTCAGAATAATATAATTCTATGTATGCACAAAAAAAACCCAGCATACTCATCAGGACAAATAAGAATATAGACAATTGCTAAATAAAAGATATCTGAAGTAACAGAACACAAGCAACTGCATAAAATTAAAATGAAGACAAGCAGGATTTTAGCTCCAGTTTTTCAAAAGGATATCTTGATACAAATGGGGTCTGAAGACTTACACTTCCTCAAAATATTTTATTTTTATTCCTGTAGGTATTGCTACATAATAAACTACATCAGTAGATGCCAAGTTCATATAACAATAACTGAGTACAGACCCATTGACCTACATATGAACAACACCTGCAGTAGCCCAGTAAAACACAGAAGGGAGAATGGTTTTCCACCTTGTCAAAATTAGGCCGAATGGCAACTTAAAAAGAACAAACCTGGGCAACAATTTCATTTTAGATTTTTCCTCCAAAAACTGCCAGTTAGAATCTGTTCAGTCATCCCCACGATCTTGATCCAAACCTAAAAGTGCCACCCTAGCTCTGCCTGCACACTCTACATTAGTTCAATCTGTTTCTGCAGTGTAGCAAGTTACCCACCCACATGAAGATGTGGCTGATAGAAGCCACACCTCAGGGAGGCTTCAAGCAGAAACAAGGAAATCAGGCCAAACATACAGCTATGTCTGCTGCATTGTGTCTTCCTGTCACCTCTGAGACTGCAAACTAACTCAAAAACCACTCTCTTCTCATTAGCATCTTCCCTGCTCCAGCCAAAGCCCCACTGCCAAGACACTCCCAGGTCCCTGGCACAAGCACGAGACAGGAGAACAAACTGCAGCACAAGCCCAGTGCAAGCTGAAGCTGCAGCCTCTGGTGCGTCAGTAACTAATCAGGAAGATAACAGAAAGATGATTTCATAAGTCAGTCTTGAGATTTTCTGTATGGGTGCAAATATTTAACTCAGCTTGCCACGCCTCAGGCAGGACTTACAAAGTGAACATAATCACTTTTAGCACATCGCTGAACAGTCTACAACTAGAACCACCGGCCTGTGGTTTTGCACAGTGCTCAATTCACAGCCAGGAAAATACTTTCTCTTCTGTTAAGGGACAAGAGAGACAAGAAATGTGTTGAAACTAAAGGAAATAATATTCCCATAATTACATACTCAGTTGGAGATACTGTAACTCCCTAGAATCTAAGCAATATTACTAAGGAAGGTTTGTGCAAAAATGTGCATAATATGTAAATAAAATGTTGTTTCTTAATAGGAGTTAGTAAAAAAAAATCATACCATTGCTTATTTGGTATGTAAAATGTTTTAAAATAGCAGAAATCAAGAAAATTTTGCCTTGTTTCAGCTTGAATCCACAGGAATTCTTGGACACACAGAGCCACAGATGCCTCATACAATGTCCTCCATTTGTCCGCTATTGAACACGCTCACTAAATACGGGAAAATTACCTCTCCCTTTAAATGCCTTTTTTTACTCAGCCTACCCGAGTGACTTGAGTTTTTCTCTTCCCTCATCAATACAATAAATATTGCATAAATATATTCTACATTCAATTCTGCCTGAAAAGCTTTGCCTTTGTTTCTTCAAGGTGAGATAGTATTTTACCTAAAGACAAATTCAACGGCCAGTAAATCATACAAAATCCTTTTCATAAGCTGTTGTACTCCACAGAAGAGAGAGTACAATATATAAAACAAAACAAAAGACAATTTTCAGAGACAGGATATAAATGCAGAAGAGAAATATTGAACACAACATATGGAATACATCTTTTGTACTCAGAGGCTTACAACCATGCAGTTTATACCTGAAACAAACACTGAGACCTTTTTCCCTGTCAGTGTTGGAAAGCTACAAGTTCAATTGTAGAAATGACACCAAACATAATGATCTTCCTTCCTACTGAGTTTTGCTGTTGACAAGGGAAAGCATGTTAACAGAAAATGCCATCTATGACAATTTGCAGAGAAATCCAAGCCTGAGCTACAGAGAGGGAGATGTGGAGGGCAAGGGATAGAACAGCTGACCACTGCTGATCTCCACACTAAGTCACCCAAGGTAATTAAACATACTGGAATGTTTTAGAGAACCTCTTACCAGAAAGACTGCTAATTGGTGTTAACTACATTAAGTTATTTGCTTAATAAGCAGCTATTAAAAGTTGCTAAACAGAGAAAAGCAGAGGTAATTACACCTTCCTTGCTTGAGTACTGTGTGCTGTTCTGCTCATCTTTAAACAGAATGAGCAGAATTCCAAAGGAAGAAAGGGGAGATCTTCATATGCAAAAAAAATATGATAGAAAACAAAGTAAAGTAAACCAAATAGCGAGGGTTTTTTCCAATTGATAGTATTTTCAAAAGTTACTAGTTAAAAAAAAAAAAAAAGAGACAAACTGCATAATGGTGTAATACACCATTATGACAATAAGTCCTATTGATCATCATGTCCAAGATATCAATCTTTTTTCCAAGTGAGATCTACATGCTGGAACATAAAGCCATGTTTATTTTAGATAAGATAAAAGTCTAGCAGTCTGGAACAAGTCTTCACACTTCAGGACACAAGGCAACTAGTAAATGTTTTTGTTAGGAAGAGTTACATTAAATTGCTCTGCTGCAACTATGTGCTAGACTTCCAGCAATATCCTTTCTCAAGCTCCAGGGACAGGTTATTTCAAGATAATAGAAAAGCTATTTATTTTTCTGAATTTGTAAAGTAATTATTAGGTTCTTAAACAAGGTTTTAACCAGTTACTTCTGGACCAGCAAGGGGGGAGAAGCACACAATAATATACCTAAAAGCCTATTTGTGAATAGCATCAATTACTGTCTGGAAGAGCAGTCTTTGGAAAAAAAATACAACTCCCTAAGGAGTCTCCATGGATTCCTACATTACACCATCACGGATAATATACATGACTTTTAGCTTAAAGAAGCAGGCACCAATGCTTTAGTTAAAGTTGATCCCACAGGAATTGAAACCTCTCTCCTATCAGGTAGTGAAATTTTAGCAATATAATAACAGACAGTGATAGATGCTCTGTAGAAATGCAAGTAAGTTGGCTCTTTTATGAATGCAGTAAAAATATTGCCCAAGACCACTTTGTTCTGAATACAATATTTTGACAGTCTGTGAAGATCTACAATCACATCCAAAATTTGACTCCATTAATACTTTTTAAAAAACGAGGTAACAGAAGAATGTGATACATGCATCCTCCTTGTCTGTTATCCAAGTCTTTGGAAGTAAACAAACAGTCATAAGTAAAGCTAAACTATGTACAGAAAAGTGAAAAAAGCATTTAGGTGTTTTTGCAGTGTATTTTCAGTACTAGTAATTTTTGGACAATCCATTCTCGTACATACACTAACACAAATTCTGCTAAACAAAGGGTTTTTTTAAAAAGTAAACATACCCTAAAAACAAAGGTGCTTTGTCAATGAATTAGCTAAGAACTTTCAGTCACATAACAAAAGTATGCAAGACTATGCCATGAGTGGAATAAAGAATACACAATGTAACCTGCCAGGCGCCCACAGAGTGGAAAGTTTCCGAATCACCACATTTCTCATATAAAAATAAACCACAAAATTAAAGATGTTTCTTAACTTAGCATTTCTGTTTTGCTTCATAATTGTTTCTTATACAGTTATAAACTTTATACAGCTAAAAAAATATTATTTAAATACACAAACAAACACACCAAAAGAATGAGAGACAAGGAATAATCCTGAGCAACATTTCACAGCTTCCTGACTTGTTTACTGCTGGGAACTGCATATGCAACCCTTTAAACCTAACAATGGGTTGTGCATCATGGACAATCTTTGCTACCCTCCCTTTACAGAGCTTTTCCCGACCCATCCCTTATTCCACTGGCAACTTTTACTTAGTTTCTCTATCCATGCTCAGTCAGTATCCATCTTCTGTTGAACATTCATAAGGCCAGATTGGCAACCTCTCCTTAGTTACTCTCTTCTTTCTATAATCTGGGACAGACTGTAGAAAGACTTCTTTCTACAGCTGCTTGGGACACCACATATTGGACCAAGAAGCTGCATGGACAGAATGGAACTTTGACATATTTTTTGCTGAAAGTTGACTGGGCTACTTTTAATTACAGAATATTCAATATTCATGAAATATTCAGTTATTTATAAGCATTACTATGTAAGTAAGTACCTATGTAAGTAGACCTTACCTAAGTAAGGTCCCAGTTCAGAGGAGATATTAACACTGCCACACAACATATAAAGGTCCTTTTGCATATATTGTGTTAGACTGAACACAAAAACCATTTCCAACATTAAGTATTGGGTCAATCATCAGCTCTGACTGCAGTGGTACAGGCATTCACTAATTGGGCAGAAATCACAAAACATCAAAATAAATTCAGACAGTAATGAGGCCTTAACTAACCTAAACTGCTTTGCATCATATGTATTAGGAACAAGCTCTGGATTTTTCAAGTACTCACCTTCACATCACTTACCCTCTATCTGAACTGAACCACCTCATAAACAACATAAAAGCAAAAGCTTCATAGAAATTTACTCCTGGAATATTTTTTGAACACCCCACTTAGCAAGTTCCATCAGACATTCAACTGAAGAAGTAAATAACAGGTGTGACCAAAAGTGAAGGTCATGTTGGACAGGCAGCCAAAGACAGAGTTTTGCCCAATGAAGAAAAAAAAAGGCATTAAGTTAAAAAATTACATGACAGAGTAAGTCATTCTATACTAGAAAAATCAGTACTTCTAAATATATTATTTAGTTATTAAAATATCTGTATATAAAGAGTTATCCTGCAGATTTCTAGAAGTCTTAATTACATGAAACACATTCAGCTGTGCTCAGAATTACAGTACAGATCTTAAGCATAAGTGTTCATTTATTACAACTTGCATTAATCAGATATAACAGATAAGACTTCTCTGCAGATTCCAGTGTTAGTCCAAAAAAATGAACACTCCGAAGAATCCTATAAGATATTCCCAACAACTTCTAAAAGATCCTCAAACGCAGAACAACTGTAGCCTCCTAACAAACTGCAGATTATATGTCACCGAAAATTCTTGAAGATTCTGGGTTTTCTCTGTCTCTCTGATATCTTTCAAAGACAAGTCTATGCCATCAGAAAAAAAAAAAAAAAGATATTGCCCACAACTCTCATCCTTCCAACTGCAAAACATGTTTGAACAGTAATGAACCACTAAGAGCAACTCCAGAGCTATGGTAGCTTCAAAAGCAGAGTAGGCAGCCCAGCATTCTGCTTGTGACTGAACCAATCAGAGTTGCAGGATAGTGAACAATTGTGGGCGAGGATATCACTTCTTCTAATTTAGCACAACATTCTGCTCCGAAGTACAAAGCACTACTTGAAGTTCCCTGATGCAATTAATGCAGAGGTGGAATTGTTCTTTCCTTTTTCAATAGCTGTGCTTCAGTCTTATCTACAGATCTAAAATATTTCTGTTAAGAGTTTTCAGAACCACATTAGTTGATGGCTACTCTTTACTTCTGATATTCCTTATGAACATAGGCAGAAAGATCTAAAACCAGCTGTGCATCTTACATCCATAAAAAAAATAAATTTAGCAAAGCAGGGAAATTCTTTCTGGAACCTATACAGCATTTTCAGTTATGTACTACTGCACCCAGCATCTTAAAAGCCCCACACAACTCCTGCAGCAAAAGTTTAGCAATAGAGAAATGCTGTATTTAACTTTTCAATATTCATTTTCCATTTTTAACTTGAAGTAAAAAATAAGGGGTAAATCAAATGAATTGAGGCGGCCTGTTAAGGAGGGTTGGAGTACACAATCAGAACATACAAAACATGCACAGGATTTTTTTGGAAGAAGGAGGCAAGGCAAATGCAACAGATAAAACATTTTTTAAAAATTTTACCAAATATATTATGAAACATTACATCTTAAAAAATTTCCTTACGCTGCAACCCAAACATTCAGATGAAGCCAGTAAAACAGTTCAAAAGGTGAAGTGAATGCAAACATAGATCATTTTCTCTAGTAAATAAGTCATCTACTAAGAAGTTTCAAACCTTCTGAAAGGGATAAATTATTTCTAACCAGGCTATCAAAGATGCAGAGAAGGAGTTAACATCACCTCCCTTTCCCTGAGTAATATATTAATTATAGCTTCCTAGGTAGTATTACTGATTGGCTGAAACCTTATCCTGCAGCATTTTAAAGCTAAATCACATAGAAAACAAAGCTTAAGTGCACTTCGGGAGCACTGCAAACAAAAATACCACATTAATATCCAACCTGAGCAGTAATTATTCATTCTGTAGCATTCAAAAAACTTCAAACACATGAAAGAAATATGACAAAAATACCTGACTAAAAAGAGTTTAAGTTTACATATAAACCTAAACAGATTAGAGGCTCCTTATAACAGAATAAGGCACTGCTTCTAGAACAGCTCTCATATAAAGCCAGGAGAGCAATATTTTGCACCATAACTGAACTAAGTATCCTCTTCACACTCAACAGAAATCTAACAGTGAGCAGACTTACTGACTAGATCCATGTCCAAACTTTCTACCTCATGACAAAACAAGTTTACGCTGTTAGAGAAGGAGCCCAGATGATGACACCTGAAGAGATGTGAAATGAATCCCATCCTTAAAGCTTCTGATCAAGTAACACTATGGGTATGGGCTTCAACACCTCTGGGCCCTACAAACTCAACAACGTTAAACACCAAATTAAAGTAATATGAACTGGTGAAGCAGAAACGGTGCATAATAATGGGTACCCAAGTATGTTTTTCTGACCACATCTTGAAGTTTGCATGGTCTGAAACATCAGCTCCCAAATGATGCTGCTTTCTCAAAGTCTAGTATAACAACAATAGCCTTGGCAGGAGCAACAGCCATTCAGAAAAGCCAAGGAAAGGGAAGCAGGCTCCCTGCTGGATTTATCCAGTGTGGGCAGTAACAGCTGCTGCTGGGCTGGCTGCTTTCCTCCACTCTGGGTCCTGTACCTCACCAGTAACCACTACAAATGCTTCACACAGCACTGAGGCCAACAGCAAAACTTTCTGCCTACCCTGCCAAATGCACACTATTATTTCCCTGTTTCCTCTGAAAGGAACAACTGGACAAGAGCTGGAAGAGGTATGAAAGCCATCCTTTGGATGATTACACCTTAACAAAAATTTCTCACAGAAGTATTTAACCAATATTCAGATACCTAGGTATACCCATTGTCTTTAAAATCTTTCAGGTTAAGAATTAAATAATTGAAGTTGCTTTTATTACAATTAAAACTTCATATCCATTTTAATTGCTAAGCAAAAAATTACAATCAGTAAAATCAAGGGATTTCTCCTATTTAACAAACCAACTAACTCAAACTTGTACTTTGAAGTATTGTCTATTTAACAACAGTTCAAGACAGGCCAAAGAGGTAGCAGGTTTCAAAATATTTATAAGCAAGAAATCCGAGACCATCAGGTGAGGCTATTTCATAAAACACGTGAACATGTCAGAGCCAATGGCTTAGGATTCATGAAAATATTACAGGCTACTTACAGCTCTTGGACAAGATGCACAGGGTAAGTACAGCACTTACCTTGCCCTAGCACATACAACTGCAGTACTTTGAGAACTTAATTATTGGTGTTGGGAGCTCTACTTGACACCAGTATGAACGTCATAATTCACCCTTTACAACATCCCTACCTTACTCTAACTTCACATGCCAACACTAAGAAAATACTTGGGAATTATGCTCTCCACTAAGTGTCCAACAACCCTGGGGTTACGTAAAATACTTTAAGAAATGCCTTATATGCTTTAGCTCCACACAATACAGAATGCTCTGTAATCAAGTTCTGATGTTAAATTCACTACCTAGCCAACCAAAAGGAGCTCTTTGAAACATTCAACCAGTTGCACAAATGGCAGCCTCTGTGTTGATCCCAGGACATAAGCTGTTGTTTTCATCTGTGTGCAGAAAGAGACAAAGAATTTTATATATACAAGTCAGTCTTCTTCAAAATTCTGAATGCAAAACTTGTCAAGGAAAATATAATTATAGCTCTGTCTTGATCATGAAATATATGCTCCTTTCCAGCCACTAACCAGTTTCTTACTACATTCCCAGTAATCATACAAAAACTAAGCTTGTCCTTTACGATCATTAAAAATACAGCACGTACCTGAAAAAGCAAATTCAATTTGCACTCCTTTGAACACCATACTTTTCTTAATTTTTATGTGCTACACGTCCTTGTTACCAGCAATGTTTCACTTTCACTTTTGTTTTAATTGCGTACAAAAAAAAAAACTTGAAAAAGGCAAACTAAACTAGACATTCATGAAACGTTTCTGCAGTCGGTTTTCAGAGCAGAACCCAAGGCAAGATCAGACAGTTTCACTTCAAGTATTGACAATCATACAAGAAGCAGTGAAACAATTACTTTTGTTCCAAGAAGCCTTTTAAACTTTTTTTTGGGGGGGGGAGGGGGAATAAAAGATACAAGAGACCACAAAGTCTGAAAAGATAGTGATTTTCCCTCAACACCCTGCAAATAAGAGTGGCCTGGTAGGAACTACAGAGTGAATGCCCATTTTCCAAAGCAAATTGGATGAATGATCTTCAAAAATGGGTTGATCAATCTCTAAAATTGTCACACTACTATCTAAAACACTACAGCTGCCTAAAATCTTCACCCACAGTCAGATCAGAAAGTGAAAGACCAGAGACTGGTTCTCCCATCACAGATAGCAAGGCACTATATCTAGTCTTTAAGCAGGTATTCTGAAAATTACAGTATTATTATAGTATTCTGAAAACTCAGTATATTCAGTTGGTATGTTTAATCCTCTGCCTAAAGCCTTCTCAAACACTTCACAGATCCCAAAAATACAGTTGCAAAAAAAAAAAATATTACTAGAATTAAAGAAGCATCTATTAAAACATTTCTACTAAAGCATCAAAAAATTCAATTCAAATGAATAATCACTATTATATTTATATTTACAGAATAAAAGCAATAATTTGGGTAACAAGACAATGGCTGTCTTATTCTTTGGATTCTGTAAGAATGTTAATCTGCTGCTGACCACCTTTTGGGCACAGAAAACTAAGTGTGACAAAAAAATCAAAACCAAAAAAGTCATTGTGATTTTGGTAACTCCTGGCAGGAAAGAAATTTCAGTCTTAGGAGACTGCAAACCAATACAAATCAACAGAAGAAACACAGTTCAATAAAATCAATTTAAAATGTGAGTCAGTGCCAGCAAAAATTTTGCCAGTCCTCAAATTGAAAACACCCACCTAGTTACACCTCCCAAAAACTAACAACATAAACTATGATGCTGCTTACTTCAACATTATGACATTCTCCTTTAAGCATTTTATCCTTATTCTTTACACTTTAGCAGTGAATTTAAACATTTGTACAAAAACAAAACAGAAGTGCTAATGGAAAGAGCAATTATTTTGCCAAAGTGTCTTGTCTCAAACAACACAACCAAACCTTAGAATTTCACAGAAGACTAGCACAAATATAGGAATTGGCCACACTGACTCACAGGTGTCCATCTAGTTCAGCCTTGCAGAGGACCAGTTAGCAGCAAGTAGTGCGGTACAAAGGGTGATGGAAGTACAAGTTTTCCCCAAAACAACATTTTTATTTTGCAAAACAGTCTTCTGTAATTGAGTTTTCTAGCTCAATTCTACCTGTTCATGCAGGCATGTTCTGACCCTTTGCCCTGGAAACTGGTAAGTGAGGTGGGGATACATCTATTTTTAAACATTCTCCTTATTTTCAATTAATGCCTCCAGGCCTCACAGCATGAAAATAAGTATCAGTCTTCCTGTAGTTGCCTCCTTTACAATACTCAAGATTTCAAAGAGGTTTACCACATCTTTGCTATCACCTCCTAAGACCCAAAACCCATCTTGGCTGCCACAGTACCTTTCCATCCCCTCCCTCCACCTCCTTGGTCTTCCTTGCTTCCAGTCCACTGTTCATTCAACCTTTGTTTAGCTAATTTCAGCATATCATTCCAGAAAAAAATGAACCCAACAACTAAACTGAAACAGCTCAGCATGAGGAAGAGGACAGGCTGAAGGCCCAAACCACAGCTGCCAACACATAATGTCTTAGGCTTTTGAAGAACTACAGCCACAGGGCAGGTCTTTTAACACCAAGAAGTCCTATTTTCTTTTCTTTACAAAAACATATATACAAGAGCACTGACTGGCAAGCTTTATTCAAACATTTTCTAGTTTTACATAGCCTTTCAAGTGACAATGATGAGTATTTTGTTTCCCTGTCCTCATAATTTGTAGTATTTCTTCCTGAGCAACAACCAGGCTTTTTCCAAAGAACAATCCACTATTACTCCCAAAAAATCTCAAGTATAACAGCTAATCAGAGATCCAATTACTCAGTTAAATCCAGTCCAAGTATACACTTAATGGTTTGAAAGTACTGATTAAAGTAAGCTACTTCCTCTCTTCTCTCCCTGCACCACTTTTTTGCACTTCAGTACTACCATCTCATCACCCTGTCACAGTCACACGTGCTGCAAAATACCAGAGACCTCTGCAAGCAACAGAGTTTACCTTGAGTCCCACTTCAACATCCTGCTACACACCAAACTTCCACTCCCTTCTAATGCTCCGTTTGTAACCATCTAGTTCTGTGAAGATGCATTCTTTTTCTTTCCCTTAGGATAACACTGTACCTGTGATTGCTCATCACTCTTTTGTAAGGAAATTGTGATTTCTGTGACATTGGTCACAGGCCAGGTTGCACACAGAGGTTCCATTCTGTTGGAATATGGAAGTCTTACCACTCATCAACATCAAGAGAAATTAGAGCCTATAAACAGACATGAGGCAACATAGAACAAGCTTCCCAGTGCTTCTGAGACAAAAGAGAAACACATCACAGATGCATAGTTTCTTAGGATGTTTACTTCATAGAGGAAACAAACCAGTTTTACTTGGAGTCTTTTATACCAGTGTTTAGAAGTAGTCAATTGGATGCATTTAGAGTTCAGATAGGTGGAGTTTTTTTCTTTCAAACATCTACAGCTGAATCAGAATGGGACGTGTTTTTATTATCCTGTATTAATAAAATCATATTTCATCAGTTTTACTTTATAGAAATAAAGTTATGCCAGACAAGCAATTTTGGTTTTAAGAATGACCTCTATTACAGTAAATCAACTGGCAAAAACCAAATTAATTCCTGAAACAAAGGTTTAATTCCAAAGCATGGATTTTTATTTAAGCTTACTACCTACTATCATCTAACATCAGTTAATATCATCTAGAATAACTAATCTCTTAAAGAAGCCCTACTAAAATCATGGCTCTACTGCTAATCTAAAAGTCTCCCTCTGCAAATATTATGGATAGTTCAGTATTTCCTCATCAATTTTGAATGTCATTTTTCAGGTTCACAGTTGGTAAGACCTGTGTAAAACACTGCTTTTTCTGAGTACCTAAGTCTCCCTTACCCTACTTGCCATGAGTGGGCTTCTACTCAAATGGTTAATAACACCTTCCTCCAGCCCTGTTACCTTCTGTCAGATGCTGCTGTGCAGCTGTGCACTGAATTGAAGCAAAGACCTGATACTGATGAAAAAATTTAAAAAAAAAATCAGTCACAACTTTCATCTTGATCAATTCCCCCAAACTGCAACTCCAGAGGTGATAAGTGAGCAAGTGGAACACACAGAAGAGGCCGGGAGGGAGAGAAAGAGACAAGCAGAAAGGAGGAGCACCCCTTTCTGAAAAACAGCCCACTCCAAGGTCAGGTTAAACTAGTAAGGAAGGAACATCCTCTAAAGGCTGCAGAGCTACAGGTCTGGCACAGCTGCCTGCAACACTAACACAGTAAGGCCAATTATTGGAAGTGGAGTTTCACAACACCAAAACCAAAATGCCACTTTAGTTAAAATGCAGCCATAGAATTAAATGCCAGTGAATAAATAAGTAATAGAGGTTTGTACACTGAAGTCATTAGAATCCATTTCATGGGCTCTTATCTGTACTTTAGACATATTGCTGTGTTGTTTCCAAAGTAACTACAATACCCTCTATGGCACTGATAGTTTCAGTAAATATATTTAGGGAACACGAACCAGGTATGAACAAGAGACTGAGGCAGCCCTGTTCAAAAAAAATACTGACAAAGTTTTTTAAAATAAAAATTAAAATATACGTTGAGAAAGACAGAGCTGTCTTCATGCATTTCATCTGCAACTAAAAACCACAAGTAGGAAAGGATATAAATATGTTTTCGCTTCCTGACACATGACAATATAAATTTTAGAACTATATGATACTATACAGTCTAATTTTCATATTTAACAAAACAGTAAACAATACTTGGCACTAAAAAAGTCTTTTAATTTTCACTTCAAAATAATTTCTAATACTTCAGGCAATGAAAATAACTAAGCCAATGGTATTTTTCACATAGGCTTACAACACTACATCAAGTTACCTTGCAACTTTCTATATATAGCAATCTAGAATTAAAACTGCAGTAGAAGGAAGTCTTCTACTCAGAATAACTACCTTTCATATTTGTTTCAAAATCATCCCAGAACACATGATTTGGGTGTGGTTTTTATTTAACAGTATAATATTTCTTGTTTGTTGTTATTCAAATAAAAATATTGTGTAGCATTTCAAAATGAGGAAAAACTAATCAAGCTTGTCATTTTAAGACTACTAGAGAGAAACAACATAAGACATTCTTTTTATTTGCTTTAGATCTGGGCATACAAACAAGATTCACCTTCTTACTGCATCTAGTGAGGGCAGGGAGTGGGAATGCATTTCAAGTAAAAATTCTGTGGTTGGAAAAAAAATTCAGCAGACTGACAAAAGCTATTAGTCAAAATTGATAATTTCCTAGCAAAGCTGACTGAACATATTTCTACATGCAAACAGAACAAATTTAAAAAAAAAAAAAATCATTTATTGAGCCATTCACTCATTCATCAAATGCTACACATGGGGAAAAAAAAAAAACAACACACAAACAAGAAATATTCAGGAATTAATGTTGACCAAGCTCCAGAGAAGCCAAGAGGAGTTATTTACTATTAGGAATAAAATAGCATTTGTGTGAAAATTTCGTTTGTAAACAATGTATTTCACTTGCAGAAAACTCTGAATTTTAAGTAATTCAGTGCACAGAGACACCAGATGGAACTGAGAAAAACTGTTCCTTTATCTGTGTCACATTACTACACATGCTTAATAATTACATACAATTAACTCCTTACTGTATTCTAAACCACAAAGCAAGAAAGAGCATTCATACAACTCCTTCAGGTATGGAAGGTTTCCCTTTTCAAGGAGTAAGTACACAGAGCCTAGAAAACCAGAATGTCTTCACCAGTTTTTTATTCAACAAAACCTTGCTTAAATTAATACTCTACCACAAGGTTTGTTTGCTTTTAAACACAGCTTTAAATAAGTTCAGATAAACTACTGTTTATTGCTCATCTCAGTTTTAGAAGCTGAGAACGCACCAATTTCTTACAAATGAACACTAACCACAGAAATATGGTACACACACAAAAAAATCAGGTATTAAAATTTTAACTGGAGACTGTACCAGAGGGCTGGGCTGCTGACAGCTTTCAAAAGCTTCATGTTGCAGAAGAAAAGGCAGAAAACAGAAAGAGGAAAAAGATCAAATCTATCTTTGCATTCCTATAAATTCTGAGCTATTGGAAAAGTTAAAGCTTCACACAATCCAAGTAGCCTCAACAACCATTCCAGTGTACACAAGCTTCTGTGGTGCTGCTTGTGGTTTGCAATATAAGCTGCAATATGTCAGTGATGGGTTCCCTTCACACCTCAGCATCCAGGAATCACTGGAGAAGCAAGATTCACCTGCAGTAGCATAACACTGTCTGCATAGAGAGGAAATTTTCTCCAGATATACTTCAAGATCTTTGCAAGAGACCACAAGAATGAGATTTAAAAGATCAGTGGTTCTTACCTATTAATTTGAATCCTGTTGAATCAAATGAGTCAACAGTTCTGAGTGCTGTGAGCTCAAATCCTTAACTGTTCTGACAAGCACATTACCTTCAATTTCCATGACAGTTTTTGGTTAAAACTCTAGAGTACTTCTCACTACACAGATTTCAAGATGTTTGTGCCAGGTCTCTGAAAAATGCCATGTTTTTTGAATTTGAAAGAAAATGAGCAAGATCCAGAAGAACAGGGCAGGGGGAAGAAGCTATCACAAATAAAACTCCCCTAAGTTTGAAGTGCTCAGAGGAATCAAGTAAACAAATGCAAATTTTCTAGTATCCAGACAATCATCACATTCTGTTTATGCTGATTCTAAATTTTAACAACGCATTATCATTTTATTCACCCCTCCCCTTTCAGATATGCAAAGACAGTTTCCATAGTAACAGGAGAGACTTAGTAGTAACTAAAGGCAGAATAGCACTAACTTATGTAATAACTTGAAACTCACCTTGGTTTCTAAAATGTATACATGCTTATTTTGGGACAACAAACACAGTGGTTATTTATTCTTTACACACACCCTACTATGGTAAAAATAAACATCTCAAATCCCTGTATTTTAAGAAGTCAGTTTCACAGATAGGATATAACAGACAAATCCCAATGAAGTCTTTTCAGACATCAGGATTTCCACAGTAAATTACTCAACATTTATGTAAAATAATATATTCTTGACTTCTAAGCATTCTTTGACTATGCCTTTTTAAAAAGAAAAAAAGAGAGCACTACTAATTTTCTTAGCTTTCCCACATCGTAACTCTTTGCTATATGTTCCTCAATGCTGAGAACAGATCCTAAATACAAAAAAAACATACAAGTTAGAGCAGACAAGCTAAAAATCAATTAAAGGATATCAAACTTACTTCACACAAACGTTAAAAAACCCCTGTATTTTTAGGTGTTTTTCATAGTGATAGTATCATCATGGGAAATCTTATCAAGATAACTGCTCCTGTCACTGGGTACAGTCCTCCTTTGACAAATGTATGGCAGCTCAACCAAGTCATGATAGATCGGTATCCCTGGAGTTAGGTAGAAGAAAATGAGTCACGCCCAAGTTGCGTAGGACCAGCTAGCCAGAAACTGGTAGGAGGTCCTCAGGAAAGCAGAGCTGTCTTCAGAAAACTTATAGCTGAAAGGGCAACACAAAAACCTGCTGAGGGAGGGATGACACAGAGTCTAAACATTTCAGGGAAAGAGGGGTTTTAAGAAGAGCTCTGCTACAGATTACTGTAAGACAAGAACAAAATACCAGCTAAATAACCTGGCTAAATCTCAACAGTAAGACCAAATCTACAGAAGAGATAACACTGATGGTCAAGGAAAAATGCTCACAAGACACCAGAAGGTGCAGAATGCACTAGCAGAAGCACAGAAGAGTTACAGTCAAAACACTGGAAGGGTGTAAGGCAAAAATACTCAACTATGGGCAAAGGAAGTTACAAGTGCTTGATATCTTATCTCTGTGTGGGAGTCCAATGCCACTCAGCTACTTAAAGGCCAAGATTTTTCCTGGTTAATTGTCTTTTAATATTTGCTTCAAAACCCTCTACAAATCCAGCCATCCACAGCTTTTTTAGCTATACGTCATAGTTATGACAAGTCAACTGCTGACTGAGGTATCCAAACACTGGTTTCCCCCTAATTTCTCCTATTCTTTATAACTAAAATTAAAGAATAAGAAATTAAATTTCCCCCTAATTTCTCCTATTCTTTATAACTAAAATTAAAGAATAAGAAATTAAAAACTTAATTAAACTGAGAAACTAATTACATTTCCAAGACAGATGACTGCATTGAGACGCTATCAAAAATTAAATGATAGCCTGAAGTCATCATCCTTTAGAGGAGACAGGACTTGAAATTTCTGTCCTCCCAGCAGAAATGGTAAGACCAGATCATGATAAGTTTAACTAGAGACAAACAAATAGAAGTAATGGAATTAAAAAAAACACCAAACCTGTAGTGTTGAGTTTACATCACTAGCAAAAGCTACTAGCCTTAAAAAGCAGTTTACTAAGGAAGCGGCAGAAGTCTCACAGCTCACAAACTTTTAAGACCAGCGCATGCCAAAATAATCATGCAAAAGCATTTTGCTACGTGACCAAATTCATCGTCCTCTTTGTATTAGTCCACCACACATGAAGTCTCACACACAACCACCAAATTCCAAATGCATTATTCAAGCCCCAAAAGGTTGCAGTTTCACAGTCACCTTAGTGATATAATTCTATGAGCAGCTCTGTTCAGACCATCACTTGGTGCCATCACAGGAAGCAGACCATCCTTGTTGACCCCT
Organism: Platyrinchus mystaceus; assembly: GCA_035041135.1. NCBI lineage: Eukaryota > Metazoa > Chordata > Aves > Passeriformes > Tyrannidae > Platyrinchus > Platyrinchus mystaceus. The sequence goes on from JAWWLV010000144.1 coordinate 54,893,399, forward strand.
GTTGACTCCCACCCACACAGTCCTCCCTCTTCTTTGCACTGATGCTTAAAGCAAGTCAGGAAAGAATCTGATGAGAAATTCATTATTTTTCCTGTTGCCTGTGCTTCTTTTCACATCCAAGCAAGTTAAAGCAACAGACAGTGGTCATCAGCACTAGGGGCAAGCCAGGTACAAAGCAGAAAGGGAGCATGAACTCCTTCCCTCCTCCAGGGTTTCGAGTAGTGGGATGAGCATGCCTACTCCTACTAGCTCTCTTGTGCTAACAATATTGCCAGCTGGGGTCAACTCCAGAGAAAAAAGTCACACTTAACAGCCACCCACATGAGAACGGCTCAAGCCAATTGTAACACTGCAGCTAAAAACACGTTTTCCAGAAACCTTCGCTTCTCAAATGCCAAAGTCTGATTAATTTGAAGAGCTCAGAATGTTAAGATGATGGCTAATTCCAGAATAGAAACTCAATTAAAAGAAAAATCTTTTGAATTACTTTAAGGAAAAGGTTATGTTATGCTGCCCATTGTTTCTTCAGTAAATACAATGTAGTGCTGTAGTTAAAACTGATCTAGGCTCAATATTATAAGACATAATTTGAGAGAAATTTATTAGCCAAATACAGGTCCAGGTTCTCTGTCTCACCTCAAAGGCAGCAAATTAATCCACAATCATGGATTTAATATAAACAAGGAAAGAATCCAGAATTATCCAAAATTATGCAGAATTACAAAGCACCTTCAAAATTAATGAATAAACAGCATGCAAAAACCCAGTGTCATCTTCAGGCCCAGAACAGAAGGTTCCTTAAAACTTTCTACCAAATTAACTCGGGATCAAGCAGAGCCAGCATGAGTAGGGAAACAGCCTCATGGTGTTCCATCCAGTGGAGACACAGTTTTGTTGATCCGATTTTCATAACCACAACTAAATACCTTCAAGCACTGTCAGATGTTACATATTTAGCTGTCATTTAAAAATACTCTTAAAAAGGCTCATATACACAGACAAAACAACAGTAATAATAACCTACATAAATACCTGAGTAAATATGGCAAAAATAGAATCTTAGGCTCTTCCCTAGTCCTAAAATTCATCTTACATCCCTTTTCTGTCAAGTGTTTCGATTATCTTTGTCAGCTTCTGCTCTAACCCACTAATAACGTCTAACAGGAACCTGTTTAAAAATCTATGTAATTTGACTGTTATAGATAAAAACTTTCCAGCCTATATTTAATCTAAATCTCACCCACTAAAATTTACTTCCTCTTAAACGACATCTGAACCAGAGAAAAAAAAAATACAGAAAAAAAGTTAAAAAAACCCAGTGCTTTTGTGAACTATTTCTTACATACATATCTGTCCCACAGCCTTTTCCACCACACCAAAATAATGCAATACTTTGATGAAAAAAAATAATTAGTCATGGGTTCAGAGCCTCTCAATCCACACTGCTACTTTCCTCTGTACTTTTTGGGTTGTTTAATACTCAAGACTAAACACAATAGTGCCATCAAAAAGAAAAAATAAAAGCCTTAAACTGATTCCACATATCCAAGGATAACATCCACTTTTGCCATCCACATGTTGTTCATTCAGACCAATTTGTGACTAGGAGTCCTGAATTATTTCCTACCTCTCTGCTTCCCAAACATCTCTATTTGAGAGCCTCTTCCTAGTGTGACATTTTATATATAGCAGCTTTTTAACTTGTGGGCTGTACTTCCAAAACCTGTTAAAATGACTTAATTAAAAGTTTATTCTATTCTTCTCCAAACAAGTGTTGGCATTCCCTACCAACTCAATGGCACACCTGCAAGTTTTAACTTTCAAGAAAATGACAGATAACTAAAATCACCCCCAGAACAAGTCATCTGGTTTTCTCCCAACCTTCAAGAGCTTTGCAAAAAGTAATTTAAAACTATTTGGGGATTAGTTACTGACAGGCAAGCTTACATGACCAACTGAAATACAGTATTTATCAACCAGATGAACATGGAACTACGTTTAAACCTCCTAAAGTTTAAAACTGATTCTAAGATGGCTTTTAACCGTATTTATTTTCCAGGCCAAACTGTACATAACACAATAAGCCCACTTATAACATGTTAGATTTCTCAAATAATTGTATTTCTTCACCAAAGAGGGATTGTATTTCATCACTGCTGAGAGGGAGACGGCATCTCAGTATTTCAGTCCATAAAATATAAAAAACAAATTACTTTTTTCCATACAGACCGACACATCAAAATTGATTCAGCACGAAATGTAGAAAGCATCAGCGCTATACACAGCAAGAACCATTTAATACCACCTACAACCAGATTAATTACGATTAAAAAAAAAAACAACGAGAGAGCGAGCTGTTCCGATACAGCATTTTCACAGCACCCTTGGGAAGTACAACTGCTGCTTCACAGACTGCGGATGTTCCAACTTCCTTAGTTCATACAGCAAGCCAACAGATTGGACAATTCAGATTTCAGAAATGTCATGTCCTCAAACAAGACCGCTAGATCACGTACCCTTGCGTCTCCATCTCAGAGTTATTTTGTGAATACTGTTAAAGTTTTCATTAGTTATAATTAAAATTCATGATTTTAAGGTGTTAGGCTGGGCAAAAACCCATACATGTCCCATCCACCCAAGTTCGGTAATTTTAGCTCAGGGTGTCAATACTACTCCAAACAACATCAGAAGTTTTTCTCTGATAAGAAACCACACTACTTGGATTCTGAAAGAGTATGGGTTTTTCTTTTTCTTCCACCTGCCATGCTTCTCCTTCCACTTATGGAGCTTTTTGAAAAGCACATTATGAGATATGACAAACTCTAAAACGTTTTACAGCACTTCCTTGCATGCAAATCCCATTTTCCTAAGTGAACTGTCTGAAAAACTGTAAAGCTTCCTACCGCTCATTACAAGACAGATTCAGAATGCATACAAGCAATTCAAAACCATCAAAGCCTGCTGAAATTAGATTATTTTAAACGTTTTCAGCCCAACTGCTGGTTTTAACTGCAGGCATTACCATTTGCCCTAAAGTACTTCAGTATGAACATATTCACTTTTCGTAACAGAATTAAGTGAAGGCTGGAATGCTTTCCACGCTTTCCCGGAGAACTGGACGCTCCTGAGGGCAGGGAGACACCTCTCCTGTGCCGGGCGGTGCTGCGCTGCGATACAGCGGGACCCGCGGGGAGCTGGGGCGGGTCCGCCCGCAGCCGCGCTCGGGGCTCAGACCCCGCTCGGGCGGCACCGCGGCAGCCGACGCGGAAGCGGCGGCTCCGGCTCCCAACAATATCGCTATTCAACAGGACCTCGCACACATCCTGCGGCGGGCTCCTTCCCGGGAAGGGCCGCGCCGGGCAGTACCGCAGTGCCGCCGCCGCCGCAGCCGGACCCCCCGCAGCCCGGCCCGGCGCCCTCTGCAGAGCCGCACCGCAGCGAAGGGGGGCGGCTCGGAGGCGCTCGGGAGCGCCGCGGACCCCGCGGAAAAAGGCTCCCTCCCCTCGCCGGCAGCGCGGCGGGACCCGCGGGGCCGTTACCTGTCGCCGGCTCCGCCGCAGAGGCGGCGGCACCTCCCCGTCCTCCCCGCCGGCCGCCGCCGCCGGCCGCAGCCTCCAGGTCGCAGCCCGCGCCCGCGGCGGCGCCGGGCAGGAGCAGCCCCGGCAGGAGCAGCGCCAGCAGGAGCAGTCCCGGCAGGAGCAGCCAGGTCGGCACCGGCCGCACACCGGGCGCTCGGAGCGCGCTCATCTGTGCCGCGCTGCAGCGGAGCGAAGGCAGGAGCAGGAGCACGGAGGGAAGCGAGGAAGGAAGGGGCAGGAGCTCCGGCTGCGCCGCTGCCGCCCCGGCGGCTCCAATCGGCTCCAACCTGCTCCGCGGCGGCCCCGCCACCTCCCGCCGCTTCCGGCGGCCCCCGCGCCGCCGGGCGACACGTCACCGCGCCGTGACGTCATCGCCAGGGGGCGGGGCGCGGAGCGCGGGTCCGGTACCGGTCCCGGCGCCCATGCCGGTCTCGGATCCCATCCCGGTCCCGGTCCCGACCCCGATCCGCAGCTCCGAGCTGACCGGACCTGCGCACCCGAAGTGTGGCAAGACACGGCCGTGCCGGCGGGCGGCGGGAAAGTTGTGTCCGGCTGCGGGAGAAGCGGCCCCAGCCAGCCCGCCCCGGAGCCCGCGGAGGGGCCGCTTCCCCGGGCCGCTGAACCCCTCAGAGCGGACCGAGTGCTTGGCAGCACTCAGGAAAGGCACAACGGGCAAACAGGGCATTTTGGGCTACAGGGCAAAACGGAGACCTTGGACTTTGTTAGAATTGCCCTTGTTACGCCGCCGGCGAAGGCACCTGAGGGGAGCGTTGTGAACGGGAAGTACGAAAGGAGTTTCGGTTCGGTGTGTGCTGCAGCACGCTCAAAACAACAACAAAACGAAAAAAAGAGGTGCTTCAAATCTGATCCGACAAACTGAAATCAGGAAAACTAAGGCTTCACAGAGATTAAACCACGATTTCATTGTGATTAAAACCTCGACTGAAAAAAAAAGGCTTTTGCTTAAGGTGTTTCCATCAAGCCACTGAATAGGAGTAAAATCTATTTCTCCTGTTGAAACCTGTGGGATTTTCCACCATTCTGTTTAGAACCTTTTAACGAGAATAACATAGCCTTTAAATATCAAATTCAATCTAATATCTTGGGTACACAATACATGAGAATAATGCAGCACAGATGCCAGAAGCTATATAAACATCACATTTCCTATTAAGTGTCGCAATTACCTAAGAAATAACAGAAGAGGGTTGAAAGGGTCTTGAGAAAAGCCTTTGGCTGCTTCTTAGACCCTAAGGAGACAGGAGCATGAAATGGAGTGGTACAAGGTATTTCTGCAGGTCAGCAAAATCTGTGAAGCTAACTGTGAAATCGCCATAATAGTATTAAATGCAGCAGGAAACAATTTCTCTAGCAACATAGTTGGCATGCATAATCCGTCCCAGCTGAACCGTATTTTTATGGGGAAAAAAAATACCAAAACTTTAAAGTAGTCATATATCATATGAAGATTTGGAAATGTGTCTAAACCTAATGAGTTGTGTTTGAATTGAGAAGTCCGTGCATAGCCTTATCATTTCTGTTGGTTAATACAACAGCCTTTAAAGACCAACAGTATCTGACCAGATCTTGTGCAAAGAGAACAATGTAAAGCCTGTATCTTAAGAAAGCTTGTTCAGCGTTGTTTAACTTTAGGGAGGGGAGCTGGAGCAGAGTAGATTTCCCAGCTGGAAATGAAGAAACCAGCTGTTAATTTAATTAATTAGTTAATTTTAAAATACAAAGAGAGAGGTATGCATAAAGGGTACATGAAGAGGCAAGTTTCCTGGAGTGTGAACTATTTTAGCTGAGAGCTAGTGCAGTCAAAAAATATGGACTACATGAGTCCTATGGAGAAAAGCCATGCATTAGAATAGCTGTGAGATGGGGCACTAACGGAGAGCACTTCAATGAAAATGCCCTGGGCCTGTAATAGAAAATTATCCTTGTTAAAAATCCTCTTTCAATATCAGTTCATTTTCACCTCTTGCTTTCAACTACAACTCAAACCAGGAAGCATTAAATGGATTGTTTTCAAGCAATGCCTGTTTTCTGGAGCTGGGGGGAGGTCACCCTAGCAGGTCTCACAGGGAGAAGCACATTAATTGGAGACACCTCATATCGTGCAGAATCAGCTGCATGAGCTCAGAATCAAGGAAGGGCTACAGCCTAACCTGTTAAGCCACAGTAACCTGATCAACTTCTGGTTTCAATATGAGGACACAAGTTCTGCTGAGTGCCCTATAAGGCTTGATCACAGAATCAGAGAGAAATATATGACCTGTTGTGTTCATCTGAGGAACACCACTCATAACCACATGCCAGTTTCATTTTGAACTGTTGACCGCTACATTTTAAGTAGAGGGGTTCAGACTGCTTTCCACTCTCCTCATCCACTTACTACAAAGATGCTCTGAATGTCGTGGCAAAAACCGTGCTAAAATTAACGTGTGCCGCTCTTATCACCTCAACCACAGAGCCAGTAATCTCATGACACAAGGCAATCGTGCTGGTAGAACTATGCTGGTTTTTCTGTATTGACTTGTCCTTCATCATCCCAGAAATGGCTTACAGAAAGATTTGCTCCATTATCTCCTCTGGGAGAGATGCTAGGAAAGGATGACTGATCTGCAGTTTCCTGCACTTTGCTTTGATGATAGAGGTGACATTTGCTTTTTTCCCAGTAACTGGAAATCCCATCTGATTGCCACAGCCTTTCAAAGGTGATAGGAAACTGCTTAATGATATTACTCAGCTTCCTCAGCACCTTTACAAGCACCTTCTGTCCAGTCCTAAGGACTTGCAAACATTTAATTTGCTAAAGTGTCCCCAGTTCAACCTTCCTCTACAGTTAGTAGCAGTCTGCTACTCCGAACTTTGCCAAATAGAGCTCTGTGAGACCTGCGGGCTGACCTTGCTAGTAAGGAACAAGGGAAAGAGGACATGTCAGCCTTTTCACGGTCTTTCATTGCCAGGTCACCTGCCCATGCATCAGCAGAGCCTGTGGTTCTTAGGGTTGCTTGCTTGCAATGAGACTGGTTTGGTGGTTTTCTCTGCCTCTGGGTGTACACAGCTGTGATAAAAATGCTGGCACTGGTGTGAATGGAGTATGAATGGTAATATCTGGGTGTGGGGGCACTGAATAGAGCACACAACAGAGAGAGGACTCTCAGCATGGACTGTGCTACTGGGATACAGATTAGCAGGTCATCACCCAGTACATCTCCAGGCAGTTTCACAAGACACCCATTTCTGGAGAAAAAGAGCAATGAAGAAACCCTGATGACTCACAGAGGTGGGACAGGATCAGTATCAGCTGCTAAAGGCTACCAAGAGGCACATTCAAAATCTGTGCAGTTGCCAGCCTAAGAAGAGCCCAGAAGACATGAGGAGATCTTCACAGTTAGTGTCACTTCCCTCCCATGTAATTGCAATGGATGCTGGACCTAACGACATCTGGACACAGGCATGGCCAGGGCAGATGAGCAGCCTGGTCACCACTGTTGTGGTGCCCCATGGCTGTACAGGCTTATGGAAGCTCATGTCCTGGTCTGCTTTAAATACATCCACCTTCCCCACAGAAGGTCTGTCACTGGCCTGTGCTACACTGTTGATAGAGTGTTGCAATAGTATTTCCCACAAGTGGGTATGTTTATCTTTTGCAGGAAGAAAACTGGTCTCAAGGCCTAAGAATTCGGCCATTTATGTTATTTTCTGTCATGAATCTTGCTCAGTATTAATGGACTCCTACAGTCTTGGTCAAATTTTCTGAGGGGACTTTGCTCTATGGATAACCTGAGAGACTTTTTTATAGAGTCCTGTCCTCCATCCTTCCACTGACCTTTGGAGCAGAAAGCTTTTTTTCTCTTCATTAGTGTGTGTTTTACTGCTTTGAGTTGCCATTTCTGTCAGCAATTTTATCATTCACCTACCTTTAATTACCACACTGATTTATCTGAACAGAAAAAGAGAAACAATCTTCAGAGTTGTTTAATGCCCATAGTGCTTTACAATATATACATTCAGCCATTCCTAAAATAACCCTGAAGCAGCTTTGAATGGTAGAATAAAGGGGAAAAAATGTTTTTGCTGCTGTTTGGTGCTATTTACAATCTCTCTAAAGTACAAGCTGTGAATGCTCTGGGTAGATGTGAGGACTCATGAGCAAAAATATAAACCAGGCTGATAATAATAAGAGGAGAAAGAAACCTTGTTGGCAAAACAGAAACAAAGCACAAGCTGAAAAAAATGATGGAAGGTCACGTTACAGAAAAGAAGATTTAGACAATGATATTTATTTATTAAAAAACAATGCAAATACAAGCTGACGAAGTTCAAATTCAGATAAGCAGTGACCACTAGATTACTGGTAAATTGTCCAATAAACATTTAAATCTACAAATGACGTGAAAAGTAACATTAATTTTGAACAGGCTTGAGAGTAAAATTCACATGTCTTTTCTTGATTAGAGAAGTTACTCATATCTGCACCCAAATTATAAAACTTTATAGTTCTCATATTTCTTGCTCTGATAAAACCTCTGATGAAGGTGGAATTTTGTAGGCTTTGTATTTGTCAGGATGAGAGGATTGGTTTAGAAACCCCTTCTCCATTGTTTCCGGGTTACTGAAATTTATTTTTTGAGGAGGGAAAGTCATTAGTTCGAGAGGAAACTTTACCAAGTATTTTAAGTAGTCCTGTATTCCCAGCTGTTAATGGACTAAGAAACTATGGGTCATGGATGCTATTGCAGTCCAATAAGGAAACTGGAACAGAGATAATGGAAGTAAATGAAACATCTTCATTATCTGATGAGAGTATTAGCCCTTATGATCTTCCTATCAATGGCCAAGAGTCTGGGTATCTCTCAGATTAGCAAATTGCCTGGTAATAGGCTAAAATGCTGGAAAAAAATGACAAAATGTCTTTCAATCAGCAAGAAAGAGCAGTCATTAAGTGAAAACCAGATCTGCAGATCTGCAAAGAACCTTTTGATTAAGTCTCCTAATTTTAGATATTTTTTTTCAATCAGCATTGTCACTAGTATTGCAGATTTTTTTTTCTATAACACTTATGGAATAAAGACAAATGTAAAAGAAGTCTCAGAGAATACAACGTTCAGCAAAATGTTCATTTCAGCTGAGTCTCCTCTTTTCATAGAAGCTTTGCTTTTCCTTTTTTCAATTTGTTGAATTCTTTATGGGAACAAAGATGCCATTCCAGCTAGAAGATGTTGGCTAGGCAGACTGTGGTCGTATTCTGTTTATTTCAAAAATAAACAAAGAGTCAATCCGCTTATACAAGATCTGGAGGCACATCCGGAGATACGGAGTCTGAAGGAAAACAATGGCAGAATGAGTGGATAAAATATTTCAGGCAGCACTTTGATTTCTGGAATCTGTAGTAGGAGCCGAGCAGCTTGCCAGGACACAATCTTACCAGTGATACAGAAGCAGGGATCTTGCCATCTTACTGAGTATTATTTGGCATGTCAGTTAGGTTACAACAAAGTGATGTTTTGACAGCAAAAGGACATTTGGAGTAACACAAAAATGGTTGTGGAAATGAATACAATACAGATTTAGGTGATCAGAAGTACGTTAAAACCTGTGAAGGTAAAATCTTGGAGGTCATGATGTAACAGAGTTCCTCCCCTCATACTCAGAACATACCTCACTAAAACTGGTTTTGCCAAAATTGATTGCCAGACTGTAAAAGTCTGGGCATCTTATTAAATTTTAAGAAGGTTTTGATTGGGGCAATTTTGCATCCACAGTAAAGCCATAATCAGTTCATTTCTAGTTCATACTGGTTTTGAATGATCAGTATAATCATTCCTGATGTTTAATAAACAGCAATATTAGCACAACAAATCCATACATTAAAAACAATTTGCTGGCTCTCTTTTTCAGTTTTCAAGCAATGTGAGAATTCAACCCATGTCAACACAGAAGTGAGAGCTATAGGGTGACTCACTGAAAAAGGCTGTCTCAGGGGAAAGGGAGTACAGATCATTTCATTGCCAAATGAAAAAAAAAATCCCAATATGTACATAATCTTTCTTTCACCTTCCCTGAATCTCAGTAAATCTCTAAATCCACCATTACCTAAGCAGAGACAGTCAGTGCTTTGTGTCTTCTTATTCCCTCCCTTCCTGGTAGACAGGAAACAAGGAAAAGCACAATCAGGAGGTGATGAAAGTCAGTACTGCACACGACTAGCTTTTATCTTATAATAAGCATACTGACCAACTGTGTGAAAAAAAGATAGAATTAAAATCACAATTTAAAAAAATATCATTTGGACATAATAATTTAGCACATGCTCGTGATTTCAGCAAGTATTGAAGGCTGTCTCCTGGGATGTGTTTGGGTATGTTTTCACACAGAGAAAAAAAAGTTCCTACTTGCTTGTAACAGGAACTGTCAGGATGGAGTCTGCCTTACAGTGGAAATCACTTGCCCCTTTAAGACAATCTGGGATAAGAACAAAGGCTATTTATGACCTTAAGAAGAAGCAAGAAGAAACGGAGCAGAGCTTTTACTTCAAGTGTAGTTTTGGTAGTTTTAGCAGCTGTTGATTGAGAAGTGGAATGAGCAATCACTCAATCAGAGGCCAGACCTTCAGTGAGTGGGAGATTATATTCTCATGATCTATGACTAACAGAGAGTAATAAAAAGCCTAGTGAACATGTGTATCGTGTAAATACGGTTCTATTGTCAGACAGTTTGTGGTAAATTGAAATGGCTGCTCTAAGGTCACAGCAAGCAGACTGTTTCCTGGAATTTCTGCAGGCAAGTTGCACATCCTGTAAACAGGAGCTCTCTAGATTCATGGCATGCACTGCCAGGTACTGTGAGTGACACAGCACATAATAAATAAGATCATTTTGCAGAGGCAGAGACAGCTATTCTCAAATCACCCAGAAAGTTGAAGGAGATATAGAAACCACTGCTGAGAAAATCAGACAACAGGTATTTTGTCCTTGCCTCAATTTTTATATCTTTTGGTTTGGGTAATGGAGAAAAAGAGACCATATGCTTACTTACAAGGTCATTGGATACAGACCGTTTTGCTACTGTCAGAACACGACCTCGGGCATTTGGCATTATGACTTACTACAAACAGCTCTATTTCTCGGGGGGGGGGGGGGGGGGGGAGGAAAAGCAAGAGTAAAATTTCACCCAGTCCTTACCTTTTCAGAAACAGTACATAGAGTTCATTTTTGTTCCTGCTTTACAGGTACTTGGAAGGTTGTATGCAATCCTTGAGCACTGGAGTTGAACAAGCTTTCATGATCTTCCTCGGATCTGGACGGGTTTTTTATTCCCTTTTCTGCCTTCATGATGAAATTGGGAGAGTTTTGGTTAGGGGCAGGACAAAAAAGTTTTGCATTCAATGAGGTTTGTTAGCTTTCTCTGATATGATCTGTATAGGACAAGTCATATTTTTTATTATTTATCTACTATATCAGGAGTTTTAGCAGCTCTTTTTAAATTGTTCATGGTAATTAATAGAAAACATGGGGAAGGGCTCAACTAGAAGTCTAAATCTAAGTCAGTCAACTCCTAATCCCTTTAGAATCAATAGAGAGTAATAGAACTTCAGGTTGTTAATTTCTTACTAAAATAAGCAACTGAGATCTGACAACTTTTCAAACATGAGGGGAAGGGGAAGCCTTACTCGGATGATATAACTAGAAAACAACCATAAAGGTAAATATTCACAGCATGAAGGAGTTTGAATGCATATCCAGTAGCAACAGGTAAACTTTTCCTAATTATTTATTAACTGTCTTCATATTTATGCTGCAGTAATTTCAGAGAATAATTTCAGAACTAATCTTGAAAGACTAGAGAGAGAGTCAGCAAAGTATTTGGCTCCTAAGATGTATATATATATATAGATGTATTCCTAGTGGGATTAGCTGTGCTAACACTAGCAGTGTTCTCCTTCACCTGGAATCAGTGTCTGTGACCATTCAATACTGGAAGTTTCAATATCACTCTAGGGCTAGTCCCTTCTACTCAATCTTTATATTTTTGTAATCTGTAAAAACAGACAAGCTTGAGAAACAGCTAGCTACAAGAACCAAAAAATTAGGGTCATAGAATGATAGAATGGGTTGGGTTGGAAGGGACCTTAAAGGTCATCTAGGAGGTTGCTTATGGCTTCTGAATTGTAAAGGCTTAAGGCAGATGTGACACTTATCCAGAGTTCTTGAGAGACAGTGCAGTAAACTATAAAGTATGATAGTGGGTATTGTTCCTTAAAGTGGAGCAGTTGCTTTGCCCTTAGAGTTTTAAGCTGTAAAGAATGTGTGACGTGCTTCTTAAATTCTATCAACTTCCCCTTTTAGATCTTACTGATAGCCTGAAAACTCCCAATGCATAAGGGGGGCTAGGGGAAATTTAAAATATAATCCATTATGGAGGAAATAAAAATCTTAAATGCTTGCATTAATCCTCACTAAAATTTTAATACAGCATGGAGTCTGGAAAGAATGTTTCTGTCCCATAACAGTCCTGTCTTTAAATGGCCCAGTCCCACCAATAGCAGAGTTGACTTGTTTGCATTGGAACAATATCCTGGGCAGTATCAGTAACCATCTCTGTGTTTAAATGTCTGGGCTGAAGTCAGAAAAGAGTAATTTATCCTGCACTTGTCATTTAATAATCTCACCATGGTGTCTTCTAAAAAAGGGGCAACATTTCAGTCTAGAGAAAGTTTTAAAGGTGGCTTACATTTACATGGAGAACATGCTCATTTTGGTTGGGTTGTGTCCAGTGTTCTGAGAGATCTACAGTAAATTATACAAAAACAGGACTACAAAAGCCAGTGTAACTCAAAATATTTTTCATTAAACTGTTTGGAACTAGTGAACAAAAAATCTGGGTCTATGAGGGGCTATTTCTTCCATAACATTTTACATTGCATATGTGTTTGAGCTGCTGAAAAAAAAGGCGATATTTTCCTTTATAAAAGTAAAACAGACTGAACAGAGAATTTATAATATCATTCAGAATTGCTTAGCTAGAAGAATAGCAGCCTTGAGCTGAAAACACAGAATAACTGTGAGATTACAGTTAATGCTTTTAAACTAGAGAATATACAAATACATATAATAATATACAATGGTTGTTATTCAACGAAAACAAAAAATCACACCTGAATAGGCAAAGGTGGGCCTTACATGTCACAGAGACTCTTGCTCTTTATGTTAAAAAAACTCCCACATTTTACTTACAAAAAAAAAAAACATCTTGAAAAACCTCAGGGGGACAATTTCACCATTTTGCAGAGATGACGAAAAGTTTGAGAAACTAGAAAAAAGTGTAAAGACTCTAACATCACAGCTTCCTATTGTGCATACCATGTAAGATGATACTTGGTTTTTTCTTTGCCCAGATTTCACCATTCTGTTTTTTTCTCTGAAAACAATACTTTTATTTTGTCCTAGCCTCATGTTCTATAATACTGTGTAAAGATTTAGTGTATACAAAACAAAGGAGTTTATTTGTGCAATCCACCATCTTGGCCCTTCCCTCAACCAAAGTCCAGTAGTAGGGATGAGTTTTCTGGGAATATATTCCATTACCTGCTTGAAAGTTAGTACATAACACTGCTGTGTGTGATTTCTTTCAAAGCAAAGGTGCTCACTATGGTCTTAGACAGGTTTTTTCCACCTTTGAGTGAACACATAGTTTAACATCCAGCCTGAGAAAATTTGCACTTACTATGGTGTCTGCAACTTCCATGCTTCTCCCTCATTATCCCCTTCTAACTGAAAGCCTGGCAGACATGCTGTCGTGGGTTTGCTTTGGGCCAATTTTTTTCACTCCCCACATAATTACTATAAGTTGATAGAAGGTTTATGCAGACAAAAGAGATCTGATGTGGGGAGAATAATATTAGGATTTATTACTAACAAGATAAAAACTTAAGAATTATATATACAACAATTCTAACTAGGCAAAAGTGCTATATATTTACAGAAGTAGCGCTCCCTCCTTATATCAGTTCAGGAGGAGAAGCAGTCTCTTTTCCAGTTCCAGAGCTACAGGTCTTCTAAACAATTCTGCAGCATTTGAAAGTTCTTCTTCTATTATCTCTAGGATGACAGCTCTGATTCATCGCAGCTGGAATTCTTTCTCTCTCTTCTCCATGTTGACCTCAGGGCTGGGCCTACCCCCATCCTGGGCTAAGACCAGAGGCTGGGGGTTACCCAGGCCCTGCGGGGTTCTCCATGGACTGCAAGGGGCACTTGCCTTACCATGGTCTTCCCACAGTTACAGGGGATAATGGCTTTTGAGTCCCCCCCATTTCCTGTGAGGTCCCTCCCCACGGGAGACAATTCTCAACAATTCTCTCTGGCGTGGGTCCATCCCTCGGGCAACAGTTCTTCCATTCTCTGCTGTCCCTTAGGGTCACAAATTCAGTTGCACCAGCGTGGATCTCTCACTGGGATCACAAGATCTTACTCGGGCTGACTTGCTCCAGCATAGGTCTCTCTCTCCATGGGCCAAAGGTCTCCAGCAGGACTCTGTTTCATCTTAGGCCTCCCACGGAGTCACATCTTCTTCATGCACTCTTCTGCTCTGGCGTGAGCTCTTTCATGAGCTGCAGAGGGTCTCCTCAGTAATCTTCCACAGATGGCAGGGATTTTTAGTTTTCAGTCTTTTCCCTGTTGGGGGGGGGGAATGAATCATCCTCCCCCCTTTTGGGCTTCTCTTTCCTCTGGCTGCCAGCTTTGACCTTGGAAGCTGCATTATCTCTCTGCCTGGAATTCCTTTTGCAGCATGTCTTGTCCAGGCAGTCTTTCATTAGAGTTTTTACTCCACTCTGTTACATGTCTTGGCCGGGGGGGACTTCAGTGCCACACCTGCCCCTGGCCCATGGCTGGGGAAGGAGGGAGGCCTGGCCCACACGTGGGGCCTTGCTGTCTCTCCCTGCATGGCTCCTAATTTCTTCTGCACCACAAACCTTCTCTTCTGTTTTCTTAAATATATAATTGCCAGAGGCATTACTAAAACTTTTGATTGGCTTTGTTCCAGAAATCCACCTGGAAAAACTATTTTCAGCCCCGTGGGGGACTGGTAAGCAAACCCACGACACATGCAGCACACCCCTTCTCCACAAAGTTTCTCCAGTATTTGCATTCAGAATGGTGGCATAGGATGTTCAAGAAAATATCCCAGGCATTGGTCTCTACTGTTTCGGGAGCACTGCACTGACAGGAAGGTCTTTGATGGATTTGGTTTTCAAACTTCTATCTAGTCTTTATTAACCTAAAGTGTTGCAAGCCCAAGCATCTACTACTTCCGTCTTTTAATTGTGTTTTCAGGTCTGAATATTGATTACTCACCTAAATAAATAATACCTGCTGTAAACTGACTCTCCACTATAGCACTTACACCTTATCCCTATTACCACCTAATGCAGAAATGGACTAATACCAAAATTTTAAAGTTTTTCCAGGATTCCTTCACAGCAGAATAGAAACATAATATTTCTCAGGGAAAGATAAGAGCCCTAGTCATAAAGAATTATATTTTCTGTAAGCTGTAAACTGTAATTCACAAAGACAGGAAAACCAGATAAGGCAAAACTATGTAAGGATGTTTGTTGAATATTGGAAAAAGAAGAGAGGAGAAGATAAAGCTCTGGAACAGAAACAGTGGTACAAGTTTGAATTTCAAAATTTATGTGAACGTATCAAAAAGACATTCTATCTTTTTATGATCAAAAAAATTAATTGAGCTTTTAAAATAAAAAAATAAAGAAGAATTCAGAAACATCTTTTTACCTTTTGACATACGTTTTAATTGTTGAATAAAGATGCAATATAAAGTCAGTAGAACAAAGTGGACTTTGTTAAACACACAAATAGCAAATGATCCCTTTCCGTGTTGCAGACATCATAGTCTACAGCAGGGGTCCTCAAACTTTTTAAACAGGGGGCCAGTTCACTGTCCCTCAGACACTGTCGGGGTCTGGACTATAATGTCCCGTGCCAACCAGCAAGGGACGCTGTTGGATCACTGGAGACTCCCACATGCGGTGGGGAGGGGTGGGGTCTCCCCGAGTGTGCTGGAGAAGCTGGAAAATTGAGGTCTTCTTCCCCCCCCACCCTTCCCAGCAGGAAAGGGGAGAGAGGGAGGAGGGAAAGGAAAAAAAAAAAAAAGAAGAATAAAACCAAAAACAGGTCCTTCCCAGCAGAGGGAAACGAAAAAA
>JAWWLV010000144.1:54913495-54925606 GCA_035041135.1 Platyrinchus mystaceus
CAGTGCCTGCCCCTCCTCTTCCCCTCACAAGGAAGTTGTAAGTGCAATGAGGTCTCCCCTCAGTCTCCTCCAGGCTGTACAGACAGTGGGTTAGGGTAATGTTTGGATTCTGCACCACGTACTTGCACAGAGCGATGGGAATTAGAGGGTCAGCAGGCCTGTAGGGAATCTCCCTTGCTATTCAGTAAATACTTTTAATTCTCTAAAAAGCCATGGTAACCTTGTAATGACCTTTCTGAGCCACAATCCTTGTGAGTGCTTTGTAACATTATCACTTCTAAACTGCTACTCGGTCTTACAGATTTTAAAGATGCAAAATGCTATATTTCTACAGGTAGATGTACATTATGTGTTGTTCTGAAGATGAAATAAGGTCTTCTAGGTAATACACAAACCGAGTATCCAGAAATGTAAACAGGAATTCAGGAGAGGAGAGACTGTTTACCTCTTTTAGGAATTTACACTGTAATCTTTAGCAAATCACTTAATCTTTCTATGCCTCCATTCCCATACATAAAACAGGGCAATACTTGCTATACAGGACAAAAGCTGTCACATGCCTTTTTAAAAACTGGCATAGAAAAACCTCTACTTAAACAGCTAAAACCATTTCTTGCAAATACTAAGTATTTGTTATCCAGAACCAAATTTCCCCAAGTATTCTCACTGGATACATTGCATCTGTTAAGCAGTTTAGTTCTTTCTTTAAGAAGTGATCATACAGAGTCCACAACATTACCTTTCTTAAAATTGGCCTTATAAATTTACTACCAATCTATAAAATGTGTTTTTACTACATTATCCTGACAGAGACAACAAGACAACACAGACAACAAGAATCATAGACTTTTTTTGACTTTGAGCCTTTTATGGGTGTTGAAATGCACTTAAATCAGATGATTGAGTCCAACTTTGGTATTAAACATATCAGTGGAAAAGATCTGAAAGACCTCACAAAAAGGTCTGATAGCTAACAGACGATGCCAGCCCGACAGTGTAGTGACAATCTGTCACACATGGATATGTTTTGGATCTTGCACTGAAGCCTGAGCTGTTGAATCACAGAGGCTGGAAAACTGTCAAAGGCGTAGCACTGCTCTCCCAAAGAGGGCGTGGAGCACAGCAAAAGGACTCTTGGCATCATTCTCAGGGGAATATTTTGTCTCACGCAAGGACTGGCTCCAACAAGTTCTGAAGGAAGCTTTGCTCAGGCCTTCTCAGCAGGGGAACATATTTTATTATGACACGGGGCCTTTGATGGGACTGTGGGTAGGAGCTTATCAGACGCCTGAGAGGGCTGTACACCTAACCAAAGGTGCATGGAGAACACGTGACTACATCTCTGGGAACGAAAAGAATAAACAGCAGCAATTAACACGAGAAAGAACACAGACAAAATTTCTGTGAAGAGAATAAATAAGGTAGAGATAGCAGAACTTGAGTATAATCCTAACTTTTCCTTAGAAAATGAGAAAAAAAAGACCTTGCAAATTTAAGTATCTTTATTTTCTCAACTGACAGTATTTGAGTGAATATCCTCCAAGCTGTGAGCTTGAAAAAGTGATTTCATATTAAAAGAGAGATTTTACAACTCTGAAATTAACATCACAAAACTCAGATAATGAATTACATTTACTTTATTATTACATGCATTTTAGACAGTGATTCATAGTGTTTATTTGCAGAAGTAGTCATTCTCAATGTACAAGTAATTGCTGTTACAGTGAAACTCACTAGCATGCACTGCACACAACTGTGTGCAAAGTTATTGTTTTCAGTTAGAAAATTTTAAGGTAATGATTTCTAAATTGATATTATGGAGTTGAATTTTGGTTTTTTGAAGACATTGCATAGTTGATGCTTAGCTTCTCCTGAAAGACTGGAATGTGGTACCAGTATTGCTGAAGCAGATCAAGTGACAGTAGCAAACAAGAAGATTTGAAGAAGAGGCATAACTTTGAGGGTTGAAAGATCAGCAAGTACAGCCTAGGAGGAAAACCAAAAAGGCCTGTTAAACTTGACATTTGAATCAAATTTCCTTAAAGCAAGTTAAGAAGTCAGAAAAAGATTCAAATACTGACTTTAATACTGTCAATAATTTGATTTGCACCTGGCTAGAAACAAATTATATTGGTTTATGTTTGCACTTTATTGCATTATTTTTCATTCTAACATTTCAAAGAAAAAGCATATGTATTTAACCCAAGTAACTTTATTTTAGCCTTTAGCCTTACTTCAAATATACATGGCATCATGGGTGAACAAGGGGTCTAACATTTCAACTTGCTTCTAAAAATAATTGGGAATTAAGAATCCTTATCCTGTGGCTTGGCTAGTACTTGTGAAGTAAGTCCAATGTAATACCTCAAGTAGTTAATGGCTTCTCATGAATTATGTTTTAAAAAAAAAAAACAGAGAAAGCAATCACAAACTCTCAAAGTTTGGAAAGAATCAATCACCATATTTTTGAAAAACAAAAAACAAAACCAAAACAATCCCAAACCAACAAATTACTAAACAATAATAATCTTCCTCTTAATGACTTAATTTCCTTCATTTCCCATGACCATGTGCACAGTGAAATTTCAGATTCATACTGATAAAGTAATCTTGTAAAATCTTTGTAATTTGTAGCACAGAAGCAACCCCATTAAATAAAATGAGCTGAGGAAAACCTCTACAATATTTCAAAAATAATATACCCCACAAACACAGATTATATATTAAAAAAGAAAAAAAATCTAACTGTACAAAATAATTTTATAACAGTGCATTTTTGTAGGAAATACCCTTTATTTCCTTTTACTCCACAAAAGCAGCATTATGTACTGTATGTTCACAATTTCCTTACTTTGTATCTAAGGTAAGAATTTAGTCAGAAAGATTTGCACTATGTACCATGTGCCACGTGAAGCTTAAGTTACTCCTACTGGCAAAGCATCAGAAACTATTTCAATCTCCTCTAACTGAAACTTATCCTTACTTCAGCTGCAGCCAGTGACGTCACCTCCATCAGGTTGACTGCTCGGAAAGCAAACACAGCAGCTGCCAGGACTGAAAGAAAATGCCCAATATTTAAGTTCCTGACCTGTTAATTAGTGGTTAGAATTAATCTTGATGTAAAATACCAATTTTCACTCCCTTAGATTAATCATTTTGATTCTGAAGAACAGCATACAACAAGTGGCTGTATTTGAGCTTCTCTGGCCACTCTTAGACAGAAAAAACACAACAGTCCTTCAGAAAAGTCTGAGTGCAAATGCCTGAGTTTAAGATGACTAGTTTTTGATTAAAAGGACAAGCTGTCTTATACATACAAATGGAACCAAACCCTTTTCTCTGCTATTCAGCTACTTCATATTTAAAAACTGATCCCACTGAAGATACATGTCTTCTTTAAAACCCCCATCTTAAACCTTCATAAATATGAGGGCATTATTTAAGTACAAAACTTTCAAAGTCTCTTAAAAGATGCCACTTCAAAGGAAGAAATCATCCAGCAAAATCAGAGGGACTCTCAGTCACTTGAATCTTGTATTTTTTGAAAGGTGATGAACTCATTTACCTAAACCACCGAAGAACATCCTATGTTCTGTTCAGAGACCAAAAAGTGTTACAATAAAAAAAATTCTCACATATTTTTAGTTAGAGATGCAGTATTTATGCAATTCTACTTTTCTAGAAGTACATTCTTTGACATGTATGTCATCTACTTTCAGCATTCAAAGAGCTTTTTTCTTGTCACAAAATACATTGAAGCTAACATGTATCTGCCTCACAGTGACCCAGATTTAAAATGTTTTGTAAAAATAATTCCATTACCAGCAAGAATTTCTAGAGAATTGTATCCCAGGATTCTGTCCCACAGAAGCAAGAGCTGATCCGTAGCTAAATAACCAGAAAATGCTCGTACCATCCATTTAAAAGAAATTCTTAGCCTGCAGACAAGAGATAAACAAAGGTTATTATATTTCTGCCTCCCATAATGATCAGACAGATCCTCTAGAAACTGAAAACATTTCATTATCCTCTTGCATTTCTCTTCCAGGAAGAATAGACATTTTTTCTTGCTGCATTAATAATCAATATTTTAATTTGCAACAGCCATCATAAAGCTATTTAGCACCTCAGCTGATAAAGTACTACTATCCTTCCCATTATCATTCTGATCAAACAATCACATTAGAGTGATCCTCAGCTATTATCACCCTCAATGTTTCATCCTTTCTGCTATTATGCTATTAAAATGGACACCAATTATGACAAAGAGGTTTTCAGGTTCTGTTGCACTTGGTGCCATGAGTTCCCTATCCAGTGACAGCCTCTTGCTCTCTGGTACCTTCTCCTGTAACTAACACACCTCTCTGTCTGCTGTCCCCTAGGAAATAAGTCACTTAGTTCCATCAGGTCCGACATGAATTACTGAAACTTAGCTGAATAATGCAGCATTTGTCTTAGAGCAATTCTCCTCTCTTTTTCCAAGAACATAACAGAAGAAATGCACGAAGCACAGATACACAAAGGACTCCAGCTGACTTCCAAGGAAAAATGGCACGCTGATGTTCACACCTTTGAATAATTTCCCATAGATCTTAAATTAAATACTACAGAACAGCATTTTCAGAACAATGAATCTGCCACGTTTGTCACAAGTCAGAAAGAAGTACTTACGGCTGAGCCCCAATTTCTCGGAGGTGATAAAAGAGCTGGGGCAGATGGGTTTGTAGAAGAGTCTCAAAAAGCAAACACAGTGATACAATGCCCTAAAGAAACAAGCATAAAGAAACAATACTGACACTCATCCTGTCAAATCCAAGAAAGCAGTATCAGCAGGTAGGTATGGATGAATTTTTAATTCAAACAATAGAACACTATTAATGACATAATATTCAGCTCAGGTAAGAAAGGTCCAAGCAGCTCTAATACCTTCAGCCACTAAAGCTTTGCCCCTACAATTCTATCTATGCATCAGCAACATCATATGTTCTAATAGTCCCTTTCAGCTCCAAGTTACTTATCATTTTGTATGTCAGGATGTAAGTACTTAGTGGGTTATTAGTGGGTTATTATAATATGACTGACTTGAAATATTTCCAGTTTGATGAAACAGACCTCAGTTGCACTAAATAATAGAGGGTGTGAGAAAAAGTATCTCTGATAACTAAAACAGCAATGGGGATAACTACAAAAAAGTTATAATATAAACACAATTTAATTTTTTTTTAAGATTACCATGTAAATGAACAGATCCTATTTGACCTGTTTCCTTGCTGTTAATGATGGAAAGCACAGTGCATAGCCTTGAAATGATATATCAAGGAAAGGATTTTCTTTTAACCAGGAAATGTTTTCAAAAAGCAATATAACTCTTCTGAACTTTTTGAAGGAAAAAAAAATAATATTTGCTAGGTTTTATTCTTCAGAAATTGAAGATAAGCCAATTTCTACAATTGTCTTACATTCAAGACAGCAGGTCCTGGTCTGAAACATAACCAAATTATTTAAATTCATCTAGTAGTGCTAAAAAGCATGTGCCATCACACCAAGATACTTCACTAAACAAGCACACGTTAACTTGATATCACTGAAACAATATCTGTAAACATATATTTTAGTCCCTCTGCCCCAGACAATACTTCATTGTGCACTTACATGTCATTAATGAAAGAAACTGAGTATGCACTTTGTGACTCCTTGAACTGAGAAACCTATTACATTAAAACACTTGACTCTTATAAAAGACCCCACATGCTCATAAAATGAGAACTTACTATTTTAATAAGGTACATGATATTCTATTGCAAAGAGTAACATGGACATAAAAAAACAACAATATCCAAACTGGAATTACCTAATTATTTTCCCAAACACACCTGAAATATTATATTTAAAAGAATACATTTCAATCACATAGAAAACCATGCTACTGTATATTAGTGTTCTGTAGCAAACAGAATATCAAGTGAGTGGTTTTAATTCCTAATGAACTTACAGAGGGATGAGAAGAGATGGAATGGAGTCTGAAGAAAAAACGCACATACATCTCACGGAATATCTGATACAATTTGGAAGGTTCATGGTACAGAAAACAAAGTGGAGCAACTGAAAGGATAAAAGAATTATAATTGACTCAACACTGTAAACTGTTAAAAGAGTTCAATGATTAAGTGCATGAAGTATGAGGAAAAACCAAGTAATTTATAGTAGCACAATTTACAACAACAATACTAAATCAGTTATTGAGGGAGACTGTTATAGAATACTTCCATCATTTAATGTAAAAAGTAAAGAAAGGGAGTGTGATACATTCTAGGTAATAGTTATATATATATTTCAAGAATCTAATAAGAACTGCTTACTACAGTGCTGGCTTCTCTGGGGTGTAGGGCAATAGGACTTTGAACAGTGCAAGTTTTTGATTCAACTGTCTATAATATCCAATGTGCCCAGGGGTTATTGACAGGCTCCTTACTTCACTTGTAAGACTGCTTGAAGACAGATGTGAAAATGAAAATATTAAAAAACAGCTTTTGGTTGCCATAATAACATCATGTAAGTATGACAAACTGATAGAGACCTGTTTATTTCTTACAAGATTTGTAAAGCATGCATATTTGGTGGTTTACTGTTTAGAACTCTTTCAGTAAAGCAGCAGCTCTCAAACTTTTGTTGTTTTGTAAAAGTCCAGCATATAGATAAATGTTATATGTACATGCTGCACAAACACAGCCAGTCCTGTCAGATGACACTCCATTCACTCAATGTATTTTCAGAGACAGTTGTCCTTGTACATTTTTGTGAACAGCCTTTTTATCTGTTCACTCATTATGCTGACTGCTTCATTTTACAGGTGCATTCATTTTGGATGACAGCTTACATTTTAACACACTCATAGTCTCTATCTTTACATTCACCTTCCCTTCCAGTTTTATTTACACAGGCTGGGGATATGGGTTCAGTTGTCTGCAGATGTATGTAAACATATACACATAGATATATGTACATTTATACATATATATATATGGATATATGCATGTGTGAATTTATTTTCATAGCTATGTATCAGAGAAGGTGGCTTAATGAAAAAAATGGTGCCTGTGTATGAGAGGTGGGGTGCTAAGGTAGGGTGAGATGTTCACAGAAATGTGTATTTACATAGGGGTAAGAAAAGCAGAGGGTGTTACCAGTGTTTATGTTTTTAATGATCGAAGATGGAGGTGGAAGACTTGGCAGTGTGCATATGTACACAAAGGCCAGGAGGGTAACAGAACAGCCTCTGACAGTTGGCACCCCACAAATGTATGCATGCAAACAGGAAAAAATGTATAGGATTTACATAAGGACCCAGGTACTTCCTCATAAAGCAGCACAGCACGGAATACGGAGGATGCTGTGCTTGGTCCCAGCCACTGTACCCACAGCCTGGAGTTACTGTGTTTCTGCTGGCTTGATTTTCAGCCTCCCTCCTTCTCAAAGCCAGCATCTTCTGAGCCCTTGCAAAGAGCAAGAACAGGAGGGAGGGAGGAAAATTTGGGAGATGTTGTTCTCAAGGGCAGAGTCAAATCCAAACATTTTGAAAAGTGGTTCACACAGAACAAGTGAAAGCCTCCTAGTGAGTCCCTAAGGAGGAGTTTGTAACTAAAGTGTTCATTACTTCAAAGACTTTAGATTCCCTAATCAGGTTCAAATTTGCATTTCATATTTAAATTGTGTGATTTTAATGATTGTGTGGTCATTAAACTTATTAGTAGCAAAACATAGCATTTTAAAATATAGCATTTTAAGTATAATCTTTAAATCTGCTTGCCCTCTGATGCCACAAACACCTTCGATAAAACAAAAAATTGAAAAGCAAAGACAACTAGTCTCACATTGTTAGAGTGCATCTGCAGTAGCTGCCTTGTAATATCTGAAATTATGGACATTTTTCTGCTTTTTTCCTAAATATCTTTTTGATATTTGTGCTTTCCTCTGTGCAGTAAGGAAGCAACCATTCTATTACATCATGCTGTTTTAATGCCTCTTGTAGGCAAATGGATACAGCAACAGGCCTTTCACATAATTCATGTTTTCACAAACTCTTTTCACAGCTAACTTGGTCTACCCATAAGAAAAGAGTGCTTTGTTGACAAACTTTATCCCTCTATTCATGTACATTAAGATGCATAGCTTAGCTCAGCTATTAGCTCTCAAAGAAGGAACCCACACACAGTAGAAAGCTGTAATATAAGTCAATAGAAACAGTCTGGAATTTTAAAAATTATATACAACTGTCTATACACAAAGAAACATGAAAGCATACACACAAGTCTAAAAGTTGCAGGAAAGTACTTACAGCTTTAAACTGCAATATGATAAAAAGCAATCCTGAGGTTTTAGTTACAAGAGTCACACTTACCATACATAGAAAAGCCATGAAAAGGAATTACACCTACAAAACAAAAATATTTATTTTGTTGTTCTTTTATAGTCCTTTTTATCAATGCAAAAAGAATTTCCCCCCCTCCCCAAGTTATTAAATTCCATTCTGCCCACCATAGGAATAAAATATTTCCTTGTTATGGCACTTGCATAGGTCTCACTCTTGTAAATATTGTAGTACAGTATCACTTACTTCAGTACAACCAGTTACATGCTTAAACACAAGCTGTAGTTCCTAGAGAGCTCAGTTTCCATGAAGTTGTTACATAAAAGGTTTGCCAATATTAGAACCTAATTTCAGATAAATGACAACCCATAAATGTTGGTTTTTTTCATTACTCAACGACCAGAGCAGAGCAGGAAAAAAAAGGAGGTAATTCATGTAGCACTCAGATAAAACATTTACAGTACTTGGCAGTTGCAGCACAAGAGCTCTCTCCTCCTTTCCAGCTGCTTTTAGCTCCCATTCACTAGTTTTTATATAGGACTAGTAAGAGGAAGATGCTTTGACAAAAGGTAAAAGACAAGGCCAGAGACACAGATATAAGATTGGTGACACAAGGCCTTGAAAGCAAGAGCAAAGACCTTGAACTTGAAATACAAATGCAGTGCAAGACCAGAGAAAGGATTCAATAGACAGGGATTGACATGGTCAAAGAGCTGAAAAAAATAATTTTAATAATTGAAGTTACAACAACAGCAATGATATTAACTTAAAATTACATAGATTAGTTAAATCTGAATTTTTAATATGAACACACATTTTGAAAGGACAAGGCTTTAGGGTGTGGTTTGTTGAGTACTGAAAAGCTGGGAGGTCAACCAATGTCAGCATGTATCATTCAGATCCTCTAAGTGGTGATACAAGACTGGAATACAAGCTGCTGCACCACAACTTGTTTTCCTTCTGCCCCCACATAGACATGTGACTACTAACACCAGGCTGAATGCGGATTTGGAGCAGCTTCAGTCCAGCTTACTCCTTTAAATTAATGAATTTCACAGAGTAACAGTAAAATATAACATGTAAAACAAAAAGAAGTTATCATGTATTTGAGAAAAAATTCTGTATCTTTACAATCTACCACTAGAGGAGGCAATAGTATAATTCATACCATTTGGAGGATAGAAAACAGCATACTCTTCCATTCCAAGTTTTCCTGTGAACCATGAAACCACAAAGAAAATGTGATTCAGCAGGTGTAAAGATTTAAATTTTAAAAGTAGATTCTAAGTTACAATTATACAAATAATAACTAATTACATTATGGACTATGTGATATGTATAAAACAAGCAAGCAATGCAACAGGACAGGTACAGTGTCAGATATAAAACTGAAACGCAGCACCAATAAAGAAGGATGACAAAACAACAAAAATAACAAAATAGAGGAGGAAAATTTCAGCAATGCTGTTCCACAGAGATTTTATTTGCGTGTGTTTTAGGAGCTCTAAAGGCGTTTGCTGCAGACTTTGAAGATGGCGAAACTCTGTGAGGGGATAAGGTTAAGGGCAGAGTGACCTAGGGATAGGAAAAGCATTTAAACAGACACAAACACAGATAAAAAATATTCCAAGGCTTCATTAAGCCTGCAACAGAGAGGAGGATGAATGGCACAGTTCTGATAGAACTAAGAGAGTATTTAAGTAATCTGTTGGATAGAAAAGACTAATTAAGTCAAGAAAATCACTGATCGTACAGACTGACCATATAACTTCTTACTTCCCCTGAAAAATGAACACATTGTATTATTAAACCATATTGTAAGTATAGACCCTAATAATCAAAAATACATTACTAAAATTTAATAATTTATTATAAAGGTGTTATTATGCATAATTTTTATAATTAAAATGTAATAATTTTAGTTTTAAAATGAAAATTAATCTAGAAAATGTAATCAGTTACATGAAAATTTATAGAATAATCATAGATCCTTTAGATCTCTGTATATTCTGTTCACTCTACACAGAAGAATTTAGCATAGGGAACTTTTTTCAGGTTCAATGGAATCGGGACTTTGCTGTTTTCCTGCAGCATGAACTGACTAAATTAAAATCAAAATTAGCCTGCAAAACTCCTTATGTAAATAAAATCAAGTACTTCCCAATTATAGAAATGAGTTGTTTCATTAAACTAAAAAATATTTTCTCCTTTTCCTTTCAATAGTTTGCTTGCTGAGCAGTCAGGAGTTGTAATCTGGAAAGAAAGTATTTTTAGCAAGCACATCCCTTGGAAAATTAGCCAAAAATAGGACCTATAAGCCTTTTGGATTTACACTGCACAGATTTAAATATCAGCAACTTCGTTCCCCAAATTTGTCTAGGAATAAGTAGGATGTTCCCCACAGTTGTGTTTCTGGGCTGCCATGGCTCTGTGTCTGAAGTGAGATGTGGGACCCCCGCTGTTCTGCTCTCAGGTGAGCCATTTGCTCATTTCCAGAAGTAGGTAAAGAAAACTCCCTAATTCAGTTAAAGAGAGAGAAAACACCCAAAAGCAATAAAGAAGGAATTAAAAAATTAGAAAACAAACATTACCTCTAGTGACATAAGAGGCAGCAAGAGGAAAACTGTCAGCAGAGGTCCTGCTCAAAATAAGTACTTGGAAATCACATTTGGCTCAATACAAAGGCACCAGGGACCAAGGAAGAAAATGGGAATGTAGAAGGTAAAGGTACATGGAAAAAAAAAAGACTGGATTACTACATGATTCAAGAATGAAGGAAAAATTAGGAACCTCTGGGTAAAGTCAAGGCAGGTGAGGCTCTAAGAAGCATGGAAACAGTCCAAAGGTATGGCATTAGAAGTTGGCAGAGAATGCAAGTGGGCTGAACCAATAAATTTAAGATTGTTAAGAAAAATAATGAGAACCTAAGCCAAAGAACATCTATAAATCAGCTAACACTCTGAAGATGTCATGCTTTTTAAAAAAATCAGTTTTAAGTATGCTTGGTAAAGCTCTACTCTCCCACACCTTTGAACAGAGCCCACAGTTCTCCAGCAACATGTTCTGCTCCTGTCTACAAACATCTGCAAAACCCACTGCTTTGGGAAGACAACATTCTAAAACCACTTCCAGCTGCTAGATTTACTGAAGCTGCAGAGTACAACACTATATTTAAACTTCTGACTCTAATGAAGACAGATGTCATCAAGATTTTACCATATTGTCATAGTTGTGTGTTTAATTTCTTTGGTAAAACACTGCAGAATTATACACAGAAAACTGCAGTAGAAGAACATCACTGCAATCTGGCCTTTATGTGATCAGCTTCTGAACTGTCAGAATCTGTGCAGAAGTCAACGGGATACACTGAGTTTTCATTAACATTTTTTTATATGGAGTCTACGAGGTGTAATGAACACAAAGCAAATTCACGTACTCTATAACTGCAGCAGCCAACAAAAATCTTAAAACAACTCCTTTTACCTTGTATGTATGATTTGGGTGGAGTGGCACTACTGTAAGTAAAATGCTCCAAGACAGATGTATCTCGGGAAAAACAGAGTAATACCTGTAAAAAAAGACAGCATATGAAAGTCAGCTGACTTACTGAATCAACAAAGCAATGACAAACAAATTGGCACCTAATTGCCTTAACTGGCACCTATTAGATGCTGTTGAAGAGAGGCAATTAGGTTGAAAGTTCTTGATCAACTTAGTTTATTTTCCTGTTCAAATTTCCACGC
>JAWWLV010000144.1:54929257-54962213 GCA_035041135.1 Platyrinchus mystaceus
AATGTGGAACCCTGAATATACTTCTCAAGTATTAATTTCTCTGTATGCCACAGCTTTAATTCTTTTGGGGTTTTTTTATTGCAAAGCTGGAAAGGGGAACAATATGGCTGACTTTGTATTTTCGGGCTTACTGCACTGGAAAGACATTTTGTAGGGTCCTTCAATGTAGGAGTTTTAGAAGCCTGTCCTACTTAATCTATTTAAGAGTACAAGTTTGTTATTCAGAAGGGAAAGTATATGTAATACAGCAAACAGGTGCATGTGTCCCACTGTACTCTGCCTACACAAAGGCAGTCCTGACTCCAAAGATGGTACAATCCCACAGAAGTATATTTCCTAGCTTTTCTAACCAAAAAATAGTTACATACCTGATATAAATAATCTTCAAATACAAAATAGTAGTCATCATTGCTTGCTGTCAGCTTTACATCCTGTAATTAAAAAAATACAGCAGTTTGAAGCCAAAAGGCCTCACTTCAGACTCCCATGGAGGTTAACAACACAGTGGAAGAAGACAGTTTCACCACTGAATCATGAAACAACTGTAGTTAAGTTTATACTCCATATTTTAAAATTAAAAAATACTATATTAACACGATTAAGCATTCAGAGTAAAAACTTTAAATGGACGCTGTCATACCTGTTCTTTCTTTCTCACAAAACCAGTTACTCCTTCAAATGAAGGCAACATTTCTTTACAACTTAAAAGTTCAAATTAAATGTCTTCCACAAGAGACAACTCAGGAAAAAGGACTGAATTCACAATAAGTTCATACTAGTTCTTCTTACATTCCTTAAAACCAAACTATCTAATATTATTCTTGTTAAAAAAAAAACCAAACAAGATACTAGAGTGATGAGTATATAAATTGTTCAATCACTGTTTAGTGAACTACTTACTTTGTAAATCAGGTTGTCCACTAAAAGGTTGTGCTGAATCACATTTGACTTAAGCTGTTCATAATACAAGATATCCTAAAATTAAAAATATTACCATCATCAGTCTGAGACATGACTTTATATTTAAACTAACAAATTTAATTTTCAGCAATTGAAAAATAAAAAAAACATGTATTCAGCTGAAAAAAATCACTTCGTATTTATGAAGTATTCTATCATGTTTTAGTCTCGTTTAAGCCGTAAGAATTAAGACTTCACTGAAATTCACAGAATATTCTGATTTCGAAGGGACCCACAAGGATCATCAAGTCCAGCTCTTAAGTGAATGGCCCATATAGGGATTGAACCCACAACCCTGCTGTTATTAGCACTGGGGTCTAATCAACTGAGCTAATCTCAGGATCTTGAGACACTATAAAATGAGCTTCCCTTTAGATAATTAATAAAATGAGAATGAAGGGACTAATTCAAACCAAGGATCCATATCTTCCAACCTTTGGTTCTCTCTGCACTTACCTTTCCAATGCTCAAAATCATTAGGCTTTATTTCTTTGTTACCCTCCATTTTCATGCACCTCTCCACCAAGA
Organism: Platyrinchus mystaceus; assembly: GCA_035041135.1. Lineage (NCBI taxonomy): Eukaryota > Metazoa > Chordata > Aves > Passeriformes > Tyrannidae > Platyrinchus > Platyrinchus mystaceus. The sequence continues at coordinate 54,930,746 of JAWWLV010000144.1, forward strand.
GGTTCTGTCTTATCTTGAAGCATTAGGGAGTTGCTGCAAATATTTAACATTAAACTAATACTAACCTCTGAATAACTTAAATTTGCACAAAGATGAAATGATAAATATTTAAAAAAATCTTGTGAAGAGTACAAAGAACTCAGATCTTTTTTAAACTCCAATTACTTTCCGAATATCTACAGAACATAAACAAGGATGAAGTGATGGGGAAGAATCAGAACAAATCTCCTTTTACTTATTCTATCCCTTTCCCCTTAGAACGAGCTTGCAAAGGAAAAAAAAAAGATAATTAAATATTGCACTGTCGTCATTAACTCCCAAATCCCTAAATACCTCACTGCCATTATGCCTACAATTGAATAACAGGTTCTGATGGATTTGAACTAACGGATAAATTAAATCAGCTGTTCTGAGGCTCCTTCCCACTTCACAAAACTATTTGGAGTTCAAGGTATTTATATGGACACTACACAAATACTTGGACATTCCATGCTTTACATGTTTACTGCTGATTTCTTTGACAAATGGACAAGTCTAAAGTAAGGTTTAAAGAACACATGGAAAGTAAGATGAAATTTTGAGAGGAAGAGAATGGAAAAAAAATGAAGTCTGGGGAACATTTTAACTGGTTTTTGTATTAATCCGAAACTAAGAAGCAGTGAAGAGTATACACTTAGAAACTATCAGAATTAATATATTATTAAACTATTAGGTTGAAATGAGGACAAAAGCAGTATTTATTAAGTACTATAAATATTAAGTATTTATTAAGTATGACTACCACAGGGAAATTTTTTTTTTTAGAAATAAAAAGGGGAGGTATAAATATTGTACTATTACTTCAGAAAGGATCATACATAAATATTTACTAAATGTAAATTATTTGCAGTATGAACATATTCTGTTCTTCAAAGCTACAGAGAATTACTGTAATGTTTGAGTTGTAACTTTAAAGCATCAATACTGTGGTTTAATCAAGTGTAAAACTACCAAATTAATAATGTCTAAAGGCTTTTTTGCCATCTCAAATGACTGTCTATATTAAAACACAAGAAGCTAATAAAAAAACCCCAAACCAAACACCAACCAAAAAAACCCAAAACCAAACCAAAACCCATGCCCAAGGGGTTGGAACTACTAGATGATCTTTAAAGTCCCTTCCAACCCAAACCATTCTGTGATTCTAAGATGAACAGAAGGGCAAGCTGTCCACCTGAACTAGAACTCATGCAAAAATGTTAGAGAAACACATCAGAAACTACTGAAACGGGACTTGCCAAGCAAACACAATCATAACCATTCCAAGAATAAAGCTTTTAGCTCATTACTTACCATTCAGTTCCTTTTAAATTGTGATTATTGTGATGCAAAATGAAGTGGGCTTGGGAATCATGCCAGGTTTCCAGCCACAATGTGGCTACAAGAGGATCTTGCCCATGTGTCTTAATAAGACCAGAGGCTTGTGATTGATGCTGTATTAATAAATTTATTCCTTAAATCTGAATCATAAACATGACTGGTCGCAGAACTACTTTCAGGGCATAAGACTCGCCGGTGATCAGTCTCTCACTTACACAGGGAAGAAGATTTCAAGAGCCTCACTTAGGCTTCAAAAAAGAATCAAATCTCCTTTTACTGTTTATTGGCTGCATTTCTTTCTCCAGATGAGATAACTAACTTACTACTAGCAGGTTTCAGGAGTGTCCAAAACCATGTAACATTTCTTAAGTTATTTAAAATGTTTTCACTTACAAACCCAAAATATTATCATCTTCATCCAATTCAACATTTCTTCATCTGCCAAATCTTCATAAACTTTGATTTGTAAACTTTTTCCCTTTTAAAAATGTGCTACATTTTTATATAGACTGTAGCTTTTCTCAAAATTATATATTTTGTTATACCACACCTCCAAATCTTTCCAAATTGAAATAAAGAACACTTCAGGCTTGCAGTGACCAGCCCTCTTGACCTTACAAAGCCACATCGCAAAATTTCACCCCAACACTCATACTGTACCCACTTGGGAGCTTAAGGGAGCTCAAAGTAGCTCACAAGTAAGAGAGAACAGTACCTTTCAGTGGAACCCAGCAAAGCTACTTTAAGTAGAATCTGGTGATTCACCTTCTTTGAAATGAAAGTTTGGATTACTCAGCTGCCTCTGTGCAGGTACAATCCACCTGTGTCGTGTCATGAAATCCCTGACACTAGAGCTGCACTCTCACTGCTGAACTGTAGGCAGCTCATGAATCATTTTTAGTTCCCCTTGCCATGTCATTGCACTATCTACACTTGCCTCTCAAATCTAATACAAGAAATGAGTGGGTGAAGCACAGAAATAGGAATATGAAGAAAGACTGATACTGGGGAGACCAGAAAGAAGACACTAAGATTTATGGGAATGGGATGAAGCCTAAAGAATGGCAACCAGCATTAATCAGGTGAGCTCTACATTTTGAAACAGCAGCACCAGAAACAAGTACAAAATAAAAAACCTAATCAGGTTACACAAAGAAAAAACAGATAAAAGAGTTAAAGGAAGTCCATCCTGGTAAATCCCCGAGGAGGTTTCAAAACTTTTTCTGCTTTTACCAGAGTTCTGTGAAATCTTGTAAAGTACATCCTTCTCCAGTCAAAGATGATGACAGTGCATTACTGCTGCTGGATTCTCTGCTTTTTGGATGAGGACTTTTGGCTATTGATCCTAATCTAAAAAACTCTTCTGATAAGGCACAGACATACAAAATGCTCCCTCAACTATTTATTAAGTTTTTAAACCTCAGACACTACATTCAATAAAAGTTGTAGTAAAACATTACTAATTTTTGCAAACTGGAATTTTCAGAAATAAGATTTGCAACCTATTATCTCAAAAAAATTACAGGGGAAAAGAAAAAGCCCATCAGATAATGAACAAATTCTTTTCTAAACACTGTTTCTACAGCATGCAATGAATAAATAATCGTAAAATACTCCAAACAGAAGGAAAAAAAATTAAACAGAGTCTCAGTAAGTGTGTGCCATCCATTTTGTGCAATGAGGCAGACATCCCACAGGAAATCATTGTAACGGTGTGATTCAAGATCATATGATAAAAATATATATGCAGCAAATTGGATTGTTTGCACAGACAATATTAACTGTGACACTGCTCACCTATCAAATGTTTGTCTTTGCAACCTTACAAATGCTCTTTTAACACAATTCCTCTAAAATGTACCATTGCAAATGAAAACTAATAAACAATTTATTGTCAGGCAATGTGTTTCCGCATTTCTAAATAATCCTGCATAGAGAGCTCACAGTTTATCAGTTTTATGATTATGATGCTGGATTGTCTATCATCCCTTGCCTGGCTGTATATTGGCTTTATACAGAGGCTCAGCTTTACTGAATAAAATTTTCCAAGCAACAATATTGGATGCTAGCATACCAAACCCTCATAATGTTTTACATTAAAGAAAGGAAATTCAAAGTTTGTGTGAGTTAGAAATTCATACAGCTATAAATGTAATAGAGCCTAAACTGCAAATCAGGAACCTTACAGGCAAGAAATGACTGCAACCACACAATTCAACTCCAGCAGAGAAACTATTCACAAGAGGTAGAGGAAAGAAGTGTTTGATATGAAATTCAGCAGATCATGCACATATTAAGCACATAGTAAAACCAACCATAAAATAGAGCTGAATTTTAAAAGGACATAACAGTTAGGCTGACAAATACATTAACAGTCAGACATAACTTGTTTCTCTTTAAAAAAGATAATCATAGAAAATTGTCCACACGTATTTCAGGAAACATATTTTTCCATAACAACTCATGCTTTAATTGAACATAAGATGAAAAATTTATCATTTTTTTTTATTATTATCTTGACTTTCAGTAATCAAAACAGAATACCTGTTTTTTATTCAATTATTTCATTTTTCACATTAAGATAAAAATGCTTTTAAAACATGAAGCATTTAACCAAATATAAGCAGATGCTATGTAACCAACAACAGTAACTTCACACCCATAATGATTTTGCTCTCAAAAAGATAAAGGCTTCTAAAATTCAAACTATCACTGCTTAAATCTAGTCTTGAGCATCTTAAGTAAGATGTATAGTGTTTCATTATTACTTCAACATCTTATACAAAAAAATTAGTATGTTATTTACAACAAACAAAAGCCAATTTTATTTTTTCAAAACCAAATAAACTAAGTCATTCTAATACCAGTCCAAATAACTTGAAGTTCTCAGGTAAGATGTCAATGAGTAAGATTTACATTTGTTTCTAAGGGTAAGATCTTATGAGTGTACTATGTAGTTACCAATAAAAACCCCAAGTATCACAAGAAAATGGCTACACCCTCAAAGGACATGAGACACTGCAAAATTCTCACATTTATCATCAAATTTATATGTATGCATGCTATTTTTTATTGATTCAATAAAAGCCTTGCATCAAAGTTTTCCCAGTTCTGCAAATATTTTAAATAGGGATTTAACTTTTTAAGGTATATTAGATATACTGAAGCATGGCTTCAGATACTGCAAAAGAATTCATTGTTGAGGAGTTGCATCAACAATAAGGTACTATGAAAAACTGCTGCTGTACAAGGGAGTATGAAAACAACCCACAACTTACTAGCTCCTCTCTAAGTGTTTTTGATTGTATACATGCACAGAATATGCAATAATATATGAAGCAATTTGTAAAATGTGTACATGCATATGATGAAAGGTTCCAACAACCAGGAAAAGCTTATAACACATCTTCTTTTTACAAAACTTGGCGAAAAAAAGAGAGGTCTTCTTTACAGGACTTTTTTCTTGCCTCCTTCTGAAAAAGTCAGCATCACATAAGAAAACCTCAGGAGCTAGCCAGCTCAGTTGAATAATCTGTTCTACCGTATTTTGCTCATATATCTATTAAAAAATTAGAGAAGAGCCTACAAGACTTCACCACAGCACAGAGTTTTTTACATCATAATGTTTATCAGTTTCTGTGACAACTCAGAGCATTTCTATTCTGGAAGAAGATCACTAGAAGATATGTGCTTGCACTTTTGTGTTCTCACTTAGTCTTCATATTTTACTCTCACTTTGTTCCTTACCTCTGGCTGATTAGAAATATTAAGAATGAGGGCCCACAGATCAGCTCGGAGTGCTGTTGGACATCCCTGACGAACATATTGTTGAGCTGCAGCACTATCTTCCTCTGCTAAAACTGTAAGAAACAAAACAGGTAAAGAATTGATATAGAGTAAGACTTCTTTCAAATACCTTAATTTTTAACTTTAAAAACTGGTTTACCATGCTGGAAGCATTAGCTAATGGGAAAACACCAAAAAGTCCTGATTACCACAATGCAGTTAAGTAGTTCCTCAGGAAAAAAGGCCATTGGATTAATAAGGAAGGCTGTACTACCTTCTGTCATAAAACAGCACTTAATATTTATCCATGACTATATCAAGGCTAGTTGCAGCTAGTAGGCATCATGCAGAACAAGCAGTCATACATAGTCACAAAATACTCCTGTTTAATTATGAGTGGTATGTCAGCTCAAACAGGAGATTGGCACTTGTTATGGCTTTTTTATGTCTCCCTTGTTTTCATGTCAACTATACGAGTAACTTCACACGTAACTGTGGGGCAACAACTTTCCATTTCAGAGTGTACTGTCATGTCTTCTTATTATTGGTATGTGTACTCTGGAGGAAAAAGACCTTTCTCAAAAGATTTTGGTTTTCCTTCATACTGACATAAAACAAATACTCTACTGTTGACAGGTATGCTTAGATGGATCATTGTTGTGAAGCTTCAGGCTGCTCTGTCACAAGGGTCCCATACTGAATACAGGACTGTACATACTGTAGGACAGACTGTCTCACTCCTTACTCAAATCTGTACACTTGAGAGACATTCATCATTAGCTATTGCAGTCTGGCAAAAGTGTTTCCGTCCAAGGTTATGTGATTAACTGTACCCTCATACCCAAAATGTCTTTTACAACAGAAAGAGAGTTGGGAGAAATTTCTGTGATATTATCTAAACATCAGGTAGGTGTTGTATCAGAAGTTTCCAAATCCATATCCTCTGATTTTTCTGAAGTCTCTATGAAACAACTTGCTTTTCTAAATCTCAGTAAATTCAATATTCACAATATCTGCCCTGACATGATTTAGAAGGATGAGGTTTGGAATTAAAAATCTATCTAATTGATTCTTGTCTTCTCTTAAATACTGAATAGACCAGTTTGCCAGTTTTCTGTTTAACCTGCAGAGCTCTAACACAGACATTTTGTGATCCTTTGTTACTAAATGAAGAGCAAAAATTAAAAACATCCCTACATTCTCCACAAAACTTTATAAGTGATTCATCTTGGTGTCCATGAGTGTTTATTTTTTTTTCTGAGACAAAATATTAAAAAGTAGTTTTGCTAAGTACAACGAAGGAAAATCCTCAGACTTGGCAATACATCTAATATAAAAGCAAAATCATTACATTAGGTCACTCTTTTGTTACTGCAACACATAAAAGAGGGAAGGGAGTACTTCTGAGATGGTATCCTTTCTTTTTTTTCCTTTGATGGTGCTAATGTTTAGCAGGAATCACAAGAGACAGTGAGGAGCAAATATTGAGGGATTCCGACTATTCCTTGTATGTTTCTTCTATAAGCAATCCTAAGACATTAAATTATTATTTCTTTTATCTTTCTCTCCCTTTTTTTTTTTTTGTAGGTTATTTCTTAACGTACTAAAACAACCCTGGAACCTTTTCAGAAAAAGGAAAGACAAATGAATGAATTTTCCGGAGTGGGAAAGTATTGCAATATTCTGCAATTGCAAACACTCATTAAAAAGACTCTGTTCTGACGCACAGGCATAAATCCCATTACACTGATGAGAACTTTGTGTGCAGAGATGGGAATCCACAGTATTTTGATTTTTAAATGAAATTCAGCAGCAGCATAAGTTATCACCAAAAAGCTATGTCTCTGTGCTTCCCAACTCATTTTTAATGAAATATCTGCAGAGTTATTTATCTGGTAGCTACTGGTAGACTGCAAATGTTTGCTTTTCTGTCTCTGTCTAAATGACAACAGTATTAGTGACTGTCTTATCCAAACTACAATGGTATTACTGACAATGCTTTGTGTTAGTCTGTCTAAATTCTCAGAATTCTAAAAGGTACATGGAAATTAAGATACAAATTGACTAAACACAATCCTAACTACTCAGTTTATTACAGATGAAAACAGATCCATACCTTTCTGTCCAACACGTACATGTTCATTTTCAAAGAACTCTAGAAAATAAAGACACAGAAAAGAATGGCAAAAAAATTAAATAAAAATAAAAGGTACTCCAGCTGGTGACGTATTTTATATTTTTATTACACACCACTAAATTCAGCTGATATGTATGGCTAACATCACTAAAAATTAACCTGCATCAGCATTAAAGTTCTCTTTCAAAATCTAATAGGAAATAATACTACAGGATTTCTTCTTGTCTGAAGGACACAAATATCAAAGCAGCACTATACTACATGAACTTAGATTTTCAATTAGGTAAGTTTCCATTTAAAAAGAATACTGATGATACTATTGATACTATAGTGATTTCCATTTTTATATGGAAAGACCATTTTAAAACCTCTTATACAGGCATAGATGCATCCATGGAAAACCAACAGAAATTATGCACTATTTAAGCTATTGAATATTAATATATGGATATGTCCTGTATTATTTTCTTAAAAGTAGTTATTTAAAATACATTTGTGTGTGTGCATGTATTAAATATATATTTATAAATATAAATATACTTACGTATGTATGTATGTATGCATAAATAAAATATATTTTATATATATATATATATGCCTATCAGTTAGTTGGCTTAACCCTTATTGATATTTTCTGTATTTTTGGAAACAGTCAGTTTGGTTCTCTAGATCCTGAGGTGTTTCAGCTTACTGAAATTAATGCATTTTCAACTTCTGGTAATGATTTTAAATCTTACCCAAATCTGACTCTTCATATATGCAATGTTTTCTATTATTAACTGTATTTTACTAGGAAAATCACTACAACCACAGTTACAGAACAAATATTTATGGTTTATTATAAGAAAAACATACAAATTATTTGATAATTGCAAAGTATTCTGCTCATTAGTGTTCTATTTAAATGACTGAAGCACAGCATTAGCTTACCAGGAGGCACTTGTGCTGAATCATCAATACCCAGCTGTCCTATATTTAAGCCTAGTTCACTGAACTCTTCTTTCTGAAAAGAAACAAAATCACAAAAAAGTAATTAACAATGTTTAATTCTCTAAATCACTAGAGATTTCTTCTTAAAGGCTTAATGCAAATCTTCTCTAAACCAAATTAAGTTTTTTTAAATGCATATGAAATGCATATGAAATTTGGAGTCGGGTTTTAAAAGAGAAGAATCTCACATCGGTTCTTACTCTAGTTTTAGCTATGAGCCCCAGTTTGCATGTCAACTATGACCTACACCTGGATGTAGTAAAGTGGTGAATGAAAGATCAGGTTAAGAATCTCTAATTCCCAGCTCTTTTCCAACCCAGGTGAAAGCTTTTCTACTTGGATAAAATCCCCAAGAGTCTCATCAGCAAAGCATTAAGAAGAATTCTCCTATTTTCTAATTATAATACACTAGTACTCAAACATTTCCTTTCATTTACAACCTGACAATAAAGGGACTTAAAATTCCTTCGAGAAGAACATCAGATTACTGATCTTGTACAGACCTTTAGAATTAAGGTATATATTTCAAGTTTCTTGCACAGAAAAAAATGAGTAAGTGAATAACATGTACAGAAATGTATTTTTGGCACAAAGTAAACCTGTATGGCATAAAATCAAAACTTCCTGACTGGCAGATAATTTACTGTTTATGTTTTATTTTTCATTGAAAATGTCTTTTCATAAAACTTTTTTATGCTCTGTATTTTAACTACATATTTAGATTGTTTTTCACTTTCAAAAGGAGAAACTTATGATTATACTAATACTCTTATTCCTTAGAATCTTTTTCATTAGGAAGGCTAAACACCTCTTACAGAACTGTCTTATAAGAAAAAATATACTTACCAATTCTGAAATATCTTTAACTTTTAAAGGAACCTGAATTAGCCCCAGATGATTTCTGAAACTAGGCTGTTCTCCATTTTCATAATTTGGGTTTCGAAGATTCATCAGTACCTTAAAAATGGTAGCTCTGTCATTCCTTGCTTACATTCAGAACTCAATTCTTAACATCACCAGTATTAGAAACAGTAAATTCAGCATAAAACCATTCCCCCCAACTTATATATATAGACCCAAATTATTAAATTATATCTCAATATTTTCAAAATCAAAAATTATTCAAACGTTTAAGGAAGCAAACACAATCTACTTTTGAAAAGTAGGCTCAAAATATGAAATAAAAAGGCAGAAATAATTTTTAATTTTCAAGATTCTTACGACAAGTGAACAAAAGGAGCTCCTTAGAAATGTCATAAAATGGATAGAGAGTTTATTGTTGGATTCAGAAATGCATTCACAATTCATAACCATGAAACAATTTACACTTAAGTCAGAAACACTATAATCTCCTCTACAACTACAAAGCACATTCCACTAAATTTGCACCGAAACACACTGAAATGTGAATACATTAATTCTGACCGATAATTCAGTAAAACTTCTAAGTTTTACTCTGTAAATTTGGAGGCCACCTTAACTCCAGAATTCTACTTGTTGTCACGCTCTAGATGATTTGTTTCCTGTATAACTCAAAGGATATACAGATAACAATTTTAAAAATTTTATTTCCAATCACATTTTAATCCAAAAATCTCCTACTATGTCACCATTAAATTCACTGTTGTCATTTTTTATTACTGTCCATTATTCCATGCTTATTCTAAACACAGCTGGTAAAGCAAGTTCTGTTTTACTAAGATGTTCTGTGCTTGAGTCATACAAAATTATTAATATTACTGTCATTTCTGAGTTTAAACCCACAGTCACCATTCTTTTAATGGTTCAGTTTGATTACAGACAAAAGCCTCCAAATTCCACACAGTCCTGTTTCATGTCTGATTTTTTAAAGTCTTCATAGATGACCTACAATTTCAACTGCATACAGGTCTGCAATCCACCACCACCAAGTGTATGATCTTCACATATAGTGATTTATCAGCTTAATGTATTGGAATTTAAAACATAAAATGATTTACAAAATCAGTTGGAGAATTGCTCTCAGAGGAAAAAATTAGCCCCAGACTGTTCTTTGGAGAAAGAGAAGTTTATCACAGGTACAGTTTAAAACTGCAATTAAAGAAAAGGGAAAACAGCATTTTGTCCAAACATGGACTGTTATTAAAAATATGCAAAATTTCACTCGCTATAAAGGACAACTTGTATAAAATACACTTAACAATTATTTTTCCCACTTCACATAAAAGCCTATAACGGATACAAGTCAGTGGCTGAGTATTGTTTCATAAATGCTTACCTCAAGAAAATCTTTAGGTGCATAAACAGGCCGGAAGAGACTTAGATCTGAAATGAGATTTCAATGAACTATGTTAAAGCCAAAATATGAAAAAAACATACATCATACTTATAATACAATCTAGCAATCTGAATAACATATTAGAGCAAACATCAAAACAACACTATCACAGATATCATGCCTACAACCACCACATATTCTCTCACGATTCTGCTACCGATAATGCCTTGGTTTTGTAAACCCCAAGTAAGTGGAGGGAGGGCTGTTCTTTAAGGTCCCTTCCAACCCAAACCATTCTATGATTCTATGAAGTGAACAGTAGTCACAGGACGCTTTTACTTAATCTCATAAGTCTTTAGACTGAACCATTCCTAGACATGAGATACGATATTCAAAAGCAGGGTATTTTTTTTAACAGCTTAGACTGTTGAATTGCACATACTGCTGTCAAACAGAAACTAGGGAGTAGTCATAAACAATCCATGAAAAGTATCTGCCATCAGACAAGTGCTATTGTGATAGAAACTACCACCTCTGAAAAATCCTTTATTTTAAGGAACTTGGATATGAACTAGCAATGCAATTAGTTTTGCTCTCCAAAAGTATATCACAGACTATTCTGAGCAACAGTTACTTTTATCTTTTTCAAGAAAAATCTGAGCTTAATTATCCACAGTTCTTAACATTTTCTATCAGCCTGAGTTTACACACTAAGAGGACCTGTGTCCTAACTGTATAAATCTATAAAGCACTGGAAGATGGGAGTATTCTACCATAACCTCTCAGTGATGATTCAATACTAGTATACCATAACTTGGAACAAAATAACAACAAAATATTTATTTATGCATAATGACAAATTGCCAATGAGAAAAAAGATTGAAATCACTTTGCCTTGAAGAGATTAATCTTGGACTGATAAGTAAGATGTGCATGCCACCTTTCTATGTACAAAAATGTAATGCATGTACAATTATTTGACCTTACCTGGCTCATCAGTTCCCATTTCATTCCATTTATTAAGCAGTTCTTTCTGTTCACTTACAGGCCTCTGAAAGGCACAAAAAGTAACTCTTTTTTTTTAACAGTATGAATAAAAACATGCCTATTTCAAATATGGATATATTAATGTAACACTTTAAAAAATAGTACCACAAACTTATTTGCTTAAAAATTTTCCCCAGCCTGACGGTACATTCTGCTGTAGGAAGCTGAGGTTCCACTTCCAGGAAAAAAAAAAGGAGCCCATTAAATAGTTTCAGGTGTTTATTAATGAATTTTGTGCTATTTAGTACTTAGTTTCACGTTATTGAAGATTTACTGCCCATTCCACAGAGCTGTTGGATTTATTCCTTCCCTGGCAGTCATGAAAAACAAACACAGCTGCATCCTTTATCTCATGATGAACCATTGAGGTTCCGCCACCTATCACAGAGGTATATCAGCGGAATGAACAAAAAATTCTAACATTGTTCCCTAATTCCATGATCTTTAAAATTAAAGCCTCTAAATTAATAAAAAAACCCAAAAGAAAACAGACCAGAATGAATGACAAACAGAAACAGCAGTGTGCCAGTATCTTTCTCTCCCCTAATGTACCAGTTCAATACAGCCTTCTCTGGCACACACAGTACATCTATATCACACACAGGCTGCACAGCTAGAACTTACACTGCTGAGTCTGCACACAAAATGCTCTATTTAAGAGCAATGAATGCAGTAATTAGCTTTCCAACGTGCTGCTCCCTCAAGAGGATAATTACTGCAACAGCAAAGAGGAAAATCTACCTACGGCCTTCATTTTCTCCCAAGTTGAGCTGATGCATTTATTTCCACTATCCCTATGTGTACATATATCTCCATATCTATCTACCTATCTATCTAAACATCTTTTAAATAACTACTTTTAAGAAAATATTACAAGACATATCCACATATTAATTATTCTGCACTAAAATTATTTGGCTATCGGACATGCAGCTCTTGATAACCATGTGTAAAATGAACATTACAAGTGTGCAAGACAAGGCCTAATTTAATAAACAAAGTCAGTTTGACAACAGAAAATTACATTACCTTCTGAGCTAGTGGGATACTGAGTTCTGTGCTCATGCTGTTCAGACTTTTTAGAATTCGCTTCTCCCAGCTTCCCTAAAACACACACAAAAAATAAACTATAGAGAATTTATTTTACCTGAAAATTGCATTTATCATGTAATAACAAGCAGCTCTCTGAAGTCATGTATAAGAAAGGATAGCAAGAGTCACTAGCTAACATCTGAAAAAAATTAGGGGAATATTTACATGTTTCTTTACATGAAAACAACAGATCAAACAGATTTCATTATTTACAACACAATTAAAAATCCAGAAAATTTAGTTGTTCATATTTCAGATGTCAGAGAAAGCATGTATTTTTTACAACTACTGATTTTCATATATGCCTAATGATCAAGTTTCCTTATAGATCAACATATAACAAATTTTCCCAGTAATTATAAGCAATTCAATCAACTGTTCATAGCAAGTGCCTTCTCCACTTTGTGACTTTGAGAGTCTTTCTCCACAGAACATATTTTAGATGTTGTCACAAGTTTAAAAATGTTCGAAATTTGGTATTCTGTAATGCTCAAAAAAATAGCTCTTCTAACATAATGCTCAGGAAATAGTTCTCTAATCTGAGAAAACCATAAGTAGACAATAACTCAACAGAAAGTGGCAAGAGCAATCAGGCTCTTCTGACTATTGCATTAGACTGCAATAGTGCCTATCCAGTGGCTAATTCCTCTTAAGTCAATGACAACTAGTATTGACTTCCTTGTCAACTGACTTAGGACTTTCCTTCCCTGATTACAGCACCAGTGGTGGGTTTTATATTTAATTTAGTTTTCTGTGGATGATGAGTCAAGCCTCAATCAAATGAATGCAAAGACTCCTCTTAACGTCATTTAGCTCTATTTATTACTTGTAATTTGCTCTAGACACAAGTTCTACAGTTAGTTACTGTCTAACCATGCTCCTCAAAGTTCTGTCCTAAAGAGGATTAAGTTTATTAACAGGAAGCAAATGAAGGGAAGTGCAGATGTTCAAATGTTCTGTTAAAAAATAAAATATGTATCTTGTCTATAATTGTTTCATTTCAGCTTCCATTTACAAGACACTCTCATACCTTTTTCCATGAAACACAACAGCTCACTTTCACCAGACTTTTTTTCGCACAGTCAAGTCATCCTTCACTTTCTCTTTCATAAACAAAACAGATCTGAGTTCTGACTGTAAGGAATGTTTTCCAAATTGCAGTGTTTTTTTCATATTCTGTATAATATTTCTATTTAACTATATTTTTATATTTAAATTCCTTACAAATGCTGCTGTTAGACAACACCATGCCACAAACTGGTTAACCCCTCAAAGAGGAGTAGTACAGAGCATTTACTATTTTGCTAAGAAGTGAGGTTTTGTTGCTAGAGGATTAAGAAATGAGAGAGCATGAAGACTACTAAGCCACGTAGGATAAGAAAGTAGAAACAGAATAAACAGGTGTTAGTAGCAAATTAAAAAATCAAAGTGAAATTATTGAGATCATAGAATCACAAAACACCAGGTTGAATGGGGACCTCAAGGATCATCTGGTCCAACATTTCTTGGCAAAGCAGAGTCTAGACAAGATGGGCCAGCACCCTGTCCAGCTGAATCTTAAAGTGTCCAGTGTTGGAGAATCCACCACTTCTGGGGGGAGATTATTTTAATGGCTGATTGTTCTCAACATGAAAAATTTTCCTCTTGTGTTCAATGAGAATGTCCCCATTTCCTCTTATCTATTTTATATGATTCCTTGTAAAAAGGGAGGCTTCTTCTCTGTAGCCATCCTTTAAATACTGAAACATGGATAAGGTCTTCCCTAAGCCTTCTTTTCTCAATCTGAACTCTCTCAGCCTTTCCTCACATTGCAGGCTTCCCAGTCCTTTGATTATCTTCACGGCCCTTCTCTTGACCCTCTCCAGCCATCCCCATCTTTTTTGCAGAGTGGGGACCAAAACTGAGCACAGTATTCCAAATGTGACCTGACAAGCACTAAATAGAGTGGGATAATGACATCTTTATCTCTGCTGCCCCTGTTGATGCAACCCAACATCCTGTTGCCTTTCCTTGCCCAGCAGCACACTGTTCACTCATATGGAGCTTGTTCTCCACCAGGTCCTCCGGGTTTGTTTCCACAGAGTTGCTCCCCAGCCTGTGCTGCACTCCTAGGTTATATTTTCCCACATACAAAACCTTACATTTGTCCTTGTATTTCATAAAGCTCTTGTTAGCCCACTTTTCCAGCATATCCAAGGCTTTCTGCATGGTGACTCTCCCTTCTGAAGTGGCTACTTCTCCACCCAGTTTGGTACCGTAGCAAACTTCATAAGGGAGGATGGTGGAGGGAGGAATAGCACAGATATACTTCAAGATATGAAAACTAGAAAAGAAGCACAGGAGAGGCAGATAGCAGCTTTGAAAGACTGAGAAGCAGCTCATTCCAAGCAGCAATGGAGGTCAATACTCTTGGTGTGACTGACAACTGCCAGACCAGACATTATTATGCTTATTGCATTGGGGATGCTACATGTTAGTAATAAAACTCTTATGGGTAGTCCTAAACTGCGCCATAATTCAGCCTTCAAGACTCTGCCCAGTACAAGGTGTTCAAAAATATGCAAAAAAGTAAAAAAAAAAGAAGTGTGAGGGTTATACAGCCTCTCCAAGCAAGATATCCTTCCCTCTCTCCAGGTCAGCAGTTACCTGCAGTGAGCAGAATCAAAACACTGTCCTTGACTGAAATAAAAGGCAGAGGCAGAGCTCATAAAGTAATTTTATTGATGGGAACAACACATTTTACAAGATTTAGTTTTATGAAGAAATTTAACACTAAGAAAACACACTGCCAGGATTGCTATGGTTACAATTATAACATTCAGTAAAATAGTAGAAACTGAGAAAGGCAGCACTGCAATTTGAAAACTGTTTCATAGAATCATAGAATGGTTTCCAGTACCTATAAGGGGCTTATAGAAAAGCTGGAGAGGGATTTTTCAGAAGGATATAAAGTGATAGGACAAGGGGGAATGGGTTTAAACTGTAAGGGTAGGTTTAGACGAGATATGAGGAAGAAATTCTTTACTGTGAGGGTGGTGAGAACAAGTTGCTCAGAGAAGTAAGTTGTGGATGCCCCATTCCCTGAAAGTGTTCAAGGACAGGTTGGATGGGGCTTTGAGCAGTCTGATCTAGCAGAAGGTGTCCCTGCCCATGGCAGGGGATTGGAACTAGAGAACTAGATGACCTTTAAGGTCTCTTCCAACCCAAACCATTTTATAGGTCTATGACATACAGCATTACTACTCATTGCCATTAATGTTCTATCCTTCACGAGAAATCTGTTTTTCTTTTGAGTGAAAACAATACAAAAATTACAGTCTGCTACCTATGAGAAAAAAGAATCACTTTGAGGAGAAGAAGGGTTAATTATGGACTTTTTAATATCTACTCTAGCAAAATACTAATATATTTTTAATTACTGATTCACAGTCATTCTGATAACTGATATTAACGATGGTTTTCAGGGAGTATTACCCTTCTTTCCAGAATTCTGAAGGAGAGCAAAATTAATTAAGATAGAAAAGGATAAAGAAATTGTCAACAAACTCATAACAATGGAAAGAGCATCATAAATGGTGACTGTGCCTAATAAAAATAGAGTATGACTTATATGGACAACATTCTTCTACCAGGACAAATTTTGATGATAGCACCAAAATAGTATTTTTCAGCTGCTGTGATGCTAAAAGAAAATAAAGTGAAAAAAAATATACCTACAAATAAAACAAAACCAGTCTTCTACTTTCGAAACATTAATTAGATTTTCAATACCTATGTAAGTAAATTGTTAAGTTTCCACTTTTCTTTCTCTCCCAAAAGGTGTTAGCAACCTGTATACTTGCATTTTAGCCATTTCCAAATATTTTCAACAAAAAAATTCATCAAATGAACTTTGTAAGATTTTTACATTACTTATTTCTCTTTAATGAAAAGGTAACAAAACAAAACCTAGTTGCAATTCAACTGATCTGATGATGATTGTTTTCTCACAGACCCATTATCTACAGTAATAAATGTATGTCATCTTGAAAATCAAGCACTTATACATCTCAGTGGTTTTAGAAAATCTAATGTTAGTTCCGAGTTTCGATTCCAACACCCTGGGTATTCATTACTGTTTTGCAACTATCGTCATTTACCAATAACTCTCAATGGAAAGGATTCACAAGTCTTTCTCAAAGAGTTGTATTGTAAGAAAAAGTTTGAAAGAGCATCTATTGGTTTTGGCTGGTACAGAGTTAATTTTCTTCATAGTAGTTGGTACAGTGCTGTGTTTTGGAGTTGGGACCAAAAGGGTGTTGATAACACACCAGTGTTTTAGCTGTTGCTGCAAAGTGCATACCTAGCTTCAAGGCCTTTTCTGTTCTAATGCTTCCTCAGTAGCAGGGAGGCTGGGGGTGCTCAGGAAATTGGGAGGGGACAGAGCTGGGACAGCTGACCCCAAGTGAGCACAAGGATATTCCAGACCATATGACATTATGTTTTGAATAAAAAAGCTGGAAGAAAAGTTGCCTGCTGATGGAAAGTAGTCAATGTATTCCTAGTTTGCTTTGTTGGCACATGTAGCTTTTTTTTGCCAATTAAACTGTCTTTATAGAAAGATTTCTCACTTTTGCCCTTCTGGTTCTCTCCCATTTCGCTGGGGGGAAGTGAGGGAGCGGCTGAGCTGCCTTCCAGGGTCAACCCACCCTAGAGGATATGGATGACTAATACTCTTGGAATTAGGGCTATCAAGTTTTGGAACTAGCAAAGACAGGACTTCTCATTTTTAAACTACTGAAATAACAGGCCTTTCTACATAAAGCTAAAAATACTGGCTACTGCAAGTATTGTATACACTTCTGTAGAACAATAACCAGTGAAACTGCTTTAGACAAACACAGACATAGATATAGCTCTGTGGGTTTTGCACTAATCAGGCTGCAAATTGTAGCATCACATTTCACACCACACAAGAACAAGAAAAATGGTTTAATGCAATCTTTGTCTCCAAATGCTAAAGACCAAAACCTAGGACAGCTAGGTAAGACTTCTTGGAATAAACAACAATATGATTGTAAAAGTAACACAATTTGTTGAATACCTTGTAAAGCAATACTACAATGTATTTCTAGGCACGGCTGAGTTAAATACACTTTTATCCTATCTCAGATGTTTTGGTTAGATCATATTCGTGAAGCTTTTTTTTTGTTTTACATTTTTATATGGATTTTTAAAATTTTTTTCAAATGGCATATACTGGCAAAAAATAAAACCAATGAAGCAAATTTTTTTTCTGACACTGAAAATCCTCATTTAATCTTTATAGTTCAGTTTCTCTTATTCTCCTTCAATATGCCATAAACTCCTTAGCTCTATATTTTTCATCTTCCTTTCACATTTTTAAGTCCTAAATATATCTCTTCTTTCTGAAGATCTCACTGCCTCTGCAGCCTGTTATCTTTTACTGCAAAACTGCCTGTGTCACTTCAAAAAAATGTTTTTGTAGCCCCAAGTGAAATGACCTACAGCTACCCTTTTTCTTCTTCTCAATAAAACCAAATTCTCCTCTTTGACATAGTCACATCAAGTCTATTCTACATTTTTCACCCACCTGCCACTATATCATACTTCTTTCACAGCTGGAGAATTAGTTGAGCAGGTTTTTATGCATGTAAAATGTCACACATATAACATTACTATTAACTTCGATGCAATTACAAATCTGTCCTTTTCCTAAAGTATAGAACCTAGAAATTGTACAAACACGTTCTACAGAGTAAATCTCAAATAATCTAATTAAAGATCTGATATGAATGATAAAACTGATAACCACCAACCTGTGCTTTCCTCATATAGGCTAAAGGTTCTTTGATATGCTCAGGCGGTGCTGCGGGATGACAGGGCAAAGGAAACCTTAAAGAAAATATAGTATACCTTAAATGTTAGGATTTAGTATTTTGCTTAATTAATCCTGTAGTTGTAAACCTAAACATAAACTTCTTTCATGAGAGCACTAGTAAAAACACAGTGTATGTTGAGTAAAACTAAAAATTATTTTTAGAAGTATTTTTTCCTCATCCATTCTATGGACACAAATAATATAACAATATGTAAGAATAACATTTCAACATGAGTTTTTCTTATATTAAAATAATCTCTTATAATTTCACATATTTGTAAAATAAACTCAAATCATTACATTTACAAATCAGGTATTTTAGAAGTGTATTCTCTTCACATCATATAATATTTATGATTCCCTGGAACTCTCACTCTCCAGGGCATAACATTTTTTCAAGAGACAATGTATTTTTTGGAGGATATCCTTTAAAAATCAATAGTGAGCATGTACATCAATTAGAGCAATTAGACCTTTGAGGTATTGACCTAAATAAAGTTGAATGTTTCACTCATAAATTGCATTATGCCAAAATATTAAATCTGGAACAAAAAAAAAACAACAAAAAACAAAGCAAAACACTAATTTATCTTCCAGTAGTGCAGATTATTTCCAATGTGTTATTACCAAACATTTTATCCAGCTTAATTTTAATGTCTGAAATGTCTTCCAGGAAACAAAATTTACATATAGTTTCTCTAATTTTCTGAATTTTTATTTGTTTACATGTATTCAATCAGTTCCTGTCATGTTTTTGGGAAACCTTCCCCAAATTTCTTCCCATTTTTAACTTATAAGGTTATTCTTTTATTTGCTGAGAATGAGTTCTGGACTACTGTGTCCCAGTGCGTAAAATGGAATCAATACAAACAGATTTCAGCAATGCTGTTTCTTGTCCTATCCACAGTGCTCAAGAAATCTTGGTATTCTTAGTTAATTTCAATTTTCCAGGGCTAATTTCATTATTTCGCTGCTTATTTCCGTGAACTCAAAGAAAGTATCAGCATTAGCCCTAGAGACAGGTAAATATTTTTCCCTGGAAAGATATGATGAAGATGAATCCTTACTGACAGACAGAAGCATTTGGCTGAATCAAGTCCCGGGTACTACTAAGACACATTGTGCCAAACTGGTAACTCTAGTAAGCTTATTTAAGTTAGCACAAATAGATTTCCACACACATTTCCTATTTTATAGTTGCATGTAAGGCTATATCTGTTATGAAATGCAGCTTTCCATTGTCCCAGAATGTAAAGGCAACTTATGCTTCCCGAAAGTCTAATCCAAAGTTTGCTGAACAGTAATAAAAAGGAAACTTGACCAATTTTACTGTGTTTATAACCATATCCCAAGCATGATGAACACTGTACACACTAGTGAGCCTAGAGATCCAATATCTTAAAGAATTTTAAAAATAGTAATACAACAACTATGTGCAATGGTGTAATAAACATCTGAAAACAATTAAAACTCATTTGCAGCAACTACCTCATCTACACAAGAATTATATTATGACTGTTGGTATCTTTGGAAATAAAGCAAGAAAATACTACAGTAACCAAAAATTTTGGTGATTTGGTGATATTTGTTTAACTTATTCTTTAAATTGTACTTGAGTCCAATATTTTCACTAGGATGAAAAAGAAATAATGACACTTTAAAAACAGAAATGAAGCAGGTACTGTTGGTATGACAGATTTTGCAGATTATAGTAACACATTATACACCAACATATACAAATGAATCAAAAGTAAATGATGGGAATAGAGCTCATTAAATAAAAATACTAAATAAACTCACACGCTGAGTTCACTATAAACAGCATTCTGAAGCTTCTTTTCCCAACCTGTTAAAAAAATAACCAGAAGACAACTTCAGGAATTAATACTAACAAAACATGAATCAGAGGTTGCTTTGCAGTCACTGGAGTTTTCTGTCTGTGCTCAGTTCCTGCCTACCTACCAGCCAGACAGGAAGAGATGAAGAAACCTTAATCCAATTCAGACAGGAAAACTACAAGTTGAAACCTGTGTAAAGACTGAATATCCTTTATTTCCATCTGCTGTTCAAATAATTACAACATAGTTTTGGTTAAAAAATTACATCCTGTTCTTTCAAAGACGTCATTTTATTAAAACATCTATTAATATTAACAGACACAGTTCCTGATGATTATAAACTTTAAATCACTTATCATGAAATCTTCACATTATAGTTACATAGCCTACAACTTCCAATGAAAACTGGAAATTTAACTAAGGTAAAATTTTCAAGAGTACTTCCCTGAAAGTTAATTTCCATTTTCAGAAGTGACTGAACTGTCGTATCACGCAGAACTTTAAAAAAATTTCCACTATCTTATAAAATTATAAAAACATTTCTTTGCACAGTATGTTTTTCAAAATGCTGATGGAATCCAAGAACATTTTCCCTTTTAACTTTCTGTCTCTAGTTTAACAATCTGGAATCACTGAATGTCTGCTTCTGGCTCCTGTCAGAGACAAGACACCCAGCTGCACTAAGTTCTGTATTCATCTCTTATGACATATATGTGCTTACACAGATCTATACTATTCACAAATGTATCAATGAAGTATTACAAACCTGATGTCTTCAGAAAATCCTTAATATCTTCTTTTAGTGATTCCAGCTTAATTTCTGGTTTGTGTAGACTAACCTAATATGAAAAATGAATAAATAAATAAGCATCAAGCACTAAAGAGAAAGTAAATTGCATGATTTAAGTTATGAAGCAGGACACATACATGCTTAAGGTTAAACACAAAGCAAACGGCTTCCTTGAGCAATGGCAATTACGGCCAAAAAAAAATCAGTCAACTTTTTTCTCACTCAATGTCTTTGTCTTTTCCATCAGTGCTAAAAGCTGAAGAAGAGAAGAAGGGAGTAGGAGTATGCAGTGACATATACATTTAATATTCTCAGCAAGTACTCCACACACTTAGCACAAATGGTCATATATACATACACACATACACATGTAAAAAACTAACCACTCACTCTATTTTACCTGAAAGAATCAAACTGAAAACATTCTATAATTTCTCACTTAACCTCTCACAGTTCATCTCTTTCAGACAAGAAATGTCATTTTCAGACCAAAAAAGCCAACTGTGTACCAAACATTCCCCACTGCAGCTGTGACTACTGGGTATATATGACCTCTTGTAATGAAATGCACTCCACACAGACAATTAGGCACCAACCAGCTTTACAACCATACCATGACACTACCACACAGATGGTGCTGTAGATTTTCCAGCAACAGCAGGAACAGCTGCTATAGCATCTCCCTCTTCTACAGCTAGACCAAGAAGAGAAAACAAATACACCACAAAGGTGCCAAAGGACAACAGGCAAAACCTCAGAAGTTTCTATGACTACAAATACATATTTTTCTGAGCATTCAGTGTGGCAATAGCTGATTAACATCAGAGGTAAAGGTAGAGGTTTAGAAAAAAAAATAGCAATACTGGCTGCCAACCTGAAAATAACACCGGCAGATCTGTGTGCAACTTACTCCACTGCCATGACAGCCCAAGGCATATGTTGGAAGCATATGGCCACATCATCTATGTAGAAATGTGAGACACCTCTTACCAAAAGTTACTCAACAATATGCTGTAGGCCTATCAGCTACTGATTCTATTGCAGTAAGTTATGCTGCTATTAAAAATAATCTTTCACCAGCTTGTGCAGTTTGCCAGCCCTAACAGCACTGCTGACTGCACAGCATGCTTTATGTCCATCATACACAACTAAAACTCCACAATCCTATAATTTGCCTTACAATATATACATGGAAGAGGGTGTTTCTGTGCTGCAGAGCTTGCTGGAAAAGTTGGTCTACGTGAATTTTCCCTAGTTGAAAAGAGGAATGGCCAATAATTCCAGGACTGAGAGCACCAGCACTTCCGCTATCATTTCAAGTCCCCTTGCCATTGCAGGTAAGGAAGGCTTTTATATTTGGGTTATTGACTGCAATAGCAAAAAGACTGTAAGCATGCTTTTTGAGAAAGAAAGGTCATCATAAGCACAGACCATAAGGTGTGGTGAGTTACATAACTCTCACGTCACATGACAAACACATACTCCATTCAGCACAATGGTAAAAGCTGGCAAAGGATCACTGCTAACATCAGGGAAACTAGGATTTTCATTGGAGTTCTTGGGCAGCTCAAAAAATACCCTTCTAAGCAACAGCCTCAGGGAGTATTTTATAAAGGATTCCTCCTGCTGCAAGCCAGTGGTTTTGTACCCTTCCTGTAGGAATTTTAAATAAAATAACGTGCATCAAGCTGGGCCAATTCTGCAGTACTGCTCCCTGGAAGTTTTTGTGCACCCTTCTGTAAATATTCAACTTTGTCTTCTCGGTTAAATATGACTAATTTTAATCTCAAGGTCCACAGGGTGTTTACCTGTCAGGCCTGGTACACATGCTTTTTAGATATGCAAAAAGCCCCTCAAAAATACAACTCAGTGACAGGTGATGAATCACACACAAAAAAGCTTCCGTACAATCTACTAAAAGGTGGGTTAATTGTCTTGACACTGTAAACAGTGTAAGACATGACAGACGTGCAATCAGAACAGTATTTTAATTCTCTGCTGTTCACACATCTGTGAGCTCGTTTTATTAAGGAAGGTCTGATAGTCCAATTGACAACTGTCAGTGAGTTTTCTGTAGACTCCTGGAAATTCTGGAAATTGATACAGTATATTGCATTAGAGGGGATAAAGGAGTTCAGTCTAAAGACTACTTCCAATTTTCCCTGTGAGGCCACAAGAACAGGAGTCTTTCCTGTAAACTGCTGCTACCAACAGAGCCTGTTTCCCAGATGCAGAACGAAAAACCAGTGACTCTCTTGCATGCAGCAGGATAGCAGTCAGAAAGGAAGCAGGACAGCACTTTGGGGAAAACTTTTTCCAAGAATTACATTAGTCCAGCAATCTCCACCAGTTACCTTCACCCCTTTTTGCCCATTTATTCAGTCAAGTTCTATTTCGTTCATTCCTAGACCTTCTGCAGCTGCAGCAAATGTTCTTGGACTAATCTTTAATTTACCAAAACTTCTATCTTTAGCCTCTTTCCAGTTTAATTTTCTTCTCTTGGCTGAAAAATGCCCTACTGAGACAAATTTTCAATAAGAAATGTTAGAATTCCACACCAAATTATAGGGGCACTTCTGTCTCAACTCTTGCCAATGCCTCCTCCCATTTACACTTTCCCTTTAGTTGACTACTGCATTAGGATCGATACATTCCTAAGTGCTAAGCAGAGCAAGAGAGCCACAGAAACTCTTGGGAACTCACTGCCCTCTTGATCAGTTTTCAGATCAGAAATTAGATGGCTGAAAGGTGAGAATCCAGCAGACAGTCCAGCTAATGGCTGCAGCCAGCTCTCAGACAGAACATGTAACTTAACAGCATGGTGCCTCTTTAATATTTATATGGGTGTTTATGGGAACTAAACTGAGGAATAAAGGAGTCTTAGCAGAGCCAATGTTCCAAAATTACTAGACCAGGTCTCCCACATAATTTTATTTTTCCTTTGGACTAACTGATCTAAGTTATAACATCTTATAAGATGTTGTACTATGTTGCAAAACACATTTAGGTTTATATTTTAGGTAGGTTTGGTTTGTTTTAAACTGCTTGGTACAACATACTGCCTAAGTCTCATTTGCATTTTCATTCTCTGAGTTTTTGGTAGAATGGAAAATATGTTGACAAAAGTTTATTTATATAAAAAGCATTACTACAATTTTACAAGATAAAAATGCCTGGCTAGGGTTTATTGGGGAAAAAAAACACCTCGATGAGATTTGTACTGATGAACTGAATTCATTTCCTGTATGATCAAAATGCAGCACACACTCAGTAGAACTACAGACTCCAATTTCAATACACACATCTTGATGAAAGAGTATCTTACTTCTAGAAGAAAAATAATGTCTGGTACTATAAGGAGACTATCACAAGCAGGGTAACAGACAGTTAGCAATACGGGGGAACAATCCATGAAGGCAAAGGGTGGCAGCCAGACCAGCGAAAAAAGTCGCAATATTCAGAGGCTGAGTCAGGCCAACACAGAGCCCTGAAAGGAAATAGGGACAAATGTAGCACATTTCAGCAAGAAATAACAAGTTATTTTTAATAAATGTTGATGCCTAACAGTTTCTTTCCCCATAAAACTACTATTGTGCATAATCTTATGATAGGGCACTGGGGTCCAGGTATCGGGTGTCCATGTTCTTGCAAATCAAGAAGCAACTGGCTGTAAGACCTTCCTTCATAAAACAAGCTCTCATTACAGCATTTCCTGGCACCCTCTGTTCTTCAGCTATACAGAAGAGCAGGATAGGTTTGGGACTTTCAAAATTTTGCCATACTTTCTGGTGCCTAAGGTGCCACTAGCAATCTTTTGTGTACATCTTTGCCTTCAATTTTGGCAAAGTATCCTGCTGTGATGTATCCTGTGATGGCAGTCACCATCACAAGTGATACTCTAAATGTAAACTCTCCGTGCCTGGATGCCAAGATGGAAAAAAAATCCAGACACTCAACACTGATGTGGCTGAAAGCAAGCAAAAGGATAGCGCAGCACCAGGATAAAAAAACTGGTGGGCACAGTAAAATGATTCATAGAGCGACTGAACACAGAGATCAACCTATCCACAAATTAGCATCTAAATTTGGAAATGGCATCATGACTGGAGCAGCATTGATCATGCAAGAGACAGATCCATCAACCACAGCACACAGAGAAGTAAAGGAAAACAGCTAGAGGATTAGCAACATAATACAAAGAAAAGGCTTGACAGAACAAAGTGTTCCAGCATAACTCCTGGGTTAAACTATTTCTTTTCTCAACAAGAATAAACACTGCAGAGAAGTGACCCAACTAGACTGAAATGTGGAACCACATCAGGTGAATACATATTTTTATCCTGCTGCAAACAGTTCTGCAAATAACTTTACACAATCTAAATATTTTTACAGGCTATCCACTATAATTTCTCTTCAAAGCCCTTTTGGTTTAGATAAGCATGTACCCTCTCAAAACATTTATTACTGTTTATTATGAATTTGCACAGGGGCACAATGTTTTTTGCTTTTATTGCTATTATTTCCCAAATTACAATAAAGCATAATCCCCAAATATAGCCTAACTTTAGCAGAAGTAAATTCAATTAAAGCTAATAAATATTCACCTTTCCTTATGTACTCCATTCTGCCATAACTGAACTTTATCAGGATCAAGCTGACTTGGTAAAAACCACTTCAAGTACAACCATAACAATTTTAACATAAACACTCCTTAAAAATTTAAAATCCTGTAACTTTAAGGGAGGGATTTTGGCTTTCATTTATACATTTCTGTAATACAAAGAATAATCATTCTGAGCCTAACTGAACAAATTTCAGTAAGTGTAAAACCCTGATTACACTGACAGTTTTCCAACCCTTCAAAATTTCTACAGTACTTACAGTAAGGGAAGAAGTATCGTTAACTTTCTTATACAAGTAAAAATAACCTGGCAGTTGAAACAGCCTCAAAGAGGCATAAACAGCTTCAAATGTTATGCTGTGCTACAAGATACGCAGGGTATATTTTTAAAATGTAATTTTGATGTTTATTTCAATTTTCTAGGGTTTATTTGAATATAAAATTATTACTGAAAATAAAATACACAAGGTAAAAAATAGAATCCACATTACTAAAAAAGTAATACTCTGCCAATTAAGCTTGCATTGCTTCTTAACTCCTGTTCAACATACAGTCAACTACATTCCATTTAAAATTCACTGTACTGCAAATATTACTGCTGAACCATTTAAAACAAAGTACAAGCTCTGTCAGGAAAGGATAATAAGTCCGTTGCTAAATACAATTCATGAAAATGAACCATTAATTATATATGATGACTCATGAGGCTACACATTTCTTTGCTAATTTTTATTAAATAAATGCTACATTGCACAGAAACATTTTCCTCCTTAATCTGATCTTTTATTTAAACTGGTATTGGTATAAATTTCTTTAACTGTTGGAGAAAAATATAATGAAAATAGTATTATCAGATACCTTGCAAACCACTCACTCCAGATAAACTAATCTGTTTACCTGTACTGCCTTTAGAAGCACACAGTTGGCACTACTCCAGCGACAATGTTCCTTGTGCTCCCAAAGCAGGCTCCTCTTCTCTTTTGCCCCATCTGAAGTCTTGTGAAGACCCTTAGCTCTTACTTAGATTAATACCGTCTTTAAACCTTTCTGGTTCTATCACAGGTCTGCTCAAAGAATGATGGCAGAGTCCTTTCCTCAGCACAACGGTTCTGACCATGACATCTCCTCTCCACACTCTCTTCATACCTTCAGGTACCTCCTAAAATCTGTTCTCACTCCCAAACCTAATTGCTACAGTAGGGTGGGATGGGGTGTCAGGGCTCATTCTTACGCTTATACTTTGACAGCCCTTACTGAGTTGTTCTACAAGTTCTTGATCGAGTTGTCCCACTACAGACACACTCACAGGAAACAGAACTGAGAACATCGACACAGACAGTGCCCAGAGTGACTCCCTGCACTGTCTTTTATGTTTAATTTAAACATAATACAGAACTTTTATCTTTCATTTTATTGTCACCTCCTGTTTTAGAAAAGTTCTTTAGGAATAACCTTCTGAGGCTTTTGTTTGTTGGTTGATTTTGTTGAGGTCTTTTTTAACTCATTATCAGCCTCAGCCACAAGAGGTTCTGGTCAACTCTGAGTCAGACTCATTTTTTATTAGAGGTTTGCATGGGACAAAAATGAATTAATTGATTAATAAAGTCCAGCTTCCTGTAAACATGATGAAAGACAAAGTTCCTGAATTGTCTGCAAATGAAAATGTACTAAAAATGTAGCACTTTTTTTCATGTCTCTGAGCTGTTCCACTTAGTACTGTCAGTTCATTGACACAGATTTTCCCTAAAACAAAATTCTAGCAAGATTACATAAAATAATTTGTTTTAAAACTGCATTTTGTCATTGACAATGTCCATGTCTCAGTTTTTCTAACCACCTTTAATTCTTACCTTAAAAACATTTACAATTCAGAAAGGGAGGGGAGAATGAAGACAAAAGCAAATTTGGTTACAAACTTGCACAGTGACATTGTGCCTAAGAAACCAGGATGAGATTTCTCCACCCTTACCCCACTAACCCCAGCCACAATTCTACCTGTTGAAAATTTACTATCCAATATTTTGCCTCTTGGTTCTTCTTTCCTTTCAAACACACTAATAAACATGCTCAGAAGAAATTCCAAAACAAACAACAGACACATTAACATTCTCTTCTGCATCATAGTCTCTGTATTAACTGCAGGAACATCATCAATATCCCAAAACTCAAGCTACAAAAATCAATCTAACATTTTTTTTTTTTACCAAATCATCACTCACAAGCATATGACTCTACCTCTACTTCAGTCCCTGGGACAAAAATGTGATTATCTTGGTATCCCCTGAGGTAAAGCCGTGACAGCAAATCATTTGGTGCCCAGGCCAAAGTTATTTCAAAGAGATTGTGTATCACAGCCCGTGACACAAGCGCAGGCTCCCAGTGACAGTCAAGCATAGCACTGGTGTGATCAGTTCATAACCACAGGGCTACTCTATCACCTCTCACAAATGATGTGGGAGACACTGTGTTTTCCCCCAAAATTTTATTAACTCATGAATGAAACTGTTCATTTCAAGCTCTCCTTCCTAGACAATAGAAGAAGAGATGAATTTACAAAACATACAAAACATTGTTGTTAATAGTTAAAACACTGCTCGTGAGACTACATGACCTCTCAAAATTTCAGGCAATGTTATAATGGACCTTATGATCCATTCTGACTCACGTTTTCAAAGATGGTAAATATTTTTGAGGAACAAATATCAGCAAAGTAATTTTCTACACTAACAGATGAAGAGGAATATTTGTGAAATATAACTGCAGTATAAAGATCCAAAAGAAGTAAGTTTCATTCTGATGCAGTGCTTCAAAAAACTTTTCAAAATACAGTATGTGTCTCCCAAAACAGCTTAAAATTGTCTAGAAAGGGACCACCTGTACATCAAACCTGCAGCTGGTGCAGACCAAGCACAGTTAACCAGCAGACAAAAAAACCCATCACACCCTATCAATAAAACAGAGTTCAGGTGTGATGCACAGCAATAGCAAAGGTTTCATTTTTGACAATGCAACTTCAGAAATACTCTGTGTAATGGGAGGCAAATCAACCACTGCTTTAATATACAGTGAAGCAAAATTCAGAAACCTTCCTAATTCAGTACAGCTGCAAAGGGATGGACAAGAGAGAAGGGACTCACTGATATGGCCTTTGCACCTGCGTAGAACAGCAATAATACGACCATCCAAGCATTATAAATAAAACAAGTCTTCTGTGCATGCATTTATGTTTGCTCATGCAAGGTCATTATAAAAAAAGTCTGTATCAGGGTAAACATACAGATTCCTGACAAACACGGTGTACATTTGGCCCTCTTAATTTAAACTACAAGCTCCAAAAGGAAATTCATTTGAGAAATCCCCTCCTTGATGCATACATAAACTTTCCAGTCTTTCAGATCACTACACTGAACTATAGCTCTGATTTAATCTTCTATAACAAACTCTTCAAACAAATAACACCTACTCTTAAGAATCAACCTGAATATTTATTTTCTTTCCTCTTATTTATCCATTTATTTATTTTCTTTCCTCATGTGACTGGAATGATCTTCTGACCTATAAAAATACTTTTTTTTTCTTCTTTACAAGACATTTGTAAAACAGGGCTCTGCAAAGTTACCATGACAGGTTTGACTGTGGCCACTACACTGTGTTTTATTTATTTTATAGGTTACCCTAATGCTT
This sequence comes from Platyrinchus mystaceus, assembly GCA_035041135.1. NCBI lineage: Eukaryota > Metazoa > Chordata > Aves > Passeriformes > Tyrannidae > Platyrinchus > Platyrinchus mystaceus. Next base: position 54,960,228 of record JAWWLV010000144.1, read on the forward strand.
TGATTATGCAGAGGTTCTGCTTGTATTGAGTAAATTGATATGCTATCGGGTCAGGGAAGGATTCAGGCACTTCACTGCCCTTTCAGACACCACCCACCACCATGGGAAGGCCCTGCCCAGGTCCCCAGTGTCCAAAATGGCTCTATAAAACAGTCACTCTCCAGCAGCATTTAAACACCCCACCAAGTCCTGACTACACCAAGCTTCTCCCAGTCTCAAAACAAACTTTCCAAGGATCAAATGCCAGTGAAGCCTGGTCAGGGATAAAAGAATGTGTGCAGAGGTAAGTTCAAACAGGTTTTATTTAAGCAGTACCAGAGTCCTTAAAAGAGAGCCGTGTTCACTGCCTGTACTGAGGACAAGGTCTTGAACTTGCCTCTCCACTCCTCTCCACTCATGTAAGGCTACTTGGGATGCTGAATTCCCCAACACTCAGCAGAACCCAACCTCTAAACTCCTCTGTAAATCCAGACCCCTCAGGTCACACACATTTGCTTACTCACATACTTAGAGAGCACAGCCAATAGGAACAGAGCAGACACACATTTATAATAGCATTTAAGGACCAAATCAGCAAATTTAAATACAAAAGCCACAAAAAGCACGCAGTGATGTCACTTGCTCTGGAAAGCTTTAGGGACATTCAAAGAGGAAAATCATGTTTCATTTAAAAACACAACAAAACTAAGGCAGATTAAAAAAAGGGTACAATTTTAAGCAATGTTTACCAAAAAAAAAGTAACCCACAAGATTTTACAGAACCCAACCCAACATATTTCAATAATACACAATAATTACTATAGCACCACAACTGTGTTATTAGGATCATGAAAACTGATGCAATTCTAATCTGAAACATCCTAAATTAAATTCAGCTGAAATATGAAAATCTGGTTTCAAGTGCAGATAAGCTACTACTAAAAAAACAAACAAACAAACAAACAAAACAGCAATCGTTTTCCCGGCTAATAATATGTACTTTCAAGCGTGTTTTTTATTTTCACTTCCTTTCATCTAATCCTCATTTCCTCAGGGGCACTAGAGGAGCGGGGCGGGGGGAGGGGGCATTTAAAGCTTTCCAAATGGAAAATTTAAAAAAGCAGTTCGTTTCAGGACCTATATTTGAAGCAGTGAGATTTCAGAGGGATAGTCTTCATATTCCCTGCGAAATCCTAAATCCTTCGGTCCCAAGGGGAGACACTGTAAACACGGCTCCAGAAGCCAAACACACCGCTCGGCCCCGCCGGGGTGGGAGAGAGGGAGGGAGAGGAGGAGGAGAGAGGCGCCGGGAGCCCCCGGAGGAGGCCACACGGGCCGGGCCGGGGGCGACAGCCGGGAACAAAGCGCCGGGGAGGGGGAGCGCGAAAGGGAGGCGAACGCGGGGGCCCAGCGGCAGGTCGGGGCTCACCCGGGCCTGTCGCTCCAGCTGTGAGTGGAGGCTGGAGCCCTGCAGGCGCTGCACGACCCTGGCGATGGTGAGGGACAGCCCGCGGTCCGGGTCCAGCATCGCGACCCCCGCCCCGCCCGGCCCGGCCGGGCCGCCTTCGCCGCCGCACCGCCCGTTACCCGGCAACGGCGGCGGCGGGCGCGCTCGCACGGCCGCGTCCGGGCGGGAAGCGGCGCCGCGCTGAAAGGTTCCCCGCCGCCGACGTCCCACTGTTAAGGGGAAGGAAAACCCCAAGATTTGTAAATGCTCGTGGTCGAAAGGAAGGGCAGAAGTCAGAGGGTCCGCAAAGAATCAGAAAGTTTTATTAGTAAATTACTGAGAATTGGTGCGTTAGTCTCTGACCTGCTATATGAGCACACGGCAGTGGGTTTTGTATAAAGGGGTAGGATGAAAGGTAAGAAAGAAGAGATGAATTAAAGAGGAGGAGAGGAAGAGAGAAAGAAAGAGAGAAAGAGGGAGAAAAGGGAAGGAAGGAAGGAAGGAAGGAAGGAAGGAAGGAAGGAAGGAAGGAAGGAAGGAAGGAAGGAAGGAAGGAAGGA
>JAWWLV010000144.1:54962313-54976890 GCA_035041135.1 Platyrinchus mystaceus
GAAGGGGAAGGGGAAGGGGAAGGGGAAGGGGAAGGGGAAGGGGAAGGAATAAATCAGTCCTGGTTCCAGGGTCTCAATCCAGCTGCTGGGGTGTCCTTGGGGTGCCACCCAGGCTTGGGGGATACCTTTTTATGGACAGATTTCCATATCCTGAAGACAGGTTTCTTACTTTCTATATGAATTAGTTATCATCCATTCTTTCAGGCCTTTCTGGAAATGGTTGGAGTGCTTTGGTGGCCTTGATTCCACCCTAACCCCCCCTCCATAGTCCATGCCCACTTCTCAGCCTCATTCCTTCACTTGTGCTGTACTTTGTTGTGCTTATCCCCAGGAACTACAACGAGGACGTTTGTCACAGAAAAGTCCTGCCTGCCCTACTTCTGCATGGCCCTCTTCTCCAGTCACAACCTCTTCTTTCTCAAGGCGTGTTGGTACCAACAATCCTTGTCTATTAGTCCCAACAGTGCTTGGTTGGCTCCACAGCCATTGACTATCAGTGTTCGAGACATACACGTTAGCCCCTGATCTTCTGGGATTCTATACCACCTCTCTCCTGGCACCTGGCAGGCTTTCTCCAGCCCGCCAGCTGTGCACACGTTGGGTTGGATAAGGCTTGCCTCAAGCTCTACTGACAATCTCACGTTGCTTCCTTTTCCAGAGTAAACATTTATAATGTATCATCACTAGGAATGAGAGTGAGGAAAGCCTACGTGTGGGTCTGGCACTTTGGCCGCGCTGGGGTTGGAGACATCCAAACATACCTGGCCTGCTGGCCCTACTCTTCCCCCCAGCAGAGCCTGCAGAGAAAAGTGTCGTCATCCTCGCCCCCTCCAAGCCTGCTCCAGCATCATGTAACCAGTTAGGAGCATTACAGATCTGTCTCCACAACAAGTGAAATAATCATCATTACTCTACGGCTCTATTAACCTGTCTGCCCTTGCCATGGATAGGACTAAACTTTCCTTTACAGTCAGCTGTTGCACCTCAGCTGAGCTGCTGCAATCAAAAGCTGCAAGGCAGCATCTTCTCAAATTGTTTTTCAGCTGGAGTTAGTGCACGGGCTTCAAACCCATTTCAGTGCAGTCAGAAAGAGTAGCTTAAAAACATCGTTACCTGTACGTTAAGTGGCTTTGCACTAGTGTGAGGTAACAGGATTCATATAATTAAAACTTGAGAGACAATTTAAAAAGCTGCTTTTCAGGCCCTGAAGTATCACATCCAGATGGCATGAGCAGCAAATTCAGTCTCAAAGCTCCTTTCTATGTGCTTCTTGAGGAATACAAGTCAGCACATATTGGGGTGAAGTTTTGTTGCACTCTTAAATATTTTACCCTTGTCTGCTCAGCATGGTGAGGCATTAATTCAGGCTCAGTACCCTTATTTAAGCAGAGTAGGTGTGTAGCACTATGTGCACCTCACTGTGTGATGTAAGTGCAAGGAACTTTCATCTGCTTAGTCCTTCTGGGAAAATCTATTCCTATGTGCATCAGTAACAGAACCATGTAATTAAATGCTTACCTAATAAACTGATTTACTAAGTCAAAATACTAATTTTTAAAGTCCCAGAACAATTGATAAATAAGTTAAGAGAGGAGGTAATGTCGAAAAGGAGATCATTGTCCTCAAAAGCCAAACATCAGTACCCATTTTCAACTCTGAGTATGGTCTCTGTAAAACAAATGTTTCAAGGTTCAGGAACATCAGGTGCAACTTCTTCACTGTTGTGACAGAGATGAGGAAATTATAGTTGTCATCTGTTATGTTGATAGAAAAAACAACTAGATATAACAGATATAAATATGCACCTGAACTCATCTGTCTACAACCTGTTCTGACATCTGTCAGCATTTCTGGATAAAATGAAGTTTAAAGAAGAAGAATAATAGAAGATCAGAGGTAAAAAGTTCTTTAATGAACTGTACAGAAACCTGAAAATATCACTTATGCTAATCAAGATATTGAGGAGAGCTCATTTCTCAATTCATGGATAGCATGGGGAAATGAAGTTCCCAACTGTCTACCAATGCCTTCAATATCTATTCTGATTTACATCAAGTTTTCTGTCAGTTCTACTCTTACATGCACATATGAAGTTAGGGGCAATGGCAAGCACATTTTTTTTCTCCATGTATTGAGAGTTAATGAAATTTTTGTCTACATTTTGTCTACATTCCCAACTGAACAAGCATATAAAGTGTAATAGATTTCTGTTCTAGTTCATAAAAAGATTCTGAAAAATGTTCCCATGGAGACAGTAGCCCTCCTCTTTTTTTTTTTTTGTTTTGTTTTTTTATTGCTTTAAAAAAAAATTAGGAGGATCAGTTGTTTGTGTGAGAACTTTACCTGCTAAGACAAGCACAAGCAGAAAAACAAGGCATGATACTAAGCTCTGCAGGTCAATGCCTGAAGTCCAGGCCTTTTACATTGCATCTGCAAGTTTAGAAGGAAGCCCTCCCTCCTTGTCTGGCATAGTCCTCAGCAGCATTTTCCTTTCCAGTTTTTATGAAAACCTGTGGACTGCCACAGGGATGGCAATCTTACATGGCATTTAGCAAGCATGTTATTTATCAGGACTGCTCAATATGTGAGGACTCAGAGGTCTGGTACATTCCTGCTGGTAGCACAACACAGTGTCTGGCTGTTTTCTGTTCTGTGTTCTGCAGGCACCACATCTGGCCAGATGGGAGGTTGTGGAGTGGGACAAAGCTCTAACGCCTTGCTGATTCGGAGTGTGAGTTCCCCTGCTTCTGGGGAATATGGGGAAATGACACATCCGGTGAATTTCCTGTGCAATGAAAAAGACTTTACAGGTCTGCAAAAGCCATCCTTATCTCTATAGGTCAAGAAAACAGGAGAAAAAGCTAATGTTAGTTGCAAGACTCATCTGCTCCAGGTCTACCTTTGTTACCCTCTGCACATGCACATCTGTCACTGTTCATTCCTTGTTTTCCTAGGCAATTTCCAGTCTGGTATCTCCAATACGGATGGGAAAACTTATTTCTTGTAAATGCCAATCAAAGCTAAAAAGTAAGGCAATACAAAGAGAGAATCTTTACAGAATCTCACTGAGGGCTGTTAACAGCTTCTTGTGTATCCTTACCATATCCAGTTAAGACTGCATACTTCAGTGTGTGCATCTTTTTTGTTTCCTTACAAGGAACGTACTGTGTGGCAGCTCGAGAAATACAGGGTCGTTGTTAAAAAGCATCACTTAAATAACAGGCACTGGCAGAAATCCCAACCAACTCTTTAGCCTGTCCCCCTGGTATCACGTGACCGGCTTAACTTGGTTCGTGTGATAAGTTTTTGACAATTACTGCTTTCTTGTTGTGATTTAAACTGCAAATAAGCAACTGCAGTACAGTCAGCACAGAGTGGTTTTATGATGTCCATTACCACATATCAAAGGTAGCTTGCTGGTTTTATCAAGAGGCCTGGTGTCAGTGTCATTGCTTTTCTGTTTTGGGTTGTTGGTCTTTCCCTCTCAGTGTCTCAGTCTTACACCCTTGAACATCAGTTCTCTTCCGCATTATATTCCTCCTCCATTTGCAGATGCAGTGCTCTACAGTGTTACATCTTTGTTTAGTGTGTTTTATGTCAAGTTACAGCACTTAGCTGTATCTGATACTTGTATCCCAAGTGTCTTTTATTAATCTGCCACTGCAGGTCTGGAAAGCATCAAGAATTTGGTAATGGAAAGTAAAAATTACGTAGTCAGTTGGCTTGGCCTTTTCCATGCAATATGTTAGTTGAACTAATAAGACAGAGGGCTGTCTGCAGGTATCACCAAAGGAGGCAGTGGCTTCGGATGACAGAATAATGGGTGAGGGAAGTCAACAAAAATCCCAGCAGTCCCAATCACAAAATCCCAGCAGTTAACAAAATCGTAGCACTTCCAGTCAACTACTCATAAGACACTCAACCCCTAAGCAATTCACGGCACTCACACTGCCCTGATCCCACCTTCACCTTTCATCTTCTTGCTGCTAGAAATGCCAAGTCATGAAGTCTCCTCTTAGGGCTGCTTTCCCTGCTGGTGGAGCAGGGCTTGGGAGGGACTGAAGGGAGGAGACTGTCTCTTTACCTGTTTTGAAGATGGATGTCTTCATGCGCTCAGTGCAGGGTAAGGGAATGAGGTATGGTGCAAAATTGGACTCAACATGCAATTTAGGGGACTTATAACTGTAGGTGAGCAACTTACCTTTCCTGGGCACCCTGACTGCCAAGGGGACTAATGCTATCCACGGGGACCTGCACATTGAATTCACCCTGATAATGTATCATAAATACTGGGTAGATTTCCAAGTTGTTCCCTTTTCTTTTGTGCTGCATGAGACACTCTCCAGGAGGATGACAGCATGTGCAATCCCTAATGGCAGTCTGCGTCAGGTGTAAGGATGGCTGTGTCCCAGATTAGCCAAATGCTAGAGAAATCCATGTCTAAAACCAAAGCAAACCAAAATAAAACAAAACAAAATGCTTCCAGCCTAACAACTTCCTATTTTCTGCTGAAACAAAAGGATAAGACATTAGAGGAAAAAAACCCAACAAACCCAAACAAAAACCACACCCATCCTCCCTATCCCCAAACCCCTCCAAATCTGCCTTTCTTCAGGCAGGACATTTTTATCCCCTTTCAGGTAAACTGGATTTTTATTTTGTTGGTTTGTGGGTTTTTTTCATCTAAAGCGCTTTTCCTGTCCAAACTTTCATTTCTTCTTTCTCCAATTGGAGCCATTTTAATTCATGAGGGTTTAAAATCGATAACCCCAATCGTCCATCTCAAGGCATTAGCAGAACTTCACTTTTGAACTGAGGTGTTGGGTTCCAACAGCTGCTCCTTGAATTTCTCATCCAAGCAGATTCTTTCAGAGAACATAATATTCAGTCTTTTATTCCATGTGCTCACTTTTTATATTAGAGAAATGTATATTAAACTTTAATCTCAGTTATGGGCCAACCCTGCAAGCTCCCCTTCATAACATCCACTGTTTTCCCTGTGCAGTCAGAACCACGATATATTGTTCGGAGCTGATAAGGAAGAGGTGTGACAAAACAGAAAGTTCTGTCAGTGACTCACCCTCATCACTTTCAAGCTTTATTCAAATTCCTGTCCAAGAAATGATGGTGTATATTTTAAAAAGTTTCAATACTTTATTTAAAATAATCCATTCCTGTGGAGTAATGAGGTTTTTTTTGCCCCAATAGCACTGATGAAATCTGAAGAAGGTAGGAAGTTTAGTTATCAAGGTAGAAAACATCTTTTATTGCAAACAGTTGTTCGTGAGAAGTAATGTATTTTATGTAATACATGGCTGAATTTGAGAGCTAGACTCTGACTACCAATGTCATCCAGGATTATCAGTCTAGTTTTAGGAGTTTCACGTTGTTTCAGGTTCTTGATTTTAGGTAATTTCCTAACAGACCTCAGCTTTAGATAGGTATAAGCCTCCCTAGAGAGGATCATGTAACTCAGGTCGTAATATCTATTGCTGGTACTTTTTAATAGCATTGCTGACTCATAGCAGGAACTGTGAGTTATCAGATATGTAACAAAACTAGCATGCACAAATTTTTCTAGTGTTATTAGATTTGGTCCATTTTTCATGTGTTTTATTATTGGTCAAGTGGCATGGGTTTTAGCAGTAACATTCTGTATCTTCTAGTTTATAAAATCCTACATGTACACTTACCATGTATTAAGATATAATTTTACAGATGTAGGATTTCTTGGACTTAAAACAGAAATGGAGTCTTTTGATCTAGATACACACTGAAGAGAAACTCATGCTGCAACACAAATGCAGTTTATATACCGAGTAGTTTATGCACTTCCTCCATGGCATGTATTTTATAGCTTACTTCAGCTACTTCTTTTAAGGTTTTTACAAACTTTAACCAATTGGTCTTTAAGCAAGAAACGCACTAAAAAGAGCTGTCTCAGTAGAGAGTTGTCTTAGTTAACATCTCCAGGTCAGAGTTTATCAGTGTGTGAATATGCTAGTGTGGGATTCTGTGTTCGTTTCAAACCTATTGACTCCAGTCTATGTGATCTAAATACCAAGCAGAACTTGGGTTTTCTCTGTCACAAGAAGTATTCCGTTTTTAAAAATAGGAACAGTTTGATCCAGTGGGTGGCATCCCTGCCCTTGGAGCAGGCCTTGCAACTAGATTATCTTTAAGGTCCCTTCCAACCCAAACCTTTCTACGATTCTATGAAAATATCTAAAAAAATATGTGTGGTGTTGTTTTATTACTACTATTTAAAAATATCAAAACCTCTGATTTTGTATTTATTTGTTACACAGTGTTGAGCATTACTCCACTGGAATAGTTTCTAGATGCTATATCTTACTTACTGCAGTAGGGGAATTTGTCTTCTGTGGAAAATGTAATAAATGTTTTAAGGTAGTCTGTTATACTTTTGTTCACTTCTTGGATTATATACAATTTATTACAGATTCATATCAGTGTGTGTTGCAAGTCTTCAACAATCAGCAGGCCACCTTGCATAGACTGTTTAGTGTCTAGATCATAGCTGCCGCTGCCTTCTCCTTAATCGTTAAGAAGTAGAACTATAAACTTCAGTGGCAGATCAAGGATCTCTTCTTGGGTACTTTTTATTCTTCTGATTAAGATTTGCTGATAATTAAAGTGAATTAATCCTTTCTCTTTTTGTTTGTGTTTATTTTGTTTTGTGTGGGGTTTTTTGGTGTTTTGGTTTGGTTTGGGTTTGTTATGTGAAGGATTAGGAGGTTTCCTTGTTAGAAACATTTTTAAATAGAAGATTCAAAAGGGAAGAACAAACCAAGAGGAACTAGAAACAAACTCTTATAGGGTTTTTGTAATTCTTTCCTGGTTATGGTTACCCAGCTACCTTAACTGTTCAAAGGAGTGCTCTAATTTGGGTCATGGGGATTTTTGCTTCCATTATGAAGACTTCTCAGGTATCCTTTACCTTGATTTTTTCTTCCTTAACCTGATGTCTGCTCTGTCGGAAAGGTGGCTGGAAGTGCCACATAAAGGAAATGCTGGCTGAACTGAACATAGCAAGCAGAACCTTCATAAGTTTCTTACAGTTTTGTCTCCACTGATGGTGCTTCCCTTTCCCTGTATGGACAAATGCCTTACATCATCAAAAGGGAGCACTGGGAACTGAATAATTATCATTTATTATCGCCAACTGTGGAATAGAGTATTCTCTGATAGATCTTATTGATAGATATTATTGCAGAAATTATCTGAAGCATTGACTACTAATACTGCCTGTTACAAGAATTGTTGTGCTTATATAAAACACAACTAAATGATCAAGTTTTTGCTGTGGCAGTAATTTCATCATAACAGCGTGCTCAAGAATTCCCCTGAGAAAGAGTGGAACAGTGAGATGGAAGAACACACGTATGTAAAGTACAGCTCTGAAAGCTGGATTCAGAGCCTCTGAGTAGCAGGCTACCCTGCTTTCACTAAACCAAAACATACAAATTAATATACATATCTGCTTAAAGGAAAAATGACATGAAAATGCTATGCACAGCTCTAGGGAGCACAGAGAAACCCAGATGATTTGATTTCCAATGAAGCTCTGCACAGTGAAAGCAAAAAAATTTAAATATATAAATGCAGGTAGGTTTTCTGTTTTGCATCACCATTTAGACCTCTGTAAAGAAGTCTTTAAAACACACAACAAATTTGCTAAATCAAAAAATGACAATGGTAGTACACTAAAAATTGTATTACTTTGTTAATTAACAGGATACAGGGTTGAATCTTACAATCTATGTTGCAACATGTTCCCAGAAAGAAAATCAGAAAACATTCACAAAGGTCGTAGTGCTAAAGGGGTCAGGAAGGGTTGGAATAATTTGTATTCATTGCAAAAAAGAAAGTGAAGAGACGAGTTATGAAGCTGATAAACCAAAAAGTGTACAGTTCAGCTGAAACTATGAGTCATTAATATGAGCAAGCAGTCACATAACAATGTAATTTATCATTGATCACTTTTGCTCTTCACAGTAAGGACCCCTGTGGCCAACATTCCTACCCACTGTTTACCAAAGGACATATTTCCCAGAGCAGATGGGATAAGAGGTCGTCCCAGCTTAAATAAATATATTGATATACTCTGGTAGTTAGTGTGGATAAAAATTTCCTGGTCTTTATCTGAAACTACATTGAGGCTTACACTCATAGAGAGCAGAGCAGGGTAAATTTCTGCTGGGTGGTGTATAGTGTCAGCCCAAAATACAGAATTAAAATACCTCATTGGAATTGTTTAACACTGGAAAGGCTTTTCATTTTGGCAAAAGTAAGCTAATAATAAAAGCAGCATAATAAAGGTTTAGATAAAACATGTGACACATAAGCCTGTACACTCCACATATATATTGACATACAGGGAAATAATAGCAGGAGATCATCACAGAATCATAGAATATCCTGAATTGGAAGGGACCCATCAGGATCATCAAGTCCAACTCCTGGCCCTATGCAGGACACCCTAAGAGTCACACTGTGTACCTGAGAGTATTGTCCAAACGCTTCTTGAACTCTGTCAGGCTTGGTGCTGTGATCACTTCCCTGTGGAGCCTATTCCAGTGCCCAGCCACCCCCCGGGTGAAAAACCTTTTCTTGATATTTGACCTAAACCTCCCCTGATTCAGCTTCATGACACCGAGTCTTTGAAGGAAGCTGCTTTTAAAATGTAGCTATTTTTTTTTCTTTCCCAAATATCATTGTGAAGATTTGCAATAAGAATATGAATGGGACAAAGACTTAAAAGAGCTATAGAGCAGGTTTGGTGAGGAATTTGGAGGAGAAAATGTATATATGGATATTGATTTTATAATCAAATATTCACTTAGAAAAACACTCTATTTTGGCAACATTATGCAGTGATTTAAGACACCAAAATCCCAAAATATCCATAGCCATGCAATGGTTTTAACTTTCAGTGAAATTTAACTGTGATATGAGTTAATATCCTTTTTTTAAAATTTAAAATATTATTTTTAAAATAATATCTGTGTGCATTATGATACTACTAGCTTTTATAACATTATCCAAGAGGCACAAATCTTTGAGACTTAACCATTTATTTCCTCCTTAGAAGTGGATATAACACCACTGTTGAAGGTATTGATCCCAGCTCAGTTGCGTGGCCTAAGGGGCGAACACTCTGGACTTGAGGTGCCATTTGCAAATTCACAGTTTTAGTTAAGTTGGCTTAAGGAAGAGAAAACTACACACAAATAGGATAGCAATAGGTAAAGAAGCACTCGTGAGGATGCACAGAAGAAGAAACAGGCGGAAAGAAGTTGTTATCATGTCACTAGCTAAATGAGCCACCATATCAGGATGACAGAAAAAGCGTAAGTAGGGAAAAATACCGTTTTGTTTCTCATTCTCCTGTTCTATTAATGGAAATGAAATTAACTGCCTTCTTGATAAGTAAGCTGGATTTCAACAAAAAGTATCAATTTGTACTGCCAGTTTCTTCTCAAACAGCATCAAATCTGTAAGGCCTTGGAGACATACTTACACACATCAGACCAGAAGAACAAAAGTTTCCTATCATTTTAGGTTGAATAATATTGTGTATGGGCTGCCATCTACTCCTCTTGAAAAAGAAAATGAAGATTTATTTAGCAATTTATATCATGATCTGATTTTTTAGAATGTATTTGAAAATTTTCCACAGAATCCAATTTTAAATTTCCAGCCTTCTCTATGTAAGGTATTTTGAAAGAGATATTCCGGTATGGAATGACTCAGTTTAACAGCTAATGAAATAATGTGTTACTTTTTATTTTGCCAGAGCATTCCCATTTGACTTCTAATAACAACTTTCATGAGCAGTCATTGAGAATTAAGTGAAGACTTTGGGGAGGTCTGTCTTTACAAAGTATAAAATTGCAGCTGACACTTCTGGCTTTCTAACTGAAATGTAAATTAAAATTAAAGAGATAAGATCACTGTTAGATTATGGTTTGAGCAAGATTATACTTCAAGTACCGCTGAGTTTAAAACCAGAGTGAGTTAAAGTAGGATCTGGGCATTTCAATGGCATATTGCTTAAAATTTTTAAAAACGCCTTTACTTGCTCCAGCAACTTGAGTAAGCAAAGCCTTTAGAAACAAAATACAAATTTTTACTGATCTTTTATCATTATATCATGCAAAATACTATTTTTACTTCAATTTATTATTTTTTCTCACATTGCAGGATTGCAAAATGAATGCATTAACTTAAAAGGAGAACATTGGGAAGAAGTAAGATATCCAGGAAGGGACAAAAATCCAAGAAGTAGCCGCAATTTGTGTATGATCTGTGACTGTTTTGCACTGCTTTGTCTGTACAAAGCACACTTGACACACTGATTACAGAAAAGGCCAAAGCAGTATGCATGAAATTGCAAATGGGAGATAATGACTTCAGGCATACACACGCAAATATAATTAAGAGATCATCCAGATTAACTGCAAATTTTCAAATGCTTGTTAAAGCAAAATCAAGAGTGTATAATGTAATTTTTCTATATACAAGGCTTACATGCCAAATATCCAACTTCTGATGTGTTTGATTTATAAGCCCTGGATATCTGAGGACACCATAGTAGCCTAACTGAGTCTGGCTCTATCGAAAAGTGAGTGTAGAGAATTCAGAGCAGAATTTGTCCTCGACTTTTGTTTCTCCTATCTTTTGAGAGTTGAGTCTTCTTGGCAGATTTAAAACAGTTTTGTAATGTAAGCAAAGACTAAACAATGAAAATGAATTTAAAACTTACATACTTTCAGCCACATTAACTCCCTGCACAATGTAATGTTATATAAACATGGGCAAATAGTCCAAACTAACTATGGCAATTGTTCCTCAGAATATGTTTTCTTAAGAATTATATAGACAAAAGCGTGGCAAGTAAAGCCAAAATAGTATCGTTTAACAGCCCATCTGTGCTGAAACTCTGGAAATTATTATTTTCAGTGTTTCAATATTTGCATAATGTTTTGAAACCACTATCAAATACTTCCAGGACAGTTAGCACAATTGAAATAAATCAGAGTATTTTTTATCACTATGGACTTGACTCATCTCTCTCAGTTTATCAAAAAATTGTAACGTACAAAAAATTGTAAGCTTTCTACATCCAGTTATTAGATAGCATTATACCCACCAAAGAAATCCAAAGTGCAAAGAGAATTTAGCTAATTTACAAATAAAGATGAATGTTCCAGAAATTAAATCCTAGAACAGAACTTCAGTTGGGGTAAATTGTCTTCACTCCTGAAGGTCTCCCTGTACCTCATCTTGTTGGGTTCAACAATTAGTCCAACCTGTCAGCTAGCAGAGGTCCATTTAAACAAAATAACTGGCCTGGAGATTGTCACAGTAAAAGAACAACAGTCAAACAATAAAATACTTAATTGTGTACAATAAAATGTAGGCCATGAGCCTAACTTAAAATCTTACTTTCACTATATAGGCCCCACAGCTTGATGGGGGCAACCTGTCATCTCACTGTCTGAGTACCCTTCCATGCAAAATCAAGACAAGGGGAATCCAACAAAACTCTAGCCATCACACAGTCTTTTGCTTTTCTTTTTATTAGGTCAAAATGCTACTTTGGTTAAGCACTTTAAAGGAGGGAGTGTTGTTTCCTTTTGGGGTTTGCCGGTAAGGGTTTATAGAGGACAGTAGCTGTCTGTGTTGTACCAGTAGTAATGGTAGAAAGGTCTTCTAAAGGTGAAAACATTTTGTAATACCTTCTAAAATTTTACCCCCACTTCCTGGTTTGAATTGTCTCAAATAACTAAAATTCATATTCATAATTCAGTTGTTGAGAAGAGATTTAGCCAGTGAGTTACCCCGTAAAAAGTGAGGGTATGTGCCCCTCTTCAGCTACTGAATAACAGAGAATTTATCAAAAAATAATAAAATTGTATGTTCCATTTCTTGTGGAGATTTGTGCAAATTTATGCCATTCTAGACCACTCATAGAAAGTTAATGTTTCCTATAAGAAACTGAAGCTTTCAAGAACTACTGTTGCTAATTAAATTAATTCTTATGTAAGTGTAATTTTCAGTATTTGTCTAATAGAGACAATGCTTTTCTTGCTTGGTTCCCTTAAGACAATTATTACATGAATCTTGGAAACTCAGATGTCAATGAATAAATTTTGGTAGTATTACCTTAAAGATATTTATCATGAAGAGATAATAAATAGAAACTAGTACTCCTATAAAAATGTAGAGGTTAGGTGAAATGTCATGAAACACCAAGTAATTTCTCTCTGTACATAGTAAGACACGCAAACCTTGGAATCTTAAATTAAAGCCCTGGCTTCAAACATGCTGATACCGATTCACCCATCACCTGATTTTCTCTATTTCCTCTCTGCCAACTGCACAGCCAGTCTCTTAATGACTTAGTTGTTAATGACTGGTGTTGTGAAACTAACACCTCTTTATCTAATTCTGCGGAAAAGTGGAAATCTATTTGATCTTAACATTATGAGGGTAGCATGGCTTCTTTCGAGAGAGGTGTGTCCAACAGCAGCAGTCAGAAAAGGCTGCCTTTCTTTTCCCAGCTCTTTCACTCTCCCATTGAGTGGCCTGTGCCAAATATTTTGCTTCATTTTTTTCATCTTTAAATTGAAACTCATAGCAGCTGCAGTTAGCATAACTAACTTCTTTAATATACCTCTGTGAGGTCTATTAATGAAAATTTCTTGTGGTAAAATAGTGGTGACTCTGTGTTATGTGCCTAACTGGAATCTTAAAATAAAAGATTATGGTTCTCAACTGTTACAAGTGAGGGTTTATTTACCAGCTTGTTGCAGTTTTGAGCTTTGTTAAGGAGTTGAGTACTGTCAAGAACAGTTATACCATTTTGTTGCTGACACTATAACCTATGGGGGCTGTTTCTGGTGACAACCCCTGATATTTTATCGGTTTGTTACAAACCATGTCAAGACTGTACCTCAGAGAAGCCTCAGACAACTGGTACCTTAGAACATGTGATGGATTTTGACTTTGACTGATGCTGGTCTAGTATGCAAAGCTATGCTCAAAGGAGCCCATTAATGGTGCCAACACCTGATGGTGTTATTATAATCCAAAAAAAGAGACCTCTTGGCACATGTGTTGATGCAGGTTAGTTGGCATGATGTTCTAGAACCCACAGTATAAGGGTATGCAGGGCAATTTCCTTGCATCTCTAGCTTGAACACTGAAATGCTTTTTTCCTGGCAAACTAATATTCACAGGGTGAAGGGAAAAAAAAGAGAGTTGTACAACCCCATGTATAACCTGCAAAAGAAACAGGCACCTTTTAAAAATACCTATACTCCTCTTTCAGGAGTGTGTATTCATTCCTCATAGCACTTATGCATCAGTTATGATAACCCATGAAAAGAAAGGTCAGCTTCAATTGTTCAGCAAGCACTGATGTAACTTCTGCCCTCAATTTTTAATAGTTAGAGGGCCAGGTGTATGGAGAGAGGCGATGCAGCTGAGCCCAGTGATGGGCTGGGGAGTGCCAACATGAGTCGCAACGTGCACGGTAAACCGTGTAGGAGGAATGAGTGGATAATGACTCATCCCTGACCTCAGTAATGGTATCTTACTGACAGTCACAGAGTGTTAGAAGGATTTTTATGTTGATCTTATGTTTCACTGGACAAATTATTTATGCATATTTCTTTGAAACAATTTGCCTAAACTTTATATAACACTTGCATAACAATCACTGGAGCTAAAGTGAGTTTCTGGCTGTTCTTTCATCCTGAAAGCTCACAGAAACTTTAACATGATTATGAAATTGGATCTGAAGATTTGCAAAGACAATATCACAGAATCACACAATCAACTAGGTTGGAAAAGACCTCTGAGAACATCGACTCCAACCTATGATCCAACACCTAATGCCATCTTGTCAACTACACCGTGGGACTAAGTGCCACATCCAGTCTTTCCTTAAACACCTCCAGGGACAATGACTCCACCACCTCCCTGGCCAGCCCATTCCAAAGCCCAATCACCCTTCTTGTGAAGAACTTCCTCATGTCCAACCTAAACCTCCCCTGGTGCAGCTTAAGACTATGTCCTCTTGTCCTGTTGCTGGTTGCCTGGGAGAGGAGACTGACCCCCACCTGGCTACAGTCTCCTTTCAGGTAGTTGTAGAGAGTGATGAGGTCTCCCCTGAAGCCTCCTCTTCTCCAGGCTAAACAACCCCAGCTCCCTCAGCGACTCCTCACAGGACTTGTGCTCCAGACCCTTCACCAGCCTCGCTGCTCTTCTCTGGACCTGCTCCAGCCCTCAAAATCCTTCCTGAATTAAGGGGCCCAGAACTCAACACAGCATTCAAGGTGTGGCCTCACCAGCTCTGAGTACAGAAGAATCACTGCCCTGCTCCTGCTGGCCACACCATTCCTGATACGGCCAGGATGCCATTGGCCTTCCTGGCCACCTGGGCACACTGCTGGCTCATGTTCAGCCTGCGGTCAATCAGTACCCCCAGGTCCCTTTCTGCCTGGCTGCTCTCCAGCCACTCTGTCCCCAGCCTGTAGCGCTGCAGGG
>JAWWLV010000144.1:54976990-55008983 GCA_035041135.1 Platyrinchus mystaceus
CTCCCAGGTCCCTTTCTGCCTGGCTGCTCTCCAGCCACTCTGTCCCCAGCCTGTAGCGCTGCAGGGGGTTGTTGTGGTCAAAGTGCAGGACCCGGCACTTGGCCTTCTTGAACCTCATCCCATTTGCTTTATTCATCCCATTCATCAGAGAGCCTGAAACACTCTACATAAGTCACAGCCAACACCTGGGAAGCCCCATTTCCTCCCTTCTGAGGAAGGTGGTATGAAAGGCTGACTGGATGCCCATGAAGGCATCAGGGCCAGCTGTATTGCATCTCACAGGTAGGTCAGGTAGCTGGTACTGCAAACATCCAAAAAGTCAAACACTATGAGTTGGCACTTCAAAAGAAAGACAACACCCAAATAATTTAAAAGATACCTTGAGATGTGTCCACATGGAATATAATCATTGAAGATCTGTGCAGTCTTCCAGGCATTTATTAAGCAACATGACATATAATATGGGACATCTGGAGAAGCACTGCAGAGGCAGCACGAGCAACTTGTTTGCCTTTGATCCCATCTGCCGCTGGTGAATGGTATTTTGGAGATCACTGAAGGTACAACAAGGTGCTCTGAAGTAAATTTCATCATTATGTTATTGAGTTCCAGTGGGTGTGATATGAACTGTCTAATTGCAGCTACTGTGAGACACTGACAGGACTCAAGCTCAGACCACTTTGAAAAAGTTTACAATAAATGTGTTCCTGAGAATTTTGTGTGTTCTCCAAAAGTGTGGGCTAATCCTGATCTCCCTGTAGGTTCTGCCTATGTGAATAATGCCACTGAATCAGTGCCTAATGCCAGCATAAACATGGCAGGTGAGAACAGAATTTGACCATGACTTTTCATAGATATTTTTTCTAGTTAGTTTATTATATTTCATTTGTCAGGACAAGAAAAGACATGGCAACAAACCCAAAGCTGGACACAAGATAAAGATAAGCTTTTCCAAATTCATAATTTTACAAGTGGAATTTCTATTTATATTTAAGTAAAGATCTTTGTCAAATTAATGAAAAAACAGAACAACTTATTCTACAGGAAAAAAATAAATTAAGCAAGTGTAAATTGATGTGGCTTGGTTTTGGATGAGAAAAGATCTCTACACATAGCAGGAAATGACTGAGCACAGCAACTGTTTTGGCTGCAAAGCCAATGTGTGTTCAGTATTTGACATTACAGGGGGAAAAATTATTAAGGCTAAAATTAAAAGAAAAATCAAAAGATTCTTTTGTTGTCAGGGAATATGGGCAAAAAATTTTGTATACTTTTGTCTAAACTATCTACACAGGCACATTAAGGTATCTAAATTATTTCTTAATTACAAAGCCAATTTTATTACTAAGTTATTGTTAATAAAGCAGCCGGCTCCAAGGAAGTTCTTTCCTAAAACTTCCAGCATCCCATATAATGCAAGATTACATTCAAGTGGGACAGACATTTGATCATCAAAAATGATCAAAATAATTTTCTATTCTCCTAAATAATAAAATTACATCTGTGATTAGCAAGCATTTCATTAAAACCATCTCCTCTATTTTTCCTCTCCAAAAGCTTGCAGGGACACAGTGAGATAATAGTGATCTGCATGGAGAATGATCTGTCATGAAATTAGCTAAAAGTAGTGGAGAGAAATGATATTATAAAGGCAACTCAGAACTGTCCAAACATGAGGAGTATTGGCTGTACATTTGAGTAAATCTGTGCAAAACATAAATGCCTATAAAACCAAAACTCTTTGATTTTGATATGTTTCATGCAGAAATTGACTCCAAGAGGGGAGTCAAGAGTTCATAGCAAATTCTTACTCATTTACTCTGGCAATTTAACCATCAGATGCTGAATCCAGCTCAGCCCAAGACCAGATGGTATTCGTCCAGAACTTCTAAAGGAAATAGTAAAATTATTAAACATGATGTACAATCCATTGTTTAGAACTACACTGTTGCCAGGGGCAAAAAAATAGTGCAAATGTGATGACAATGTTTAAAAAGGACTCCAGGGGAACTAAACTCTTGGAATTATGAGCTAGTCTGTAAGCCTGGCACTCACAAAAGGAAAATTGGTGAGGACTGTAATAACAGATAAAAATCTCTGGATGCACGGTCTGCACAAATTTACCGAGGAAAGCTGCACCTTATGGATTTAGAGTTCTGAGCATGTGAACAGGGTGATCCAGTTTTGACAGTAAGTACAAAGTTGCTGGGATTTGCACAAGATATCATTCCCTCACTCATTCAGCACTTGCTTGTGGTTGAAATTAGTACCCTCTGGAGTCAATCATAGCTCAGTACTTATCCCTCAACCCTTCAAACCTGTGCTGCACATGCTGCCTCCCACCACTGTGCTCTCTGCTCATTTGCTGTGCTGAAAGGCTTCACAGGGCAAGCTGCATCCAACACAGCCTGACTCAGTTTGCCTCTTTGCTGACTCCATGAAGCCTCCAGCCATGGCTGCTGGCCTCATTGGCTTCATCTTGTATGTCCTTAGGAAACATGTCTTGACACTATAGTGGGCCAATCTCTTGGGATGGGGCTCAGTGAGGGGCTCCTACTGTCCTGGGGAAACTGTCCCACATATATTTGAGACCAATCAGAGCGACATGCACTGGCTTTACAGTGTTTGTTGTGCTGCCCTGCAGCCCGGGACAGCCTCTCACCCCACTGGCAGCAAGTGGGACCATGCAGTGGTATGGACCACTAATGACCAGCTGCAGCCAGGATTCCCAGAGATAACAAGGATAGCTGAGAAATTAGAACTTTAAATGTCACTTTTCAATCTACTCCCCTACACACCTATTCCCATATTCACACTATAAAGCAAAGCTGGCAGGACTGGGAAAGAAACCCAGGCATTCCAGTCGATGTATGTCAACTTTAAGCGGTCGGGACTTATTATAAAGAATGTGTTATTGCTCTGTCTGATTAAGTAGAAGAGATTTTAAATGTGAAATTTGTTTTCCATTAAGTTATAACAGATTAATTTCAAATATTAATTTACATTTCTGGCTATAAGCAAGCTGTATACTGAAAGTTAAAAGCCCATGACTTTGTGAAAACACCAGTGAGGATGATGTTTATGTATTAAAAAAGCAGAACTTTTAACCATTCAAGATCACTGTGTTTTACACTGGTGTGTAACTAATGTGCCCCAATTTATCGGTTTAATCAAGTTTGTATTCAAGTTGTATACAAGTCCTTGCACAGAGGAAATGTGTAGGCTTCTGCTTATATTAACTAACAATTCTAATATACCTTCATAAAGTTTGATCCAAGAACAGTGAAATTAGTTATTTTTTCTATTACCTTGCTGGGGTTTGGATCAGGCACGTACTGCACCTTTATGTGAACTAGAACTTCATCAAATGAGCTAAATGTAACTGCTTTATTTTTCTAAGCCTTCCCTATCTTCAGTTTGCTCTGAAAAATATGAAGATAAGAATCATTTCCATGTAAGGAATGAAAAAGCTTCACTATGTTTTCCTCCTCTCTGCCCTTTTATTCAGCTACTCTTACAATTTTAAATGTTGGTGTTTGAGAGACAGATTTGTTACTCTCATCACTCACTGGTTCTCGTTCATTGGCTGTGGCATAACAGCCTGCCTCTGAGAAATATTGCAGAGACGAGAGCAGAAGCAATCTTTCAAGGGGTTAATGCTGTAATCTTTTTCTAGGCTGTTTATAATCCCAACACTAGTCCAGTAACAGAACAGGGTGGATCTAAAAAGTACCAGAAGGGGTGTGTGTGGGTGTGTGTGGGTGTGGGTGTGTATGTGCATACATGTGAGTGTGTATGTGCACACATGGTTTGCTTTTCTGAACTGCCTTGTGAGCGCCTGGAATAAATCTTGTTCAGCCTGAACAGGGCTCTGTGTGCTGGGTGCTCCTGTCAGAGTCAGAAGAGCTTCCTTGCACAACTGCCTCTCTTGTATTTCTCCTGAAGACTTCATTCAGAAATGTATTTATTTACTGAAAGAGTGGGCAGATAGTTACAAACCCACCCTCTTCTTCATCAAAGCCAACTTGTGGATACTGAAGAATGGAAATAATTGATGCAAGCTTCCTCGGGAATGGTACCAACATTACTGCTTTCCTGTGCAATATCATCTTGGAAAATGACACCTTTTACTGTGTGGATGATCCACCTTATCCTTCTAAAGGTATGTATAGAAAAATGGATTTTTTTTCACATGGTTTTAGTTCTAGCTGGATGTAAAGATACTATGGAAAGAAAGAGCTATGCAAGGCTTTTTCTCTGAGGAAGTGCAAAATCAACTGCTTGCTGATAAGTTAGGATGAGAAACAGGCAGCAAAGAATTTAGCATGTTCTGGTTTTTCAAGTTAAAAATTCAACCAGAAAAAATTTTGGATATAATGGAAAATTAAAACAGTAGCACTACTGGGCACAAAATATAAACAGCTCTGCTAAAGATTTGGAGAAACATGGTTTTTACTCAATTCAATAACAATGGAGTGATCAGATCTCATACTGTGTATGAAAGTGATTAAATATGAAATCATAGCACTCTGAGGCTGAAAAAAAGCCACCATGTATTAAAATATTTTTGTTTGCTATATACTTTCTTACTTCTGCATAAAGGAGGAAACTCTCCTGAGGAGTGCTACACCCTAAGTGGTGTGAGCAGAACATGCTTTAAGAAGTTGTATTTGACCCTTCAAATGTACATTGTATTTCATGTATTGTAGTTTAATGCTATGCAATTCAGGTACATCAGAATAAGAATTTCAGCTCTTTCACTGATTTTGCATTGGTATAAACCTTGGTGAAATTGAATACAGAAAGGCTTTTACTTTTTGATTAAAGGATGAAATACAGAATACTAGTCGGAGTTGAATACTACGTAACTGATCTTTTCTTCTGAAAATTTTCAGATTTGCATCAGATAATTCGAATTCTGCTGTATTGTTTGATATTCTTGCTCAGCATTTTGGGGAACATTCTGGTAATTACAGTGCTGATAAGAAACAAGCGGATGAGAACAGTCACCAACACGTTTCTGCTGTCACTAGCAGTCAGCGACCTGATGCTCTGCCTTTTCTGCATGCCTTTCACCCTCATTCCCAACCTGCTGAAAGATTTTATTTTTGGTAGCGCTGTTTGCAAAACTGCCACTTATTTCATGGGTAAGTCCGGGAAGTTTATACCTTATTTTGAAGTCTGACTAATGAGACAGGTGAGAAGGTCTTTAAGGACCTATAAAAAGCTAATTGTTTCCACCCGCCATTGAAGTTACCAATATCACGAATAAACATCTTTGTAGTGCAAATCTTTGTGGTTCTGGTTTCCTCAGTCTGATCCAGCAAAACACAGAGACACCTATCTAACTTTAATGACATACAGAAGTGTTTTGCTGGATCAGGTTAAGTGAGAAGTGTGTTGCATGATCCAGCTTTAATGAGGAACCCGGCACACGCATGTGCTTACCCCTACCTGACAAAGTTGTTAGCAGTGTTCAGATCACCCACCAGAAGTGGTGGGGTTGTACATGTTCACTAAGGGCAGATTTTACCCACAGATTTTTGGTAGCACTGACACATGAAAAAATAAAATAGGCCAAGGTAGGGGTAATTTGCAGAGCTGGAATTTAGAGCGAGCACTTTTTCAGGACAGGTCAGGTGGTATCAGAGCTCACTAGGAGACCATAAAACACGCAGATAGGTTTTAGAGGCTGACTCTAAAAAGCATCACTTTTATATGCCTTGCTGTATGACTTTTTTTTGCTGTGGAGCCAGGGATTTCAAAATGCCTGGGTTATGTCTGTGCGTGTAACCGATATTTGTCTCACTTCCAATAATTCTCGTGCATTTGCTGGTTTCTTAACACAAAAATAGGGAATAAAAAGAAAGAAAAAGAAAAAAAAAAAGGAAAGAATAACATCATGCAAAGTTTTCGCCATTTTTGGGAGACCCTCAGTTAAATACAGAAACCTCAGGTCCTCTTTCAACCTGTGCCCTTGAGAACTTTGATGTAATGTGAAAGTACACACCTAGAGCGTGTGAATGGGAAATCAACATCTTTTTGTAGATAAAACCAATAAAACTAAAGGCCATGTTTAAACAATTATAATGAATTGCTGCCATAAATACCATAAAACGTTACTGAAGCATTGTCATCTTTCTCTTATTCACTATGTAAATTACTTTATTAAAAAAAAATCCAGTGAAATGGATCAACTGTGAACTTTCTCATTATGAAGCTGTTTTATTTTGAGAGTTGGAATGAGGATATTTCCAATTAGTGGTTCAGGTAACAGTGGCTTCAACTGACAGACACTGACAACCATTTCATCAACTATGTTCAATTTTTCATTTTAAGACGTAGAAAGACATATTTTAAATTACAGATGATTTGTGTAAAGCAAACTGTAAAGATATTGTTGTTTTATAGTTTGACTCACATTAGAACATTGGCAAAATGAAAGCTCATTCACTGAAAGAAAGATCTGTGACAAAGTTAAGAAATATTTATAATCTTGCAATGGTGAACTTGGGCACCTCAATGACACAGACCATTGCATTATATTTTATAGTATATGAACAAGAAAAATTAAGGACACTCAAAGGACAAAGTCACTGCTTCTATGTAACTTCATTTCTCCTTCTTTGTAAGTCCATTAGCATCTAATTAAAAAAGCTGTAACATATTTAATTCCCTTGAATGAGAAAATCAGATCACCAGTCAAGCAGAACACTCAAAAGACTTAAAACAATAGAAAAGGGACTGTGAACATCTGTATTAAAAGAGTAATTAACCACATAATCACATTGATTTCAAATGCTTGTTTGAATTTCAGCGCAATTAGTGGAGTGAATAAACCACAGCAGCAAAGTAAATAATTAGAACAAAAAGTGTCTTTTTCTCCTCTTACTAGAATTTTATGGTTTGATGGAGTGTATCTTTTCACTTGGACTTTCGGAGTTAAAGAAAGGGAGAGCAAGAATATCCATCTGGAGCAGTCTGTAGACCCAGACCCTTTGCCCCTTTGTCTTCACTGACTTAAACCATATGGGATTTATAAACATTTTAGCTTATAAGTAGTTTGCTAAATTTTTAAATTTCTGTATGCATGCAAAAAGTTATCAAGACCATTTGAAAATAACATGAACATTTAAAACAAGAGAATAACCTTTTTCTTTATTTTGTATTTATATATATAGGTGTCTCTGTAAGTGTATCTACATTCAACCTGGTTGCCATATCTTTGGAGAGATACAGTGCCATTTGCAAACCGCTGCAGTCCAGGGTCTGGCAGACAAAATCTCATGCCTTGAGAGTGATTGCTGCTACCTGGTGTGTCTCCTTCACTATCATGTCACCATACCCGATCTACAGCAAACTGGTACCTTTTACCAAGTATAACAACACCACAGCAAATATGTGTCGGCTCATTTGGCCCAGTGATGTCATTCAGCAGTCTTGGTAAGACATAACTGGCTGTTAGCAAATGCATAATTATCTGGTGGAAAACAGGATTTCATGGTAGCATTAAGCCTATGGAAAATCAAGTATTAACCTTCAGCAAACCTTTACACTCTATCATGCTTATTTAGGAAGTAAAAAAAAACAAACCCATATTTTTAAGCTGCTTATATTTTGACACTTGCCTGACTTCTCCCTTGCCATAGGAAAGATACCCAACATGGCAATGATTCTCACACTATGGTCTGCTAAGCCCCGACTGTCACTGTAAAGAAAGCATCTGTCACGTTAGTTAGGAATAGTGCTTTCACTCATTTATACATAAACTTTAACATTTTCAGAGAAATCCTTGATTAATCTTTGAGAAATGCAGACGCATACAAGCACCTCTCTGTGTGCTGCCTTGCCTGTTAATTTGCTTCCTCTGAAGCAGAGAAGTAGAACCTGAGGTTGCAAATATCTTGAGAACTGAATCCTTTCGGTCGCTTATGGAGAATGGGGTCAGAGAGAAGAGGGGAGAGACAGTGCTCTGGGTCCTACACATCCAGGCAGAGTAAGTAAACAGCAGCACTATCAAGCAGCAATAGTACTTAGACATGGTGTCCTTGCACGGTGACTGAACACTGACTGGCCTCCCCCAGTTCTTAACCGGATAAAAAGGAGTTTTTCTGAGTTTATGCTGTTCCCCAGTCTCAGTTTGTCTTTTTATTCTTTAGGTACACTTTCCTGCTACTCACACTCTTTCTTATTCCTGGCATTATAATGATGGTTGCGTATGGCCTAATTTCTTTGGAACTCTACAGAGGAATAAAATTTGATGCCAGTCAGAGAAAATCATCACGAGGTAACAATACACTTAGGTTTGGGGTGTTTTTTTAGGTTCCAGTTGAAAATACAAGCAGTCATCTTGAGGCTAGTAAAAGGAAAACTTTCTATTTGCAAAAATGATCATTATGGTCAGTTATGCCATGAATTTGCCAGCTGCATTTGTTGATTAAAGTTATTCTGTTACTCACTAGCAAATAAACCTCTCCTGTGGCTTGTTTGCAAAGACTTGGGGGAGGGTACATTAAATTTCTAATTTGTTTGTTATAGAAATATGAAGATTTTTTTTTCTAGCCATTGATGAGGACCATTTCTGTCAATAAATGCCACAATTGTCAAATTAAAATGGAAGCATATCATCTTGAAAACTATCTTCCATCAAAACTGGACTTCAACAGTGTTCTTACACCTTTCGCATCAGTTTGTATAGAGATAGCATGTGAGAATATTGAGAGACAGCGGATGCAGAGCAGCTGATAACATGACTGACTCAGAATAGGCCAGTGCTTTCTTTTGTTGTCCAGCTATGAATTATGTTATTTATTTAGACTTAGACTGTGTTCTTAATTTTTTCTTTTGAATTGTTGTTCAGAGATATTTTGCCAACTATTTAAACACTAATTTATATCTACAGAAAGAAAAATAAGTACCTGCAGTGCCAAATATGAGGATGGAGATGGATGCTACCTCAACAAAAGCAAAAGAAAAAGGAAAATGCCATTGCAACAGCTCTCTGCTATGAGCCACAACAAAATAGAGAGGGTGAGAAGCAACAGCTCTTCTGCCAACTTAATGGCCAAGAAACTCGTGATCCGTATGTTGATGGTGATAGTGGTTTTGTTTTTCATTTGCTGGACTCCCATCTTCAGTGTCAACGCCTGGCGCGCGTTCGACACCGCTTCAGCAGACCAGCGTCTCTCAGGGGCTCCCATCTCCTTCATACACCTGTTGTCCTACACTTCTGCTTGTGTGAACCCCATCATATACTGCTTCATGAACAAGCGTTTCCGCATGGGCTTCCTTGCCACTTTCACCTGCTGTGCGAAGCAAAGGCCCCCTGCCATACGGGGAGAGGCTGCTGAGGAAGAGGAGGGCAAGACGACAGGGGCTTCACTCTCCAAATGTTCTTACACGCACATGACTGCGTCTGCACCGCCCTGAGCTGTGCCACAGGAGGCAACAAGCAGCCTATCATCTGGTGTTGGAGAGTGACTGTGGCATCAGCTGAACATGATTTAGTTTTGAGTTAACGAAACACTTCAGTTGACAGTAAACAGTGATAATTTTATGGGAAATGGATGCTATCACTGTCTGAGTGTTAGATCACTTTCCCTTCAAAAGTACAAAGGAGGGAGAGGGCTGTGAAGATAAAGGACTTTATAAAAAGCCTTAGAAGATGCTCTGTTTGCCATAGATTTCATTGTAAAAATTGGTGTCCTTTACATCAACAATTTTGCTCAGTTTTCAGCTGCAGTTCTGAGTATGTCTTAAAATTTCCAAGATGCTAATATTCAAACATGAGTACTTGTATTGCAGTCTTCACTGCACTAGCTACACATCGTAATCAAAAATCTTTCTGTTATATTTGTAGTATATTTTCACATTATTTTAGCTGAGCTAATACATGTTGAGATAATTTCGGTGTCACACTCACAGGAATTCTGGGGTGGGGAGAACAGGCTTGTCCACGTGAAAATAATGCTTTTGTGTAAAATAATTTTTTTTTAATAAAATGAAAATAAAGTTAAAATAAATATTGGTGACTTTGTGGATGGAATGCATTCTTCACTCAGGCAATAACATAAATTAACATAATTTAATGTATTTTTCATTTAAATAAACACTGAAGAACAAGCACAAAGAAGTGACTTTCTTCTGTGCAGCTGTAAGCACCCACAGATGCAAGTGGCAGGGTCTTAGATGAGCCCCAAAGTCTCATGTGGAAATTGTCACACTGGGTAGCACAGGAATAAATGCTTGGAATAAAGCAAGGAGGTGTTTTACAGGAGATGCAGGACTGTAGATGCAGGTCAGTGCCTGCAACCTTCACACATTTCACAAATACATGCACAGTCACTCCAAAGGCAGCACTGTCCACATGGATATAGAAGCCATTAGGTGCAGAATGGAAGAAAGAGCAGATACAATGAGCAAAGGCTGAAAGACTTTGTCAGAAAACAGTTTTTCTAAACTATAAAACAACTATTTTCTGCAGCTACAGATACTTGTAAACAGACTCAACATAGAAAAAAACCCAACTTTGAAAGCTTTATTGAGCAAAGAATCCGGTTTCCTTCCTATGCAGCACACAGGTGAGTGTGGATTTTCAGATCATGTCCTTTGCTCTGTGGAACACAGACGGAGAAGTTATATCACTTATTTTGTTTTGTGAAAATATCCTGTTGGAGATGTTTCTATCTTCTAGATGAATCAGTATCATTAAAAAACCTTGTTATTAGACAGAGATTAGATTTGAGCACAGTGTGGAATGTAGATGTGGATATTAAATATAGCCACTCTCAAGGTTTTTAATCAGGAAAATCTGTTCTCTTTACAGAACGATTTTAAATTAGAAATATACTGTGAGTTCCAGTCATCCAGATCCATGTTCTGCACTGAGTTATTGCCTGAAATGGTTTACCCTTACAACTTAACACACAACTTTAGCTATTATTTTTTTTGCATTCAGCTTGTCCACAGACAGGAAATTAAAAAAAAAATTCTCAACACTATTTATGCACAATCCATCGAAACAATGTTTTGCCTGCCACGTTAATAAAGTAGAACTGTTCCTGGAACAGTGGTGAGACAACTGACATTGATCTGACCTTTTGCAAGTAACCAAGGAATTAAATTATGGGATTTAATTCATAACAATGAAATGAAAATTTACTTCACTTAAGGACGCAAGTTGAGCCCCTCTACAAACCTGTCCTGTGTTGACACTGAAGGGACAAACTTAGCTGCTTTGGGATTTATGTGGAACAGTAACAGCAGAAAACATATTTGTGAAGTATCTTATACCATCTCAAAGCCTGGATCTATTATAGGTCATAGTTTAGAAATTGTTGTTTAAGTAAAAAAACCATTGCATTTTAAAAATATACTGGATGCGACTATTACTGGCTATGTGCTGTATAGCAAGACAACTCCCTTCACAGCTCTGTGTGCACTTTCAAAAGCAAATTCCTTTTTGTAGATATAGTTTCTTTGGTACCTTTAGAGTGACGTAACAGGACATGCATCGTTCACCTGCTCCTACTGATTTAACCCAAGGATAGTGGTTTCAGATGAAAGGCAACAGCTATTTTCAACAATGCCTTAATCAGATCTCAGCCCCCTGTGGCCTCCAGTACCTGTGACTGAAAGGAGCAGAGTTTCTGATTGATTCCCCACTCGTAACTATCAGGGAGCACAATTTGGAGGTGATGAAATGAGGGAGGCAGGGGAATATCCTGATGGAGTGGTGGTTGGGAGACAATTAGGGAAGGGATGAAATGTGCCAGAGCAGACATGTTTCCTTTTGTCCAAGGCCTGTCTGTGTGTGAGTCACTTTTCCCCTCCATTGCCCCGTATGTACCTATTTTCTTTTCAAACCAACACAATAACTCTTCTGATCAAACTCCCAAAGCCATAAGCTTTAGGCCAAAGTCCATCAAGAAGTGGGAATTAAGATTTTAAAAAGCAATATTGCAATCCAGTCATTTTATCTTCTTCTGCCCTGGTCTCCTACCACAGGAAATTTCAGTCTTTCTGCATCTTAATGGCATTTTCCCTGATCTGTGCATTGCAGAAGTCATGCCTGGGTCCAAATGTTGCCCTTTCATTGCTAAAGAGTCATGGCATCCTCCCAGCACCTTTAATTAAGATGCTGATGTCAGTGAAAATGTATCTTCAGCAACAAATATGGCTGGAATAAACATATCAAAATAAAATGAGACCATGAAATCTCCTTATTTTAACAGTAGTTTACAGGGGATGTGGGGGAAAATCCTATCCTGAAAGTTTACTTCTACAGTGAGCAGTCCCTAAAAGCAAACTGTTTCCCAGATGTAGCAGAAAAATGGCAAACCAATAAATTTCATGTGTACAATGCCCATAAATTTCTGAACCCTTTATCTTCTTTCCCTTTCTCACGACTCCCAATTTTTTCCTCCCTTTGTCTTTCTCTTATCTCTTTCAGCTGCATGACACCATCTGTTTTTTCTCCTGTATGCTTCCCAGTCTCTAGGTTACTTTCCCCCCACCAACAATTGCTAGATGACTTTTTCCTCTTTGACAGGTTTATTTTCCTTCGCAGATTTACTTTCCCAGAAAGCACTCTCACCTTCATTTCCCCCATCATCTCTGGCTGACAGACTCCTGAAACACGTTGCTCCAAGCAATATATCCTGCCCACAACAACAGTTCTGCAATTGCTCCTTACAACCCTGAGTTCACACGTCATCCCTTTTGAACACCGGCTCCTGGCACGCTCATGCACAACATATGTACTAGTTCAGAAAACAAAAACGTAGCATTAAATAGCATCCAAATCCTCCTTTGCTGCTTCTGTCACTATTACTTACAACCTCTATTTTTTAGGCCATGCTTTAAGACTAATGCCTTAAAACACTCCTAAATACAAGACCTGGTAATGGGTCAAAGTAAGGATATTTCACTGTTGACAAGGCAAAATACCAATGCTCTTGAAGAAAAGCTGCATGTGGATTTGGAACTAGAGTCACTAAAGGTTTGCACCTTCTTACATGATCCATGGCCTCTTTTCTGATGCTGCCAAGTCCTTCTTGGCAAGATGGTGAGGCTGTCCAGGGTCCCACCTGCTCCTCCATCCTCTCCTGCTCCTCCTGGCTCCGAGCCCAGGGATGGTGCAACCCCTCTGCACACATCATGGCTCATCAGGACGCTTTCCTGGCTTGGAATAGAGGATTCAAGGATCAGTCAATACTGAATACAATATAATACAGAAATATTGCAGCCAAACCATAGCAAATAAACATCCCCCCTCCCCTTTTCTACCAGCATTTAGCAGGATTTCCTTTAAAAGCAGGCACTTGCTCAGAGCACATGCACAGCCATGGGGCAGAAGGCAGACCTGGAGACAGCTGCCTTTTGTGGGACCTTATGGATAGAGGGTGCCAGGAAAATCTGGAGGAACAGTCATGTTAGCACAAGGTATAACCTTGATAGTGTTTCTGAATCAAAGCTAGTCTATGGTCAGATAGACCCACACTATGTGCAGACCAGAATGTGGGATGCATTTACTGACTGCAGTCGAACTATCTTGCGCCAATTGCTGTAGTGAATGCAATTTATAAATTGTTCTTTTCCTCATGAAGCATTAATCTTGGAAGTATTCAGTTAGGTGCTAAGAGGATTTGAACAGTTACTCATCTTTAGTTTTTCAGATACACAACTGATGCTTTTTTATACAAATCAAAACACACAAACATAAAATGGTTTCAGATTCAAGGACTAGACTTCTTATGTTTCTTAGGACTTTGGTAAACATGCCTCTTTTTTTTGCTCAGTCTAAATTGAATGGATATTGAGCTAAACCAAAAGTTTCTGGTGGCAAAAGATGCCTATTCTCAAAAGGAAAGTGAAGAAAGATAAAACTTAGTGGTTTTGATTTTGAGTAAGGATTATGTGAAAGCAGAGACTGTAGTCTTTTTATTACAGCATCAGAGACAGAATGGTAGAGTATGAAATGAAAGTTGAGATTTTTGGGCTTTGTGTTTTGGGGTTTTTTTTGGTTGGGTTTTTTTTTGTGGTTTTGTTTTGTTTTAAATAAAATGTCTTTCTCTTTCACTTCAAATATAACATGGATCAACCAATCACACTTCACTCAGGTGTGCATGTAGGTCAGCAGTTTGCTTGCCCTCTGACCAGTTTTCCTGTTCATTTTTCTATATGAATTATTAATTTTCAGTTAAACAGCTTCAGCTTTTTATTCACAATCCATCCCTGGCTCTTCTCTCATAGGTTACATCCAGTACAATAATGTATGCCTTTAGCATGCCAGATTTTCTAAGTGGTGTATAAAAAGACCCATTTCTAGCATTACCTTTTTATTTTTTCCTTCTGCAATGCTTGTTAGGCTGCCTTGGGCACATCCCAAAAGAAAAAAAAATGCAAAGGAAATGTTCATAAGTTGAAAAGCTCCTGCTTTGCTTGCCTAATGGCAAATCATCCCTGCTAGGAGCTATTTGTCTGCACCTCCACAGATAGGTATGTTATGAAGAGTTTTCTTGGCTTCCAGTCCCAGTTGTGTCCAAAAAGCACTAACTCTCAGATAGTGAGACGTCAGTTGTCCCACTGTATGGTGAGATGGGAACAAAACATATTCATTAGCATCAGCTGGTAGTAAACATCAAACAGGAATCATTCCCTATGGGGTACACACCAGTTAATTGATGTCCTGCTATTTTGACAGTTATTAAAATTTAAAAAAATATTTCCTGATAGAATGAAGAAATGCAATTTATATACCAAGTTTGATTTAAAACAATGGACAAATCACTGCATAGCTCCCGTGAATGTCATACAAATACCAGTGTTAAAAAACAGGCATGAAGAAGAAAAGTCACACATACTGAACCTAAATTCATAGGGAAGATGAAGGGCTGTTCATGCTCTTTGCTTTCTGTCAGACAATTTTTTTATTATTACTATTAAATGGACATTGGCTCAGGGCCTTGCTCTGAGAATATTTAGCAAATGCTAAGAGGCCTCACTCATGACCAAGTGAAGAATGACCACAAAGGTGAAACCACTAAACAGATGACAATACCCAAGAGAACTGCCCAGCCAGCTGGGAACCCTGCATTGACCCCTACAAACCTGTTTTGGGCTTTCTATCACTTGAGATCTTTGGGATTTCATAGCTAAACTGCAGGTAGATGTGGAGCAACCAGAGCTGCTCCTTGCTCTGAAACTGCTTCACATTCCCCTGGGGACATCTGGTATTGTTGCTGTGACTGGCTTGCAATTATTGCAAAGGAATGTAAGGATAGTAGTGTCATCCAAGACACTCTGTCTTTGGAGTTGATTTTTCTGTTGGCATCCCAAAAGATGTTCCTGCCATGGTCCATATGCAAGCAGTAAAAAACACACTACAGTTATGGCATTGAAATTAATTCATCATATCAGAGAGGGCACAGCTCTTGCTTCTTTGGAAAACACAGCATCATGTCCCTTCTAGCTTACCAGGGTGCTGTGACTGATTTAAAGTAGCTCTGACCATCTGATGGGTAAGGACAGAGGTTATTTTAGGATAAGGAGTCTGCTGCATCTTGAAGACAAAGAGCTTTTTATTTGCTGTCCAGATGTGGTCAGTGCTCATGAGAGTTACAAGAAAATCAGCAGTGACTAAAGCAGTGACTAAAGCTATAAGACAGGTTCTCACAGTGCATTTTTAACACGAAGAAAGTTTTCCTAATATCAAAGCTCTTACTTCACTGAGATTGCAGATCTAGGAGAAGGATCCAGAAAACATATCTCATGGCCCTTGTGTTTCTTAAATAGGAAGGCTGTTTAAATACTGTCAACTGACTGAAGCAAAACAATACAGTCCAGGAGAGCCTGTCAGGCATAGCTCTGTCTTCCCTGGTATTTTTCAAGCATTTTTTTTTTAACTTTTGCATTTATTTCCTTCCTCTTCAAGCAGGGAAATTAAAAGCTGATGGAAATTCAAAGAATGTTTATTGAAAGGCAGAGTTTTCCACAAGACATCAAATGTTTAACATCTAACATGACTCCTCTTTGTCCAATACTTATTAAAGCCAGGATAGACTTTCTTTACTACACAGTGAAGCCAAGACTGAGAAGCCTCCAATGACAGAGGCTGCATAGAGATGGAAAAGAAGAGAGAGCGAGCTGCAGGTGAACAGCTTTGTCTGATACTGCTTCTGTGGGATCTGTAAAAGATGGATTACTGGCAGAAGAGAGAATATTTAGGAAGATGGCGATTGAAGGCAAAGCTGATTCTGACGCACTTGCAGCTGAAAACACAGTTCTGCAGAGCCCAAACATAGGGCTGGGGTAGAAATGGAAAGGAAGGTGAACAGGAAGTACTTTGGTGGGGGAAGTTATAGTGAGGAGGAAGGAACAAATGTGATCTTGGTCTGTGGAGAAAGAAAACCATTGCAAATGCTTTTTAAGATTGGACTGGGCTCTTGATCCTCTCAGGAGTAGAAGAAAAGGCAAATGTGCCATGTATGGGAAAGAGGCACATAGTGGGGAGGGAGTAGAGAAAAGTTTCTTCAGGCAGCAAGATAGGCCAAATCAAACTTCGTTTTGGGTAGAAAAGTACTCATTTTAGGAAAGGGAGAAAGTGAAGATTTGCAGAGAAAATAACTATTCGGGAACAAATTTCTTTTCTACAGGCTTTGAGTAGGGTTTTGCTGCTGAAGGGATTTTGGCAGCAAGACAGACCAGGCAGGCAGAGCTGAGTCTCTGCAGTGTGCCCCAAGCAGAGGAGCCAGACGGAGAAGAGCTCTCAGGGCCATGCACAGCACTGCTGGCAGCAGAGGTGCTGCATTACACCTGTCCGAGCTGGGCATTCCTCATGTGTGGAGTTCAAACACACTGCCATGGGAACATTATGTTCTGGTGTAGCTGATGGGCTAAGACAATATAACCTGTCTTAGCCTAAAGCCTAATACCCAGAACACTGCACCTCCACATCTTGTTCACCAGCCAACACAAACCTTACCTCTGGTACCACTCGCATGGTGGGAGGCAGCCTAAAGGGACCAGACAGAGCTAGAAGTGACAAAGGTTTCAGAAACCATAAAACCCAGTTGCAGTCAGGCAAGTAGAAAAAGAAGTACCTAATGAAACAAGAGATTATTTAAAAGAAACCAAAAAACCCTCACTACCAGTCCCCTTCCCAAACTGGTGTTTGCATTTAATAGTTACCAGTAACTGAAACAACTACTCTGCAGTAGCACCCTATAAATGAAGCTAAAAAGTAATCTCTGCTATGAGGAAACAGGTATTGCCTCTCATGCCCCACCTCCAGCTCACTTTTCTAAAGCTGTTTTTCACCACAGAGCTCTTGTGTTTTCACTCTGACGACTGACAGCAGCAGCCTGCTCTGCATCTTAGTGCTACCAATTGGCTTCACTAGATAATAATTTCCAAACCTATGTGTCTGCTTAGGCTACAGTGCCTTGTGGGTTCAATAATTCTCCTACCTCTACCAAGGGCAACATGCTTCTAAATTAATATAAACTTACCAAAATGTAATTTTATACCTGATTCATATTGTGTCTGCACTTCCTCCAAATTCAGTTTGAATAATGTTTTCTAATCTCCTACTCCATGAAACAAACTGAAGAACTTTGATATTATTTCTGTGTGACTGTGGGCTCAAAAGTAGCCATCTGTGCAACTTCAGGCTCTGCTTCTGTGCCAAGAATTGTTATTTACTTACATTTGTCCTTGGTCCTCTCTAGAGGAACATATTTGTGCAAGTGCTTTTGAGTACTTTGTTGTGTCTGTGAGACTCTCTCCACCTGTGTGATCAGTTATCACAGATAGCAAGCGGGAAGGCTTTTGAAAGAGGGACACTTGGAAACACCTGCTTTTTAGTTAAACAATCAAGTAACTTTACATCCACTTTTATTATTTTTTTTTTTTTAAATTATTTATACTGCAAAGTTTCACATCTGGCTTCAGTTCCCTCTACTTCATTTCATAGCTTTAATATGAATCTTCCTCTTTCACCTCCTATGACTGATGTCTAATTCTGCCAATTGCCCTTTTCCTTGGGGAGTATCTCACATACAGGTCACCAACAAAACAACTGTTTTTTCGTATCCAGGAAACTAAAGCAATTTTTTATTGCTTCTCCTGCTGAATTGTGTTTGGCTTTATCAAATTAAAAAAGTTAATTTTATTAATATTTCAGTATTTTCATGTCTGCGCTGACAAATTACCCTTCCAAATTGTTGAACCATCTCGCGCATTTTGGTTTGTTGCATTTGGGCCCTTCAGCTCTTTCCACGGGGTGAAGCAAGATGTGATGACTAATTACCTGTTATGGAGTGGCCCACCAGGGGCACGGAAAATAAGGGGAGACACAGATGTATTTTCTATATTTCATTCTCTGCAATGCATTTTAAGGAGTGACAGCACTTACATATGCCTTGTTAAGGAGGGGAGAGGTTTGGGCAGCAAGGCAAGAGTAGATTAAAGTTTTTGGCACCTGGTGAAGCAGGAGAGCATTTCCAGGCTACTGAGTGAGCACACAGATTGTATTGGAGAGGAAATTAGTTCAAAATGCAGACATTTAAGGTCTTTTGGCATGGGTGGCTGGACAAGGTAGTTTACACCTGCAACAGAAATATTCAGAAAGGAACAGACAGATCTTGGAAGAAATGGTGTATATAAAGATGCAGAATACCTGAGGTGCTGCGATGATGAGCTGGAAACCTTGTGTACCTTATTAGCTAGTTCTGCTTCAAACCTAGTCTGGGTCAGTCCCATCTAATCGTTTGTTCCCAAATAGTAGCTGCTGCAAACAGCTCTGGGCTTACATTTGCAGATTCTGTTGCAGGTGTAAACTACTCCATTCATAAAGCACAGCCTCAATTTTCTCTGGGTATCCAAGAGGAAATCATATGTTTGTTTTCAAGTGTTTGTTCACACTGGTCCCAAATACCTCTGCCCAAAATCCTACTCTGGGTGGGTCCATTGGGACTTTTAATTCTGACCCCCAACACCCACCTAAGGAGGGTGGCATGAGGCTGGGGCTTGGAAGGCTACAGAAGCTGATAGTCCATCGGACCAGTCAAAGTGCAGGCTTCATATATTATTTTTCATATTATTTAGAGCAGGCAGAACACTTTTAGTGCTGTACTAAGGTTCTGGAGGGTTTCTATCATTTACAGGAAAACAGTTCTTTCACCTTCCTAATGAACTGATATTTTAGCTCTGCCTCTGAGACTCCTGCATCCCTCCATTCAAAAGCTCAGCTGATTACCAGGCTGACTTACTTAGGCGGCTTAGCAAGTAGAAACTCAGCATATTATTGGCATATTCCTCAAACAACTGCCAGAGCAGGGGTTCTCTGGGCAGCACCTTCAAGTCCAGTAGCCCCCAGTTTCCTTTATAAACAAATCCACTCTTATCTCTTTTGTTTTTGCTTAAGGTCTGCCATGTCCAGATCCTTACCAAGGACCCTAAAGTACTGAAGGCGATGGTTTTTCAGCATCCTCAGTCAACAAGACTTTGATTTGATGTGCACAAAGGAATTCACATTTCTCTATCTCAGGAATAGAATTCACTCCTTGAAGAATTTTACAGTTCAACTTTAGCTGGGAAGTTAGGTGAAGTGAGAGTTTGTCAGGAGCTTTCCTATTAAACTATATAACAGAAAAAATTTTGAAGGAGATAAGCCAGTCAGACTTAATATTTTTTTTGGCAAGGAGGAAGTCCCTGTTATCCAAGAGAGTAATTCTGAAGGTGAGAGAATTAGGTTTTACTTCTTCCTGCTCCAGAAAAGGGATTTAAACTGCAGTTTGCTGCATTTGCTCCATGCAAGATGGACTCACTAAATGGTTATGTGGAAGGCAGATTTCAAAGCCTCTCTGGTCTGGGGTTTATCAATGCCTATGCACTACTCTTTATTGGAAAACCAAGAAAAACACACTATTTATCTCTAGAGAAATGATTATTTCAGTGAGATGCAAGACAGCTACTCACATCCCAACTTTGCATCCAAGTTACCTTGACCAGACTTTTTTCTTTACCCTTTTCTCCTTTTTTAAAACTTTTTCTCTGTGACCCTGGCAAAGTACATCAAATTTGTTAAGATTAGGTAAATTCAAGATGACTTCAACTTGGATGGCACACATGCCTGAGCTTTTCCAGTAGAAATCTTGTATATGATTTGGAATTTTTTATCTGAGTTCTTAACTATTTACCAATGAAAACTGATAAATAAAAATTGGTAAATAAAAAATAAAAAAATCACTGGATAACAACAGTTTTAAACTCAGCTCTCGTACAGTCCAGCAGCTTACTGAATTGTAATTACCATTCATCTGTTATTTAATTTTTCCCATTTTACATCACTAGGTTTTAGAACAAAGTGATTAATAAATTCCGGCCATCAAGGCAACATCTGGTACTCAACAGAGGGGTTTCATGTGTGATTTTTTCTACAAACAGCATATTCTCATCTTACATGACTATGTATATATATATATATATTTATATATGACTACACGATTGGAAAGTTTTCACAGGCACATAAATACTGAATTAATTGAAAAGCAGGATAATTATCAACATTGTTATTATTCACTCTAATATGACCAGCTGCAAAGAATGTACTTGTTAAGACAGGATGAAAGTACAGGTGAGAAAAAGAAGTTAGACTGTAATATAATGTGCAGCTGGTTAATAAAGGTTTTTCAGATCCCAGCAGATAAATGGCAAAACTCTACCGTATTTCATAACTGTAACTCTCAAGGTGGCTGAAATAACAGGCTACTGAGATCTACATATAATTTTTAAAAGCTATGACTGCATGACATAATTAAATTTTGTCCTTGCTGTGAAGACAATTCCCTGTAGGTAGTAAGCCTAGTTCAGTGTTTCACCATCCTAACATCCAGTGAGAGGAGACGGATTTTTTTGTGTTCTAATTTAAAACATATCTATTTTCTACATATTTATCTGTAAGCTGACAGTAAAAAGTTGTGCAAAAGGAGAATTTTATAAAAATTTTTCACTTCAGGCTCTGGATTTTGAAGGATTGTCCAGGATATAAAGACACTCAGATCGTAAGTTTTAGGATGAAACACATTTGGCTCATGACAGCTCAAGAGTCAAGGTAGCTGAAGGTAGAAATACAAAACAACAATAAAAATCACATTTTTTTTTCTTTGAATAATAGCACAAAATTGTCATTAACTTGAGAAATGAACCACTTGGTCAAAACTGCAGTTGTATTTAATAGTCTAAACACTCACCAATTGCATTTATCCTCCCAAAATAGGGAATTTTCCATATCAACACTATTTCTAAATGAAACGAAGAATAAACCATTTTTTCAGACCGTTGTTTGATTTGCATGTCTATTAAATCTCCAAGGTAAAATTGTTTACCAAAAATTGATTTAGAAGTCCAAAGCTTTCTGAATGAGTGAGACTGGGAAGACGACAAACATCAGTCTCACACCTGATGTCACCACATCAAGCATAGCCTAAAACCCAGACGACTCCTTAAGCCCCGGCATGCTGTGAAAAGCAGTATGGGGCAGCACAAGGATTTTCAAAACAGACAAAAGCACACACAAAGATTGATCCACATCAGGCCCTTCAGAAATAATTTAATTTGCTTGGAACTCTCTTCTGAAACTTGTAGTAACTGATCACTAACATGCACAGCACTGTCACAAGACGTCTTCATTTGGAACAAAACTAAACCAAACTCCTCCTTTATCAAGGATGTTGTTAGTTGTCTACTAAATAATCAATAAAAGATTTAACACCTTTTTATTTTTTATGGTTTTGTATGGCATTCTGCTTTGTATTCCTGCAGACTGCCAGACTGTGCCACCTTAGCAAAGATACCTACCACACTACTTGAAATTACTTAAATCAGGCTGCAACTCCTACAAAAGCTGAGCAGGATAAAGGAACAATGGGACAACTTTCTTTCTTTCCTCAGAAGAAGTAACCAGATGCCATGTTAATAACTGCACTGACATCAAGACTAAAATCTGCAGCTGCCTTGTCTGGATGCTGAGGTGCTTGTTTTCTCAATTTTGCAAACACGGAATTCCGCAGAATTATGTTAAACAACTTGACAAATTTGAAATTCTTGCTCTCAAAGGCCAACTATAGAAACACCATTAAGATCAAGATACAAGTACATTAAAAATCAGACATACCATTTCCTAACCTAATGATTTCTTTCACGTTAAAATCTAAAAACGTTGCTGAATCTCTCACATTTTGGGGAAATTTCCAATTATATTTTTTAAGGCAGTAAATTCAATCATCATGAATGCTCTGCCACCCTTTCCCAATTTCTACGAAGTAGAATTGTTGGCAGTGAAAACTAAAATAGAATTTGAAGCATATCCAACAGAGGACAACAAGCAGAAAAAAGTACAAGAATAGGAAAAGGACATCATTTAAGACATTTTAATAATAGATTAGTAGGGACAAAAGGGAACAATGGAAACTAACAAGATACAAACCAACCATTTATGTTCTTTGGTTTTGTTTTGCATGTGTGGATATCTAGGCAGTGTGGCACAAGACGTGCTTATGCAGGTAAAGAAGTATTTATAGTTAGCACCAAACTAAACCCTGCAACTACATCCCATGTGCAGAAGTATCATGCACAGCTGTCACGGACAGAGACCAAGTTTGAAGGCACTGCTGTCACATTTGCCATGTGCAAAGAACACATCAGCATGGATCTTGGGATCACATCCCATTTAACAGCACAGATAACTTGGCTGGATTAGCTTGAAATAAACCATGTACAATTTTATTAGAATTATCAAAATCAAGAAGAAACACTAGAACAAACTGTGTCAAAAAAAAAAAAAAGGCACTGGTCTCAAACCAGAATTAAACTCACTTGGAGATTTTAAGAACTAATTCTACTTTTGTGACCAGCTGACTATTAAAATAGACAATTTCAAGACAGAAAACACAGTATGTATAGATCTGTGCTTCTGTTATACAATTGTTGAGGTTATTCTTCAAGCAGAACTAGGAAGCTCTTAGACGGATTCTGATGAAAAGGCTGCAGCTTCTGTAACAAAATCCTTCCTTCTGTTAAAGATGGCCAATGGAGAGCAATTTATTTAAGTGTCATAGGCTATTGGTAGAGCAATGAACAAATGAATGCAGTTGCTACTGGTTATTTGCATGTCAAAGCCTCAAAGTCAAGTCTCTCAGGGAAAGCTAAAGCAGCAAGATGAGATGGAGGGAGAGCATGAAGAGGGAAGGCCCCATCCTGCCTGTGAACACACCCGTGGGGATTCACAGAGGTGGAAATGGACAAATTTCCCAGTAAACAAATCAGCAAATAGAACAAAAAGGACTGAACGTTTCAATGAACATATATGAGGGGGCAACACAACAGCAAATAAAATTAAAAGATAAATAAGAAGCAAAGAATTTCTAAATTCAGACAAAGATTCACAGGCAAATTTACATTGCTCTAAATTCCATGTGTCATCCACAGAGACAGACCTGTAGATCATTAAGGCCAGGTCTGTAGAACCTTCCATTCCATGTACCTACAAGCAGCTTAAAAAACAATCAACTAACATTGCTTTCTCCCCACTTCACAGCACAACAGCACCGATGGCAACATGCAGTCTCAAAAGTTATAATTCACCTCACTTAACACTGACTCCTCTCCTAAATTATGCAACAAAATTCACACATTCTGAGAAAAACTGCAAACTAATTAGGATCTTGAAAACTACACATGAAAAGTAAGGGAACTGAGACTAGAATACAAAGGCAATACCACACAGAAAGGACATCAAACTTCTAACCATCCCTTTCCATACTTGAAGGAGATGCAGAACCTGAAAGATGTCAAATTCAAGAGACTTTATCAGATCTTTCTCAGACAGCAGTTAGCAAGTTTGCTTCTACAGAGAATCAAGATTGACTGAACTTCTTTCTCTTTAGCATACATAATTAATGTTGATATTCAATAAAGGAGTATTTTAAAACAAGTAACATGGATTAAAACTCCTCATGTTTTTGGCCTTACACTAAGCTTGTGCTACTGGATATCAGAAATATATATCCTTTACAGAGACATGAACTGAGCACATAAGAGTTTTTTCTATCCTGTTCAGAAGCAACACCAGTCTAAGCAGGGCACTGTGAAAGGTAAACTACTTCACCCCGTTCTGGAGTTCCAAATGTTCTGAAATGGCATGTATTAAATGTAAACACCAAATGAATCCTTTCCTCTGGCCCAGTTATTTCACACCATTCTCCTTTTAATCTTCTACTCTGGAACTTAATAAGATTTATTATTGAGACTATCTCGGTAGCTAATTGCCATGGTTTAGATGAAGTGATTTTTTTAATATCTGCAGTTCTTTGTCTAAGACCAGTGCCATCCCATGTTTATTCCAGTGATACCAATGCTGAAGTTCAGCAAGTGACTGTTCTCTTTGCCAAAACCTCAGATCTAATTTCTATTCTATTCCAGAAGAATCAACTTATCATTTCAGAAGACAGCTGTGAGAGTCTTTAAAATAATTTTGAGATGTAATCTCTCCATACTGTCCCTGTTTCAAACAGCAGAAGCACCACAACTGTTGAGTTTCTGACTATTTTAAGTGCTTTAGTAACAATGGCAATCACCTTTGCAGATATTTAAAAAAAATATAAAAATTTGTAATCCTTCCTTAAAGTCAAATGATTTATTTTTCTTTGCTCTTGCTACCCCTTCTTAACGATCCCTTTTGGACCCTTCACAGTCTTATGGATAAACTAGAAGTTCTTGTATTAGTTTTATACAAAACCAGTACTGGTAGGTTTCTACTATTCTGTATTCTCTCTCTGCCATGTTGGCTTCCCATCTCAGAAACTTTTTTCAAGTGACTGTGCCACTTGTGCTTGGAAACAGAGTACATAATTTCTAGCTGTGCCTTACAGACCTACTGTTCTGTCAAAACAAGAAATAAACTTATTTGCTAAACTTCTGACTCTAGTTATCAACCAACTGAAAGAAATGTCAGACAGTCTGCTATTAAGAATAGGATGAAAAGAAGTCAGGTATACTAGATGCAATAATAAAGTTTCTAAAGTTAAACAACTAAACACAGTTCATTTTTTCTTATTTAATAAATTATATAAAAAAGTGAAACTTTTTTTTTTACACATTATTAAAAAACAGTTTCTTATCTAACTTCAGCAATAATACAAGCAATAATGAAACCGATTTAAATTTTTGGGTGGACATTCCATATCCCGTTTAAGTGGAGTCCAGTGCGCACAGCCTCACAACTACTGACGATGTTTCATTCCCAGGGTTGGTCTTCTTTTGCGTTGTTCTGGTTCCATGGATGACCTCACTGTTCATTTGGGGAAAAAACACCTCAAACCAAACAAACAAAACCCAAAACCATACTCCTTGGTTAACATTGAAAAAAATCCACAGAAACGTGGCAAGTTTTGACACCTGCTCAAATCGTTAAGTACTTTTGTATCATCATACAGATGCTCAATTATGGCCGTCATATCAACAGTAACATGGCATTTTATCTTTAGCCTTGTAGGAAAAAAAAGCGATAGCATATGCACATGCACACACAGAGTACACTTGACAAGAACACTTTTACGTGGTTTACATTTCACTTTTATTTAATCCTCAAAACTGCCCATATTGCAGGGTTTTTCTTGATGAAATATGGACTGAGCAATTAATTCTACAAAATTATGGTAAAAACTTGCTCATTTTTCTACCTTTATTGCTAAGAAACTTTACAGGTGCACAGTTTGTAAAAATAACCCTTTTAAGACTGAATGTATACACATGCTACAGGA
This sequence comes from Platyrinchus mystaceus, assembly GCA_035041135.1. NCBI lineage: Eukaryota > Metazoa > Chordata > Aves > Passeriformes > Tyrannidae > Platyrinchus > Platyrinchus mystaceus. Next base: position 55,002,814 of record JAWWLV010000144.1, read on the forward strand.
TTTTAAAAAAATGACATTAGCATAGCACCTCCAGATGGGGCAAATGCAGTGCTGAACACACAAAGAATGTTCATGAAGTTAGAACTGCTCATTTATTTTACAGCTTCTAAAGGGAAGAAATTGTTCAGTCCTAAAAGGGTTAAGTAGAAACCCTATTATACTTCTTTTTCTAACAAAGCTGCCACTCAATCCCACAGTACAGTGCTTGAAAACAAAGTCAAAAGTCTGGCACAGGAAAGTATACACATTTGTTCAGTACTCATAAACACAGCTGCTTTTGAAAGAAAGTAAATAATATGGTTAATAATTCAAGAGCATCTTAAGTTTTGAGATGAACACCTCTATGGAGTCATTTAATATACAAGTGGGTAGCTCACTTCCAATAGGTAATTTGTTTCACTTGGCATTAATATTTTGTATATGGGGAATACACCAATTTATGTCTTGAGTTCATGTCTTTTCAGGTAACCATTCCGATCTTTTAAGTCTGTGCAATGAAAAGAAGTACAGAATACCATTATTAACACAGTTGTGGGATGCCCTCAAGGCAAATAATTAGGAAAAACATCAGCAGCAGATTTTTAAAGACTATGCTAGTGTTGAATTCTGAAATGCAGTTCCAAACAACAGAAAACAAGAAAAGGCATAGCTAAATTAGAGCACTCACTTTGCTTTGTCTCCCTAAAGTTGGAACTATAACAACATTCTGAACACAGACTCAATTTCTATGTATACAGAATTAACAGTAGACTTAACAGCTAGACTTGAACAGTTATAAGAGTTTCATACTGAAACATTCTATAAGTAGTTTTATCAAAATCTTGAGATATCGTTAATATAATGAAAATTGATTAACAGCTCACAAGGCCAATATATGTAACAATATCACCCCACAGAAAAAAGTTCAGGAAGATAATATATCTGAACAACTGGACGTATTAACAACAGTAAGGACCTGGAAGACCATTTCTGTACTACAGGATAACTACTGGCAACAACAGAGCCACAAGCCCAATGGAAAAATGGGGTTTAAAATGGTCTTGTAAGCAGAACTTAATAGGCTCTTTTTTTGACCCACTTGGCTGTAGTGTGTAGAACAGCAAAAATTAGGCTAAATCTTTACAAGTCAAGGAATATTATAGCTATTGGGCAAAAATTACTGCACGTAAGGAAACTGAATATAAAAAGTATTGCATTTATATGTAAAAAATTTAAAATAATGAGTATAAAAGCACGTGTCAAGTTCTGAAAAGATATTTTAAATAGTCTTTGAAGGTTAAAAGGCTTGTTATGGTTTGCCTGCTGTGTGTATATCATGGTGTCTTGAATACCCTCTAAATCTGATATATATATATATCTATCTATATATATATCTTGTTTAATTCTCGGTCTAATTAGTGATGAAAATCTGTGGCTCTTGAACTAAGCCGTACTGTAAGATACTTATGCCCTTCTAACAAAAACACTGTGAAATGATTCCTGCCACAACACAATAAAAAAAAATTTTATAGCACATACAAAGGTAAACAGATTTGCAAGTAAATGCCAGTAAACAGTTTAAAACAGAGATAAGGCCACAATGAATTCTGCCCTTGGTCACTGGAACGGAGATGAGGTGAGGCAGCATTCACTAGTGCTCGGAACCAGCATCGCGACTGTCACGGGAACAAGTTTGTAACACACAATAGCAAACATGAAGGCCTGTGGTAGAATACAAGCACATTTTAGGAGGACAGTGGCACTGATTTTACTATTTGCTAAATATGGTTTATAACCAATCTCTTCCTTTGAATACATCCTTCTCACACACACAACAGAGCACTAAAGCAAGCAAGGAGAATGGAGCGTCAAAGTATGCAAATATGGTGCAGAGTCGATGCCTTAAAACTATGGTGGGTGTTGAAACTGGAATAAGTGGTCAGAAATAAAAACCCTATGAAAACGGTCAACAAGTAAGCTGGTAAGCAATGCACTGCTGTAGGAAGCCACAGGTTCACATTTACACAGCAGTTGTGATTTTTGCTTCAGAGTACAGAAAAGGCTGAACATGTAATGAAATTTGTATTTTGGCTTTTAAAGAGAAGATCACACTATCACAACTTGTCCTACAAGCCTATGCCTAGCTCTGTGACTACAAATGAACTACGGGGGTATACTTTCAAATACAAATGAAGCAGGCAGGTCTACAAGGAGGGACAAAACATGGAAAGTCAAAAAGAAAAAAAATTCAACAACCAACCAAGTCAAAGTGCAAATGAGCCTTGAATTTATGATGGAGAGAAGACTTGAATGTTGCACAAGCTGTTGGCAGGGAAAGGGAAACCCACAGGAAACAAAGATGGGAGGAGTTGACATTTTCATAGTGCTTTTATGATTTTCTATTTGCCCATTTCTAAGTAATAAAATTTACTTCTAGTTATTATGGTATGATCACTTCACAATGAAAGCACGTTCTCAATACAAGTGTTACATGAAATTCTGGCCTAATTTACGGAACAGTATGAAGAAAAACATGCTTGTTGTGATTCTCAAGTGATGGAGGGCATCACCTACCAATCCCATTTGTAGCACATACTTCTCATGGTACTTTAGTTACATGCCAACAAGACAGAAGACATGCTGCCAAATGAAGTTATTGGGAACATTCCACTTTTGAAATAAAACATTTAACTTACATTTAATACAAATTATATACAAGATTAGAAAAACCTGAACAGATCCTGAAACATTTTCAGATGTAATATGACTGAGCAAGGAAGAGGGGGAGTAACCCAGTAACAACCCTTCAAAAACACCAACATATGCCTGTGACATGAACAATCACTAATATGACTGCTTGAGATGCCACTTCAGGAAAAAAACTCATGTAATGTTAGAACCTCATGAATCATCACTATAAATACGTATTTTAAAAAAGAGAAACAGAAATAACTATTAACAATGACTGAAAACAGAGCACTAAAGTTAACATACATTGCATGTATTGCAGGCAAGGCAGAGGCATTTTTAAAGCTTTTGCACAGACTTCATATAATCTTAAAAAAAATATGCTGGCCTTTACAAGGTTCTACTTGCTGAAATAAAAACAATTTCAGTCCATAAAAAGTCACAAGACTTCAGTTTAAAAAAAGGAACAGTTCCAGCCACAGACCAAAAATATATATTTTTTTTTTTTTTAAAACTGGAAGAGTATGGTAATTAGATTATACAAGCATGGTCAGGCTTTGGAACCTGAATATACTTCAGAGCAAAAGCTCAGAGAAAAAAAAATATAAACTATTTGGTAACAAAAGTGTACTATATGTTGTGATACAAAAAAGGTATGGTGAAAATGTACCTTTTATACTAAAGCTTATACAAGTTCCTTGGTCCATAAAAACTATGTTGTGTTCACGTTTTCTACTTTGCTCAACATGTATCCCAGCCACATTTTTGTTTCTTGCCCACTAAAAAAAACAGCTGAAAAATAGATTTTCGATAAAGTTCTTATGTTTCGGCTGTTGGTTTGTTTGTTTGTTTTTTTGTTTTGTTTTGTTTTGTTTTTTTTATCGTGGCTTCTGTTTTTAAGATCTCACTTGCAGGTAACAAGGTTCAAATCATATCACCTAAAATGGAAAGGTGTTTTCCCATGAAACCACAAAAATTGTTCAGTTCTCTTGAATGTAGCACGTGACAGTCAGTGAAAGTCCAGACAAACAACAGTAGTTAGGAAACTACAGTTGCTGTAGATGACGTGACATTGGTTGGGTTTGTGCTGACACTTGTGTAACTTCCCTCGCTGTTTGTGTTTGTTTCACTGGAAGCCATGAGGCTCGAGTTGGCTCGCAGGATTGCTCCAGCAGCACTGCAGTGTGGCCGTGGCCCTGGTTCCGGTGTGTATGTAAAGGTAAGGCTGGTGGAGTAAATTATGCCATCGTTACGGACCAAAGTTACTGGAACCTGCACTGGCTGTCGGACCCATCTCCAACCCTCTCGAAATGCAGAAATGTCTGGAACAACACACAGCATGCTCTCTGCACATCTGGAAAACAGGAGAGTCCACTGAGCAGAATATACTTAAGTTTAAAGAAAAGAACAGACTAGTTCAACACTCATCTAGTCCACGCTCTGACCACTGCAGGGCTGACCAAAAATTAAAGCATATTATTAAGGTCCAATGCCTAAATATTGACAGGCCTGGGACATCGACCACCTTTCTAGGAAACTTGTTCCAGTGTCTAACCACCCTCTTGGTAAAGAAATGGTACCTTATGTCCTATCTAAATCTACCCTGGTGCAGCTTTGAACCATTCCCATGCATCCTGGCACACGACAGCAGGAAGCAGAGCACAGCACTCCCTCTCTCTTTCCCCTCCTCAGGGAGCTGCAGAGAGCAATGGGGTCCCCCCCAGCCTTGTTTTCTCCAAAGTGGACAAGCCCAAAGTCCTCACCCGTAACGCACAGGACACGCCTTCCAGCCCTTCACCAGCTTGGCTGCCCTTCTCTGGACACATTCCAGTATCTGGACATCCTTAAACCATCGGGCTCAGGACTGCACACAGTGCTCATGGTGAGGCTGCACCAATGCTGAATACAGCAGGACAATCACCTCTTTTGACCAGTTAGATGTGGTTTGCCCTCCCTCCCTTCTGCCAGGGCACACTGCTAACTCATACTGAGCCTGCTAGCAATCAGATCTCTTTCTTCACAGCCCCCAGGAGAACATAATCACCACAAAAGTAAGAGAAAATACTGTACCTGTACATGGTTTCAGCTTCCACATCCCCAAACCAGACACGTAAATTTGGAGTGAAGTTTTGTCCTGTAAGTTCCAACATTGCTACATCCCCACCACCATTCAACTGGAAAAAAAAAAGGAAGAAGATCCCCCCCAAATAGGTATGAATAAAAATAAACACTCCTCCATCAAGAAAAAAAACAACCCAAAACAAACAAAAGGCTCCACAACCCACCAAAACAAACAAACAAACAACTCAAAAACCAAAACACAAAAAATCAACCACCCATCAAAAAATGAACAAAACCCCCCATAAAAAAATCAACAAACCCCCCCAACAAAATAACCACGCCCCCCCCCCCCCAACAAACAAATCCCCAAATCTTCACATGCAAACAAGAACTGTAATCAGTTCAGCTGGACAAAACCGAAACATACACAACCTACACAACTATAAAGAAGTAACACATCCAAAAGGTACTGCCAATTAACTTGATACCATGAGGGAGTTTCCAAGTTTTGATAGTGGCCACTTAAGAAATAGATCTCAACAACACTTTGAAAACAGAACAAAATCTTCCAGAGAATGTGTTAGAAGAACTTCAAGTCTTTCCTTGGATGAACGCCGATTTTTTAAAATAAAGCTCTCTTTGATCTGTAATCGTCTAAGAGTCAAAACCAATTTCTAAATAATCAAAACAGAAGTGGAAGTCCTAAGGATATCACTACCACAATATTTTAAGAACCAAAAGTCTTATTGTATACAACAATATTAATATTATTCCTGTGATGGAAAGGCTCATGTATTCTGAAATGTAGGTAAGAAAAATTATTGCAACATAAAGTAATTTTTCTACTTATAAAGCCATTAAGACTGTTTTCCCACAGTATTACAAAAAGGTACCATGATGGTTAAAACAGTATGACAAAAGTGATCTAACATTAAGAGTTTATTAAAACTAACAACAAACTTACTTGAAGACTTTCTACAACAGGCACAGGCGTCACTGGAGCATGGACCGGTCCCATCCCCTCATAAAACGTATATTCAGCTTTGTCTGTGCTAATGATTGTCCAAGAAGCTCCATCATTAATCATTTCTTTATTTGGTTCTTTTGGGCATGGAGTGGCCTTAGAAAGAAAGAAAAGTTTTAAATCTGATCTGTAGACATATCTGTCAAATCATAGACCTAAAAACCAACTCAGCCAGTTAATGTCTATTCTTGAAAAAACATGTTTTCTTATGTTTTCCTCTAACAAAGTGACCAAGAGAAACAGTTACATACATTTCAGAAAAACAGAAATATTTGTGAGAACACCACAACTATCACCTATGACATTGTTACCTCTCCTTATGTTTGAGTTTTATTTCAGTCCAACTTTTTAAGTTTTAATGTTATTCAATAGCCATTATCCAAAAAACTACAGCAACAAGAAGTAGCTGCTTTAAAAT
>JAWWLV010000144.1:55024160-55062852 GCA_035041135.1 Platyrinchus mystaceus
CAGGACGTAGGTTTGTTTAGAGTGACCTTCTCTTAGATGGATGGCCTTAGGGGCTGACGAGCTCCATCTGCCCCGGGGATTCGAACCTGCGGCCTTGGCGCTTCAGTATAACAACAAACAAATGAAAAATCATTAGGTGCTAGAGTGTAAAGGATGAAGCAGCAAAAACCATGGGGTAAGGCCTGGGAAAGGCTATGCTCTCAATAACAAGACCATTATCCAGAGAGCAGGCACACTCAGTTCAGGGAAGGGAAGTATTTGATCAGAAGTTACAGGAGCTCCTTCACTAACAGCTGTAAAAGAAGATGTAGCCAGAGCATTCTCATGCTAATCAGCAGTGATAACGTTTAAACTCAGAACAGGTGTAATACAAATACACCAGTCGGGCTCACAGTCTTTAGATGAACTATGTCTTGGAATCCAAAACACTTCAGTCCTTTAAACTGCTATATGTTCACACCGTTCAGACTCTGAAGAGAGAGGTCTCAGTTAATGGTAAATATGGAAAAAAATAAAAGCACAGACCAACACACTCGTCAGGAGTAAATATCACCTGAGTCTCTACCAGTTGAATGTCTCTGAAAGATGACAGTCATCCAACAGGAAATATGAGGCATGAAGTCTTAAATTCAGCTAAAGCCCATCCCTGAGCTTCTTACCTCCTGGCTTCTTTAACTAAAAAACATTAACTTGGGGAAGTGCAAGGCTAATATGAAGAGTCAACTCAAAAAGGAAAAAAGTCTCCTTTCATTACTGTTACAGACAAGCATGAAGAATTCTCAAACTAACCTAGAAAGTCTCCATCCACATGACAACAACCTGGAATTGTGTTTCTGTGATGCCTATTTAAACCAGGCCACACTACGTGAGATCTGCACTGTCTACAGCACAGTGTTTTCAACAGAGTATTTTACCATCTACTAAGCCTCATCAAAACACTGAAAGGTAGTTATTATGCCATGCAAAGTTTATTAATGGTAAGTATTTTCCATGACCTTGCAACAAACAAGATTTAAAGACTTCCACCTCTTGTTCCAGTTTGTTTAGGTTTTTTTTTAGGTTCTGTATTTATTTGAAAGAGATGTCAAATTTAAGAAATAATTCCTTTTGTAACTTGAATTCTTAAATACAAAAATAGTACAAACTAACTTAGTCTTTAAAGAGCAAAAATTACTCAGATTATATACATGTCATAATGAAGTCCTACAGCAAACATGAAATTTCTCCATAAAATCAGCTATGAAATAGGTTTCTTCTCATAAAGAAGATGTATGCAAAACAACTCACTTCAGAAGTGGTAATGAATGCAAAAATGGTAAAAACTTTACTGGCCAGTTGCATAAAGCAACGTTAAACTAATTTTGCTCAGTCCAGAAATACGAAGAAATAAAGGGCACAATTTGCTATAAATAAAACAGAAGCAAATAAAAAAAAAACTCAAAAGAAGAAAAAAGGAATACTCTAATTCATCATTAATTTTCACTTAGTACTTTAGGGCACACTTAGATCCAAGTATTTAATAACAGGCACTTTTCTTTATGGTGATAACAACAGGACATCATGACTCATGACTGATCCTGGCAGTCTGGGAACTGGCAGAACAGTACCAGAGACTGTATACATGGTAGCTAAAACTCAAGAAAAACTAAAATACTTAAACTGAAGAAATGAAACCCTAATATGTATGGCAAGAGTTAATTGGCAGAAACTGATGCACAGGAAGTTCCACCTGAACATGAGGAAAAACTTCTTTACTGTGCAGGTGACCGTGCACTGGAACAGATTGCCCAGAGAGGTTGCGGAGTCTCCCTCATTGGAGATACTCAAGAACCATCTGGATTCAATCCTGTGCAACGTGCTCTGGAATGACTCTGCTTGAGCAGGGAGGTTGGACCAGATGGCTCACTGTGGTCCCTTCCAATGTGACCCATTAGTGTGACTCTGATTTCACACTTTCATTTCATAGCCACACCAGAACAGCAATCATTTCACCACTGTACTATTTGATAACCAACATCCAAGCATTGTGGTCATCTTTTGCCAAGCTCTGAAATTCTCGTTTGACATGCTTCCATTTTTAAAGAGGTGAATCTGAGACACCTTTCTTGAACAAATGCTGTTGTGCTGAGATAGGACACTGAATTGCACCTCAAAAAAAAAAGGTGAAAGAATGCCTAGTTCCAGTTAGCAATTGTTTCAAGCAGAGAGAAACCAATGACCAGTTTGCCAAACATTATTAGTACTTAGGTAATGTATGTGCCACAGTGACTTTACAGCACCGAGTGAAATATATACATATATTCAAGGCAACAGGAATCTATGGCAATACTATGAAATGCACATAGGCAATTTCACAAACTGTTACCAAATAACAATTTGAATCTTTGCCCTTGATGCTTCAGAACACTTATGTAAGTTTTCCAAACAGTAATGAAACTTTTAACAATCAAAATTAAATACTTTATCTTTTTATTTTCATCCCGCTTTTGATGCAATTTGTTCTCCAGAATAATGACACACAGGACAGCTTTGAAAAATGTTCCTACCCTTATGAAATGCTATGGCCTCAAGAGAACAAAGTTACAGATACACCATTTAGAAAATCACTGTCTTATCTGCAGGCACACCCCTGATTTTTGAGGAGTAATATGCTTAACTCATCTGCAGTGATAAGTTAACTATGCAACTCTTGAATGACAATACAATCTGAGAAGATAACCAGAGGTCCCTATATTGTCAGGATAAATCTTTCTGGCTATTGATAACTGACCCTTTAGCAGCAAACTCATTTACTGATAGTACAGCCTGGCACTGCAACCCCTTTGCATTTAAACACAGCAGAGAGCAAGAGGGCTGTGCAGCTATACAGCAGGTACACAGAACCTTTGTTGGCTTCCTCCTTTTTCACTGGCTTCCTACTTGAGTCACATCAAGAATTTCACGAAGATCCAAAAAGCACTTTGAGTAAACAATTCCATGGAGCTGGACACTGCTCAAAAGAAAGAACTTGAGACACTGGCTAACAGAAAAAACAGCACATACTGAAGGACAAATACTCAGGCACAGAATACTGAAGAACAGTTGAAAACACAGCCTGTATCTCTGTGATTCAGAAAGTCATCAGAAAGTGTGACTTAGATAAGTAGCAATATACTGAGAAATGTGCAGATTTCATTCTAACATTCCTGTTTATCTAACGCTGTCACATATAAGTATCTTAAACCTCTAATGTCAGAAAGCTGTAAAAACATACTGATGTAACAGGACTTACACAACAGTGGCAAAAGAAAGGTTAAAACTTCAAAACCATTAATGTCTTGAATATGTGGTCTTTTGTGTGGTGAACAAATAATAATAATACAAAGTATCTGAAAAATAACCAAATACTGCACTACTTCAGTGAAATGTAAGGTAGAAAAGCATCACTCATAATTAAATAATGTTCTATTTCATCAAAAGAGGACTAGAAACCTGCACATGAAGGACCATCCTATTTGCTTGTACTAGTCATGCAATAAACACATCACACAGTCTACAAGAGAAGACCGCACAAAAAGCACCTCTGAAATTCTTCAGGAAAACACTCCTCTACAAATCATCACTCTGGATCACCTTATTTACTCCAGACTTAAAATGCAACGTTTAAAATGAAAGCCATTTTACCTCAATGGAAAAAAAGCTTCACCCACAGATAGGGAACCTCTTGGTAGAAACGGACATCACCCGATTGAATGCCACAGGTTTGCAGCACTTGTTACATAATTAAATGATTTATGAGAAAGTGTTTTGTTTCGTGTCTCTTCAGACTACACTGCATTCTGAGGAATTCTGCAAACTATGTAGCAGACTACAGACTATAGTTTCCCTGGCTGAAGCTGTAGAGGCAATTCAGGAAAGCATAAAGACTTACCTTTTTTCATTTCCATATGATTTCTGCGCAACTTTTGCATGGAGTATTAGCACTGTTTGGTCACCTCGCTCCTTCAGGTAGTTTCGCATTGCTTCCCTAAAAATTAAAAGACAATATAAGCTTTGAAAGTTCTTCTGGTTTTGTTTATAATTAGAAGCATTGAAAGACAGTTTTGGGAAAAAAAACCCAAACCCAAACACCTGAAAAAACAAGAAGGCAATCGTTAACAGGGTCAAGATGTATTTGCTTATTGTTTAAGACAATTACACAGGAAAAAGAAGCAACTGTCTTGCATGAAACTAGCAACAGGGGTCTGTGATAATTTTCAATTACTATGTTTTCCAGAAATAAACAATGCTTGGGTCAAACTGTACCAATGCCAATCACTACACCATGTTCAAAGTCCTACTTCATAAAGTATGATGCCACAAATATTTGATTAGAACATACTTTATTAATTCAATATTTTCTTCATGAACAATTTAGTATCTCATGATATCGACAAATTGTTGAAGTTTTTTAACTAAATCAATGCAATGTTTATATACAAGCTTTCTTTTGGTTGTGAAAATACTAGGGAAAAGTTAAATTCTTCAGCTTATTGTTTCATCTTGTTTTCTAGAGAAAACCTCTACTTCCTGCATACAAGGTTAAAAAAAATTTTAAAACTTTTCTATTGTTCATCATCCCTGTAATGACAGATGTCATATAAATGCTGTAATTACCTCAAACACACCAACAGCAATTCCTCGAGAGAACTGAAAGAACAATACACCCTATCATTCTTCTGCATAATATTCCAACTGTTCATTAAGCAGCAAGCCAAATTCAACACCCTAGGGATTAGCTGTGCCGGAGTGCTGGCAGGAACACTTTTAAGTTCCTGAAGGAGTTTCTGTGGGTTGAATGCCCACCAACACACTCATTTTCAAAGTCATCAACTAGAGAAACAAATTATGAATTTATCAGGAAGTTATATGAAGAGATTAAACCCTAAACAAAGGGAATTTTTCACTTGGTTGGTTGAATTTTTTTGGTTTTGGGTATTTTTGTTGTTTTTGTTTTTGTTGGTTTTTTTTTTTTTGTGAATGGCGCCAACTGTTGAATTCCCTTTGGACAGATCTACAAAAGCAAACATTTCCAGTGGAAAAAAATGATGGAAGATAAAAGGCAGTATTTTACTGACAAGACCTTTTCCAAAAGAAATCTCTTCAAACAGTTTCATAGAGCAAAGCAAGTACATTGAGCGGGGGTCGGGTTGGACAATTAACAATCCAGCTTTGCTAACTATGTTTTGCAAATCTTGCGTTTGTCATGGCTGCATGAGACATGATTAATGTCTAGTGGTTAGTGTGCAGATTTTCTGTCTAAACAGCAGGATATAAGAGCAGACAAAAGACTTCAATTACTCTTTTAAATTTGAACACTAACTTGATCTACTTATATTTGACATTGGTAAAACTGATGTTTTATCCATGAAAGCACAGCTGGAAGAACTGTCTCAAAGCAGACAGACTTACCTATTTACAACTATTACTTAAGAATATATTTTAAAACACAAAACATAATTCACTGTGAAATTATTGTTACACACTTCATTATGACATATATTAGCTGCGTTTGTTTAAAAACTTTTAATCTGACAATTTGAACTACCCTATCAAGAGTACTGTCATACTACATTAAGAACATCTGTCATACTAAGAACTTTTGACTTGAATACTACTAAAATAAAACCAAAACAAACACTCAAACCCAGCAATCCACACAGAAAACCACTAGGTGCTATCTAACCTTTATTTAGCATTTTATGAGGATGAAATTTTGTCTTTTCTACTGGTCTGTTGCTACAGCGGACTTGAACAATCCAAGCTCCTGGGAGAACTAGGGGTGTTCCCCTCAAACCCCTCATACTGATAAAGAGAACACATAACCATTACAATTCTTACACATTATTTTTCATTATTAAATCTTAAAACTCTTCATGAGCTACTTTCATAGCTTACATCTAAAACCAACTATCACAGTATGAACAAAGTGTTATTCTGCCGGAGCTTGCACAACAATAAAAAGATTATTAGCCAAACCAGACTAGAGTCTTTACACAGAAAAACCCACAATAATTTTCCAATCATTGAACTAAATGCTTTTAAGGGTTTAGAGACACATTTTACAGCATTACATAAATCAGTCTTAAAAATCTGTGTGATGGTTTGTTTCACTTCAGCAGGAAAAAAATCAGGTTGCTTGTTTCCAGCCTCTATCAGCACAGAAAGGCCTTACAAGCTGCTGCTTTGAAGGATGGTGAGTACTTCCCAGATGCCTTCCCTGCACTCACAGGAAAGAGTACCTAGCACACCTAGTACCTAAAATCCTGCATGTGGAATTTACAGTAAAAAACCATAGTAAAAAGTTAAAAGACCTTTCACTCGACAGTCATTATTTTTGTTGCCTTTTTTATATCACAGAAGATAAATCCTATGAGCAACTTCAGGGTGATATTAACAAGTGTTACTACTAAAGATGGAAAGCAGCTCATTCCTTAAAACAGTATCTTCAAATATCCCTGAAGACTGGCAGGCCAACAGGAGACAGCCATGTTTCTTCAAACTTTAGGTCAGTACAGATCAATTTTTCATTAAAATGAAGTTGAATGATGACACAAGCTAACCTGAAACTTATCCAGAAATGCAATGAGACAGATATTCGTAAAACAAAACGTAAATGCTCCCTGTCCCAAGTGCTAACATAAGGCATCATTTCATTCAAAACAGAGGTTAAGTCAGAGTGACAAGGGGCTTCCTCTATTACTACAAAAAACTACAAAACAAATGGCATATCTTTTTTGCTTTCAAGCAAACCATGGATTTTAAAGCCTGTAGCTATTTATAATGGGCTTAGTTTGTGGCATAGAATAATAATAAATATTTGCATAGACTGTGTTACAGCAGTTTGAAAAAAAAGGTGACTACTTAACAGCTTCTGGTGTAAATACTTTCAAGGCAGACCAGGAGCAAATCAGGCACTGAGCTCCAGTCACTTTAAGCAGTTTTCAGAATGGATTGACTGGATAGTACTATTTGATACTCTCTCTGACTGTTTGAGTTTCACCAAAAATTGGTTTAGATCACTCCTAGATAGCACTGTGCTCAATTCTGGAAGCAAAAAGTGTTACTTTACGTGACCTCAGAAGGCACTTTTAACCAAGAAACAAAATCAGCTCATTCCAAGTGATTTAAAACTAAGCAGATTCACATCCTACTGAATAATCTACAATAACTGATGTAAAGCCAACACCATTTCTAAAAATGTCTTTTGAGTTTCATATTAAAAACAAGCCACTCTGTTCGAAATTGTATTTCTGGTTAATGATTGCATATATAATAGAAAAGCTTTGATATTTTTAATTCTTGGATTAGCAAACCACAAATTTTTAACTTAGAAATTCTTCTGAGAATGAAAAGGATAACTTCAGAAAATGGCTAAATACAGAGTTTCTTTAACGCTTACCTGGTGAGCCGTTTCGGTTGAGGTCGCTCTCCAAATTTCCTGAAAAAGGAAGAAATCACTGATTTAAACCAAAAGGATTTAGTCATAATTTTACAGTGAGATACAATCCCAATTTTACAATTTTTGAAATTGTAGTGGAATTTGGCATCTTTTCTTTGCAATTTCCTAGATAGATCACTATCAAAATATCAACCACCTCCTCACAACAGCTTTTCCTACAACAGCAGAGGGTTTTATTTGGAACACTACATAATTTTCTTTGCTAATTCACATTTTCCCTCAGAATTGCTTTTGAAAAGTTCAGATACCACAGGAACATAAAAAAACAGGAAATCGTTGCCACAGAATTGACCAGAAATGCCAACAACAAGCAGTTATTATCAACATACAGAAATTAACAGACATATCTCTGAGTCGACAAATCACACTGAATGTTTCCTATCAGGGCAATTTCACAAAAGTCTGTTTTTCCTTCATGACTTCTTACAATAAGGATGACAATGTATTCCATAAATACCAGTACAGAATTATAGGAAAATCTATTTCCTATGAAATTCATTCCTATGGAATGCAGCTAAGCTTGATCCATAAATAGCCTGCTATACACTCAACGTTTTTAAGCCATGAAGTGTTTTGAGACAGCTGTACTTCCTTCAGTGCTTTAAAACCGTTCATGAGAGAGAAAACACTCTTTATAGCAGGTTAAGACTTTTCACAAATGTCTTTATTTATATAAGACACCAAATTTACACACTGCAGAAACATGTTTATTATCAAAACCATCCTTAGATTAAGCCAAGATGGTTAAGTAAAAGATCTGAAAAAAAAGAAGACTGTACCCAGTACCGTACATCTGCTCAACCTGTTAAGGAAGTATAACCAAAAGCTAAAATGATGACAAAGAGAGGAAACAGAAGATAATACAAAAACCCACAAAGCAAAAACAAAGCAAAACAATAAGGCAGGCTTATCTTAACACCTTTCTACCTAAAAATAAACTGAGAACTAAGAGGCTGTGCTTTTGGTGCCAGTGTTCATAAATATCTCTATGATTTGCCAAACTGTTTTTTAAGCGGGATTATCTTTCCCTTTATGCTCCTTGGATAGGGAAAAGAATCATCTCCTACTATTTCCCTACAACAGTGTTGGAGGCTCCGTGGGACAACAAGAACTTGATCATTAAGTAACGTGAAAGGAAATTCCCCCGTCCGTGCAGTGGATTTGTCCTGGACTCTACAGGAACTGACGGTGGAATGATTTCATACATTCCAATTTAATTTCAGTAGTTCTAGAAATATACAAATGTATAATTACATAACTATTACCATTTATATAGTTGAGCAAAATCGCACTCTCCTGAAAGGACAGTGGTAACATTCAGAAAATTTTAAAGTTATTTTTCAAGACTTAAGAAATTAGTTTTCCAAAGTACTGGCAGTCCACTCTACACAGAGGAACTGAATAAACAACATGAAGCCAAATTATTTTTTTTCAGCTTAAACAATGAAATAAAAATTTATTTTTCCAACCAGACAGAAGTTCCTTTCATGTTTTACTTTGTTGTTGTTTTTATGTATTTTAAATTTTGAGGTGTACTAGACACAAATTTCATTTATATTTTTCTCTGTGGTATGTATTACTGCACTGTCATATTTGTAATGCAGAAAAGTAACTAGAAACCCCAAACAGCTTTGCAGTTTGGCAGTGAGGAAGTTACATCCAAAGCCTTTCTGCTTCTAACACTTATCTCTTCAGGATATGCCTAGCTTCATCTCCTGAGCACACCCTGTGCCTCAGATTTTCCCTGGATAACAGTGGGAGTAGGTGTGTGTATCCCACCTCCCCAGTACCATCTGTGTAGTTACAGTTTTCCCCTGAAGACCAAGGATCATTCTGTCTGGCAGAGGTTCGACTGTGACTCACTGACTAGACAACAGATTACCTTTAAGCAATACTCTACAGACAAACAACCCTATGGATTAGGTCCCTGCTTTTGAGCAGAACTACAGTCTTTGTTTCAATCCCTCTGTGCACTTCAATTCACCAAGAAAAAACACCGAGTTACTTATTTTGAAGCAAGGAAGGCACTGTGCACACCACACTTCCTTGTACTGTGGCCAACAGATCCAACCCAAGATGAAGACCCAAGTACATCAGAAACTGCATTAACACCAAAAAACCCTTACAGACAAAAACCTTACACGGCCCTAAGGCAACACGTACCTTTGCAGAACTCTTGAGCACAGGGGATACATTCCCCTTGCACATATGCTTATTATTGAAAAGAGTTATATTAACAAAGCATCTACACAACACAGTTGCACTTACGTAGAGAAATAAACTTCATCTTCTTCCTTGGTCAAATTCTGAATATACAGCACAGGAGAGAAGTACCAAAATCCCCATTCTTCAGAGACAGAGCTAAGGCACTGAGTCACTCTGGAGATGCACAGGGTAAACTCTGATCTGATGCTCAGTGCAGTACCTTTCTAAATCACACACCAGCTTTCCCTATTCTCCTCCAGCCGAAATAAAGTTAATAACGTCACTGCAATCAACTTGTGAACACATATAAATGCTACCCTTAGCAACATGAACCTTCCAAAGAGATGATTTAAAGTAAATTGGGTAGATCCTTTCATTATTCTTTCAACATACATTAGAGGGAGAGGTAGAATAGGAGGACACTGCATCTTGATATTTACTTTAAGTCCCATTTTTAACTGTTTCTAAATTGAATTCAGCTATTTTTCCTCAATAATGTTATCGTGACAGATGGTTATGTACCCCAGCTATGGTGTCAATGAACAGCACTTTCCTCTACCATCTCAAGATTCTTTCAAAGATCCCATAAATATTCACCTCCCTAATTAAACAGCAACAGCCAAAGAAGTTAGAGTTCAGGATACCACAGAAGTCAGTATGGATAATCAATAGTTTTCATATGCAACTGGCTAAAACTCCAGCCTTCAGTGAGAGTGAGAGCATGAGATAAAAGTGCCAGACTGATGCAATGACATAACAGCCTAATAAAAAGTATGCAAAATGTGAAAAGGAGATGGTTATTCTCTCTGTCTCACAAACACAGGAAATGGGAAATATTTCTAATATCTGAAAATTTAATTTCAGAATATTTTTTTTCTCCTTGCTCTACAAATATTGCTAAAACTAAGTTGTGAAACATATTGCTAGAGTATATTGTGGAGGCTGAAAGCAGAAGTGGACTTACAAGTCTGCTACAGAACTCCATTAAGTATAATGACCTATTTTACAACCCTGTTCTCAGGAAAACCTAAACCATGTTCTACCAGCAGCAAAAATCTATCACAAGATAAAAAAACCAAACCAGTCTATATTTACCCTCTCTTTCATATTCTTTCCTTATTCATCCATTACTGATGACTTAGCAGGCAGAGTCCAGCATGCATACTCCTATGATGCATACTGCATCCAGGATGTCAGATTTTCAGTCACACTACAAAACTCAGATATACAAACTAGGCACAAAAATTGAAAAAAAAAAAAAAAAAGTATCACATGCATTTTATTTAATGGTTTATCTGGTTCACTCTTTCCATATGTTCATAAACTGATGTAGAGATGTGTACTGACAACACAACCTGAAGGACAGAAACCATCCTCAACTACTACACAGAAGAAAAGACTAAGAGGCTTTTTAATTTGTCTGGTGTTAAGACACATGAAAGTGCAAGAAACGCATCACAGGTATGATTTTGTACTAAATGACAGACATTGCACAAGCTGTGATTGTTGCTATTTCAAACTTTCATATTTGACTGGCATGTTGAAAAAAGAGCCAGTTCAGACATTCCAAGGTTACCTGTCAGAGATGACACAGACTGCAACACTTTTCTTGCGTAGGTTTTCACTGGCTTTCACTGTTACGGAATTTCTTTTTATACTGCATATTTCTATTTCTCTTTTCTTTACATCTTGAAAAGATTGATGGATAACAAAAACGTGCACAGGAGGAAATTAAAAATATATCATAGTTCTATTCCTACAGTGGTTATTAGACAAGATAAATACATATCATTTGAAATCCTAATTACAAGTTATGTATCATTAAACCCAAATGCTCACCAAGTTTCTTTCCTTTCCTGTTCTTTTTTTTTATTTTACTATCCAACACTAACTGCTGTTTCAGGTGTCCTCTATGGGGATTCTGGACATACAGTCAAGTTGCTGTTTCATTCACATCAGTTCAAGCTGTATTTTATTAGTATTTCCTAAGACCCTGCACTGGAAATATGAGCGCGAGCATCAGTCACACCATAACCACTTGCTGTTGCAGCAAGTTATGCTTGTCCTAATAATTCTTTTCCCAGTCCCATATTTTCTCCAATCACTAGTTAGTATTCTATTATTTCATGTACTTTGTCTTCTGATGCTTTGCATCAATTAATTTCACTTCCACATTTCTGCACTGTAGGCATAGCTTTTCTCCCACATCACGTCCCAAATCAGTCCACTTTTCAAGTCCATTTTGCATTTAGCAAGTCCCAGTTCGACATTTAAACCTCTTTTCCTCATT
Organism: Platyrinchus mystaceus; assembly: GCA_035041135.1. Classification (NCBI taxonomy): domain Eukaryota; kingdom Metazoa; phylum Chordata; class Aves; order Passeriformes; family Tyrannidae; genus Platyrinchus; species Platyrinchus mystaceus. Next base: position 55,036,136 of record JAWWLV010000144.1, read on the forward strand.
CACAAAATGGAAGTGAACATATTCTTTTTCTTTTTACCTCTTTATTGCCCTTTCAAGTAACTCTGGAAATGAACAAGTGCACTACCATTAATCTTCTAAGTACAGTAGCTAGTTTTACTTGAACTTTTAATATTTTCAGGTTAGGTAAACACATGGCAAGATACAAATTTCAAATGTTTACGGACAATAACAGAATGTCAAATCCTTGGAATTTCTAGCTCAGCTACAACATGTACTATACTATAATTTTCTATGGCTGCAGGAGGATGAATTTTCACTGTTTCCATCATCTACACAAAGGAGCACAAAGAAATCTATCAGTAGTTATATGCCTCTACTACAAGTACCAAACTTATTTTCTGGAGATAACTATTCTGGCTGAATTTTGTACAACAGTTCTATGTGTCAAGTCAATTTTGAATGGAAAAATTAATAAATGAAAAGTAAGCACAACAGTTTTGTCATCTGCAAGAAAAAAATTATGAAAAAAAATCTCTATAGAAATCACATGCTATCCCATCCTCAACTCTGACTGCAGTGGTCACCGAACAGCTCTAGCATCCTCCTGCCTGGAATATGAACTTTAAATTTTTCCGGTATTGGTCTTCAGCCAACAACATCCTTTTTACACTCCCTGAGAAAGTCCATTCACCTTTACTTACCGAGCACAGAAGCCTTGAAAAAAATATTTCCACAACATTCAAATAGAGACAAACTTCAGCAATTAGAAATTCTATCTTCACTTGGCTTACACACTGACACATTTTGGCATCTAGTAGGAATAGCATGGATCTTTTTGTAAATAATGCTCTCCAGAGAAGCAAAAGGCAAAAGGGAGTTGTCAAATTTGACTACAGCAGGAACAACAGCTGAGCTGAAAGTGAGCGTATTGGAGAGGCCAACATGGGGGGAGTAGCAGAAACAGTGTGCACTAAGAATGGGAAGACATAAGAGCTGCTAAGTAAAAAAAATGAACCTGAGAACACTATGGGCAATGGGGTACCAGAAAAGCCTGTGGCAAGGCAAAACATTCAGCTTTCACAACACAATATACAAAGACTGGTAAAAATACACTACAGTTACTGTTTTCTGTGTCGACTTTCTTGTGGCAGAAGTTTTCCTGGTGTCTTAACATTAAAAATAAAAGCAAATACTTGCCTTACCCTGAGGAATGCAAAGATTTATTATACAAAAACAGGCTGCCCAGAAAGCTGGTAGATGCCCCATCCCTGGAAACATTCAAGGTCCAGTTTGACAGGGCTCTGAACAACCTCATCTAACTGAAGATGTTCTTGCTCACTGCAGGAGATTTGGACTAGATGACCTTTAAAGCTTCCATTCAAAACACACTATGCTATGATTCTGTTTTACAATTATAGGAGATATCCATGTATTGAGATCTATTTTCTTTTTGACTTACATGACTGTGAAGAGATCAGGTGGTGCTTAACTGCCCAGTAGGCAACTAAACACCACTCAGAGGCTTATTGCCTTGCTTCCACACGATTGAAGAGAAAAGCATGAATAAAGAGCAAGAAAACTTGTAGGTTGAGATAATAAAATTGTTTAACAAACCAATGAGAATGGAAGAAGAAAGAAACAATGAGCCAAACAGTCACCACCTCCCATGAACAGTTCGATAACCAGCCAGTTCCTAAACAAAAGCTGGGTAACCTCTCTTAAACCTCCCTCCTCTCCAGTTTATTGCTGAGCATGACATTATAAGGCAAGGAATATCTCTTGGTTATTATGGGTCCTCTGCCTGGTTGTGTCCCCTCCCAATATCTTGTACACCCCTCAGTCACTGTGGGGGGAAGGACACAGGGCAGAGTGAGAAAGAGAGAAGGCCTTGACGCTGTGCAAACAGGTTCAGCAAGAGCTAAAATATCAGTGTGTTATCAACACTGTTCTGGTCACAAAGAACACAGCATCATACCAGCTGCTATGAAGAAAATTAACTCCATCCCAGCCAGATGCTGTAAAACCAAAAAAGAAAAATGGATGCTTTCTGCACGGGCAACAAGTTTCACCCCCAAATGTCTGACTGCCAGACCATTTCCACCCAGACATACACACTTGCTGGTGGCTTTTGACTATCTAGCAAAGGCCTAACATCATTCCCTAGCAGTGAAATCAATTCTCTATTAGTCCTGTTATATCATAGCATGTCATAGTATTTGCTGCAGAACATATTAGAAGAACTCTTTAATAAGCTACAAGAGATGACTGTAATACTTCATTATGGATTTTGGAAACAATCCCCAGACAAGTGTCACAAGGAAACTTCCCTGGAAGGAAGTTACTGCTCAGTTCAATGGTTTCAGTTCCGTCTCCTGTCGCACAAATGTCTCAACACTGTCACAAATAAGATATGGCAATCACTAAACCAGGGCAGTGTAAGACCCAGACTCATGGAGTAGTAAGTCCCACTTGCCTTAAATAAAGCTGTCGAATAAACAGATCCTCTATCCTCTGCCCATTTCCAGCCTCGGTTTGCTTAGCCCAGACAAATTAGTGAAGAACTGAAGAAGCACTGAGGAAAGTTCATACTCATGGACATCAAATATGCTTAAAATTATCCAAGCTAGGATATGCAACAGTGCCCACGTACAAGACACACTGAATAGTTCTCAGAAGCAATCCCTTAATTTGCCATTTGTTAGAAATGTTTCATTCAGATTAAACAGCACACTACAACCTACATGGTAAGACTCAGCTACCCCACATCTGACTTGTTTTAGTTTTGCAGATTTCTACATTTAGGATAAAACGTTACACCAACAAAAGCAAAGCAGCAGATGTACATTTTAAAACACAGGATTTTTCTGTTAATGAAGGTAGATTTTCTGTGCGCAGATTTTGACAAAGACAAGATGCGTATACTGAAAATATTTCTGTGCATTCACCTACAACCATAGTCTAATTACAAACATTTTAGAGCACAACTCCCATGGGAAAAGATCATCTGTCAGTAGGAAACGTGGTGGTTTCATAGACCCAAAGAGAATTCCTATATATTCAAAAAGTTGACCATTTATGATCCAGCACGAGCTGGCATATAAGACCACCACAAAATTTCATACAGTGGTTTTGATTTACATCACTTCTAATACGTTTGTTGTTGGAGATAACTGATGCGTTTGATTTCTATAAGTGTACCTTATTCTGCAGCGATATCCTTTATTTTTTAAATGAAGCTGAAAATAGTGCACTGCTATGAACTGTCAATAGCAAAAACGGACAGCTTAAAACAGTGATGTCCTACAGATTTAACACATGATTAAAAAAAATAAAAATCAAAGCACCTAAAGGACACAATTTCTAAGAGATTAATGCAAAAGACATAATTGCATATATGAATTCAGTCAACACGGAAGTAATCAAGCAATTACTTATGCTCAAACAGAACATTTCACATTTATCTTTTCCAGTGATGAAGCTATTAAATAAATGAACCATATAAATGGCTAAAACAAAGGCTTCAGAAGGAAAATTTTATCTTCTCCAAAACAAAAATGGGCTCAATATCCACAAGTCTGATCATTATGGGAAACAGAAACAGTTTTACTACCAGTAACATTCAGTGCTAAACAAACATCACACTGGAAACACAAACCAAAAGAACTAAAATAAACAAGCTTATATTTTCAGAAGAAAGGACAAGCGATGAAGCAGTTCTTCTCTCAGCCACTTTATACTCCACAGCCTGCAATTCCACACAACCTTCATTCTTCACGAAGTTCTGAGCACATTTACTTTTCTCAGTCTACCCCTCTTCCATGTCCCACAAGATTTTGGGTTTTTTGTAGGTTGTTGTAACTTAATGCCATACATAATGACCCAGTCTACCCTGTGCCCCTATTTACTGTGGCTTTATCTGTGTAGCATCATAGAGTAAGCAGTTTTTAAATCCCTAGACTACGCATATCCTAAACATTTTATGTTCTTGTTCTTTCTACAGTATCACACACCTGCGACACAGAAACTGCTGAAGAAATGACACCTGTCTCCCCTGTTGTCCCCTGAGGACACAACTGTGTTCATAAGCGCGATCCTTCCAATGCTGATGAAGTCACCAAACAGACTGACAGTTTCCAGCTCAGCCGTCACCCGCAGGCTGGTTCATCCCCCAGGACGAACACACGCACTAACAGAGTCACATGTAGCCACCCAATCGCTCTCACTTTTGTCTGCCAGCAGCACTTAGGCCCTGCTTCTCATTAGGGTGCCTACTGTAATAAATATTGTCATAAAGACTTTATCCTGAAGATCAGGAGTTGAACCAAAGGCTAACTCATTTTTAAAAATAAATACAGTTTTCACATTCACATACAAAGAATCAACCTTGACCAACAGGCTTTGAAATATACTGGCACAATGTACCCTCTTTCTTATCTGTCCAACAAAAGGAGATAAAATTAATTAAAACCTCACCAATCAAGAATGTCTAAGGGACATGAACAGTGTTAGCACTTCTCCTACTCCTAAAGTCCCTTTCTCCTCTGTAAAGAGCAAATGATGGGTGGTCCAACTGCACTCTGGCTCTTTGGAAGTAGGGGGCACAGCAGCCCCTGAAATCACAAAACCAGAAAGTTTTTGATCAATACACAAAACATTTCCCCTCTTCAACGAAAAGGAACACCAAAAAAGACCCACCTGCTCCAGGGTGAATGCCAGCAACCACGCACTATCATATCTTTGTACTGCATGATTCTGTACTGCTCCCGACTACACCTAAAGGATTTAAGTCCTCCAACACAGAGAACATATTATGTGTTTGAAATAAGTCTTCTGCTTTACAGCACTGTATACAATTTTGGCACGATATCAAAAAATACTGACAAAAATACAACAGAAAAAGCTCTGCTTCATTTAGTCACGCCCTCTCATTGCAAGTCACTGGCTCAATTAGAAACTCCCTCTCCCTTTTCTGATCCGCTTTCATCCTCCCACGTTGCTTTCATTATTGTCTTCTCTCTTTTCCAATCCCTATAAAATCAGAGAACCACAACTGAAATTTAAATACAGCTTGCTCTATATCAGTAAACAGGCTCAGTTCCAAAAAACTTACAGAAAGTAAAAAAATTCACTTCTTTATAGCAGTCTACCTACATTTGGAAAAAACCTTCAAGCAGTCATCACTATGCCTGTATATGACTCTGAAAGTCAAAGGTCTGGTCCAAACAGGACATAATTTTAATTCAGACAGAATTCACACAGCTCTGCCACACTGAGGCAAGAAAGTCAGTAATGACAGCTTATTTAATGAGAAAGTGCCTAAACATACATCTGGAGGTGTGTTTTCCCTGCCTTTGCTTTCAGCTGTAGGCACCTGCAGCAAGAAGCTAGTAGTCCAAAGGTCCCAAGTATACTAAAGAACTTAGATACTATTAACTCAAAGGATACCACTAAAGTGTTGGAGTGGTGTAGAATGTGAGAAACAAACAAAAGATTACTCAATTTATTAATATTCCTTCATATTCACATGCTATTATTTCTTTTTAATACCAATAACATTGGCTCAAATGTTCAGTGGAAACTGCAGATTTGCACATGCTTACCTTAGCAACGGACTTATCCGCTCTGAAAGTCAGCATACCAACAGAATCTCAGTCCCTAAAACACAGTATAATTTGGCTCAGCTATTGCAACTACACAGGGAATGCACTCATTAGTTTTACCTTCATCCCCTCAAACAAAAAAAAGAGTGGATAATCGGAAAAAGGAAAGCACCTGCACACAGTTCACAAAATGGACCACTAAAGTAATGGTGATACATAAAACCCGCCTCGAGCATGCCACACTTGCACTCACAACATCTCACAGTCACAGCTTTCACTGACAACTACTTTGCTCAGCTTAGGATTATTGGGATTCTTCTTGTCCATCTAATACAGCAAATTTTCCCCTGGATCTCATCTTGCACATCACCTCTGAATACACATTTCACAAGCAAACTTGACTTTTATTTCCTAAGAAAGCGATTCTATGTCCCCTGCTAAACCATAATTTCAGTATCAGTGAGCCCTCAAAAAACAAGCAGCTGCCTTTTAAGACATTAAATTTCTAAGCCTGGTAAGAACAGAGCTATTGAATACTAAAGCAGTGCTATTTACAGTTACTATCTGCCCATAATTGCAAATAAGATTTAGTCTGAAGAAAAATTTTTTTTTAGTTGCATGAGGAAACAACTTTAATAAATGTATAGACTATCATCCCTGTTGCCCGATTACTTGAAAAAAGTCACAAATTAGACACAAGAGGAGACTTTTTCAACCACTTTCTTACCGATACAGGAGCCCCACACTATACTATAGTACCCAAGGATTTGCTCAACCTTCATTTCAATGACTAAATGTCTGCAGTGTTCAAAGAACAGTCTCCCCTCTGTATATTGAATTAACTGGAAGATAAGTATTCATCTTCTGTGCAGAAGGCAACTTTAAAAAAAACGAATAAAAAAGAAGAACAAAAACTTAAGGCTCATGGTTGTCTTTGAATTGCCATCATTCACTCTAATGCCAAAAATACATAACAGAAGGAAACTGTGAATGATTTTGCAAGGAAGTGGTGAAGAACCATACCGAACTTGCAAAGGCAGAAGATTCCCAAAAATCCAGACTAACCTCACTAACCATACAGGTATTCCTTTGGAACACCTCTTAAAGAGATAACAGGTTCTTGACAGAGACAGTTAAGGTCAGCTTCAAAATTTCTAATGACTGCTCTATTAAAGTACTAGGATAATCACTTTTCCATGTACTCTATACATTCAAAAACAAAGGAGGTTCATTACTACAGTATCTGCTTTCTCTGAGCAGAAAAACAAGGAGAACAGACTAATCTGTCTCTAAGGGGCTTACTGTCCCTGCTGCAAGCTCCTCAACCAGCTTCCCCTGCATCACCTGCAGGGCTCAGACCTTCAGAGGGGGCTAACTCAGCCCATCAATCTGTCACACCACTAATACACTGGGAAGCAGGAGACAGGGAAACAGTGGTGTTGGTTGCAGAAAGCTGTTTGGTCACCTCAGCAAATTCAACTTTAACAGAAGCCAAAACAGATTACAGAGAAAGAGCAGCTAAGCAAGCTGTAACTCTCATGGGAAAATAACTATAATGTAAGAAAACATACAGAAGAATTCTGTAAGGAAAATGACTTGCAAAAAGCAACTCTAAGAGATCCAGAGATCCTTAATCAAAGTTTAGCTTAGGAGAGTTATAAGACTCTCACTCCAAACGCAGTCAGAACTTAATGTAAAAGGACAGCTAAGTAAACTAACTTCTCTAAGGTTTAAGCAGACCAACTCTGACAAGTCTTGAAGTGACAGTTTAAGTCGCCACTGCCTCAAATGCCTTTCCCACCTCTCTGCTAGGTCAAGGCAAGCAAGTTGGACTGTGGCTTCACAGGCAACCGAGCTGATTTGTCACCACCAAGACAGGTCTTGCCTGCCAGCTTCCCCCTGGCAAAACTGACCTACCCTCACACACCAAAATCCAGCACTTATCAGACCTTTCTACAGATAAATTCCAATCACAAACCCACTGAGGGCCAGCACCACCACAGTGCAATCGAAAGGCACACTCAGAGGAGAAAATGACCCCCCACTTCAGTAGCAGGGCATTATTAGACACGTGGTGCACCCATAGCTGCAGTCTAGACCCACTTCATTGTATTTTAAATAATGTAAATAAATAAATAAATGCCAACACTCCTTTCACTGGTCTTGTTTTAGGAACTGTAAGATCCACATTCTCAACACCAGTACACGCAGTGCTTAGCCCTCCAAAGCAAAAGTTTCAGGAGCCATTTTTAAGTATCTTTACTGTATTTTTACACTTCTAAAAAACACCTTTAAGAAATGGGCACAATTCCCTATCATCTCCTTCATCCAGCAACTCAGTCATTTCAGTCAACTTTTTTTACAGAATTTTCTTTTTTTTTTTTTTAACACAGTATTATTACAGTCTTGTACCTCTCCTTTCATTCCCCTTCTTCCTTCAACTTCTATACCGTGAGCCTTCAAAGTGTAATATGGAAGCAGCTCCTTATATTCTTTAAAAGGAAACTGCCAGAGTTCTATAAGCTTACTTCTATGAACTACATCTCATCCACTGATTCTAGATTTGTAAAACAGTTCAAATATTGTATCAGTAGGTAAGCAGAGAATAGAGTATCAGCTCCCAAGCAGGTTTCCATGCAAACAGTAATTTCCAAACTGGCAAATAAAATTAATCTCTTCAGTAGGTTAAAATGATGACCCAGAACCTGTGCATACATATACTTTTTAACAAAGCTCTATTTGGCACCAACCTGTTTTACACAATTATAGGGTTTCCTAGATATCAGATGTTTTCTTATTTCATCACCCAGGAATTATGTGGTTACACCAACATTAACTGGGCACAGTTGCAAAATGAGCTGTCAGTATCCTAGAATTAATCAATCTCAAGTATATTGTTTCGTAATTAAGCTTATGAATACATCATCCCATGAATACAAAAACAGCAGCAATAAACACGTCTCAGAAAAGAGGGAGAATTAGAAGGCTCTTTTTCAACTTTCTAGGACAGCTAAATCAGTTGGAGGCCATTCTTCACTGTTAATCTTTTCACTGTGGTTATGCTGAAGGTCTCTAATTGGGAAGCATTTTATATAAGCAAATTATTCTTAAACTACTAAAGTCACATAACTAGACAGCAAAATCAGGTGCTATTCCATCTGCAGTTTACAAACATGTGTTTTAATAAAAACATAATTGTTTTGGAAGATTTAAAAGCTGTGGGGTTTTTGTCGTTGTTGAATTAATTCACAGTTAAGTTCTTTCTGTGTTTCTACGATATTAATTTATACTGCAGCTACAGTCCCTGCAATGATTAATAAAGCATTCTAACATAGGAAAGACAGAAATTCAGATTCCCATTTAACAAATACTTGAAGGAGAAAGAAAAAAATAGGGTAAGTACAACAAGTATATTTCTGTTTGAACAATATAAGCCAGCGGCTTCTTTTAATTATTGCTATTTTCAGTTCCAAAACTTAAATATTTAGAAACCATTTGCTAGAGAAATATAATCTCCACAATGCTTATCATCAAATATGATAACACTTTCAATAACTGTTATGGTAAGTGGGTCAATGATCCCTGAACAAGATAATTAAATGGACACTCCAAAATTAAACTTTTACTCCTCCTTATCACAGTACATTTACAATAACCATACGAAAAGATTAGATTACATGGCTGGAATGTTAGCAGGCTAACACCTTATCATACTTTCTTCTGGTATTATAATATTACAATTCTCTTACATAGTTACACATGCTCCTATTGTGCCTCAACAACTTTTATGCAGCATTTTTCATTAGAAAAAAAATCTGAAGAGCGCAAATGCAAAGCAGTTATTATTGTCCATTTTTTTAAATGGAAATTGTGTGAATCATACTTAATTCAAGTAGGCTTGCTTTTCAGGTTTGTCAAGTTTGAACTCCACACAGATGCAAATTACTGGTAAAACTTCTCCCTGCATCTTAATGAGGTACACTATAAACCATGAAGCCAACTTGAAAACAGGAATGTTTCTGAGACAAATTTTACTTGACTTAGGAGTTCTAAGCATTCAAGGAATGAGTATTTTAAGAGAAAATTTGACCCAAGAGCACTTAACTTCTGCATGATCTTGAACCTGTGACTGCTACAACTCCAGTTTCCCAGAATAACGCCTGTGCTGGCACAAATTTTTTGCAAGGGTTTTGCAGCACGATAAGCTGCCTAAGCAGTGCTGCAAAGACTCCCAACTGCTGAGCTCTGAACCCAACCTCTTTTCAAAACATTGCCTCATCCTTCCAAGAACGTTCAGGCCAGAAGGGAAAGCAACTTGTCAAAACTGTTGTGAAGTACTAAACAACCAAATTTGTCACTTCAGTTAGCAGATACCATCATTTCAAGTGTATCTTTACCGGTTTAAAAATGATTGCCAACACAGGACTGCCAAGTGTGCAGTATGTGGAACACGCTGATCAGTAGGGAGACTTCTTTCACGGAATTCCTGCCTACTGCTGCTTCAAATAGGGCAGACTGAGCTCTCAAAAAAAAAAAAAAAAAGGGGAAAATTATTGACAAATGCGATCATTAAGGTTCAACAATCAGATGGATAACCTGAACTATGGAATGAACATATGCAGATGCCCATGCAGCCAAGATAAACGAACAAAAAAAGTCTCATCCTGAAGAAAATCGGGAGATAACCTATATTAGAAGTTACTGGTTAAAATTCAGCATTCTAGAGAGATGGTATCTTTTCTTCCAAGGCATTAATGCATTCTGGAAAATATGGCACATTAATATGTCCACAGAGCGGCTTAGTGCTGTAACAACTAATATTCCTCCATTGCTTTAATTTTCCCATTCACTAAAAAATTAAGCTTATACTACAAAACTGATTAGCCATCCTTCAAAAAACTTTGGAATCTATAAGTCAGTTCTAATTAAGTTTAAAAAGAAGAAAAGAGCTTTTAAAGATAATTAAGTTGCTATGAGTTTTATGAAAACTGGAAGCTGGATAAACATTTCCAAAATACCGATGTAATCAAAAAAGACAAGCAGAACTTGGAAATTACATACTGTTTCACAGCTGGTCACTTTGCATATGCCATTTGGATAGATACTAAGCACATGTCTTAGCTCTACTGCAGCTACACTTTGCCCACTAGGGATGAAGGAGCTTGTGGTATTGTCCTGTAAACTTTCCTCACCATACAAGGCACAAATGCACAGGAAACACAAGTTCTTTTAGTCCTGCTGTTTAAAGAACTTAAGAGACCAAAAAACCCCAACTCTGTTACATGCCAATAACATATATAAAATGCAGTCTAAACAAATGAAGAAAGTTCAAAATGTCAATTTTAAACTGCCTCAATTATATGGTTATGGGAAAGATTTGATATTGTCAAGACAGCATTCATATTGAATACAATACCAGCATTTCATCTTACAAGTCTTTTGAATTTGTTATCTACAAGCTGCTCGCCCAGGCATAAGAAACAGAGAAACCAACTGTTTGCTCTATAGTCAGATTGTAAGCAGAGGGTCTCCAGAATTTCTAATGGCAATAATACATTACAAAATGAAACTTAACTGTTGAGTTACACACAGTTTTAGGGCCCCTGTCTTAAATGGATTTTTAAACAAAAAATAGCCCATGAGTTGCATACTGAATTTATTTATAACTCTCTTGGAACAGGTATCAAGTTATGTTATATTTACTAGCCTGAAGAAAGCATAATAAAACATTCTGGCAATTTAAACACTAGAAAAGTATAACACTGGGTAATTATTTTTTTTTTATTTCCTCGGTGGTTCACAGGTTGTAATAATTTTGTGTGCCAAGTTAGCTACCCTATTTGCCATGATGATGTCTAGCTTTTTTAATAGATGGTATTGCTGAGGGGCAGAGGAAGAGCTGCTAGACCATTTGTATGACAAGGGTAGTGGGAGAAGTGAAATGTGAGCAGCAGGTTTGGAAGCCTGAGGTATTTTTCACTTCTGTTTTGTATTTTTCCATATACACAGGAAACTCCCTTGGGGGGAGAAAGAACAACTTCCCTACAGCTAAATAAAAGAACACGTGTAAAACAGAAAAGCCACTCAATGTTTCCATACCTCAACAAATAAGAACGTAAAGAATCAGACAAAAACTTCAACACTGAGAGAGTAAAATGTGGTTTTCCCACCTCCGAAATTTCTTTCAGACAATGTCTTTGCAGTAGTAGTAAACCCAAGAGAAAAGAAGATTGCCTCCACACACATATACAGAGATCATCATGTACCTTCACATTTGGAGAGTCCATTCTGTTCCCCAACCCCAGACTACTGTCAATCTGTTCCTTTCCACTCCCTTTTACTATTCCCAAGTGAAGCAAAGATGAGGAAGGGGGAGAGAGAGTTAAGACAGTCCACACAAAGGTGCAGGGCCTTCCGCTCCCACTGCTACTGGATGCAAGAGTTATTCAGGCCAAGACTCCAGCAATTCATTTCTCCAACAGCAGCATTAAGGGACAGCTGAAGAAGAGTAAGACCCATACAAGCCTAAATGGTACCTCCCATGAACATTCTCTTGTCTGTGACTATTTTCAGTTCAAGGGACTTTTGAGCCCAATGTTGACATCAGGAATGAACACAACTTTATTAATAACTGGACCTCACATGGTCCAGGCACACTGTAGATAGTAAAGGATACTAAGTGCTTTGGGCACCAATGGGGTGGAGAAGAGACCGAGGGAGAGCTCTGTTACACAACAGGACAACACTAGACGTGCAAGGAAACCCCAAGGCAACTTGCCATCATCAATACGATCAGCCTCAAAAGGTCACCCAACCCCAGAACTAAAATTCAGTTGTGACACATCAGCAAACCCAGTTTCATACTGGAGTGGCACTGGAAAAGCCTGCAAACCACAAGGCTCAGGAGCCACAGAGGCTCAGAGCGCTGCGACAGAACACCGCAGCTGTCTGAAGGATGCACAGAAACCAGCTGTCAAGTGTGACATGATAACACAAATGCTTATTAATAAGTTAACCACAAACATTAAAGGAAAGCATAATGAATCTCGACTAGCAATTTGGGGGAGGGAGGGGGAAGAACAGGGAGAGGGCAGTGCTGCAGAGTTTTTCCCGTTCAAGTTAGTTTTTTTAAACAAGGAAAGGATTTTCCAGTTTTCCCCCAGACTGGCAACTACAAAGCACAATGTCCTTTGGGAAATAAATCTTCCATTAACTACACAAACAATGCTGTGATAGACATCCAACAGCTCTTCAACTGTGCCACTTTCAGCAGTCACAAGACCTGGTCGATCATGCCAGCACACCTGGGGACAAACCTGAAGTACAGTCAACATCAGCCCACCACTCTTCCCAAAACACAAGGAGCACAGAAAAGTCCTCAGAGCTCCAGTTACCCTGACCGGTTTTGTAATGAAAACTAACAGAGCCCATCCTTTCAGGTATACTAGAGCCCTGTTAAAAGGGCTCCCTGGGCCTGCATGCCACCCAGCAGTTTGCAAGCCCTATGAGCGACAGGTGAATACAGGTTACTTACAGGAACGACACTGTGCCAAGACCTAGGGCACTTTGAACTGAGTCCTCAAGAAGATGTTTCTAACAGCTACAATTAGCTACAGACACTGCAGAAAACAGCCAGAATAAGCAATGAAAAGGAATGAGACAAACTCAAAAGCAAGTGGACAATGCAATAAACGGCCTCAGGCAGAAGAAAATGTAGTGGATTCCATTACAGATTATTTGGCAAAGCAGAAGCTGATAAATGACTCAACTCTTAGGAGAACGGCATGAAGCTACTTTTGGCTTCCAAGAAAGAAATTAAGAAAGCAACTGAAAAAAAGGAAGAGGCCACAGACTGAAGGAGCAGTGATGATCTAGGACAATCCTTAAGTGTTTGCTTCCTGTTTCTCCCAACTATGGTCCAGTGTTGCAAGACTGATAGTTTGAAGATTCCTTTTACCAAAGGAGAAAAGTTGGACACATCACCCTTACAGGCTGGAACCATTATTCAACTCTGATATGTCTAAAGGACATGCCTATTTGACTTTTAAAATTTTGCTGCAAAATGAAGTGGAGAGGATGCTTTAGACAAAGGGCTACACGTGCAGTTTAATCAGCCAGAGTAAATTGAGGCTCACTGTTGAAAGAAAAAGTGCATTGCTGTTACACATAAAGCTCCCAAATATCTTAATATTAAGTTTTCAAATACACATTTTTTGTGAAGCAACAGGAGCAGACAAGATCATGACGTGTATCACAAAATCTACAAACTAATAAAGATGCATTTATGATGAGAATAAAACACATAGGAGAGAACTATTTCAATCAAACTGGTAATTTTTAACCTATAGTAAAACATCCCGGGTATGATACTATTTCTCTAAGGTTCTGAAAAGGTATTAAGAAAAGCAAATATAATACTTACATTCAACTACTGAACCAGGCAAAAAGAAAAGCTATAATTTTATGTAGAAAGTCACACATGTTCTTTTAACCTATCTTATGTCAGGAGAAACTTTCGTATAGTAAATATTAATCCAAGTTGTCTATCAAAGCAGTATAACAAATAACCCAAAGTGTATCTGTATACACAGACACACACCCACCACTATTTGGGCAATGCTTATTTACAGAATTCAGCTTTCAAAACCTTGTCTCAGTTTTACTCTCTTTGCTTTCATCACTTCAAAAACAATCCTTTCTCCCAGTTCTGTTGCTTTAGAAATACACCACGTTAGTAAGAACAAAGTGTCCTGCTTCTTCTCAGCTTTTAATATACACCCTACAAAGCCACTAGGAACAGACTGCAGTCTGAATTCAGAGTTCTATTTTATCCATCCTCTTTGGAGTAGCAAAAGGATAAAAAAATAGTAATAGCTTCCCACACACAAAGAGGATTGAAACATTTCAGTAAAAGGAAATAACAAAACTCCTCCAAAATAATGTGATCCTCCACTATGTCTTCTTTCCTCTCCAAAAATACATTTCCTGCCTTCACAATATGAACACTTAGGATCTTCCTTTGGCTTTTCCCATTTAAATTAGGTTTTCCTCCTCTCTCTGTGTCAATGTTTTGTCTTTTGTTACATGAGGTATCTCGGGTTCTTCAATTCTTTAGACTGAGAAAGTCAAGTTCCAAGTTCCAAAAAGTAAAGAGTAAGGCTTGACTGAAAACATACAGTTGTTAGATGATTATCTCATTGGTTGAGTAGCAACAGCGACCTTGCCTTTCTGTAGGTAATGGCGGTGGTGCTGTTCTAAGCACAAGCCTTACAGAGCTAGTAAAAGCAAAAATTTAGGGGAAAAAAGGAGCAACACTGTTGTGAAGTAGCGTGAAAGTACTGCTCTGGACAAAGGTAAGTGAACATGGACTGCCCAGGAACAGAGAGAACAGGGCTTACACAGAACCTGCAAAAAAAAAAGAAAGGGAAAGTATACCAGTGTACTACTCCATGAAAATAATTAAAGAAGAAGACAAAAAAAAGAGAGCAATGTAGAAACACAAATAATTAAGGGCTGCTCACAAAATTCAGGAGAGAACAAGACTGAAAACAAGTACAAAACTGTACATTACTTCAATATACTTTATATGTAACAAAAGGAAGCAGAATTGACCAGATCTACACTGGAATCAGAGGAAAGGAATGTGAGGCAGTGGCTACACACATTTTTCAACTAACATCAAAATGAAAACGAAAAAATATTAACTAGGAATGAAATTTGGACAATGGCAGAATAGTATTTTCATCTTAAAAAGTAATATCATTACTGAAGGAAATCTTCTAGATTTGAGGCATTAGGTAGAAGAATACTAAACACAACAGAGAAAATATCTCAAGTGCCACCAGTAAAATCTGTTAAGAAAGTACTTCCTACAAGCATATCCACAACTTAATCCTATGCAGCAGAACCACAGAGAAACACTTCCAGTAAGTGAAGAAGTCTCTTATCTCTACAGATATAATACTCATCACTGTCTAGTAACTTCTGGCAAACATTAGTCTGTTGCTTTTGGAGATTTTTTTTATAAGAACTGTTCAAACTGAAAAAGATTAACTTTCATATCTAAACTGATGCAATACAACTTCCATGACAATGCAAACTGACAAGTCTAACCAGTCTACTGCTAAGTCTAAGTGCTGTACAGCAATACGGTGAGACAGTACGGCAGTAAGTAAATAACGAGATAAACTCAACTGACCCAAGTATTTAACAATTAAAAAAAGATTTTGTCCAAAAAAACTACTTGAATGAAACACTGGAAAAGCATGGGATGTATGTCAGGAGTTTTGTTTCTTATATATTTTATTTCCATATGGAAATTCAGCCTGGAATCAAAAAGCACTCACATAAGGACTGGCTTAAAACTCTGCGTCGAACAGTACCTTCAGCATATCTTCTGAGGTCACCTTTTGTTTACTGCAATCTCAAAAGCCATATGCAGATGCAGCTAGTCAAAAAGAACAACTATTATCCTTACAGCACAAGGGATCCAATAAAAAGAGTTGCCCTATACTTTCTAATAGCCTTTAACAATTGTAAATGACTGTAAATGCCTGGTCTACTTTTCCATTGCTACTATTTGAAGGAAGATTTATCATTTCAACAAGCTAATTGTGAGTAAAATTTCTCAATATGACCTTTTTTAAATATTGTTTCAAAACAACTCCTTTGTTTTGCCTGCTAACTGCTGTGAAATACAGGTATTTTGACAACTGCAAATAAAAATGCAAAAAGTTCTGACGTTTGTTTTGGTGCAGTTCTCACATTTGTTTTAACACAGTTCTTGGGACTTTGAGAGTACTGCTATCTAAACGTAGGCACTGCGAACACATCTTATTTACTGTATTATCAAAACTGAACATGAACATGGCCAACATCTATATTATTAATTAAAATAGGTATCAGCATAAATTTTCATGCCTTTCCTGTTTCAGATTACCTTTAGAGCAAAAAAAAAATTACATCAGCTGTAGAGAACTCCGTTTGCTATATCTACATAACATATTCTTCCATCTCTCTTGAAAGCAAACTAAGAAGGCACATTTACCTCCCATAATCAGCAGCAAAACAATTAATACAGGAAGCCACTCTTGTAAATTCAGTACTTATACAAAGATCTCTCAAACTTTTACATCATGATTAGAATTCCATGTTAGTATCATCTGTGCTGACTGAAACACTGTCAAAATGCATCAAGCATACTACAAGCCTCTTTCACAGAGGAAGCCTGATCCCAAATACTTACTTTTATTAATTGCTCTGTATGACTTAATTAATGAGAGATTGGTAATGCACACATAAACAAAACAAACCAAAATCAACACCAACCATGAAATACTAAATAAAAAAGAAACTGAAATGCATACAGAGAATTAAAAATAAAAAAAAAATCAAAACCAACACCCCAAGACTCAGTGCTGGCAAAGAAGTGCTGAACAGCAGAAGAAAAGAATTTGGCCAGAGCAATACTTGGACAGAAAAGATACGTCCAAAATAGTTTTGCTATATCCCCATAACTTCTGGAAGATATTACATTATTAAGGATTTTACTAGTCATCACTGTATATCTACTGCAAAACTAAGAGAGCGTGAAAAGAAACACACATGCAGAATAACAGCAGCCTTTCAATGAAGCTTTTTCTCCTCTGAATTCTTACACTCACTAGTGAAGCCAGAGCTCACTGGAAGATTTGGAAAGTGGTGACATTTTTTCAATTTTGAAAATAAGTACCTATGCAGAATAATTTCCTCTGTAGTATGAAGACATGGCTACAACACACTGCAGCACCACCTCATTTTATTACATCCCACATTTTTCCACTGGTCATGCCCTAACCATTGTATTTGTCTCAATTATATAGGAGCAGCATCTCTCTAGTGCCTATTCTAATATCCCTCACTGCAACCAAAACACATTAATGATGAGCAAGTCACTCTTGAGTCTTCCTTACCATACCTTTCTCTAATGCAGATTAAAAACCTACAGAAGTTTGGTGTCTTCTGACCATCTTCCACAGCCAGAGCTGGGAGAGAAGACATGGTGTCACCTGTCACCAGGGAACAAACAGCCTGGAACTACACCAAGCAACGGGAACAGAGTCAGGAGACAGTCATTCTATTTCCACCTCTCCATGGACTTTGTTTGTCCTTGGCAAGTCACTGGGTTTTTGTGCTTGTTTTTTCACATTCAGGACATGAAGAGCTTTTACGCAGATGGCTGGAACAACAACAATAACTGCGTAAGTCTAATTATTATTTATTCTGTTATGCCAGGCCTTAGAACTCTTCCACGATGGCATAAATTCAGAGTGAGCACAAGCACCTCCAACTCTCTAGACCTTAATTTTGAAGCTCCCTTTATGTAAGATCACCAGTGAAAGCCATAATAGCCCTTATCAAGATACTCTCCCCTATTATCAATAACAGATAAAAGCTTAGTTTCAAAAATTCTTGTGCTGAGCAAACAAGTTTAACCTTATTTTCTACACTGGCAGTTCCTAATCCACAACTTGCAAAACAAACACTACCAGAAAGATCCTTCGCCACTGCTTCCAGACAAAATTAAATTATGGAGTTAAAGTAAGAGCTGCCAGGAAAAGGAAAGCAGGATATTGTTTAAAGAGTATCTTTTATTCCGTGCAGTTTCTATGGTCCAGCAAAAATTAGGGACCAGTATTTTGCACAATTCAATTCCCTGTTTCAGGCTTGGAAAATTCTGAATTTCATGGCAGCCTGATCAAGTTTCATTCTGATACCAAGTTTCCTGGTAATCTCCCAAAGCACCACACACTGGAAATATGCCACAAGTATGGCTTTAAAAAAACAACGAAGTGCAGATGAAATGTTCTACAGACCAAGCAATCTTACCAAGAATACAAGAAAGGCTTTTTTTCTGGCACATTTAGAAAAATGTCTACATAAGTCTGCACTCATAAACGGAAAATTTTAAGTGTTCATTCTGCTACTCAAGTAACTATAAGAAATTAGATTAACAACTGAAAGACTGACCAGGACTGACTATATAGCAGTATATACCGCTTAATCTAACCTACCAGAAGTAGAAAAATTAAAGAACTGGGTGTAATCTCACACAGAGCAGTTAAAAATGACCAGTTGTCAATACAGGTTGTTGCCTATTAGAGAAAGTGTTCCGGATTTTCAGTACAGTGATTACACGGCACTGCACACAAGTTAGTCATACAATTACAGTGAAGGGGAGATACCCGTTGCTCCTGAAAAAGAAACAAATGAGGAAAAGTTATACCATAACACAACCACGGTAAGGTCTTCATGTTTTCCAAGTGAAGCAATGTAAACAACTTTAGAATCATAGACTCAGAATATCCTGAACTGGAAGGGACCCAACAATATCATTAAGTTCAACTACTGGCCCTGCACAGGACACTCCCAGGAATCACACCATATGCCTGAGAGCATTGTCCAAATGCTTCTCGAACTCTGTCAGGTTTGGTGCTGTGACCACTTCCCTGGGGAGCCTGTTCCAGTGTCCAACCACCCTCTGGGTGAAGAATCGTTTTCTAATACCCAACCTAAACCTCCCTCGAAACAACTTTAGGCCATTCCCTTGGGTCCTGTCACTGGTCACCACCGAGAAGAGATCAATGTCTGCCTGTCCTCTTTCCCTCACAAGAAAGTTGTAACTGCAATGAGATCACCCCTCAGTCTCCTCTTCTCCAGGCTGAACAGACCAAGCGCCCTCAGCTCTCCTCATACGGCTTCTCCTCAAGGCCCCTCACCATCTTCGTTGCCCTCCTTTGGACACTCTAACAGCTTATCATCTTTTTTATATTGTGGTGCCGAAAACTGCACACAATATTCAAGATGAGGCCGTACCAGTGCAGAGCAGAGCAGGACAATCCCCTCCCTCGACCGGCTGGCGATGCTTTGCCTGATGATCCCGGACACGGTTGGCCCTCCTGGCTGCCAGGGCACTGCTGACTGAGATTCAATTTGCCCTCGACCAGCACCCCCAGGTCTCTTTTTGGGGCGCTGCTCCCCAGTCTCTTTTTCCCCTGTTTGTACATACATGCAGGGTTGTCCTGTCCCAGGTGAAGAATCTGGCACTTGCCCTTGTTAAATTTCACATGGCTGGTGACTGGCCAGCCCTCTAACTAGTCCAGATCTCTCCACAAGGCCTCTCTTAATTTAAATAACTACGGAAATACATACTTAAATTCAACAAGCATGCTTTCAAGACTTATCTACATAAAAAGAGCCTCACAAACTTCCTGAAGACCCATGCTGTTGACTGCAGTTTTCACACTGCTTTAGAAAGAAAAAAATCATGTCCCATCAGCATGTCATTCATTGAACAATAAATCAAAATTGTAAAATATTATAATAATATTTTATAGTAAAACTTTATACATCAGTCAAGCTTTTCAAAAATAAAAATTCTAAATGCAACACAAAACTAGTGTTTATCATTGTCTCTGTATTTTAATGTATTATATACATAATATTAAAATATATTATATATATAATAGTCTCCATCTATTGTAAGGATGCAAAAGATTTCTCATATTGTACATACTGAAACCTCTACCTTCTTTCCTTTCTTGGCAAAAATGTTTATCACTGTAAATATGTATTTATGCATTTGCAAGCAAAAAAGCAAGAAGATACGTGGCCATATGTCACCACCTGGCTAACTAAAGTCCAGCTGAAAAGTAGGAAGCATTTCTCAGAAAATGAAATTATTTTAAACAGTATAAGTAGGCTTTGAAAATGGTTGTGACACAGCAGAGACAACGAAAGAGCGTTTCTTCAGATTGTAAAGGGTAATTAACTTTCTTTTAAAAAAGGTAGCGACCACGAAATACACACACACTCAAGTATGAATGAAGAGCACCACAGCATAAGTAAAACCCCAGGAAATGAGATAATGTAAAACTAAGTTTAGCACTTACTTTTCCAAGACTAAGTAAGAATACAGATATGGAAACTTATTTTCTATTAATAATTTTCTCTTCAAATAAATTTATTGGCTGTTTCCTTTTTATATTGGAAAGATAAAATGATAATTCTATATTTATATTTCTATATTTATAATACAACTACAATATTCTATATTCTTTCATTGCCACTCATCATAATTATTAATTAATGCAATTATGTTGCTACTTGACAAGTATCAAGTGTCTAATAAGCATTATAAGAATTTCCACATAAAATAAAGTTCACCAAGATCAAGAATATTGCTGTACACCTATAATTAAAAAATTGCCTCAAAATACTATAGACTTAAAAAGCATATCCAGTACCCAGTTTTATCAATAGACAAGATTTTGTCTGACAATACAGTGACATTTACCTTTTTCCCTTTTTCACCTAAATACACAGGAAAAAGTAAGCAACTCTATGAAAGCAGGCAGACATTACAGTTGCTCATTTTTTAAAAACACTGAAATAACAAATCCACTTAGAAATACACCTTCCCTGTGAAATGCTCTTGGGAGTCAGTGATCCAGCACATTACAGTGACATGTAGGTCAGTTAATAATGTGCTTGCAATTAACATCCAAAGAATTTATGGTGACAAGTATTACAAACATAGATGTCCTGAAACTTCAAAATTCTGCTGACGTGAGTTGCTCTCCAAATGTGAAACTAATATTTTGCATAAACTACCTTCTTCATTCCCAAGAGAGATTCAAACATGTTGCATAAAACAGAATACTTGTTTGTATTAAATACGTATTTTACAAACCTAAATTACAGTTTATTTCTTCAAGTTTATCAATAAACAGCACAGAACAGGTTTGAACTGCACCTTAATGGTACTCTTCACTAAAAATGAGTTACTAAGTATAAAACCTTTTTCAAAAGTCTTTGCCTGTGAAGGCACCACAAGTCTTTCAGGAAGACTTTACGTGTACCTACAGGCTATTTGCCCTTCTTTTCACAATATTTTTAAATACAGAAATATTGCAATTCAAAATAATGAAAAACAACCCTTAAATGAATTAAAGAAACTCTCTCTCATTTGCAAACCCAGTATCATTGTGCAATTCATAGAATGGAACAGGATACTTAAAAGAGAGTTACTTCTGCAAAGAGGTATCAGCAAGGGATATTGTCTTTTAATTGGCTGTAACAAACGCACACATACTACGCCAAATATAATAGTCTAGAGATTATTTCTGGAGAAATCAAGCTATAGAAAGATTATTTTCAAAGTTTCTTTGTGCTTTGTATCAAGCAGAATAAGTCAAACAACAAAGAGCTGCTTAATACAATGAATAAACAATGAAAGCAAATAAAATCCGAATTAAGAGCTTAACTACATAAAACTGCTCCTACTGAAACTACAAAAGGTTAAAAGATTATTTGCCAGCATCTCAGAAGACTCCCTCAAGATTATAGTGCTCACAAGGATTTCCCAATAGTCAGACTAAGACAAGACACGCTCCTTGATAACGATTTAAATGTTAGTCACACAAAACATCTACTCATTTGATTGTAAACGAGTTTTTCCCAACCTTTAACACTCATCAGGTGCATATACACAATACAATAGCTGTAGTTATGCTATTACTCAAATCTTAATAAGCACTGTTAAAACCTTCAGTGACAGTAAAAACGTAGCCTGAAGATCCCACTCATGAATTCTAATTCTACAGTCTACATCATCCTGTTTCCACTCAAGCTTCACTTAAACCATTCTCACTGACATCTCTTGCAGCCTAACTCTATGATGAGGCTCAGAATCAACATGTAATTCTTATCTTCCTAGACTTGTCGATCACCCCAGACTACCAGTAATGCCTCTTTTCCGGAAATACTCTCCCTGACATCCTTGGCGTTGTTGCTCTCATGATTCATCCCTTATCGTTCTAATTGTTCTTTCAGTATATCCTCCTGAAGGAACCTCCTCGTTCACCTGTACTATTTTATGAATCATTTAATAGGTTTCTGTTATGCATCCCTTTCCATTCTTCTTCACTCTGTCCAGGGCCAGGATTCAAATTCAACTATGAACTCCGTGCCACTAACCAGAAACATCCTTTCTACTCCTTATCTCCTGTGTTTGTCCAAGCCAACACCACAGCTTGCATCTCCCTTTCCCCATACTGATGCCTCACTATCAGCTCAACCTCAGCACAGACAACACACAGGTCTTATCCCTTCTGTCATTGCTTCAGTCTCCTTTCCACTACTGCAACTCATGAACTTTCAGGAATCTTAACAAAGCGTTAGCACTCAAACCATGGTTCTCTATAGAGAATAGAGAAATAACCTGGTGTTGAGATCCTGGCGATGCCCATCACATCATTAAGATATCCCTTTAGTAGCTTAAGTTTTATCCGGTGACCACAGCAGTTCACATCTGAACTACTGAAGCATCCTTCACCTTTCAAAATCCAGAACTGACACTCATGAACATTCCTCCCTCAATAGCTTTTTTAGCCCAAGGTCAGATCACACAAATTCTCTCTTCACTCTGTACTTCAAGACCCTCATTGGCCAATGTCCTCATCCTAAAATTACTAATCAGGATGTAAATGAGGTTAAAGTTTCAATAAACTGTTATGTTTTCATCTCTGAACTTTTCTTTACTTGGCCTTGTGGCTGGAAGAGCTCCACAAAGCAGCATCTTCTCTCAAAAAACTTCCTATAAGAATTTTCATAGTTCTCATTAAAAACAAACAAAACTACCAGATGGCTGGTACATCTACACCACTACACTAAAATTCACTGCACTGATGCCAAATATTCTCCTGTGTCATCACAGATCTGATGTGTCTTCCCTTGCCCTTAAATCACTAAGCATTCTGGGTCAGGAAACCCCTCTTAACCACTGAGCTCCACGATGACTAATTCAGGCACGGAACTTGAATAGCCTGTTACTTATAAAAGTGTTATTAAAACAATTTCTACTTTACAGTGGCTATGGAAAATATCATACCAGAAGCCCACTCAAGTTATTTTTGTCTTTTTCAAGGCTTCTCAACCTGTCTGAAAATAATCCAAATACTCTGTCTTACACTGCTATTACAGAGGTTTTCACTGATAATTGAGTATTCAAGCCAATGCCTATATTTATCATTTCAATCTATCCTTCCTAAATTTTGTGCACTTGCTGCTGGTATAGACATCTTTGCAAGGGCTTGGTTTTTGTTTGGGTTTTTTTCATTGTTTTGTTGGGGGGTTTTTTGTTTTGTTTTGGGTTGTTTTGTTTTGGTTTTTTGCAACGGTTTCTAGTATTTTAAAGATCAGGTTGTCCCAGGCTACCGAGAAGACACTATTCCATACTTTACGTAATTTTAAAACTACATAAAATTAAATTCATGGCATTGGAGTTTTTCTGTCATATGGCGGTGTTAGACCTAGCACAGCAATTTTCAAACTGACACCTATAGGTACATTTGTAGTACCGGTAACTATTTAAAACCAAGTGTTTTGCACTCAAAATGTGCTTTTCTAATTATATAACATTTTCATTGATTTTGTCATCTTAAAATGATGCTTCCCTAAATTATTCACAAGTAAAACCAAAAATACTCCACAAAACCTAAAAACACTATAATTCCATCCATAAATTATCCACTTCTTTTAATAACAGTTCAAATTGTAACTCATTTTAAGTTACATGCCTCGTGTTTCCATGCACTTTCTCATTATATCTGGTTCTGACACTGTGAAATTTAGGTTCAGTCACACTCTACATACAAGCAAGTTTTATCAAAACATTTGAGATGAAGCAGCACGAGTGTGCAAACAACAAAGTGGTAACATACCCTGACTGCCCCCCAAAACGACTTCCATCCCAACACAGCATAAACCGATGCACCGTAATTTAAGCTCAGTCATACAGTTTTCACTGCAAAAAAAAAATGCTTTTACATCCAGCTAACAGTGACTGCAGGAGAGCCATATAAGCTTTACCTCAGGTTTGAGCACCCCCAGGAACTGCAAGCTGCCCATTCAAACACAATGAAGGATTTGCATACTACATTCTTCACTTACTGCTTTTTAATTTCAAGCACTTTTTTTCCCCCTCGTGAAAGTAAAGAATAGTCCAGAAAGAAAACTGTTTGTACTGACTATTTTGAACAAAAAAAAAAAATAATCAGCTACTTGTGTATCATCAAATTTTAATCCCAATACACATAATACACACAGAAAACTCTGCAACAGAGATGCACTCTAAAAACAGGTCATATAATAAAAAAAAAAATCAAGCTTCTGAATGCAATCTAACTATAACAATACATTTTACCAGTGCTAAAGTATTTAATAATCAGAAAACAAGACTACTTTTCCAGAGAATTATTCAAATTACAGGTTTTGAACAATAAATTTAGCATTAAAATCCTAACCTGCACACAATTTTTTCACTCCTGTTAAAATGCTGTTTTTCCTACAGCTCCAATTATTTGATCATAGATTTATTTTAAAAAATAAATAATCTACAGTTGTTTTTGTCAACATTTTAACAGATGTCTGAGAAGGATAAAAATAACGTCACAAACATGACAACACTTCTGACAAACCTGTAGTGATCAATAAACAAAAGGAAATGGAGTCCAAATATTTGGATGAGTAAACTAACAGAAACATGGAAAAACTTAATTGCTAACTGGAGCGCAGGCTAATAGTTATAGCAAACTTTAAAACCATGTTCCCTTTTTTCAATTCCAACCTCTAAAACAGTACACTCCAGGAATCACAGCAAACAAGACTAACTTCCCTAAAGAACATTTAATTGGGAAAACATATATGAGCAGCAAGATGCCTCCATGAGGAGAGAAATCTAGCAAAATCGGTGATTTATTTTTCGACAAACAAGAGTGAGGAATTGGAAACACTACTGCGGCCAAACAAAACAACAAAATACCATAATGCTACCTTCTACAAGAGAACAAAAGCATCAACCACCAACTCCACCCCACCCCCAAGCAGGCTGTTGCTCTCTAACCACAGAGCCAATGCTGTAGACAATGTAATCCCACAGGGAAGACAGAAGGTCACAGACACACTGTGAAATCTTAAAATAAGGTCCACGTTTCAGAAAGACACAGCAGTACTTTCACCAGTCAGAATTTCATTTGGAACAAACAGGTTGAGTATAGAAACAGCTTGTTCTTCTCCTGACTGTCCCTTCCCTCAACACACAGAGGGAGGTCACATGTGCTCAGTGTAGTCCAAAATTAAGGACACGGCACTTACAACAAGCCGCAGCGAGGATGGCAACATGCAGTGCAACACTGCATGTGTGATTGCACACTGTATACCAGCACTGGATCTGTTATTATTCATCAGCTATAGGTGGCTAAAAGGGTGTCACTTATTACAGTGACACATGCTGCAGCTGGCTAGCCATGATTAAGTATTACCCACTGTGGTTGAAAGGGACGGCGACTACCATTCATTACGATCCAGTGTAGCTTAGTGGGGTAGGGACGCTGCCACCCTTCCCTGCACCGCAGAACTCGGAGGAAAGCAGCTAAAACACAACAAAGCTCCAGGAACGGTGTGCAGGGAGCAGCGAAAGGGAACCTCGGTCTCCCAGCTCGAGGGAAGGGGTGTCCTGCTAGGAGGGGCAGAGCCCGCCCGCGCTCGGCGCGACCAGGAGCGCTCAGGAGCGCTCGGCAGCTCTCGGTCGCGGGGTGACAGCGCCGGGCCCGGCCCGTGTGCGAGGGGACAGCGCTGGGACAGCGCGGGGACACCGCGCTCAACTTCCACCACAGCACTGAGAGCCTTTGTCCGAGCGCTCCCGGTGCGCGGCCGGGGGAGCCCGGCGGACCCCCTCCCGCGACGGGACGAGCCGGGGCGACCGAGAAGGGGGAATATCCGTGCCAGCCCCGCGTTCCCTCCCCGCCGGGCTCCGCCGCTCCCCTGGGAGCCCTCGGAGCGGGACCCGCTCCGAAGCAGCCGGGATGAGCACTGACCCTGCACGGAGTGCCGACCGGCGTGTCCGCGCCGGCGAGCAGGGGAGCAAAGCGAACGCCCGGCCGCGCCGCGCCCCCCACGCCGCGGGGCGGCCGGAGAGCGCGGCCGCTGCCGGCCCGGACCCGGGGCGCCTCCTCCGTGAGCCCACCCGGCGGGACCCCAGCCCCGCGGGGTGGCGGGGCCCGCCCGCGGGCCGTCCGGAGGGCAGCCCGCCGTGCCCTTGGGCGGCGGGCTCGGGCG